>CM068367.1:1427064065-1427696565 GCA_034769895.1 Magicicada septendecula | reverse complement strand
ATCTTATTACATTCCCCACATTTTAATTTGTATACACCGCTTTTTTCTGTTAATGGAATTTCTTCTGTTTTATCATTTTTTATATATTCGAATAAATTTTTCGTTTTCTTTATTCCTATCTGTATTTCATATTTTTCGAAACATTTTTGTAACATTTTTGTTTGATATCCTATGTATGTTATTGCTCCTTTATATTTCTTTTCTTCATTTGTTTTTTCTTTTTCGTTATTTTCTATTTCTTTATTTTCCTCTATTTTCTTAACTATTCTATTAATTATTTTAGGGTTGTAATTATTATTTTTTGCTATTTGTTGTATTTTCTTTAATTCTTTTTGTTTGAGTTCTTCATTTTCTAGATAATTTATAGCTCTATAGCAAAATGAATTTAATGCTGCCATTTTATAATTGACTGGATGATATGATTCTTGTGGAATTATTAAATCTGAGTATGTTTCTTTCCTATATATATCGAATTTAAGTTTGTTATCTTCAATTTTTATATTGATATCCAGGAAATTAATTTCTAATCCTCCAATTTCTTCTTGAAATTTTATTGTTTTTTCTATGTTATTTAGTTGTTCCGTAAATTTTTCAAATTCATTTACTTCACCTTCCCAAACTATTAGTATGTCATCTACATACCTGATCCATTTTTTAATTCTTCTTTCTTTATCTATATCTTTTAAAATTTTGATTTCAAAGCTATTCATGAATATCTCTGCCATTAATGGTGAAAGCGGTGATCCCATTGGTAATCCATTTTCATGTATGTAAAATTTGTTATTAAATCTGAAGTAGTTCTGGCTTAGGCATAATTCTAATCCTTCTATTATTTCGTTTTTCCATTCTACATTACTTAATTTGTTTTTCTTTATTATTTCTACTGTTTTTGCTATTGGTATGTTGGTGTACATATCTTTTATATCTAATGACATTAATTTTGTCTTATTTGTTATGGTAATTTCTTTTAATCTTTCTATTACCTTTTTACTATTTTCTATGCTGTGGATTTCTTCTTTTTCATATGCCATTTTGATTCTTTTACTTATTTCTTTTGATATTTTGTATGTTGGCGAATTTATAAATGATACTATAGGTCTTAATGGCATTTATTTTTTATGTAACTTAATTTGACATCTAAATTTTGGAGCTTCAGGATTATGTTCTATTTTTTGTTTCTTTTGCCATTCTGTTAGATATGTTGTCTTTTTTATCAATTTCTTTGTTTGTGCTTGAAATTTACTTGTGTAATCATATTTTATTTCTTTATATGGTCCTTTTTGTATAAATTGTTCTGCTTTTTCGATATAATCTCTTTTGTTCATTACCACTGCTGTGTTACCTTTATCGGCTTTTATAACTATCAAATTGTTCTCCGTGATTTTCTTTTTTAATTCTCTTATATTTCTTTTTATTTGTGTTTCGTTTTTATTTCTTACATTTTTGTTTTTCTTACATATTTTTTCTACTATTTCTTTTACTTCACTTCTTAATTGTTTTTTAGTTTCTTCATTTTTTATTTTATCGATTATTTCTTCACATTCTATTATTGTATTTTCTTTATCTATGTTTGTTTTTGTTGCATATTTTAAACTTTTCCCTAATAATTTATGTTCATTTTCTGTAAACTTTGTTTCTGTTAAATTTAATACTTTTTCAGCAAATTTTATTTCTTTATCTTTTTCTTTATTTTTATTTCTTGTTCCTTCTAGAAAAAGAAAATACAATAATAGAATGTGAAGAAATAATCGATAAAATAAAAAATGAAGAAACTAAAAAACAATTAAGAAGTGAAGTAAAAGAAATAGTAGAAAAAATATGTAAGAAAAACAAAAATGTAAGAAATAAAAACGAAACACAAATAAAAAGAAATATAAGAGAATTAAAAAAGAAAATCACGGAGAACAATTTGATAGTTATAAAAGCCGATAAAGGTAACACAGCAGTGGTAATGAACAAAAGAGATTATATCGAAAAAGCAGAACAATTTATACAAAAAGGACCATATAAAGAAATAAAATATGATTACACAAGTAAATTTCAAGCACAAACAAAGAAATTGATAAAAAAGACAACATATCTAACAGAATGGCAAAAGAAACAAAAAATAGAACATAATCCTGAAGCTCCAAAATTTAGATGTCAAATTAAGTTACATAAAAAATAAATGCCATTAAGACCTATAGTATCATTTATAAATTCGCCAACATACAAAATATCAAAAGAAATAAGTAAAAGAATCAAAATGGCATATGAAAAAGAAGAAATCCACAGCATAGAAAATAGTAAAAAGGTAATAGAAAGATTAAAAGAAATTACCATAACAAATAAGACAAAATTAATGTCATTAGATATAAAAGATATGTACACCAACATACCAATAGCAAAAACAGTAGAAATAATAAAGAAAAACAAATGAAGTAATGTAGAATGGAAAAACGAAATAATAGAAGGATTAGAATTATGCCTAAGCCAGAACTACTTCAGATTTAATAACAAATTTTACATACATGAAAATGGATTACCAATGGGATCACCGCTTTCACCATTAATGGCAGAGATATTCATGAATAGCTTTGAAATCAAAATTTTAAAAGATATAGATAAAGAAAGAAGAATTAAAAAATGGATCAGGTATGTAGATGACATACTAATAGTTTGGGAAGGTGAAGTAAATGAATTTGAAAAATTTACGGAACAACTAAATAACATAGAAAAAACAATAAAATTTCAAGAAGAAATTGGAGGATTAGAAATTAATTTCTTGGATATCAATATAAAAATTGAAGATAACAAACTTAAATTCGATATATATAGGAAAGAAACATACTCAGATTTAATAATTCCACAAGAATCATATCATCCAGTCAATTATAAAATGGCAGCATTAAATTCATTTTGCTATAGAGCTATAAATTATCTAGAAAATGAAGAACTCAAACAAAAAGAATTAAAGAAAATACAACAAATAGCAAAAAATAATAATTACAACCCTAAAATAATTAATAGAATAGTTAAGAAAATAGAGGAAAACAAAGAAATAGAAAATAACGAAAAAGAAAAAACAAATGAAGAAAAGAAATATAAAGGAGCAATAACATACATAGGATATCAAACAAAAATGTTACAAAAATGTTTCGAAAAATATGAAATACAGATAGGAATAAAGAAAACGAAAAATTTATTCGAATATATAAAAAATGATAAAACAGAAGAAATTCCATTAACAGAAAAAAGCGGTGTATACAAATTAAAATGTGGGGAATGTAATAAGATATATCTGGGAGAAACTGGAAGAAAATTTAAAATTAGAATGAATGAACACGCAAAAGGAGAAGGGGTTAGAGTAACGAACTCACTATATGCAAGACATTTCAACGAATCAGGCCATAAATTCATAAATCCCAATGAAAATATGGAAATAATCAAACTAGAAAACAATCCGCAAAAAAGAAAATTAATAGAAGAACTAGAAATACTTAAAGTTAAAAAAGAAGATAAAAATAAATTAATGAATATAAAAGTAGATTTTACAAATGAAGAAATATTTTATTATATATTAAACAATAAACAAAAATAAATTAAAATAATAAGAATAACACACTAAAAAATGACGAAATGTAAAAGGTTACAAAAAATTATAAGTCAAGAATGAAGAAATTAACGGGAGATTCTTAAAACAATTTGACGGACGTTAGAAAAATGCCTAACGGAAAAAGGAAGACAAAGTTCCCGTGAAGAGCGGTAGCAGCTGAACCAATAGGAGGGGCGATGACATAAGGGGAGGGGCCTAAAGTATAAAAGCTTACAACGTACAGTTGATAGACGTTGTTTAAGACCTGAAGATGTCAGTAATGACGAAAAGCTTAGTCGAACAATAAAAAATTATAGCAGTTAGCAAATTCATAAAAGAAATAGTAAGGATGGCTGCTAATTTAAACAATACGAAGAATAAGTTCCTCTGTTGTTTTCCTGGCAATATCTGTCATGTGTATTGTAAACGGATAACGAGGCATCTGTTTACCATACAAGCTAAAGACATAAAGACATTGAACAATTTTTATCTCATCAAAGGGAAGTATACAGCTTTGGTATGCACACACACACACACACACACACACACACACACACACACACACACACACACACACACACACACACACACACACACACACACACACACACACACACACATGCACACACATTTAGTATTATATTTGTAAGTATTATATATTTCTCGACATACTTGCCAAGTATTGTAAGCATTTTAATGCATACAATTTTCTTAAAAACTACGTTTTTTCTAAATGTAATAATTATTAGATTTTATTTCTTTTTTAGATTTGTTTGAATATCTGGTGTGCGTCTGTATAGAAAATACTGTATCAGCTTTAAACGAGTCGTGCTGATTTAAAAATTTTATTTTATTTTATTTTTTTTTAAGTAGTCTTCAAAGCCCAATCACTTTACTTCTGACTATTATAATACTAAAGTTATTCTTCATCTTGTTATTTGAATTAGCAGTCTCGTGTCGTGTTTACTTGTTAAACTGCTATTTGTCATGCTCCGGACGAGGCCTTTAAGTTATTCGTGGTTTAGGACTTCAAAATTTTGGAAACACTGAAAGGCCTCGTCCGGGACACGACAAGTAGCAGCTTATAAAGTAAACACTAAAATTATTGGCACTAAGTTTATTGTTATATTTTTATGAACTCTTTATTGTCACACAAAAACTCCGTTTTGGATAAAAAATTAACGTTATTCCTAATTTCGATTTGTTACAAACTGTAGTTTGCTTATCCAAAGGAGACTAGTGTTTTGCAGTAAGAGTCTGGTATCTCAAAAAAGTTAGAAGGCACTTATCACGTAAATTGTCTCCTCGTTGAGCCTGAAAGTCACTCCACGTTTTGTAAAGAATTTGAATCCAATACATAATACATACGTGTTTTGATGTGCATTACGTGGACATTGTGTATACATTACACAAATATTTACGTGATGTAACGTTTACACTTTCTTCCTTACTGCAAATGACCTGTGGAATTCATCGAGTAAATACAAAACAACATAAATAAATGATTATGCATATTTATGCAATGTGAAAGTTTTGTTAAAACCGTCCAAAACATTTTACGTAAACGATGGGCGGGTATGAAAAAATCCGAAAAAAAGGAAAAGGAACAGGGAACCAAGATGGAAAGGTAATTACGTACTTTTCCATTAGTAGGCAGCACACCGAGCATAATGGGTGTAAAAAATTCAGTGTAAAACCCGTTTTTACATTAAGGGTGTGTTGCTATTGTGTTGAGCTGACGCTACTCTCAGGCAGGATATGTGTGTAGTACTTCACAATTTCGCCCCTTTCTACAGTCATTCTGTGGTTGACTATCGCATTCTTTATTCACAAAATACGTAGACTAAACATTTTAAATGGAAATACTGCTTTTAGTGGAAACATTACATTGCTACAAGCAGACGGAAATAAACGACTCCTTTTTTTATAACTAAAATATCATTATTATTTCAACACATTGATTAATGGTAGAATTCCATTTCCGATAGTCCATTTTAATTACTTGTAAAATGATATTGGCTACGATAGGAATTATGATATTTTTACGTAATGCGGAAAACGTGTTACGTAATACGGAACATTCTACAAGTTTTCTCGAATATTCCAATTGTAATGTGTGTGCGCGTACATAATGCTGCTACTTTGCGATGAAAGACAATTACGCGTAAACTATCGGGTCTATACCAGACGATACCGGTCAGCGCAGTGTGTTCAAGGACACTGTTTCTTGTAGATCCTCAAGAGCGCCCGTTTGTTTAACAAGTCATCCAATGTGACAGATTATTCTGGAAAGCAGCGGGGTATAAATACAGCCATTCAGCGACGGTGAATTGAGTTATTGTCGGGCGATTGTTCAGTGGGTTTGAGTGGCGATTTACACCGTACGGTTCATTGTATTGTAGCGAAATGTTATGTGTTTTATAATTGTGCGGGACAATCGTAATATAATTGTGCTTTATATTAGTTGACATTTTATTTGCGTGTGAACAATTTTAGTCTAGGGGCCCGCCAACATATGAGAGGAATTATTAATATACTTCTATAACTTTCTGTATGTCTTAATTATGATCAGTCTACCACTTTTTCCGCTATGACAATTTTCGCGATCGATTTCTTCTCTTTCCCATTTTTCCGAAACATGTCGATTTCCCGTTGTAAAGAAAATTTATTAATATAATATTTTCTTCTAATTGTAAACAATAGATAATTGAACTAAACTCGCGAAACAAAAATTGTCGGACAAAAATTTTGATTTGTAAAGGGTGTCTACCACCCTAGACATGTCAAAATGACGAATTTTTAAGATTTATTGATATTCAGCTGATTTTTTCAGAATCGGTTATTAAAAGTATGTAAAATTGACAAATGACATTGTCGGACAAAATATATTTTCCGATTTTCCAGTCCGACTATTCGTATAAAACGATATTTTTGTCCGACAAGTCCACCACAGATAAGGTAATAAGCTCGCAAACCTATACTCTCTTAGTCCGACAAATATTAATAAATACCGTGACGTCATGGCTGCGACGACTTTCAGGCGTCGGACTGGAAAATCGGAAAATATATTTTGTCCGACAATGTCATTTTTCAATTTTACACACTTTTAATAACCGATTCTGAAAAAATCAGCTGAATATCAATAAATCTTACAAATTCGTCATTTTGACATGTTTACGGTGGTAGACAGACACCCTTTACAAATCAAAATTTTTGTCCGACAATTTTTTTTTTCGCGAGTTTAGTTCACTTATCTATTGTTTACAATTAGAAAAAAATATTATCTTAATAAATTTTCTTTACAACGGGAAATCGACATGTTTCGGAAAAATGGGAAAGAAAAAAAATCGATCGCGAAAATTGTCATAGCGGCAAAAGTGGTAGACTAATCATAATCATAATTAAGCTATACAGAAAGTTATAGAAGTATATTAATAATTCCTGTCGTATGTTGGCGGGCCCCCAGACTATTTTCATTTGATTTGTTTTAAGAGACTACCTTGTTGACTACAAACTGTTTAATTGTTATAATTAAAGCTGGTGATTAGTGACTTAATTGGTGTCTTTTGTTTTCCACTGTACCATACAACGATCAGTAGACCGTCAGAGCAATATTAAAGTTATGTTAGGTAAGTTCCAATCGATCTATAAGACAATCAACCGTATTTTAAGAAACGTGATACATCGAAATACAAAATGGTAGTTTTACAAAATTAAGTCAGTACCTGTACTGTCCAATGAGTCTGAATTATGGACAACAACCAAGAAACAAGACAGTAAAATACAGGACTCAGAAATAGTGTTTTTACGTGAAATTAAAAGGTGTTCTAAACTTGACCGTATAAATATTGAGGCCATAAGGGAAGAGTTAAAGGTTTTTAACTTGAAAGGGAAGTTAAAAGTTTACAAACGAAATTGGAAAGACCACTTACAAAGAACATCATACTCAAGACTGGCCAAAGAGATCTGGCAATACAAACCTAATGGTCACAGGTGTGTGGATCTTTGAAGGCGGAACACCTTGGCTACGCCGCGTTGTGAAAATAGTGATGATGATATTACAACAAGAAAATAGATAAACTTTAGAATACGGTAACTAAATAGATTTTTAGGTTATAACGTGTATTTACTCAAATATGTGTATACAACTTAATCTTTATTATATGTTGACGGGATTTCATTGTAATATATGAACTCGGAAATGGTCTTCTTAACAGGAGTTAAAAAGCGTATAGGAGTTGACAGGAGTATAACAGGAGTTAAACTTGACCGTACAAAGTGTAAGGCAATAAGAGAAGACTTGCAAGTTTTTAACTTGAATAAAAAATTTAAAGACTACAAACAACGGTGGAAATAACACTTAAAAAGAATGTCAGGGATTCCAGACTGGCCAAACAAGTCTGGAAATACAAACCTATAGGACACAGGTGTGTGGGCAGACGCAGGAAGAGATGGCTGGAGGAAGTATGAAGGCGAAACAGGCAGCACCTTGCTTATGGCGTGTTGTGAAAATGGTGATGATGATGATGATGATGATGATTATGAAAACAGAAATACGAAACAATAAGTACAAAGAAAGATCTGCTGTTAGCGCTGGAGCATGTGTATTCTGCCACATTAAGTGAATAAATAAAACAATATTATTCGTAATTGAATAACGACTTGATGATTGGAGTTTATTTTAATTTATTTGTAGTGGTAATGTATATGCCTACGCTTCATGCTGGCCTGTGCATGTTCAGTGCAAACAGGGCGCGCAGCGTGCGCAATAGAGCAATCAATCAGTCTATATCAAAGTACGACGCACCGTATTTGGGTCATAACATTTTCCTCCTCACGACATGGCATGTTTGAATCAACAAATAACTCTGTTGAGAATGCTGGAGTATAATATTAATGAACATCATTTGTTTATTACTCATTCGTTTGTTTACTTCGTACGGCAGTAATTAACCTGTTTTTGTAAAAGCAGGCGTTCGTTAGGCAAAACGGACACAGCATTGTAGTGCAGATTGCGTGGTTTTTCCGGTGAAGGGTTTGTGAAGATCGGTCATAAAATATAACACAAATTTTAAATTATTTGTGTCGACGTTTCGACAATGTTTATCATCATCATCAGGACCTGTGTATGAATACAAAAGACATGTTAAACAAACAGAACAATTATTTGAGTGAAAGTGTTTGTGTATGTGAGTGTGTGCGTGTGTGCGTGCGCGCGCGTTTGCGTCCGTATGTGTGTATCCTTGTATATGTGAAGGAGTTGAGACAGTTTGTTTTACATCATCAAATGTTTTCTTTAAAGACAACGAGAAAAATTATAAGATCACAGAAATTAATTTATATAATATTACAATTTAAATTACTCATAATGTAATGGTATTTGTAATTAATTATAAAAGCAGTAATCAACAAATAAATATTAGAAATGGTACAGAAAGCATATACATATACCCGTCAACATATCGCATAGTAAAACATGTTGTAGCTAAAAACAGATTATTGGAATGTTTAATTATGTATATTATTAAAAGTTATTTTTATCATGTTTCACTCACTACTGGTATTAAAAAAAAAGTCATTAATTGAGAGAATTTTAACTACACAATAAATGCACCTTACTTTATATTGGTAACAATAAGAACTATTCAATTTTTTTTGTTTCCTCAGAATTATGCTTAGGTCTATATTTATTTTCATTATGTATCTTCGTATCTATATAAAGATAAATATATAGATTTCTTTTCCAGTGAAATATCCAATAACGACAAAGACAGAGTTAAATGGAAACACCTTAGAGCTCCAGTTATCCACTTTTTTTATTTTTTTTATATACTTATTTTTTTTGGGGGGGGGGTCAAAACGTCTTACGACATTGTCAGATGCAGTTTCCATGATTTAGTCCTTAATCGATCATTGATCTTCTGAAGCGCTCTATCCATGTTTTCTTGGGTCTTCCCTTCCTTCTTTGCTCTCAAGGTGTATATCTCATAGTTTTCTTTGTTAGTCAGCCTTGTTCCATTCTGTGTACGCGTCCGTACCAGATTAGTTGTTTTTCTTCATTGCAGTTTTTCTTTAATTATTTTGGCTGCGAAATATCTCCCGCAGTTGATTGTGATTTCTAAATTATAGCCTACTTAATAAATTTTGATATATATATATATATGGGGCAATCCCTAAAACCTTAAAGTACAAAATACGAAAGACACTAATCTTAAGTTTTATAAGACTATGAGTGTACCGATGGCGCTGTATGGGAGTGAGACACGGGTACTTTGACAGAGAGGCAGAGGGAAGGTTACATCAGCAGGAATGAAATTTTTCCATTTGGTCAAAGGCTGTACGTTACGATACAGAATAAGTAATGATACATGTAAGACGAGGATTAAAATTCTTAAATTACATGATAGAATTACGGAATACAAGGTTAACTGTTGTAAGCATTTGGGAAGATCGCGTTGCCAAAGTCACCTTGAATTATAAACCCACAGGCTATCGTAGTGTGGGGCGCCCGAGGACGGGATGGAATCCGGAACAGGCAATGCAGCCTAATCCGTGAAGTGGACGTGACGAGATGCAGCCTAATCCGTGATGAGGTGATGTATGTTCGTCAGGGTTGTAATAAAATATTCTTATTGCTGCAATGTGTTTCTTGTGTTTTCAAAGAAGGAAGCAACACGTTTTCCCAGACTCGATTTATAGCAAAGAAAGAATACACCGAAAATCAAAATCATTCCGCTTTTGTACACGCACGCACACGAACACGCGCGCGCGCGTTCTTTGCCGGACATTCTGTCAGAAAGAAGATTTATTAGGAAGTGTGAAGTGAGACACCTCAAGTCGTCCATAATTTGTTCCTTTATCCATACATGTTGAAATAAAATAGGCAAAATTGAGCGGCCACGTATTTCAACACAATCAATTCTTAAGTAACAGGAAAGCTGTCGAAGAAGGAAAACCCCAAGAGGACGACCAAGAGCATTGTTCTTCGAAGACGTGGAAAAAGAGATAAACTTCCTATCGTACTACTATTCAAAGTGGTCAATGACTGAGAGAGAGAGAGACAGACGCGGCTAACTCGACAAAGCATGGTCTTCAGATGATGGTGATTTACGATCCATAAATGTGCATCTCTAGTGCGTGAGTAAATCAATCCGGAAATCAATTAAACAAAAGTGAATAACTTCGTTAGTTACTAACGCATTGCAATTAAACGTGGACAAAGCATAAATCGTATTTAAAAGTTAGTGTTTTCTAATGCTGAGTGAACTATTCAACATATGTTATAATTTTTTAACGTGTTTTCATATGTTGAATATTTTAATGGGGTCATAACATTTACAGATAACGCACGAGCACTGAATAAAGATATTTGCACTAAATATTTATTAAAGAAAAAGATTCAGGATCGTCCAGTATCGGCTGAATTGGTGGTAACATCTTTGCCGGATGGATTACTGCCACAACTCTCTCCAAACTGTATTGCACTACAAGCCGAATGGATGGAGAAGTGTGGGACGTCCGAGGAAGCGCTGGAGTGACCAGCTCTAGACTTTGCCTGGTTGAGACCGGAGCAAACCATTCTTAGTTTAATTATTGCAAATGATGATGATAATAAATTTGTATTAATGGCATTGTCATCCCTTGCTGCCCTATGAACTCCGGTCTAATTTTTACGTGCATAACAAAACGTCGTCTCCATCAAATCTAGGTCATGAAAAATTGTCTCTCATGTCTATCGTTCCATTGATGTGTGAGATAATGAATAACAGCTATGAGACGTCAAAAATTACTTAACAACGTCGCTTGTATATTCGTTTGTGAGTGGACAAGCGGGAAGTAGCGTCTTGCAGGAAGTAGGTTATAACAATAGTTGACAGTTTTTTATTCGTTTTGTAGGGACAGGCGACGATGGGTAGGAAAATTGGACGCAACTGTTGCGTCGTTTTCGCTCTCATTTGAGCATGCGCGTGAAAGGTGTGTACTGTTTTATATAGTCTTAAAAACGGGTGAAGTATTAATTATTTTGGTTAACTTCTTATACGTGTATTTCACTGTGCTTATTTTCTTTATGTCTTGTTTTTTTTTATTATTACTATTGTTGTTTACTGTGATATTTTGTTATTATTATTATTATTATTATTATTATTGTGATTTCTATGTTATTTTTTTCCCTTCTTATTGTTGTTGTTTCTGTTCCTTAACCTTCCTTGTTTTCACCAGAGTGCCTGTACTGCCCGGTACCTGCGAACGATGCTAGCCTTACATTCTTCGTCTCCAACACACGCGAGCAACATAGAAGATCGTGCAATATGACGTTAACCAGATATTCACGGATGAGGTCGTTGAAGCGATGCTTCAAGGGGAGGACACCTGGAACTGTGTGTCAGAAGAGATTCTTCGTTCAAAGAAGATAGATTTGGTCAATACAATATAGAAGAATAACAAGCCAGATGTGGGCTTTAGGGCTGAAAAACAAAAAACCCTGCTCGAAGTAATGTATCAACCGGTTCCGGGCTAGTATGCTAGGTGAAGAAAGTGAGGTGATCTTTTAGTGGGTTGGGTATAATACTCAAACCTACAGACCCCAGAATTGTGAACCCTTCTGGACATTACTAGAGCAAATTTTTCTACCTGAGTAAAATTACGATATTTAAGTTATTTGTTTCCATTTTTATTGTTGTTGTTTTTGTTTTTACTCTTGATTGCCAGATGTAATGGATCTTAAACTGGCTATAATTGAACGAGAGAGATGTCAGACACTGGAGCTAATTAAACTTTCGTAATTTGTCTGCTTCTCTGTCACTTAATTCCTTAAAGACTTTGTGCTTGCGTCTCGCAAACATGTTCAGCCAACCAAGTCTGATCGTGCTGTATTCCCTTCTTCACATTCATTCCGTGTTCACTGACGTCTTTTACAGACGTTATCACGATTATCTTCACTATTCGACTGTAATGAATTAATCTACATTCTAGTTTGCAAACAACGTCTTTTACAACTGTAATTGTGAAATGTTTTGTGTTTTACGCTTTAGTTATTTATAACCCGTAAAGTAAGAGAAATGCTGCCATTCTTAGGTTTTACTGTTGTCATAAATATGAATAGGTTCTTAACCCCACAGCGATACACTTCTGGGGCAATTGCCGGTCCCTCTAATGTGAACACTGGAATTTTATGTAGATTGGAAAAGATACAGTTAATAAATTGTCAATTACATTATATGATTGAATAAAATATAACACATAACTTGTGTTGGTAGAGTTTCTTTTAAATGCTGAACTCACACGCAGTATGTTGCCTGAGGTCGTGATGCTGGATGATGAGATGAAAGGGGTTAGGGGCGTTGTTATTGAAGGCCTTCCCAAAGGGATGCTGTGGATGTTGCAAACAACATCTTTTACAATTGTGTTAGTGTTTCGACGTCTCCTCTGGAAGCCATCTTCAGCGTGAGAACGACTCGGTAACTGACACGGTCTTCGCCAGTCAACCATAATACTGTGGCAAAAGAATCTTTTGTTCTCACACTGAAAATTGTCTCCAGTTGGAGAGGCCGAAACGTCTGTTCGTAGCGGCGGGAATGGACTACGTCCTAATAGGCCGGAATGAAGTCAATTATTAATGATAATGTGATGTATTTATAATATACACACATTTATTGTTTACTAATGGTACCTATAATTTCAATTTTCTATTGTATTGTATTTACTGTTCATACCCTAAAGGTACCATACATACGATGTGCAATAATTTTTTTTTATTACGCACATTCTTAGTAATGTGAGTAATAAAAATTGTATTGCACATTTTACGTATGGTACCTTTAGGCTATGAACAATAAATGCAATACAATAGAAAATTGAAGTAAATTATATTTTAATTTTAATGAAGAAAGTTGTGTCAGTGGTTATAATCACAAACAAAACTATCACTGTTGCACACCACTATAAAAACATTATTCCGATTATCGCTTTCAAGATTCACAGCTCATTGTCAGATCGGTCGCCGATCTGACGATGAGGTTAGAAGCTTGAAAGCGCTAATTGGAATAATTTTTCTATAGTGGTGTGCAACAATGATAATTCTGTTTGTTAATTATATTTTAACACAGTTGATGCCGACAGTGAAAGCCTCAGTTATAGATAACCTATTTCTACGCTCAACCAAATTTTGAAATTTCAAATATAACACAAAACCAATTCATAAAGCAAACTACAAATTCAAAGGTTGGTTTTTATTCAGTACTAAACGTAAACAGAAATATAACCTTACTTAAAGGCGGGACAGGATAAAATATCAAACGTTTGAATTCAAAGGCTTGACAACGTTCCCACCCTATGCTAACTTTTACACAGCAAACTTTTCTGACGGATTCCGTTTTAGCATCAGAACGGTACACATGTGGCTGTTTTACACGTAGTAGCTTGTTTTAATTAAACTACAGATGTCTACTCACAGATACGAGGTTGGTCACCCAACACAACATTCTCTGTTCCCGCTTCCTCCCCCCCCACCACATACACTTCACGCTCATACAGTGTCCTAGTCTGACTTCCTCTGTCTTACACTACACGAAGTGCATGTATAGCTTCCTGAACACAGCTGTGTAGACTGCTGCTCATTAAACATAATCACACAACTTCTAGCAACAAGAACTATTACATGTAAAGAGAAAACGGTTGAAGCTGTACACGAATAATATTCAATTATTGAAAGTAGAAACTATTTTTAAGTCTTTCACGTCGGTGTCAAAATTCTGAAATTAAGATTAGTTCAGTTCGTAGTACTTCAGTCTTTCGACTGGTTAGTACCCTCCCCGTATATACCCGTGGTGCGTGTGATACTGAGTCTCTCACAGGTATATGGCGGCCTACCGTTTAACGCCGGATCCGAACGGCAATTTTTTTTTTTTTGGAGGGGAGGGTTTATACTAGGCAGGATACCTCTCGCTGGGTTGCCATTACCTTTCGAGGGGGAACCGTCGTATCTAGATCAGATGGCCCCTGGCGGGAATTGAACCCGCACCGACAGCGTAGCAGCGTCATACGCTAGCCACTACGCCACGACCGCTCCAAAATTAAGATCAGGGCTTGAAATTAAGATGCGGCTGCAGTGAGATTTCTCAGGCACGTGGCAGTGTATAATCTTCATGATCATAGAAGAAACACAGATATACGGCATTAAATGAATGTTATGCGTATACTCGACAGGATTGCTCAGTATCGGCTGAATTGGTGGGAACATCTTTGCCCAATGGATGACTGCCGCATCGCCAAACAACTATGGAACCATAAGCCGAGGGAACGGAGAGATTTGAGACGCCCGAGAAAGCGCTGTAGTGACCAGCTCTAGACTCTTTGACTTGTTTAGACCGAAACAAACATCCTTGGCTTAATCCTTGCAGATGATGATGATGATGCAGGCTATTGGACCGTTGTCCACTATAACTGTTATTCTGACAGATGTTATTATCAGACATTTCGGCCTCATCTCTGGAAGCCATTTTCAGTAAAATAGGTTTTAAATATAACTGACACGGAGTTCGTTAGTGAAACCACAGTACAATGGCGCAGTCTACGCGGTCCCAATAAGGACCGTCTTATATAATCTTTTAGAGTTGCACGATGCTAACTGAAAGCCACCATCGGCCTATCAAAATTTTGTACAACTCTATAGGTCGTGCAGTACAGCACGTCAAGCTGTATGTAACGCGAGGCTTTCTCCACGAAGACAGCATGCTTCTGGATCTGAACGGACTCCATATGCAAGCGAGGGTAATAGGCTCTCACCGAGCACATGATACTGCTTACCTCGAAGAGAAGGCGATGGTCAGCGTTAGCGAGTCCATGCTCACCCACCGCAGACTTTTCCAGCTACCTCAGACGACAACACCGGCTGTGTTTATCAACTCGGGTACGGACACTGGGCTTCATAGTGCCGATGTAAATCTCGCTACAAGAGCGAGCCACGCCGTATATCCGGCCAGATCAAATATCCATTGTGTGTATGGTCACCAAGTTACAATAGTTAAACTTTTAAAATATTAATCTTTTAAAATATTAATCTTTTAAAATAGGTTAGATACCTGTTATTCCTTCATGCAACTTACTTTGGTCGCTAGGCACGACGCGTTTCAGGATTAAGGTCCCATCTTCAGGTGACGATCACTCGGGTCGAGCACGCCAGTTCATAAAAACACATACATAAAAAACACTGAATTCAGCAAACAAACACTCACGCTGCGCCAGGGGACGATGCGCGTCGTCGAGTAAGTAAACGCGCACTGGCCGTGTAAAGTCCAATGCAGAGATAAGTTGGTAGTAATCCTCATGCCTGTGCCAGATTTGTATCACAGTATCAAAGAGTGCGTTGGATTTGAACGACACCATATCGTTCAAAAGGCACTCCTTCTGTGACCCAGCCACTTTATATATCTCAAACTCCTCTAATGCATTCATATATCGGCCCTTCCTACAATAGTGTATGGGTTTAAAATTAACAGAGAAGTCCGTGTAACTGTGATCACAATCAATCAGGTGTGGCGCGTAAGTCGATTTACTGTTTATTACATTCTTCATGGGCAAATGTTCCTTGAACCTCTCTTCAAAACGTCTCCCGGTCTGGCCGATGTAAAACATGTCGCTATCATCATACACAATTTTGTAAACATCAGAGCGTGTCTTTACGCTTCTGTGTATCTTGGGACGCAGTGCATTTTCAATGTTATTTTTTGTCCGAAAGATAACTGCAATATTGTATTTCTTAAATTGGTTTTTTATAATGTTAGGCAACAAAGCTGTGTACTCCACCGATATATATCTGTCAGTATTATGCACCACGCTGTTCGGAATTTGAGCTTTGTTCCTGTGCGTGGAGATAAGTTGATCTATTATATTAGCGTTATAACCGTTGGATAAGGCGATGTGTTTTAAAGTGTTTACTTCATCAATGAAGCAATCTTGCTCTAAGGGTACAGTAAGAAGTCTATGGATAAATGCATTCTATGCCGCCATTTTCTGGGACCACGGGTGATACGAATGAGCTTGTATTGTGGTGTCAGTGATAGTAAGCTTTCTGTAAATTTTAAATTTGAATGAGTCCTGGCATTTAATAATGGTGAGATCAAGAATGTTCAGTTGGTTGTTCTCCTCTGTTTCAAGTGTGAATTGTATGCGTTTGTTAATACTGTTCAAGTAGTTTTTCAGAACATCAATTTGTCTTAATGTGTCATCAAAGACGATAAATGTGTCATCGACATACCTGTAATAGGACACGATGTTTTTACGGTATTTATTATTACTAGAAAATAAATATTCGCTTTCAAAAAAGTTAAGATAAAGGTCAGAAAGTATCCCGATTAGAGGAGATCACATGCTCAGGCCTTCCTTTTGGCTGTAGTATGTATCGTTGAAAATGAAATAATTTTGGCGCAATATTTCTTTAAGCAACATAATTAGCTCATTTATAGCCAGTGGGCTTAATGTGGCGTCGGCCATTAAGTTTGTTTTTCTTTTATAAAATTGCTAAACTGCTATAATTGTTATTATTTAGACAAAGCTTTTCGTCATCACTGACATCCTCAGGTCTTAAACAACCTGTTGTTTAAGACCTGAAGATGTCAGTGATGACGAAAAGCTTTGTCTAAATAATAACAATTATAGCAGTTTAGCAATTTTATAAAAGAAAAGTAAGGCTGGCTGCTAATTTAAACAATACGAACATTAAGTTTGTGTTTAATATTTCAACAGTCTCATTAACGGGTACATTAGTATACACGCTTACTATATCGAAGGAAAGCTATCTTGTATTGTGGTTTTAAATTAACGTCTTTAATTTTACTCACGAAGTCAGAACTATTTATTACGCTATGATTATTATGAAGTGTTGTATTATTTTTAATAATTTTCTATAGTATTTCAGTGGCTCTGTAGCATGGTACCGTGTAAAGTTAACCAATGGCCTATTGGGAATGTCATTTTTATTGATTTTTGGTAAGCCCGTAAGCAGCGGGGCTTGTGCGTGTATCGGCTTCAAATAACGGCGTGTGCCCTCATCAAAAAGATTGGTACATTTATTAACAACAGTGTTCAGGTCTTTAACGAAACTCTTAGTGTATTAGTTAATCAGACAATATGTCAATATTATTGTTGGTTATGAAGTCCTGTACCTTGTTCATATATACATGTTTGTGTAGTAAGACCCTTTCGGCCTTCAGTGATATAATATTATTGTCAATTAACTTCTTACATAAGTTACTAATTACTACGCGGTCGTTACGATAATTACGTTCGCGATGTTGTGTCTGTGTATTCATATTTAATAGCTTATTAAATTTATTTTTTATCATTACTCTGGCTTCATTTTGCGTATTATCATTGGGTAAAGATTTAATGGCTGCTTCAGCGTTAATGACTTCATATCGATGGGATCCGTGGTCCCAGAAAATGGCGGCATCCAATGCATTTGTCCATAGACTTCTTGCTGTACCCTTAGACCAAGATTGCTTCATTGATGAAGTGGACACTTTAAAACACATCGCCATATCCAACGATTATAACGCTAATATAATAGATGAACTTATCTCCAGGCACAGCAACAAAGCTCAAATTCCGAACAGCGTGGTGCATAAACCTGACAGATATATATATCGGTGGAGTACACAGCTTTGTTGCCTAACATTATAAAAAAGAAATTTAAGAAATACAATATCGCAGTAATCTTTAGGACAAAATATGCCATTGAAAATGCACTGCGCCCCAAGATACACAGAAGCGTATAGACACGCTCTGGCGTTTACAAAATTGTGTGTGATGATTGCGACATGTTTTACATCGGCCAGACCGGGAGACGTTTTGAAGAGAGGTTCAAGGAACACCTGCCCATGAAGAATGTAATAAACAGTAAATCGACTTACGCGCAACACCTGATTGATTGTGATCACAGTTACACGGAGTTCTCTGTTAATTTTAAACCCATACACTATTGTAGGAAGGGCCGATATATGAATGCATTAGAGGAGTTTGAGATATATAAAGCGGTTAGGTCAAAGGAGTGCCTTCGGACGGTATAGAGTCCTTCAAATCCAACGCGCTCTTTGATACTGTGATACAAAAACTGGCACTGACATGAGGATTACTACCAACTTATCTCTGCATTGGACTTTATACGGCCAGTGCGCGTTTACTTTCTCGACGATGCGCGTCGTCCCCTCGGGCAGTATGAGTATTGTATTTGTTTGTGAATTCAGTGTTTTTTATGTATGTGTTTTTATGAACTGACGAGCTCGACCCGAGTGATCATCACCTGAAGATAGGACCTTTATCCTGAAACGCGTCGTGCCTAGCGACTAAAGTAAGCTGCTTGAAGGAATAACAGGTATCTAACCTATTTTAATAGATTTCAGATCAAATATCTTTTGTTCTGAACTAATTTCTGTAATTTCTAATACAAAACAAAAGCAGCAAATCATAAAGCAAACAATAACATCGAAACCTCTTTATATTCAGTACTAAACGTAAACACAGATACAACCCTACACAAAGACGGTTCAGGATAAAAAATCAAACGTTTGACTTCAAAGGCTTGCCAACGTTCGCACCCTATGCTAACTTTTAAACAGCAAAATATTTCTGACGGATTTCATTTAAGCATCAAAACGGTACACATGTGGCTATTTTACATGTAGTAGCTTGTTTTAATTAAATTACAGATGTCTACTCACAGGTACGAGGTTGCTTGCTCAACATTCTCTGTTCCTCTCTTTACGGTTATACAGTTTCTTCTCTCTTACTTACACGAAGTACATGTACGGCTTCCTGAATCCAGCATGTAGACTTCTGCCCATTAAATTAAATCATACAACTCCTTGTAATAATTATCGTATGGAAAGAGAAAACGTTTGAGGTTGTAATAATTCGATAAAGCCGGCTATGCACTAACCATCCCCGCTGGACGTCATGACGGACAGCAAATGAAAACCGACAGTGCGTAGCTTTGACATCCATCCGCACCTCGTGTATTTTTTGAAGGATGTGCACGAAGAAAAATGAGTCCAGCAAGACCATCAGCTCAAGACGCACGACGTTCGGATGGATCGTGTGTAGTGTTGACGGATGTCAAGAAATCGTGCATCGTACATGTTTTATCGTGCGTACGCTTGCTGTCTATCAAATCGTCATTTTCGAGTAAGAAGAGTACATGTTTTTTTAGAGCACATTAGTTTAATAAATGTTTACTGTTTAGTTTTACTTACATTCATTCTTTAGTTTATATTTAATTAGTAATGGTTCAGATAAAATTTCAGTTTAATATTTAGTTTAGTTTATTCTTCGTTAACATAATACATTCAAATATCATTAACAGTTACTATTTTTAATATTGTTATTATTAATTTGTTTTAATTACAATTCATAATGGGCCGTAAAATAACATCAAAATTTATCGAAAAATATAAATTAAATAGATGTCTGTGGGACGTATCCTATCAACGAGAACGTCTGGCACGCTGGACGAGTTGCACGACAGTATGGTGCGCACATCCATTACCGACGTCGGGCATGCTGGACAACGGAGATGGTTAGTGCGTGACCGGCTTAACATGCAATTATTGAAAGCAGAACCTACTTCTCAGGCTTCCACAACCGGAGTCATAATTATTGAAATTACGATCCGGCTATTGGGCCGTGATCTACTATAATTATCATTCTGACGGGTGTTTTTTTCAGACGCTTCGGCCTCATCTGGAGGCTATTATAATGTTGAAGAAATTCTAGACTCCCGCCGCGCAGTAGGTATGTGATTCTGTGATTCGCTTCTCGAAGGCATCAAAAAACAATTAAAAATTGACCGTTAAATTTTCCGTATTTATAGAAAAGGAGCAGTGACAGATTCATTGGTACCAACATGGATACGACTTTTTATCTCAATCCAATTCAGATTAAGGGAATAGGGATGCTTACCCGGGATACTGCGATGAATCATGCTCTCACACTCCCGCTCCAACGCAACATCTCCTCAACATAGTTTGGCCGCAAGAATTTAATCATCCGCCTTACAACCCAGCCACCTCATCAAGCGAATGTCACCTTTCCAAGCATGAGAAATCCTTTTTTGGTGGCCAACGATGTCAAGCAAGCTGTTAATACATGGTTCAAATCACAGGCGGGAAATTTCTACGACGAAGTTATACAACGTCTTGTATGAAACCACGCTAAGAAAATTATTTAAAAAGTAATATAAACTATACAGAACAGTAGTTTAAAGTGTGTATTTGAAATAGCAATAAAAAGGTTTTATAAATGTATTCTTAGTTTCCTTTAATACCCTATAGCAGCTTACTTTCTGAGTTGCGAAAGACAACTATATACAGATCGTTATTAAATTTTAACGTTATAATACGTGGGATCGTGCACCATTGCGCATACAAAGAAGTACGATATGTACAGTAGTTACTTAAGATTTTTTTAAATTTTTAAAAAAAGTTAAAAAACTTCTTCTTCTTCTTCTTCTTCTTCTTCTTCTTCTTCTTCTTCTTCTTCTTCTTCTTCTCCTTCTCCTTCTCCTTCTCCTTCTCCTTCTCCTTCTCCTTCTCCTTCTCCTTCTCCTTCTCCTTCTTCTCCTCCTCCTCCTCCTTCTTCTTCTTCTTCTTCTTCTTCTTCTTCTTCTTCTTCTTCTTCTTCTTCTTCTTATGGACGTTACGATCCATTGCGCACTCCTCGCTCCGACCATAGTTTCTTCGGTCTTCCAATATTCTACCGTCCTTTCTTATTATAAACCAAAATTTGTTTTGCTAACCTGTTCCTATCCATCCTTTCAACGTGGTCAGTTGAATCCTGGCTGTATGCCTTTCCCCTTTTGTTTACGTTGTATATTCCAATAACAAGCAGAATTATCACCGTTGCACACCACTATATAAAAATTATTCCGATTAGCGCTTTCAAGCATTAGAGCTTGAAAGTTAGGAAATGCGCATTAGATCATTTCCGATCTGACGATGAGCTGTGAAGCTTGAAAGCGTTAATCGGAATTTTTTTATATAGTGGTGTGCAACAGTGATAATTCTGCTTGTGATTTTAACCACTAACACAACTTTCTTCATTAAATATTCCCATTATGTTCCTTATATCATTATTTCGTAGCCGGTCACTCCGTTATACTTCTAACACTGACCTTAATCTCATTTCACTAGCCTGTATCCTGCTTTGGGTAATTCCGTTCAGTGTGCAAGTGGCACTGTCATAAAGGCCGAACGGCACTGTCATCACTTTATAAAATTTTAAAAGAGTATGTCTTCTGACCTTTCCATTCGGTGTTCTTCTTATTGTTTCACACATGTGATCAAACGTTTCTATCACAACGTTTAAATAGAGATTGTTGTTAGATTTTTAATCCACATGCGTGCGATATTTTAACATAGATTTGCGACTCGTACGCACACATAGAGGTAAGATATAGACAGTTAATTAAGACTTTAAAAGAACACACTAATGAATTAAAGTTGGTGTGAGTTTTACACGGCTAGAGTCAATGTTATTAAAATTATTTTTCCGGGCTGTTTGGCCGGTGGTCCGATGCTGGTCATTGCAGCAGACGTTTCAACCGTGCCTTTGACGGCCATCTTCAGCGCTAAAAGTGGAACTACAACACTAACACAGACGTCACGGTTAGTGACCACAGTACTGTGGTAAAGGGTAAAAATTACTAATGAACTTATCAGCCAAATAGCAGCGAAACAGTGGTATTACAAAGTCTACTTATGTTAATGCTTAAAGTCACTCATTTACACAATAATTTTATTTTCAACACATCATTATTGTTTTGTAATTAACTTGCGGAAAATTAATGTCTCCGATACACATCCCATTGCTTATGCAAATTCAGTATGCTAATTAGAAACTGTTGAACAGTCATACAAACATGCGTGTAAGAGAGAGAGAGTGAAAGAGTGTAAGAGAGAGAGAGAGAGAGAGAGAGAGAGAGAGAGAGAGAGAGAGAGAGAGAGAGAGAGAGAGAGAGAGAGAGAGAGAGAGAGTACACCTCCCTGTTTGTGCAGACGCTTGCTCGCGTGGATACGTATTTGTAGATTGCGATATGAGTATAATGAATACTACAGTTAGCCTTAAAAGTACGACAAGTGTGATATTACTCTTTTAGTTTCTTTGATTATTCTACAATCGCATTATAAAATTACGTTTCTTGTAATATTATAATGTAATGGCCATATCTCAACTACTGTATGGTAGTTGGACTTGGGTTAGAAAACCCAAAGAAATATCTAGAACACAAGGAGCGGAAATGAGCTTCTTCAGGGTTTGTAAAGGGGTGTACCAGGAGAGATCTTATCAGAAATCATCATAGTAGAATGGCGCTAGGCATGGCTGAAAGTTTAAATGGGAAAATCTCCCGGTACAAAACGGAGTGGCGGTTACACGTAGAGAGAATGGATCCAACTAGATTTTCAAGAAGAACCCTTGAATATTTTCCAAGGGGTAACAGAAGTCCAGGAAGACGGATAAGCGATGGTTGGATGACTTCCATTGAGACTGGAAAAGAATATTAGCGTAATCCGTAAAGGACGACGACGACGACTTTTCTTGATAGCGTAAAAGAACGTTTAAACACCTTTCGTTTTAGCAGATAATTGTAATTTTAGATAGAAAACCGTATCTGGAAGTCAATATTTTAGTTAAATAAACATAGTATATCAAAACTAAATTACAACAACCACACTTGTTTCTTCATGGAAATTAAATCATCACCACCAACACCACCACCATCATCATCATCATCATCATCTGCAAGGATTAAACCAAGGATGGTTTGTTCCGGTCTCAGATCGTCAAAGAGTCTAGAGCTGGTCACTCCAGCGCTTCCTCGGACGTCCCACACCTTTCCGTCCCCTCGGCTTATAGTTCCATAGCAGTCATCCATTCGGCAAAGATGTTCCCACCAATTCAGTCAATCGTGTCGAGTATAATTATAATATTCAGTTTCTGCCATGTATCTGAGTTTCTTCTATGATCATGGAGTGTATACCCTGCCACGTGCCACGTGGCAATTTTGAATACCTGGGCTACAGTGTGTCTTATAATACAAGCAACGAGACGTTTTGAATAAGTTTTATAAGTTCAACCTTTAGGTTTGCATAACTGCCAAACATTAGGTTAATTACTTTATATTATTAATAATATAAAACTATATGTTATATGTTATAACTATAAATTATAAAAACTATATGTTAGTTGTAATCATTAATGTAAATTAGGGTTAAACGACTTACTTTAGTTGGGGTTAATCTTTAAATGTTAAGAATCTATATTTTATTATATGTTAGTATTTAGTGTACATTGTATATGGTTTCACTGACTGCACAATAAATATGTGACAAAATTGTTGGCGATAAGAGCTAACTGGACCTATGTAAGATAGTTTTTGTTGAATTAAATATATGACAACGACAACAATAAACCTTAACTTGTCACTGCTCACAGTATACGTGGTGAACAGGTAATTCCTAGTGCTGTGAATATAATAAAAATTGTAAATTTTAATAATGGGAATAAAGATAATATTAAAAAAACTGAATTCAAAACGTAAGTTAATTAGGCGCATTTAGCACTAAGGCCAAAGCAACATTCTATAAGTGACTAACCTGCGGTTCTAATAGCGCTTGTGTGTTGCCGTTGAGTACGCATCTGGTAATGTAACATCAACAATGTAATCTGTTAAGCTGTGGCCGTGTTTGGTATTAACGCTTATCCTGCAGCTGTATTTAGACTACAAATTTGGCCCCCTACTACAGTAGCGCTACCCCTTTATGCTCCTTCATCTCGTTATCAAAACAAAGGACCAATATAACATCGATTTCCGTCGTGAAGCTAATTGCTTATCCATTCCCAGACAATAAGTTCAGTATAAACGTTCTATAGACGTTACACAATTAACTAAACCTATTGAATTGAATTATATAGTCGCAAACCTGTTATTTAATTTAGAAATATATTAATCTTAATGATGAACATTCGATTCATCAACGTTTTCTATTTCCTTCACAACGTCAGTCTAAGTATTCCTAGTTAAGCTACATGAATAATGTAATTGTTCATTTAATTACATTTTAGATCACACATACTTTTCGGTACACTGATTCAAACACACACTTTGAATCCCAGCGCCAATTCTCTCCCACCAGCAACCCCCACCACACACACCTACAACCCATAACCGTTACTTTGTAAGACATTCAGTATTTTAAATCCCACTGAGGAAGACGAACACCACGTCGAAACATCTGGGAATCAAAACCAAAAAATAAGTGTTTACAGTGACAGTTTAATATATATATATATATATATATATATATATATATATATATATATGTATATATATATTTATATATAATATTTAAAAAAGTGAATGAAGAGGATGTACCAACAAGATAAAAATAATCAATATTGTCAGTAGTATAATAACTCAGATAGAAAGGTGTAAAGGGGAACAACGAATTTGCCTGCTTAAACAGGAAAGTCACTCCACACACAGCAGCGTCTGTGTACACGTGTATCTTACGTGTGTGAGTGCGGCCAGTTAATTCCTTCAAAGCGTCACCCCTAAATAAACGTTAGTCAATAAATAAATTATTTAAATTGTGATAAGTGTGTGTAAAATATCACAAAACAAAATACGCCACAGCGTGAATAATATAAAGACGTATGCGTATACAAAAGATTGTGCAAAAACAATAAAAAGTGTAAATACAGTGTAAATAAATGTAAATAAAACCTACAATAATTAAGATAGAGGAAAGCGGTTAACACACAGTTGTACATACAGTTGTACATATAAAAATTACCGAGCAGATGAATGTCGGGTAATTTGCAAGAGACTTCGCATGTTGCGAAGACCACTGAAATAAGTGTATAAATAATCGAGTTTATAATCGAGACACGCCAGCTTTTTTCTCTTTCTCGTTCAACCACAGCGGCAGCCGGAGGCTATGCCCGACAACTTCATCACTTTCGTGAGATTACCGCTGCAGCCAGAGGCTATTACTGGAGACGAGGGATCATCCAACTACATGGTATAGATTCCAGCCGTACGGTACGAGTCATCGGACTACCGAGAGTATCCGGAGGATGGGGAGCGGACTCCAGGACTACACCGACTACGGAGGATCAACCAGGATCAAGGATTCAGGACCAGAAGAGGATACGCTGAGGAATTACCACCACGATTAAGGTGAAATAAATCCATGTACTCATCAAAAACAAAAGACTCAATTAAAGACAAAAAACAATATAAAAGAAAGACAATATAATTTCAAAAAGTGAAATTAATAATTTCTGAATGTAACTGTTTATTTTATAGTAATTTATTGTAATATTGGAATTTATGAAAGTAAATTTTTGAAATGATAATTTAACGAAGATATTTAATTAATTTTCAAAGTAAATAGTAAATTTTTTAAAAGTAATTAATATGTCATAAATAAGAGATGCATATGCAGTAATAATAATTTAAAAAGAAAAATTAGAGAATTTAATAAGAATTAAAGAAATTGAGCAAGTCGAGAGCAATATTATATCATAATCAATGTTATTTATAGTTATAAGTGTGTATTTTATGATTCTATGCTTAATATGAGGTATTACTTGTATTTTATTAACAAGTATGTGTACTACAAATACACACATGCAAATATATTTTTGAAATTTTTAATTAAAAAATATTTGAAAGATTCTGAACAATTCACGTGTTATTATTATTACGATTACACCCGTTGTAAATTTATAACGAAAGTATCGTTGAAAATAAATTGTGCTACCAAACGTGTGGCCCGTTAACGATATAGACAAATCGTTATAGTATGTTATTAGTTAACGTATACTCTTGAATTAAATACGTTCAGTTTTTGTGTATAACTGTGTAGTATAACACAGGATCATGGGAATACTGTGACAGTTACCTCTTTATGCAAGTTCTTAACTGAATTCATCGCGTTCTCTTCGAGGAGACATACGGCTCGTCGGAGGTGTCCTCCGAAGATTTTGTCCTCGAAGAATGCGTACTACCATCGGTCGCACATGGAGTCCGTAAAACTCTTCAACCATGGTACCGTCGCGAAGAATCGAAGAAAAGAAAACCTCCTATTGAATGGGATCTAGCATGTGGTCCGAAACCGATCAGATAACTCTTGATGCTGATTGATTGACACTGCTTTCCAGCTTAGATTGTCCTGGTACAAAAGTTTATAAAAGTGGGACTTCTCAGGCAAAACACATAATATGACCCGCCATAACCTCATTCTCGTACTAACATCAGGCCACAGCGCCAGAGTTCACTAATAAAACTGCCCTTACTTCCTTCCAGACCGCCTCCTAGTTCGCTGAGTCGGCTGCTTTTTGCTGTTATTTAATTTAGAAATATATTAACCTTAATGATGAATATTCGATTCATCAACGTTTTCTATTTCCTTCACAACGTCAGTCTAAGTATTCCTAGTTAAGCGTGATTTCCTCACCTGATCACCGCATTCACCTTAATATTCTTGAAAGGTAATACTGATTAAAGAACTTACATTTTGAACTCGCAAAACGATTTGTTTCAGATAATTTACATTAAGATAATTTGTTTCAGATTACATTAAAAAAGGAATCCAGCTTTTTTGTGTTATTTTGTGTTCTTAGCATGTGTGGCCGAGATCACCGGCACTGAAGCTTTCCGCCTCACGGGGAGCGACCGACGCCTCAAGGCGTCTGCTGACTGGGCTTGAGACGGGCAAAATGGGTTGCTCGAATCGGTACCAGCGGCAGTGCTACAACATTAAGTTTCCTCCCCCCCCCCGCTTCTGAGTTGACTCGTTGGCGGATTCCTTTTCCAGTTCTAGGCAACCAGTCAACTAGAACCCGGCTAAGTGTATTTACTGGCAGCCACTGGACTCGATCCAGATGCTGGAGTCAAGCCACGGGTGCAACGACACCCCGCACCCACAATGCAACGCAAAACACATAGTCTGTACCTCATTGGCGGACACTGTGCAACAATCTAGACACTGAGTAGGCCTCCGATGGTGAGGCCGAAACGTTTGTCAATAATGACAACTGTGGACCACGGTTAACAATAATAATTTCAATTGTTGCCGCTGACTTCCGGCTGTTTAGTTCACTGTGCGTTTATAAAATGGAAAGTCTGTAGTCTCATTTATTGAATATTTAAGAAACCTGTTGAAACTGTTTGTAAAACTTAGTGTCTGTAGACACCTTGTATATATTTTTTTGTTTGTTTCGGACATCCAAGGACTACATGCCTATTTAAATTCTTCATTTTTGTTCTTTTCTTGTTCTCCAATATTCTTTCATCTTTTCACTGTGTCTCTTCTTCCTATCTTCATTCCACATTGAACTAGCGGTTTTCTCTCTCCTACCCTGGACTTCTTCCGTTTTTAACACTTTAGCCCGAAAAATGTCTCTTTAATTGCTTGTTCAGCGTTTATATAATTTTTTCTTGTAAATCCTTTTGGACTTCTTTAATCCAACGTGATGTTGACTTCTTCCCCCAAGGATATTTAAAGACCTAATTTGGTAACCTATTGTCGTCAATTGTATATACATTTCTAAAAAATGATAGTATTTTTTTATTGTTTCTGTTATATTTTTTATCCTTTGATATATTTCATAACTACTTCTTAATTCCAACCTTCTGTAGTTTTTCGTGGGCCTTGTATATTTATTATATTTGACCAAGTTGTCAGAACACTGAATTTTCTTGGACCTGTAATATAAACTGTATAACGGCTAGAAATTTTTTTAGCGTATATTACTTCGCGTAGTTGACCGACAAAACTGGTAATGTTTAGACTTCCTTCCATAGTGTCTAAAAATAAAAATCTTTTTTGTTGTGATAAAGGTGAATACCCTTTTAAGAATAATAAAGGAAGCAGACAATATTAGTTCAAGCGGAAAATAAAACCAGCCGGACGCAGCTATTTGTCCGAATTGAGAAAGTAGTGAAGAGCGGATGGAATTTTGAAGTTATAATAGAAAAAGTTTTATAGACGTAATATAAGGAGTGTTGGTACGGGTGTGGCCGCGTGAGCGCCGGCCTGTCTGGTTGTGTCTGTCTGCGATTTAAGTTTTGATGAAAATAAATTCGCTACATGTAACTGTCTTGAGCGATTTCATAGTACAGTATTTCTCGTAGTGACCGGCTGTATCATTATTCTTCTTTAGACATTTCGATCCTAACATAAAGCATACAACTCTGCCTCAGTGTCCCTAGTGACCAACATTGTTAGCAGCGCTCTCGTCAACAATATGCTACGACAATTACGTGACGCTCTCGAAGCGTCGGCACTTTCAGTTACGTAAACGTTCTATACGTTTCTCGGCTAGCCGAGCAGGTGCAGTGTCTGTGTCAGGGGGTGCAAAAAGTACTCTCCAGACTGCTCGAGCACTTGTAACAACGCAAATTTTTATTAGTAGCACGCCGCCAAATTAAAAAAAAACATGGAAAATTATTCTGAAACTATAAGGGTACGGCAGGCTTAAGATTTGGTTACACCTGGCGATATTGTAGAGTGCGGATTTAGTGGTTGTTGCGGACTAGTGGAAAGTAATTTTATGACGTGTCGGCTACGTCATAATCCAGGGAACCTGAGATAATTGACGCTAGCCAATTATACAGGCTGCCTACGTTTTAACAAACTGAAACTCAAAACACAAGACTAACAAAATTACAATTATTCTAATTATAGGAAACAAGGGGAGGGGTTTAACTGATTTATGCACTCACTTTAGTATGTAACAAAGATGACATCCCTTTTATTCACATAGTTTACGTAACACATTACAAATAAAGATATTATTTACTCTGAGATTGTAAGGGGGTTTTCTATCTAAAATAAAATGATCACTTAGATAATGAGTTTACCTCGGATCCGAGTCTTTCTTTTCCTTGTTAAGAATTTTTCAAATTTACCATACTTGATTATATGATTACATTATTCCTTAAGTACCATTTGAAGAATGGTTTTATTCAGTTGAGCAACTTTTGAAGTTACATAACGAAAGTTAAGTTACAACGTATGATTACAAGAATGGGTGGTTACACCAGTTTAAATCTTAGAGCTTATTGATTGTCTTTTGAAAGTCTTTTTCATCTTTAATTATAGTTCCATCTTTTATTTAATACTACAGTCTTACAGTTAGGCAAAACAAACAATCGAGATTTTCCTCGTATACTGAAATTATTACACTTATTACTAGTGACTTTAAATTATTAATTCTTTATATTATGGTTTACACGTATTTCTTATTTAATGCCGGCTCTGTATACAAGTTGAATCCGGAATTTACAGGTCATAGCATGATAAGTTTAATAAAGGGTTAACAGTTTTATTCTTTAACTTCTGCTTCCACAATTTTAATTAATTAATACTAGTTAAATTTTCTCATTTAAGTCTCATCACTACCATGAGTTAGTCCAGGGGTAATTGGTTTAATAGTGCGATTTAATGTTTTTTAACTAACTTCCCATTCTTCGATTTCTATTATTAATTTTTTTATTTTTTTTTTTACAATTTAAATCGTCACAATTTTTGTGTTATAATTAGAACGGAACTTTAATAGCTCCTCATTGTTTTTTTGTGCGGACAAATTTAATTTTAATTATTGTATGAGAGTATTTTGTTGATTTCAATTTACTATTTGTGACTAATGAAAGTTGGCAATTAGTGACTTCATTGGTGTTTGTATTTTATTTCCACTGTACAATGCGACGATCCGTGAGACCGTCATAGAATATGCTCCCTCGTCAGAATGCGTAGACTGTGTTTTGTCTTCTGATATTCAATGAAAGCGCATCCGGTCGTTTGTAAAGAGTTAAGCAGTGCACACAAAAATTCTGTCATTTGGCATAGAATTGCTGTAGCTGGTTTTTACCAGTAAGAGAAACTTCGTTTTTGATTTGTTTCTGTACTTTCATTTTCTTTACCTAGGCCAAATTTGCCTGTGGCTACCGTTTTGTTTCCAGTTCTTTGTATCTGCATCCACCTTTATCTCTGCTGAGGTCACAAACATTATCTTTTGCTTGCATTATCTTTTTATCTTTTTGCTTATGCTGATGAATTGCCTCGTACAAATGACGCCATACAAACGTACGTAGTCCGTACAAATTACGTCATACGTGTGTTGTGTACAGAGGGCTAACTTTTAGGATTAAACGATCAGCGGGTAGAATTTACGAGCAATGCTGACACAGTTCCAGAGCTTGATATTGTTGTGGGCAGACCAAACCGGATTGCAGTATCTTTTTCTGAAACATGAAAAGCTTGGACGGAAACAATGTGTCGAAATTTGTGTATGTAAAAAGCAAGTCCATGGGTTCACTACCTCGTACGTCTGTCTGTATTGATGTTATTCGAATAGCTTGTACATTCCCTTCCATTGTTTAGGAAAACCCATTTGTTAAAGAAAATAAACAGCGCGATTAGTCTGTTAAATAACCTGTTCCTGTATAGCCTACTAGTGTAAACAACGTTTATAATCTGTCTCTAATAATAGTGCTTTACAGCAGCTATCACATTTTAATTATTTAAGATGTGATATCTCATATAGGAACGACAACGATATAGAGAGAATCATAAATAAATTTAGCATTGTTGTATATTTTATGTGCTTTTATGGTGAATATATTTCATATATTATATCAATATATAACCTAATATTATATATCACCTAATATATATCAATATACATTAGGTGAATTGAAACGATGAAAATATAAAATATTATTCATCGTTTCATATATCACCTAATATGTATCAATATATATTAGGTGAATTGAAACGATGAAAATATAAAAAATTAAATGTGATACAACTACTTGCAGAAACAATTATATTTGATAATATGTTTACAAATGCTCATATTTTTCTTATATATATATATATATATATATATATATATATATTACTATAATAATTATAACTAATTTACCTCAAGATATATTTTTTCCTTTAGGAACATGTTTCGGGAGATCCTGTTCTCCCATCTTCAGCCTTCGCCATCTTCCTTCTGGTGCAGTATTTGTGTGTTGGCTTCTGGATGTTATTAAGGTGGTTTGTTGGTCTTTGGTCCTTCAATGTTGCATTATTGTGTGTGGTTGTGGTATCTGTTTTTGTATTTTGTGTATTTTCGATGTTGAGTGCTTTGAATATTGTGTCATGTTTTGTATTGATTTGTATTTGTTCTGGTATTAATTTGTTTTGTGTTTTATGTTTGTAAATCTGTAAATTTTCCCAAATGTTCATTATGGTGCCTTTGTGTGGTATATGTTTTATTAGTGTTACATTGGTTATGTCTGGGAATCCATGTCCTGTGTTTATTGCATGTGTGGCTAAATTGGATTTATATATATCTGGTTTTTGTATGCATTTAGGTGTTCAAAATAACGTTTTTTCAGCTGTTTTTTTGTTTGTCCTATATAACATTTATTGCAATCTTGGCATTCAATTTTGTATATACCGTTGGTTGTTGTATTATCTTTGTTGTGTGAGCTATTTAGATTTTGTAATTTATTTTTATTAGTTTCGTATGCTATTTTTATACCTGTGTTTTTAAATAGTTTTGTTAGTTTTGTCATTTTATTATTTATATATGTGAATGTGGCCCATTTTTTGTTGTTGTTATTATTTATGTGTTATTCAGTTTGATTAATTCTTAATTGTTCAGTTTTTATTTTGTATTTGATTTTATTTTCTATTTTGATCATAGTATTTTTATTGTATCCATTTGCATAACCAATTTGGTATATTATATTTCTTTCTTTGTCAGTTTCTTGTTTGTTTAGGGGTATTTTGTACATTCTGTTAAATAACGAATAAAATGCTGCCATTTTATGTTGTGGTGGGTGGTCAGAATGGTTAGGTATAATGATGTTAGTGGAAGTTGGTTTTCTATATATTGCATATTGTATGTAGTTGTTGTATCTTGTGATGGTTATGTCTAAATAGTTGATTTTGTTATGTTTTTCTTTTTCTTCTGTGAATTGTATTTTGGGATGTATGTTATTGATTTGTTTCAGTATGTTCTCTGCATTTGTGTTTTTGTTATTTGATACATATAGTCCATCATCTACATATCTTATCCATATGCCATCTGGGTCATGTGTTTTTATGATATTTTGTATTTTGGTGTCTATATGTTGTAGGAATATTTCTGCTATTATGCTTGATAATGGTGATCCCATTGCTAAACCTTCTTTCTGTTGATAAATGTTGCTATTAAATTCAAAGTAATTTTGTTTTAGTATATATATATATATATATATATAGTTTATCTTAATATTATTAATAAAAATATTTACAACAATGCATTTTTATTATTTTGTATATTACAGTGTTTCAATAGCATTCAGCTATCATCATCAGATATAAATTAAAAAAATAAATTTTTAAATCAATTGTTCAAAACAGCTGATTATATGTAGAATAAATTTAATGTTTTATATATATATATAAATTATGCAATAAAATGAATTGTAAAATATAATCAATAAATATTTAAAATAAAAACGTTTAAAAGAAACATATACAACACGGTAATTCATATTTAGAGCCAGATTTATATAAATCAAATTAGCTACATACTCAATAAACAACAAACATACAATTCCAAATTTCAGTAAAATCAGTTTATTAAAACACATTTTTAAAGGTCCAAAAATGACCTTATGTAAACATTTGGAAATATTTCAACATAAAACAAATATTAAATTAAAACCAGAACAAATTCAGGTTAATATGAAAAAAGATAATATTTTCAAAATTAATAATTCAATATTTGTATATTATATTTTACAATTAATTAAATAACATATATATATACACATAAAACAATAAATTTATTCTTTATATAAAAAGCTGGTTTTAAGAATTGATTCAAAAATTTTAATTTAATAATTTATATCTGATTATGATAGCTGAATGCTATTGAAACACTGTAGTTTACAAAATAATAAATATATTCTAGTGAAAAGTTTTATTGATATTATATATAATATTATACAATTAAATATATTCAAACACTTTTTGCTACAGTCTGTTTCTTGATACATATGTAATTTATTTAATATTTGTAAATTCTTTACCTCAAGATGTTTTTTCCCTTATTAAGTACATATTTCGGGAATCTTATTGTTCTCATCCTCAGCCTTCCTGATTCTATATCTTGTGGAGTATTTGTCTTTTGGTTGGTTCTTGTTATGGGGTCCTGTTGGCTTTTGGTATTTTATACTGGTGTTATTGTGTGTGATTGTGGTGTATGTGTTAGTTTTTTGTGTATTTTCGATGTTGAGTGCTTTGAAAATTGTGTCATGTCTTTTATTGATTTATATTTGTTCAGGTATTAGTTTGTTTTGTGTCTTGTGTTTGTATATTTGTAAATTTTCCCATATGTTTATTATGGTTCCTTTTTGTGGTATGTGTTTTATTAGTGTCATGTTGGTTATGTCTGGGAGTTCATGTCCTGTGTTTATTGCATGTGTGGCCAAATTAGATTTATATATTTCTGGGTTTTTGTAGGCGTTTAGATGTTCAAAATATCGTTTTTTAGTTGTTTTCTTGTTTGTCTTGTGAAACATTTATTGCAATCTTGGAATTCAATTTTGTATGTACCATTGGTTGTTGTATTATCTTTTTTGTATGTGTTATTTAGATTTTGTAAATTATTTTTTTAGTTTTGTATGTTATTTTAATGTGTGTGTGTTTAAATGGTTTTCTTAGTTTTGTCATCTTATTATTTATGTATGTGAATGTGGGCCATTTTTATTGTTGTTATTATTTATGTGTTGTTCGTTTTGATAATTTCTTAAATGTTCAGTTTTTATTTTATATTTTATTTTCTATTTTGTTTATATTATTTTTGTTGGATCCATTGTCATGAGCGATTTGTTATATTATATTTCTTTCTTTGTCTGTTTTTTGTTTGTTTAGGGGTATTTTGTCCATTCTGTTAAATAGTGAATAGAATGCTGCCGTTTTATGATGTGGTGGGCGGTCAGAATGGTTAGGTATAATGATGTTAGTGGAAGTTGGTTGTCTGTATATTGCATATTGTAGATGATTATTGTTTCTTGTGATGGTTATATCTAAATATTGATTTTGTTGTGCTATAACAGTATAAAATACCAAAAACGAACCAAAACACAAATACTCCACAAGATATAAAAGCTGTAAGGCTGAGGATGGGAATAATAAGATTCCCCCCGAAACATGTACCAAATAAGGGAAAAAACATCTTGAGGTAAAGAAATTATAAATATTTTTCAATTAAATATACCTGTAAAAGGATACTGCAGACAAAGTATTTGAACGGAAACTGAACAGAAAGCAAAATCGGTGCAACGCAGCGAGCACAAGAGTAAATATAAATTACAGTTTCATTATTATTTCCGCACTTTTGTTAGCTGTTAATTTGTTTGTGTGTTAATTAAAATTGTGGCGTTTGTTTAGTTTGCCAAGTAATTAACTAATTGTGTCGACTCGTCCGTCTGTGCTTGTGTATATATACCGTTACATAACTATGTAGACCACATTATTTAATGTTATGTAATTGAATCGTGTACCACTGAAGCTGCTTAAAGCAGTAGAAATTTCTGCTATTAAAACAACGTGGCTCTCTACACAGTACAAACAATGGACACTGTTACAATTCTATTATTGCGTTCGATACACAACAATATTACTTAACAATATCTAACTGTAAGGAAAGAATGTTTGTTGCATATTTACAAAAGAGGAATTATCTGAAACAGATTGTTGTGAAGTACTGAGTTATGGTGTTTTGCATTCACCGATGCGACAGAACGTATTTTTATAAAGTGACAAAAAGCAGCAAGAATCAGATTAATTTAAACACAAAATTTTTGTAATTCTGCAAAAGAGCGCACATTTACGTTTTTTTAGGCAGAAGAAAGGTGTATATCTGATGCATAGCATAGATTTGCAATATGCGACAAGTTTATTTATTAATGCGTAAACGCTAGACTATTCCTAATTTAAAAAAAAGGAAAGTCCAATAAAAATCATTACTGGTGATTGGAAGAGAGCAGTAGAAACAGTTATGAAACCACCACCACAATATAATATTACCAAGTAATGTATAATTGCTATCAGAAGTGAAGAGAATGGTGTTCTGGTTCATAGAGGAACAAATTATGAAGTCAAATTTGGAAGTACAGAAAGTCTGTTCAGAATGATAAGACATTTAATTTATACCTTATAGTTATACGTTGAGAAATTTGTATGTTATTGGAAAAGAAAATAGATTATAAACAATTCCGGATATAATTGGAAAGAGTTACAAAACACTTACGACTTTACATCAGTAATTTATAAGAAACGTTAGTCATTAGTGTTAACGAATATTGTTACGACAGTCTCAAGGTACAGTCGTATGGTACAGTGGGGACAAAGTACACACACGAATGAAGTCACTAATAACCAACATTGGTTAATCACAAACGACAACGTGAAAATCAGCAAGGCCCTCTTTGATTGTGCTGTGTTCATTCATCGTGCTTGTTTAGTATATTTAAAGATCACCGCTGAAAATAAACATGGAGAAGGTAAAAATTAGTCATGTATTACAGACATTTTTCGTTTTTGTTATCACAGTTAATTATTGGGGTATATCCACAAGTTAAAGATAGTATGATAATGTTATTCTACGTATGTCAAAAGAGCATTGCACAATTTTTAAATCAAATCTATTTTGCTTAATAGTCATTTCGCAATGTGTTTCATATGATGCATTTTACTACGTAAGTTTGTGTGTGTGTGTGTGTGTGTGTGTGTGTTTGTGTGTGTGTGTGTGTGTGTGTGTGTGTGTGTGTGTGTGTGTGTTTAAGTACGTAAAGCACAATTAAACACCTGCGTTTATCAGTAGCAAGCAATTCTTAATTAACTTCAACAACCTAGAAAAGATATTTAGCATAAAAGACTTTTAAATTACACAATTTTAAATGATCAAATACAATTTATATTATAAATACACTTATCACACAAACAATTAAAAATTCTGATTTTCACGAAATATATTTATAATATCATCATATTATTTCACAAAATAGTGTGAAATACTGATGTCTGTTAACAAAATAGTAAAGCAAATTATTTACTGTCACATTAATTGTGCTTATGTAGGCCTATATTATGTGATATTAGTGTGTACGAACTGGACTATCAATGTAAGACTATCTAATAGTTGCGAATAGTTTGCAAAAAATAAAAGCACGTGTTTTCTTCTTGAAATCGTATATTTAAGAACAATTTAATTATTGAGAGTTTTATTTCAGTTGATAAATACCTCCTTGTTTGTGGTTTAATTAAATATGTTTTAAAATATTTCATTAAATAGAGACGTTTAATAACATCTGTGAAACGATAAGAAGACCAATGAAAGAGAAAGGTCAAAGGAGATATTCTTTTAAAATGTTATAAAGTGACGGCAGTTACTAATTATATGAAGAAATAATATTTGAAAAATGTACACGTAAATATCTTTATCTACAAACACTACTAAAAAAAAACAACAAAAAATGGTATACTACTAAGACACTATATAAAGATTTAATAAAATAAAACCGAATTGTAAATTGAGATTACGTATTTTGGTAATTCATAATAATATTAATTGTTAAATACTTGCAGATCACGTCATTTCCGGTGTTCTATTTGCGTTAAAATTATTGTTAATTATGTTTTGGCAGTTTATAGAAGAAAACAAAACACGATTCTATAAGTGCAATAACTACTACGGACACAAGTCGTCTCAAGGCAACAGACACTACCGTATAAGTAATGTTACACCTGACTTGAGACGAGCAGATGAAACGCTATCTACCGTCACAATGTGATACCATTACACATCGTACATCACGGCTGACAAATAACAATGTTTTGAATCTCAACGTATTGTAGTGCCGTTCTTTATCTTGTTTAATGTAGCGGATATTCACAAGACAAATTGAAACCGATAAAACGGAAAGGGAACAGAAGTGAATAAGAGAAGGGAAAATGATAGCGAGACAGTTAGAACAAACAGTAAGTGTATTGCGCGTGACCGTGTCGAAACCATGGAAACGGTTTTGTGTCTAATTTTTCTGTGTCAGTTGAATTACCAATTCCACTATCTATTCATATAACATATTTTAGGTCTAAAGGGTTATAAGAGAAATAGGATTAAGCACTACATGGTGTAGTCGCCTAAGTGGAAACAATTCAAACTTTACACAATCTGCAATAAGTATTTAAAATATTCTTTTCTGGCAAAATATTCAGGTTTCAGATGATCTGTAGCTTCATACATAGAACGTTCAGCGAAATGACAAGAAAAGAGACAAGGCTTAAATTTTTTAAAACAATGGCAGTGCCTGTTTTACTATATGATTGTGAAACATGGGTTCCTTCATAGAAGGTTAAAATCTAGCTTGAAACTTCGGAAATGAAGTTTCTGAGAAAAACAAAGGTACAGGATCCTTTGAGAAAGGACAGGATCCTTTGCGCAATGAGAGTACTAAAGAAAAGTTAGAGGTATACTCTATAAATGATAAAATCCAGACATATCGTAGAGATTGGTTACAGCATCTGGACATCATGGAGGATGAACGACTTCCTAAAGTTTCATTTTGATATAGATCCTTTGGTACAAGAGACGTAGGAAGATCGAGAGCGAGATGGAGAGAGACTGTGAAGACGGAACAGGCATTGTGCTTATTCCGTGAGGTGCATAAAAAGAAGAACAAGATTCTTTTCTGTCGCATTTCGAGTCAAGAAAACAATAAGAACAAAAAAATGAATAATGATCGAGTTCATTATTTTGATAGATATTTATATATTGCATATATTTAGGCCTAATATCAAAACAGGTGAGCTATTTTGATAATGTGTGAAATGATATTGCCTATGATAAGAACTATGGCAGTGATGTTAAGTTCTGTAAGTTTTAGGTGATCTGTGGTACAATCAAACGTATTTAGAAATAAGGTGCGTCAAGTGTCCTATAGGTGTGAATTATGGACAAAAACCAAGAAACCTAACTGTAAAATACAGGCCTTTGAAATGGCGTCCTTAGGAGGAGTTAAAAGGTGTTGTAAGCTTGACCGTATAAGAAATGAGGCCATAAATTACAAGCTTTTGACTTGAATAAAAAATAAAATATTATAAATAACGGTGCAAAGAACACTTTCCATGAATGTCAAATTCAAGACTAGTCAAAAAAGTCTGGAAATACAAACCTATACGACACAGGTGTGTGGTTAGCCTCAGGAAGAGATGGATGTAGCATCTTTGAGGGCAAAAAAGGCAGCACCTTCGCCGTGCCATGTTGTGTAGATGATGATGATGTAGATGATTGTTTGCTGTTATAGTGTACTTAAGAGGCACAATCTAAATACTTATCAGTTAAAAAGTGTTAAAAAGTTATCATTTTAAAATATTTTTGTTTATGATACTGAACTATTAAAATTTTAGATACACATCGCAAGCTACAAAAAAGAGAGCAATTCAAAATCCATCATCATCATCATCATCATCATCATCATCATCATCATCATTGGATCGGCAGTTTTTTGTGAGCCCTGGCCTTTTTCAGTAGATTTCGCCATTCTTATCTATTCTTAGCCACACTCTTCCAGTTTCTAATTTCAAGATTCCTGATGTCCTGCCTCACCCCGTCCATCCTTCTCAGATTTTGCCTTCCAACTTTCCTTTTACCCTCTGCCTTTACATCAAACCCTATCTTCCCAACAACTCTGCTTTCACAAGCACGTACAATGTGTCCTGCCCATTCCAATCTTTTTAATTTAATAAAGGTGACCACATCAGATTCATTGTTCAATTTATAAAGTTCAAAATTATATATTTTCCTCCAGGCTCTCCCCTCATTTACTGGGCGAGAAATTTGCCTGATCCTTTGTAAAGGATCATCCTTTACAATACACTTAGTTGTCTCTCATCTGATTTAGGCAGCGTCCAGGTATCTGATGCATAAGTCAGTACTGGGCGCCCTAAGACCTTATACATTAATACCTCGGTCTTCCTTTGTATTAACTGAGACAATTCAAAGGGTTCAGTCAAATAATGAATGATAACTTCTATCCTAACTTATAATATTGTTACGACATAACGAACAATCTACTGGCTTATCGAATGTTCCAGAGGGATCCGGAATGTAATGCGTGTGGCGTATATGGATTCGTTGCCTACGGATTCGTAGTGGACTTAAAAGAGAATGTCCTGTGGGTTGGCCAAGAGAAGATAAAGCTTTGCAAGGCTAAAATGACAGGGTCTACCAACCATTCGATTGAGCAAGTGGCATTAGTCGAAGAAAAAGTCAACTGGTCTGATCAAGAGGAACCCTCACTATTGCAAGCGGAAATGAAGGAAGAACTAGCAGAGGAAGTACAGATAAATGTAACGACAAAAGGAGTGAGGGGGAAAGCCAAATATGGATGTCGAGACAAGACTCTTGCTTGTTCCAGAGTTAATGGAAGAACCCGGAGGAAAGTTGCTGAAGATGAAGTTACGCAAGAGGTTGTTGACGTGAACCAAACAGACTTGGATCAGCCAGTGGTGTTTAGGTCATCAGTACATGACGCAACGGGAGTGATTCCAGTAAAACTAGTGGTTGAGCGGGAGACTCGCATTCCTGGGAACGTGGTGTTCGGATCACTCGAGAGTGAATTCGGAGAACCGGAGAATTATCTTTCGCAAGGACGTCGACCTAGGTCGCCTGTTCGAGTATTACTTCAAAGACGGTTTGCCAGTTCGGGACGAACAGGCTTAAGGAGGGGGAAGTGTTATGACATCACAGAACAATCTACGTGTTTATCGAATGTTCCAGAGGGATATGCAATGTAATGCTTGTGGCCTACGTGATCTCGACGCATTAGCTAGACTGTTTCAAGGCCGCAATTAATTACGTCGTAGGTAGAGATAACGCGTAGTTGTGTAATGTTCTGGTCTGTGAGCGGGGGTATAAATACAAGGCGTCAGCGGCCTTAGTTCAGTTATTATCGGGCGATATTTCTCTGTGCGTTCAAGTGGTTATTAGTGAAGTGTTGTGTTTTATAATCGGGCGGTATATTGTAATACAATTGTGTTTTAATATTAGTGACAATTTATTGCGTGTGAACAATTTTTATTTGGTTTTTGTAAGAGACTATGTTGTTAATTACGAACTGTTTAACCGTGAAAATTAAAGCTGGTGATAAGTGGCTTAATTGGTGTCTTGTATTTTGTTTTCCACTGTACCATACGACGATCAGAGGACCGTCGTAACAATATAATGTAGTATTATCATTTTAATAATTTTCCAATGCAGAGTTGCTTGCGTGTTCGAAACCAATATACCGCACAATATTGCAAGGATACGTACCATATCAGATTCCACTACAACGAGTTAGCTTACTCAGTGTTGAGATGAATCTTAATTTTATATTCCAACTCAGCTGTGAGGTTAGTAGTCTAATTAGAAGGCAAACTACATATAAATATTTGAAGACCATAGAAGGAGAATGTGTGAACACTTGATTCACATGCCTGATTTTCGAATTATCACTCTACTGGTTATCACTCTACTGGAAAGAGAGATGTCGGTAGGCCGAGGAGTAGATGGGTTCCGGAACAGCTCCTTAGAGTGGTTATGGTGATGATGATTATGCTATACACAAATAATCTTCTTAATCGAATGCAAAAATTATCGCCACATTAGAAATTTAAAATTTAATAGATTTCAAGTTTGCGCGTGTTTTTTAAGAAGCAGTACATAACTATATGACTACGCCGATGGTGTAGTCAATATACGTAGATTTCATGACGTATGTCATATACTGTGTAAGCAGCACGATAATACAATCGTCGTCGTTGTCTTCTTCTTCTTCTTCTTCTTCTTCTTCTTCTTCTTCTTCTTCTTCTTCTTCTTCTTCTTCTTCTTCTTCTTCTTCTTCTTCTTCTTCTTCTTCTTCTCCTTCTTCACTACATGGCTTGGGCTATGTGTGTAGTCCGTTCCGACTTTACAGACTCTCTGACCAATTTTTTTCTGGGTCTTCCATGATCTCTCGCCTCTACTGGCCTATATTCAAACGCTTGTTTAGGAAAACGTGTGTCTGCCATGCATTCCACATGGGACTTCCAATTCTGTCTATATTCCTTTATTCTATCCAGAACCGACTGTAACATCAGGTCTTTCCTTATGTTATCGTTTCGTGTATGATCTCGTAAACTACACCACTTAATGGTCTTAAAAATTTTGTTTCCGGGGCCTGTACTTTTGACATATTTTTTTGCAGCAGAGTCCATCTCTCACATTTATATATTAAAGTCGGAACAGCCACGACCTTATAGAACTTTAGGTGTGTCTCCCTCTGAGTTTTGTTCTTTAATAGTCGTCTTATTGTTCTGCAGGTATAACTAAATTTGTTTAACTTTCTCTCAATATCGTTATCCTTCCTGTATGTGAAACCTGCTCTGAAACACTATTACACTTTTTGTTCATACAGGGTTCCTCTCTGGGAACGTTATTACATTTCTCTTAGTATTTTAGATCTTGAAGTTGTATTTCTGGCAGTTTGACGCAAGGTATAAATAGACCTATGTAACTCATTTCACTCTCCCCTATGATTATTTGGTCATCTGCGTATAGCAATGTGCTAAGTGATCCCTTATCCGAGATTCGTATACCTGCAGGTCAGACTTTCACCTGTTCTTGCAAAAGTTCGTCAACATACATAATAAGAAATAAACTTGGAGAGAGGCTACAGCAATAGTACAGTATTCTCGTGGTAAACAGTTGATGTTTAAATTATCTGTTACTTCCGAGTTACTGTCCTACTATTTATCATTCATCTCAAACGGTCTCAAGAAAACTTTTTGGCAACATAAATTGCTCCCCCCCCCCTAGTATAAACGAATAAAACCGTGCCACAACTTAAACGAAAGAAAGAGAATAACAGTGGGTAAAAATTACACCAGATTAGCTTAAAACGATTTGCTGCTGTTCAGACATGAAATAGTGGGATTGTATTATTAGTGGACGTTGTAGAATCATTATTGGTTTAAACTGCTTTGATATATTTTCACGCACAAAAACAAAACATACATGGAACCACATTGTTGACTTCAGAGTTGTCAGCACGAAGTACAAAATATTCCCTATTAGACAGTGAAGACCGCGTCATTTTACGTTAAGCCGTTTATAAACTATTAAATGGAATCGTGTACAAAATTGTAATGATTTTACGGTGCGCAAGGTGCAACTCTATCGGTCATCGAGGTGTAGCAAGGCGTAGATCATGCACAAAATATGTTTATAACTTTATTTGAATAAACTTGAATAAATAATATACCCATTTTTCATTCACAAAAATCGAAAATTTAATAAAACAGTCACTTTGAAAAATTGAAAATTTTTAACCTTTTTACTTTCATACTTCCTTTTCACTGATCGCTAAGCAGCTCATTGATAATTTTAGTCAATAAACATACCAAAAAAAAAAATTGGGAAGCATTATTTCAGAAGATGGAACAACAAAGAATGACATCAAAAATAGGATAGAACAGGGAAGAAAGTCTATTCGTTTGCTAAACTCGTTACTTTGGTCGAACAAAATGAAACTTCAAACTAAACTGACAATCTACACAACTATTGTGGAACCCATTTTAACTTATGGCTGCGAATGCTGGCAACTTTCAGGTAAAGAGAAAAAGATGATAGAAACTGTGGAAATGGACTTCTTAAGAAGAGCGTGTAATATTTCTAGAATGCAACATGTTAGAAACGAAGATATAACAATGAAAACGGCGCATATTCACAACAGCAGAAATAATAGAATCCAGACAGTTGCCATGGTATGGTCACGTAATGAGGATGGAGGAGAAGCGATGGTCAAAGAAAGCATTTACTTACATACCACAAAACAAAAGAAGAAAAGGAAGACTGACAACACAATGGAGAACAGGAATTGGGAAAAGCATGAGCGATCGAGCTATTGAAGACGGTGACTGGAAAAATAGTAAAAATGGCGATCGAAATGCGGGATGCGGCATAGACTGTACGGCCCCCGCTAATAAATATAATAATAATAATACATAAATACCAAAAACAGCATAATTTGTAATATTGTAGGTCATAACTCTTATGAAAAATTACTACAGTTTATGATCTCACTGATATTGTTACCGTCCATACGCACTTCATCACCTGTCTTTCTGTTTGTTTGTCTCTCTCTGTTCCTGACTCTGACCCTCTCTCTCACACACACCAAGTATTTATCCATTCGTTTATCCGTCTATCTGTTTTCTTTGTATTTGTTGTGATTGTATTATTAGTGGACGTTGTGTAATAATTATTTGTTAAAACTGTTGTATATGTTGTTAATAAATTGTTTATTTTATTAAATCAATCTTTGTTTCTAAATCCCTTTATTACATGTGGCGAAAATACTGCCTTTACTGTATTTCTAGGAAGCGTCTGATGTGAGGTAAAGAAGTTTCCTTAACGTGCGTCCTTGAAAACGCTGTATACAGCAAATATTTTGAAAAACAACAGTGTATCGTTACGATACGACGAGGGAGAGAATTTATTCACATTTTATACTACATGCGTTACACTACAGCTACGTTGTTCATATTATTTTACGTCCCCGTAGCATACAGTCATTTAACGTTGAAATAGCAGTGTACTTTTTAGAAAGTGTTCTATACGAAATATCGTGAAACCTGGAAGGTTCATACGTTGTGTAAATCAGGGAAACAAATTATGTGTTGAATTTATTTTTGCATACTCTGTATGTTACAATTTTTGCTATCCGTTAGCTGATATACTATTTCTAAATTATACCTATTGTGTTTATAGACAGAAGATTCTCATGTTAATTTAAACGGAAACGAAAAGACGATTTTAAATAGTAAAACTTTTCCAAATATTATTTAGTGTAAATTTATAAAAAAATTATAATTTTGTAAAATAATAAAATGAAGTGCAGTCATAGAAATACCGTTCCTCGTATACATAAGAAGTAAAGTTTATTGGTGTTGTTGATGATTTTTAATGTACAAAAGCTTTACCAGAAAATACATTTAATCTAAATTGAAAACAAATCCAATAACTTTAAAACGCCATCTAGGCCCAATTTAAAACGTTCCCAAACAACTATGGAACCATAAGCCGAGAGGACGGAGAGGTGTGGTACATCCGAGGAACCGCTGGAATGACCAGCTCTAATCATTGCCTGATTGAGAACAGAAGAAACCATCCTACGTTTAATACTTGCAGATGATGATGATGATGAACTTCAATGCAAATGTAAGACGCTTAATGGAACGCATTGGTTAGAAATTTTCTATGTGTGAATACCGGTCACAATTTCTGCATGCAGTGTAATATATGTAGAAATCTAATATGCATAGACAATACATAATCCAACATACATAAAAAATACAAATCTAGCTCTTCTTGATCTGCGACTACCCTGATACGTTAAAAATTATTCGCAGAGGTGTCATATTTTGCAACTTGTGCCTCTTATTATTAGTCGTAACATAAGTACAACACAATAAATGTAAATTCATAACATTAAGTTAAAAAAAAACTATTTTGAAAGCTGTGTTAAGACAAAGTAAACTCACAATTTTGTATTAACAACTCCATTCAGCGACGGGTTTACATTAAGATAAGAAGGCTGAATATGCTGGTGTGTAATTTCAAAATTTAACCAGAATAGATATATTGTTGTATCGTTGAGCGGTAACTGCAGCAGTTTCAACGCATCGTTAATAATAAATGAACGAATACGTTGTTCTACGCCATAGCCACAGCCTTCCGTATATATACTGTCAGTACATGAAACTGAGGTGGGATGCAAACCTGTGGACCCTGGAGGTATTTTGTTTTGCTTTGATCGCACGCTGTGAACAACACAGCAGTCCCCAGCTGCAATTTGAGGACAATAAAACACACACACACACACACACACACAAACACACACAATCCTACGGAATGTTTCTCCAGTTTCCCGTGGATTGTCGTTTATTTAGAGCAACGTATGTAGACACAATAAAGTTAATTGTTAATTGTGATAACTAAAGCTAGTTATTAGTGACTTCATTGTTATCTTGTATTTTGTTTTCCACTGTACCGGTGAGACCGCCGTAACAATATGACTATACAATATTAATTATTCATTCTCTTCATTCGCTGCTCCTATCTCTGTCTGTCTGCCTGTCTCTCCTCTCTCTCTCTCTCTCTCTCTCTCTCTCTCTCTCTCTCTTCCTCAGTATACCTCAATGTCCGTCTGTCCGTCTGTCTTTGTCTCTGTCTGTTTCCCTCCTCCCCTCACTTACTCACACTCTTCGTCTTGCTCACTCATTTGTCTCCTACTGTGTCTGCTTCATCTCACTTATTCTTTTTCTCTTTTCACAGTTTTACAGACACATTAATTTATGTTTAATTTATATTTACGACACAAGAAGAATTATTCTAGCCAAGTCTGAATGACCATTAATGACCATTTAATGGTCATTAAATGTCAATGGTAATTCAATGTTGTTTTACGGACCCAAATAAACGGATTAGATAAACATAGATAATAATTTGTGGTGGAAACAAATTTATTCGGAAAACTGTTGTTATTGTTGTTGTTAATGTAAATAAATCCGCAACCTGCACATGGAATACATTATGTTGAAAATCCGATTGTGGTTTTGCGATGGTCTGTATATATTTATATAATGACGAAACCCATAAATCAAATATTAATACACGCTACTGACAAAGCCTATATGGATTGTGTAATGCATTGTTTTTTAGAGGGAACAAAGTGTTTATGTAAAACTATTTTATAATAAGGTCACAAACAATTAATTAAAAATCTGATGAATCTAATTGTTTTGATGACGCAATACAAACTGTCTCGACTCCCTCACACACACACACACGCACTCGCGCGCGCGCGTTGAAACACACAATCTAATTTATTCAATTAAGTGATCTTGTTGTGTTGAATATTTTCTGTTGTATCGTACACATATCCCGATGATGGTAATTAATATTGTCAAAACGTCGACATAAATAATTTAAAACATGTGTTATAATTTTTTGACCAATCCTTGATAAACTCTTCATCGTTAAAGTATATTTTTAAGTGAAGATAAAATTAAGAAAACCTAGAAAAGTTATTGTTACGTTTTTCATTATGGATAAATAATAAAAACAATTCAGCAGAAATGATTGTATAATCTTAATAATTTTGAACTCTACCTATGTGCATTCACATACACACGCACCGAATCCACCAACTGTCTGTCTAACAAGCGTATTAAATTCGCGTGATGACAGCAGATACGCAGCCGGAACATTAATATGTGCATGGTGATTACAAAATGATAATGTCGTGTTGAAACCATAATTAACGAGTAAACGAATTACGTTGAAATGTTAATTACGCAAGTCTACGTAAAGGAATAAATTAATTTTAATTGCATGTGACTGTGTGTTGAAGAACCTTATGTTACGATGGTCTACTCGATCGTCGTAGGTACAGTGGAAAACAAAATACAAGAAACCAATTAAGTCACTACTCACCGGCTTTAATTTTCACAGTTAAACAGTTCGTAATTAACAACACAGTCTCTTACAACAAATCAAATAAAAATTGTTCACACCTAACAAAATGTCAACTAATATTAAAACACAATTGTATTACAATATACCGCCCGATTATAAAAAACAACACTTCACTAATAACCACTTGAACGCACACAGTAAAAGCCGACAATAAACTCGAACCGCACTGTAATATATCGCAACTTTAAATGAAACTTGGGCCGCTGCCGCCTTGTATTTATACCCTCGCTCACAGACCAGAACATTCCAAACTACGCGTTATCTCTACCTACTACGTAATTAATTGTGCCATTGACACAGTCCGCGCGGCTTCTGGTACAGTCTAGCTAATGCGTCGAGAATCGCGTACGCCAAACACATTACATTCCGGATCCCTCTGGAAAATTCGATAAACACGTAGATTGTTCTGTGATGTTGTAACACTTACTTGTATCTCAATATTAGATTGTATTAAATTCATGGTTTCAGTATGGAAGCCACTATCTGTGTCGATTATAGAGTAATCGTGATGCGCCCCAACAAACACCGCGTGTGTTCCGTGTTCATGTATTTTATATTTATTTACATGTGTGTGCATTATAAATAATTTGTTTAAATTATCTGACGAACTTTACTGAGGGATTACACCTGAAGATGGAACAAATATCCAGAAACACGTGGTAAAAAAAAAAAAGCCACTAGACGGATAGAAGAGGTAAATTTTAGCCTATTTATATTAGATTGTCTGTCTGTTCAAACTTTAAAGTTCTTAATGACTTTATTATTGCCAAGAAATTAATTATATTTATTAATTTGAAACCAGTGTTTTGGTTAAAAAGTAATTCTGCACTTAGGGAGAAAAACAAGAAAGAAAAATTCAAGTGAAGTTTTAAAAGATTATGGCAGTCTCAACTCTATTATACAGTTCCGAAACCTGGGCATTATCTAAAAATAGACGCAAGTCGTATACAACGTGCAGAGATGAATTTCGTGAGATACGTAAAGGGATGTACACAAAACGATAGAATTAGAAACGGTGTGATAAGACACGAATTGGGTATATTCTCGGCGTACATCTGCTTCTGCTTCGGACAGGAACAAAGAGTTTTTGCTTTAATATTTGTTGACGATGGCGACGAGGTAGCTGCTTACTTTAGTTCTATAACCTTCAACAACCGTTCGTCTTAATTCATAATTTCAAAATCTGCCCTACCTCAAGTCTACCCTAATCACCTCAAGTATTTCATATCACCGATTTTTTTGTAGCGTGTCTGTTCTGTTACAGAAATATTAGTGACACATTGTAACTTTCCTTGTGAACACTTACGGTTCTTAATGTCCTCGTACGTTTCGGTGTGCTGTTCACCTTCTTCAGCGATGTTTAAATACAGAATGTCTTGAAACAGTTGTAACGGATTTTTTCAGGTTGGTGGTATGTGTGTGGGCGGTTGTTGGTGGAAGGGGGTTGGCGCTGGGATTCAAAGTATTGTTTGGTTTCTGTATGATTGTGTCAAATAGTACATGTGATTTAAAGTGTAGTTGGTCATTTAATATGTTGTTTGGTTGTAGTGTGTGGTGTTTATATATTTCATACTGTTCAGCCGTGTTGAGTTTCCTACTTTTTGGTAAGTAGTGTAGTATTTCGAGGTTGCTTTCTATGTTGGTGTAGCTGTGGTTTTCAGTCCGTATGTGCGTGGCGAATGCGGAGTGTATGTAGTTATTAGAGAGGGCTTTTATGTGTTCGGAAAATCTTGAAGAAAAAGATCTTCCCGTCTGGCCTATGTAGATATGTTTGCAATCACTGCAGTTTAATTTGTATACTCCTGTTTTGTTGTATGTGTCAGTGTCTGTGTTTGTATTTTTATGTGTTTTTTGATGGTCTTAAGAAACGTACGTACGTACGTTAAGACACGTAAGTGTTCACAAGGAAAGTTACAATTTATCACTAATATTAAGTGCGTGAATGAAGAGGATGAACCAACAAAACAACTGTTACAGAAAGTAACAACGCTTTAAAAAACTCAGAAAAAATGCACTATGTAACCATTTTCACTAATCTCTGAACATTTTCTTCTTCTTCTTCTTCTTCTTCTTCTTCTTCTTCTTCTTCTTCTTCTTCTTCTTCTTCGTCTTCGTCTTCGTCTTCGTCTTCGTCTTCGTCTTCCTATTCCTCTTCCTCTTCTTCCTCTTTTTCTTCCTCTTCCTCTTCCTCTTCTTCTTCTTCTTCTTCTTCTTCTTCTTTTCTCCTTCTTATTTAGCATTACATCACAACGTGAGCCTTGGCTTCGAACACCAATCTTCTTCAAAGTCTTCCATCCACTGCCATCTTAGTGTAAATCTCTATCCGGTGCCATCTCTATCTTGGCTGAAAAAAAAGAATTACTTCGACATCCAAATCTTTTTTTTTTAATTCGTGGTCAAAATGTCCTACAATTTTTTCTAATGTCCAATCTCCATTGTTTTCTGTCGTTGCAGTTTTCATCGTTTAGTCCTCTATCGCTCATTGATCTTCTTATGTCCTCTATCCATGTTTTCTTGGGCCTTCCTTTCTTTCTGTGCCCTCTTAGTACCATATCCATCTCTTTGTTTTCTTCGGTAGTCGGTCTTGTCCCACTCTTTGTACACGTCCGTACCAGGTTAGTTATTTGTCTTCAATCCAGTCGATGTTCGTCTTCTGTACGCGAGTCTTTCTTTGTTTGATCGTTTCATTTCGTATTTGCTCTAGCCTTGACGTTCTAGCAGCTCGTCTCGAAACATCCATTTCTGTAGCTTCCAACCTTCTTTTTACCTGTTATTTTATTCTCCATGTTTTGGAACCGTACATCAACACGTTTTTAATCATATTTTCGTATATTTTTGTATATTATTTTCTTCATTTCTTTCCAAATCGTTCATTAAAGTAAATAATAAATTTCCCATATTGGCTGTATCAAATATGAAGAAAATGTTATTCCAACGTGTTTAAGAATTTTTTCACTGCAGTCTACTTCAATTCCGGCAACAGCTTACCATACTTTATGTAATACGTATATATTTTCACTGGATATGGTACAGTAGTATCGCACCGGCACATTGCCGGCTGTAATAAATATGTCAGCTTAACTGTTAGGTATCGCTATGCCACTGGAACCACACACATTTGTATGTAATGTATGTCGACTTTTGTAAAATGTATAGGTTGTCGATACATAATTTACGATGGCGTGAGCTTACGGGAGATGAAAATGTAGTGTAAACTCTGTATACTTTTACTGACTACAATACGCAGTAGAGTTGCTTAAAGACGCACCAACGTGCACGCATGCGCACACAGGCGTTTGCGCTAAAATCCACACACACACACACACCTGTTCTACGTATTGTTACTACGCGCGCGCGAGCGTGTGTGTGTCATCCTCTTCAAAGTGTGCTGTCCACTGTTATCTCAGTGCAACCCCTCACATCTGTTCTTCTGAAATCTTCTAGCACGTGATCCAACCATGGTCGGCCCTCTTTCTGCTCTTACAGACCTGGGCCCTCAGAATTTTCTTTGGCATACGCTGATCATCCAACCGCTGTAGATGACCTGACCATTGTATTCGTTGAGCCTTTATCAATCTTACAATGTCTTCGTGATTCAATAGCTGATCTATCTCCTGGTTACTTCTTATTATCCATTCGTTGTCTTCTTTATCCGGGTCATATAATACGTCTTATGATCATTCTTACAAACGTACTTAGTGTTTCTTATAAGTGTCCATGTCTCGCCTCCATAATTAACAACAAGTCTGATAAGTGTCTTATATATTTTTATTTTTGTGCTACGACTATAGAGTTTGTTTCTCAATAGTCTGCTGTTGACACAGTACGCCCTGTTTCCTATTTGTATCCTGTTCTGTGTTGTCGTGTTTATGGACTCTTCATTATTCATCATGTTACCCAGGTACCTCTCATGTTAACAAGCTCCTCTTACAGTCACTCTCGAACCCACTGCAAGCAGTGTCGTGTCTAGCCTTGAACACCGTGCGCGGACCGGTGTGGTCTGGAATAGCTTCGATTGTTGACGCACGATAAGTGTCACGTAAATGTCTTTCTTCTCAAATTAGCAATATGGACGCACACAAACTTTACAGCTGGGCGCTGCTGGGATGGCCGAGAAACACGTAAAACACGACACACTCCATTGTTCGAGAATCTTCCATTGCGTAACAATATTGTATACAGACCTACTGTTAATTATTGCCGTCATACTGCTATTATTGTTTATTGTTATTGCCGTGAAGAATGCCGTGAATATTTTTGAAGGATTACACAACCTGCAGCAGAGATAGTGGAACTAAATACGTATGTTCAACAGTGGCGAAGTTACATGGAGGCAATTGAGGCAATGCCTACCCTAAAAAATTCTGTAGAATAAAAATTATAAATACGTATGAACTACATAACGTAAAGATTATACATTGTTACGGCGACTGTCGAATTTATTAGGCTGAAACGTGCTTTACTGAGCGACCGCTAGATGGTGACAGGTGAGACTCCGCATAGCTCGTTTAATGCGAATGAGGCAACCTAAACTTGCCTCAGCGTTTTTTGTATATAGCGTATGTAAGCAATGTGCCGGTGTGGTATTAAAGTGAAGGGAGGGGGGATTGTCCCGTGCTGTACACATAGAGCGTTGAGGCATGCCTCACTTCTGTGGTCCAAACATTCAAGTTAAAGCGTGCTGTGTTGTTTATAAGTGTGTATATTTTATGCGGTTATTAAAAGTGTCACTGTTATTCCGCTGAACTAACAGTTGATCAAGATTGTTATTTGAATTATTTGTAACATTATACATATATATAGAAACTAATAAAGTTTAAAAATTTGAAGTTCAATCAGTTGTATTATTGTGTATGACTAATACAAGGATTGTTCAATAGAAACAGGTATAGAGCTGTAAAGCATTTTTTATTAAACGATTTTAAAAGAAGTCTCCATTAACATTAAGACATGAGTTCCACTGTTGCACCAACCTGTAGACTCCCTGCTAGTAAAATTCTTACGGCTGTTTGTGGAACCATTCGCTTACAGCAAACTCTACCTCAGCGTCCGATTTGAACCACCATCCTTTTAGTGATTCCTTAAAAAAATTTAAGATAAGATTTTTGCCTACCCATTCATTAACTACTAGCTTCGCCACTGATGTTCAAGTTTCTGTGGTAGGAACGTACTCAAGCTAAAATTACAGCAGAAAGGAGTTCCTTTTGTAATATATTATTCCGTGTAGTACCCGCCATATTTTCGCACAATATTAGCAGTATTTTCTCATCATACGAGCACTACGTGATCAGTATATTAATGCCAGCCGCTAGCGCCCATTAAGTAAGGGAACAGAGCACACAGCCTGACTGACATTCTGAACATTCACGCGTCGAAGGTATTCAATGACGAGGGATGATTAAATACGTCATATTATTGGGAATTTATGTCGTCAGTTGTATACTAATAGGGTAGCGTGGCCTACTCGTTTCTGGGAAGACGACCGTTTTGACGTAGTTAATTTTTCATATCACATACATTCGATTTTTTCCCTTCTTAGTCCAATCAGATGTAAGTAGAATTAGCAGTATGCATTTCTGTCTATTTTGGGAACTCAAGTTTACGGAAACAATTATAAACGTTGACTTGATAATATTTGCTTTGGTTCGATGTATCGGCTCGGCTGGTTATAAATTTAATATAAGCTTCTGTCATATAAACCAGCCACCTGTATCCAACAAAACCATTTGTGATGTAGATTATGAGACTAGTAAACCAAAAGTAATTATTGAAACACAAATGATATTTTTATCACGTAAGAATTTTACGGCCGGAGTCAAAAGTGTCGGAAAGAAACTGACTAAAATCCGGGCTACTGGGCCGTGGAAAACTCTTTTTGTTATTAGCAGACGTTTTGGCTTCTACTTCAGTGTACAAACACGATTCGCCAACTGACACTTTCTTCGTCAGTTAACCACGGTAATGCAACAAGGTAATGACGTGCTTCGTCGCCCACTGACCTTGGGTGTGGAATTCTTCGCTGATCGATTACGATTGGTAAATAATATTGACTTGCTTTCGTTCAGCGTGATGCGCCATTTCTTTTGACGTACACAACTGCTGAATTTAGAGCGTCTGCTGCTGCTTCTATACTAACACCAGTAAAGCAGTGTTATCAGCGAATGTAGCTGTTGTCACCCCATCGCATTTAGTTATTGTACACTGAAGGTGGCCTACAGAGGAGAGGCCGAAACGTCAGTTAGTAACAAAAGGAGTTGTCCACGGCCCAGTAGCCAATTGTTTTTACACCAACGTTTTCACCACGTATTGCCACACTGCTAAACACTTCGTTCTTGACGAGGCCTTTCGGTGTCTCCACCGTCTTCAGGTCGTTTAAGATGGTGGAGACACCGAAAGGCCTCGTCAAGAACGAAGTGTTTAGCAGTGTGACAATAAGTAGTGACAAAGTTGGTGTTAACATGGCAGCTAACAAAACTAACAAAACTGCCCAATATTTTTATTAGTTTGTTTCCAATTTTTTTTTTCAGTTAATATTCTGTCTGTTCTTTCTGCTACAACAATATCAGAAGTATCATGAGTGAATGATCACTAATCATTTCAGGTTGCCTTCTGTTCGCCCCATGCGGATTTGTTTGCTTGAAAAAATAAAAAATTTGAACAACTAAATCGTTCCTGCATGGTTAGGAACGTCAAACGATATTCATGTGACATCTAATGATGACGTTATTATTCATTAGCTGTTACTATTGCGCACTCCATAAAGACGCATCACAATTAGTGACGTCACCCTCAATTGCACTACTTTGAGTATAACGGACATTAATTGACAGCATGCAATCTGTCTGTAGCCGGCTTTCAGCATATTATGCTAAGACACGCCTCTTACAAGCAGTCTACTGCATAAATTTTTTCTTCGCTTCTTGTATCCCTGATTCGTATGACAGTAATCTAATCGGTGGTTAAGTAATCTCACCCCGTTCAACAACTTGAATCAATTTTCAACGTGCTGTCTGCAAATACAGACTTGACAGTAATTACACAATTCTCATGGCAAACATGAATCGCCAGTACGTCATTATCATCTTATCTCTATGTACTTATAATTCTCGAGCTAACAATTGGTCATTCCCAAATCCTTCTTCTCCTTCTTCTCTTTTTTCTTCTTCTTCTCCTTCTTCTTCTTCTTCTTCTTCTTCTTCTTCTTCTTCTTCTTCTTCTTCTTCTTCTTCTTCTTCTTCTTCTTCTTCTTCTTCTTCTTCGTCTTCTTCTTCTTCTTCCTCTTCCTCTACTTGTTCTTGTTATTCTTGTTCTTGGTCTTGGTCTTGTTCTTGTTCTTGTTCTTGTTGTTTATCTTGTTCTTCTTGTATTTCTTGTTCTCCTTGTTCTCCTTGTTCTTCTTGTTCTTCTTGATTTTCTTGCTCTCATTGTCGTTCTCGTTTTCGTTCTTGTTTTCGTTCACGTTCTCGTTCTTGTTCTTATTATTGTAGTTGTTCTTCTTCTTGTCCTTTTTTCTTATCCCTCTTCTTCTTCTTCTTCCTCTTCAGGCTGTGGACCTTACGATGCGTTGCGCACTTCTTGGACCGACCATTTTTTTGTTGAGCTTCTGCCGTTCTTTCGGCTCCTTTCAACACGGTCTATCTAATCCTGCCTGTATTGCTTTATCCATTCGTTTAGTTTGTATATTCCAAGGATGTTCCTTATATCATCATTTCGTAGCCGGTCCCTCCGTGATAGTCCTAGTACTGATTGTAAAAATCTCATTTCACTAGCCTTTATCCGGCTTTGGGTCTTTGCGTTTAGTGTCCAAGTCTCACTGCCATAAAGGCCGCATTACACTGCCATAACTTTATAAAATTTCAAAACAGTATCTCTTCTGACCTTTTGCATTCAATCTTCTTCTCATCCTCCACACACGTGATTATGTTTCTCTCTATTTTTCCGAGTACATAAATTACGAATATTCTAGCTCCTATTATTTTAAACATCAATTAACTCGTAATTATTGTTGTAAACTCGCACGGCCGGTCTCAATATTATCAAAGTGATTAAAAATGGAACTGTTAGGCGTGGCCGGTTGATATATAACAGCGACATCGTCAGCAACGTTTCGAATCCCACCCTCGCTGAACTTCTTCAGGCCTCAAAAGAAGCGACAGAGTGCTGTAAATCCAGTTCCGGCGGATCTTGGCCGGACGGTATCCGACAATTGTTTATGGGTATGACCAACGTACTGTTGTTATATAGCAACCTACCGCGAACGTAGTCTGTTATAGTTAGTACGGAACGCTTATAGTTGACATTATTACTGCGTGTTGACAAATTCAAATTGAATTTCGAAAGGAAATTATTGATTCCAAATTAATTTTTGTGACAAATTAAAGCTGGTAATTACTGTCTCCATTGTTGTCTGTACTTTGTTTCCATTGTACATTACGAAGATCCGTCAGACTGTCGTATCAATATGATATTTGATTATAATACATATATGCATGACTTTTAACGAAACTAGTGATTTTACTAATTATTCGAATTGTGTTATTAAGAATATTGAATTTCTTATGACTGAATTAGAACTATTTCATTTTAAAACAACGAATGGGCAGTAGATTATCTGCAGTAGTGAGACCTTGAGATGCTGAGAAGCCATTATAGTCGGAAGTGGTTTTTGTGGTAGTGTAAACATTGTATGTAAATTCACGAAACTTGAGGCAACAGGGAAACTGTGGTTATCCAAAACACTGATACTGCCCAGTTAGCCTGCCTAACCACACTTATGCGGCTGTTGTGGTGAAGATTGTTGTAATACTAACGCATTGTTGCTTCCTTTACAGCAGGCTACTGATTAGCAAACGTCAGTACTGCGAGCCATTTTTCAACTGACATTGTTAGAAAGAAAACCACATAACTATTTAACATATAAATTACTGAGTTCGTGGAGTAATACACTTTTTACCTTTTTGGACATGCAATTACATACATTTGTGTCTACCATAGTTCCATATTAATTTCAATTTTTTAAAAATTATTTATTAATTAGGTTCAACAGCCGTATTTAATTTATTTATTTAATACAACAACAGCATTGGCCATTAGCTACGCCATAAACTGTAATAATGAATTTACAGATTATACAAATATGCTTAAACATATATGCAATAAATTATAGGTCATATTAAACTACAAATTGTTAAGCAAAAATAAACATTGAAACAATATACTCAGGAACTTGTAACATTTAAAAACCATATTAGATATTAAATTAATAATTAACTGTTAAATAGTATTAGAGTCCAAATAAAACGATAAATATTGCTCTACACAACACGAATAACATAAATACGCAATGTGGAAACACACAACTGTCTGTTATTAAATATTATTTAATCTTAATTTTATTTATTGCAGAAAGCATAATTTTTAGTTAACAAGTTACTTACTGTAAATATAAATTATTTCCTCTCAATGTGTTTTATAATTTTAAATAAATATTATTTAGTATTTATAATTATTATATTTTGTAATTTATACTTATTTCATGGTATGTAAAATTATTTATACGTATTTAAGTACATTATCTATGTACGTAATATTGTAAAACTAAAACGCATTTTTCAAAATAATTATTATTTAGTATTTATAATTATTATATTTTGTAATTTATACTTATTTCATGGTATGTAAAATTATTTACGTATTCAAGTACATTATCTATGTACGTAATATTGTAAAACTAAAACGCATTATTCAATGTCATCATCATTTTCAAAACACGACGTAGGCAAGGTGCTGCCTGTTCCGCTTTCAAAGAACCTTCAACCCTATCTTCCGGGGTCTACCCATACACCTGTGCCCTGTAGGTTTTGTTTTTCCAGATTTGTTTGGCCAACCTGGAATCTGAAATATGTTTAGATGTTCTTTCTACCGTTGTTTTAAAATTTTAATTTTTTATGAAAGTTAAAAACTTGTAACTCTTTTTGTATGGCCTCATTCCTCACACGCTCAAGCTTAAAACTCCTCTTAAGAACGCCATTTCCGAGGCCTGTATTTTACTGTCTCTTTTATTGGTTGTTGTCCATAATTCGAACACAATAGGACAGTACAGGCACTGTCATAATTTTGTAGAATTTAATTTTGTATTTCGACGTACCTTTCCTAAAAATACGGTTGATTGTTTCACAAATCGACTGGAACTTACCTAACTTAACATCACTATCATAATTCCTATCGTAACCAATAGCATTTCCCAATTAATTGAAGTGGCTCACCTCGTCTGAATTTGATCAATAATTATTAGTTTTGTTGTTATTGGCTCCTTGCCTCGAAATGCTATTTACTTTTGTGCTTTTATTGTGGAGGTTTTCATTTTTCTTTTTAAATCTGATAAAGTTTAAAACCAGATTTTTACAACTCAGATTCTGTATTTTGAAGTACAAGCAAATTATCAGCAAACAACAGCACATTCAAATATCTGACTAGTAATAATAAGTTTACTATTATTAATAATAAATATTATTATTAATAATAATTCTAATAACAGAGCTTATCAGATGTTTCCATTTCCTTACCAGAATTTCAATATTAATGTATTAAAATATGTGTTGCGTTTGTATCATTTCAGTTGATAAATAGTCATATAAGGGTCCCATTCCATTCTTTGTGCATTTTCTATTTGCTATGCTGTGACATACTCTACTTTTCTGTTGCCTGAAATTGCTTCAGCGTTAATCTCTTTAGCCTCACACACACTGACAGAGAGAGAATTCAAGAAAAGAAAAAAAGTGTAATTCTGAACTGCCAATAATCCTTGATGTTACTGGATGTTGTGAGAATCTTACAAGACGCGCAACTGACGTGCGCACACAAACATTGTTGGTACACAAAAATCTGAAAAATACGCAAGTTTTCGAATCTCCGTGTCAGCAAAGTTACACCTTCTTTCCGCGCCTGACTAAGAAACTGCGTTGTTTAAAATGTAGGTTTGTTATCCTCTTTGTTCAGAATAACAGTGTCATACGTCACACATAGTATGCACAAAGCAGCCGCGGTGTTGTTTTGGGCGGTGACACACAAATCAGAACTGAAAGTGTGACATCACATTTCGTTTTCCGTTTCGTAACTTCCGGGTCTCTGTGTGTAGTTGCATAACTATATCACTTTGCAAACCAAAGTGGGTTAATTTCTGACACCTGAAATTCTGACAGTGTTGCTTCCCTTAGTGAATTATATAACCGCGTCTAATTGCAAACCCTTTACAAACAAGCAAAGCGCATTTAACAGTTTCAAAGTTGCTGTCACGAGTTAGCGACACAATATTTAATATCAAAACCGTGTATGACTTAGACATAAATATTTTCTATTTCTGTCGTAAGCTGTCACGGGCGCGGTGCCAATAGTACAAAAACCGGTCTGTTAGACTGCGGTCGGTTTCTATTTAAAGGCGACACCGTCCTCGACGTTTCGGTCCAACTGTCGGGGACCTTCTTCACGATGCAAACACAGTTACGGCGAATCTTCACCGAACGATACCAGGCAACGTTTTCACGTTTCTCTCACCCGAAGAAAATCCTGAGGGTGGAATTCGAAACGTTGCAAACTATGTCGCCGTTAAATACAGGGTGTTTCATATAAAACGCAACTCACTAATCAGCCTTCTGTAATATTTGAATTTACCGCCAAACTCCCCTACGTTTTACTGGAATAGACTCCACCAACAATCGAACATTGCGCCTGCACAGTAAACTGCCACTGATACCTATGACAAAGCGATCATAACGCTCAGTGCATTGTTAGAGAGAAATTGGTTTTTTCGCAAGACGAACGTGTTTTTATTCTTGAGTCGTACTTTAGCACGCGGTCAGTGGTTGCAGTGCAAGTATCTTTTTGCCGTAAGTACCGTGATAAACCAGCACCTAACAAGAGATCGAGTTTAATAAAATTTACGAGTTTTTGAAAGCCCTCATCGTAAAAATCTGCCGCCTGTGATTTCAGCCATTCATTAACGCCCGCCTTCAGTTCTTCGTCGTCTTCAAAGCGCTGTGTTGCCAGCTACTGTTTCATACGCATGAACGCATGATACGATAATCGCTCAGTGCCAGATAAAGGCTGTATGGGGGATGATTGAAAAGCTCCCATCCAAACTTTCCCAGAAGTTCTTGCGCTCGTGATGCTGTATGCGGTCGGGCGTTGTCGTGGAAGAACAATACCCCGGAGCTCAACTTTACTTACCGCGTCGCTTGTTTTGGATTGCTCTCCGCAGCTTTTTTAAGGTTTCACAGTAAACCTCGGAGTTGCTTGTGGTACCCCGTTCCATCAACTCTACCAGGAGAACCACTTTTCTGTCCCAAAAAACTGTCACCATCATTTTCCTTGCTGACAAGGTCATCTTCCTTCCGCTCATCATCGTGCATATTGGTGCGGCCATTTTTAAACAGAACACACCACTGCCTTACTCCATTACATTCTTCCCATACACCTCACACAGTCGCCGATGAATGTCCACTGGTCTGCAGTTTTCTGCTTGCAGAAATCTTATTACTGAGCGCACTTCACAGCTCGCTGGATTTTCAATCGCAGCACTCATTTTAAAAATTATTATTAACAAGCACCTACAGCAACAAACCACGAACACTTGAACAACTGAAGGTCAATATCGAACAAGCTGTTTTAAATATCAACCCAAATACTCTAAAAGAAGTTGCTAGAAACACAGTGAAAAGGGTGTAAGCGTGCATTCATGAAGATGGCGGCCACTTCCAACATTTACTCTAGAATTTTAAGTATTGTAAAGTTTGGAAATAAAATATTTAATTAAATACTTTACATATGCCTTTCTTATTTAAATCTAATTACTGACATAGATGGGTTGCGTTTTATATGGAACACCCTTTAGAAACCGACCACGGCCTTACAGCCTGGTTTATAATCATTTTGGTAATATTTTGTGTTTCATTGAAATGCTTCATAAACCTTTTACTGGCTAAAACCTTTAATCTCCATTATAGTGATTTTCATCCTTTAGGGATAGCAATAAGTCTTTTATGGTATCCATGATACCTATACAGTTCTACAGTCACAATATTTAAACTACACTTACAATAACTACAATATTTACATTCTTATGAAAAGAACTTCAAAAGAAGCGTAATTTTATATTTACATTTATATTTGCTCATATTATTCATGTATATTATTCATATATGTTATTATTATTAAATAAAAGTTTACTTACAATAGTATGTTATTTTTTATATTTTATAGTGTTTTGATAGTTTAAATGAGGATCATGTGTTTTCTTAATGATATTGTGGTTTTCGTGTTGAATTTTCTAAAATAGATATTTTATTTTGTTTAAAACATATGTTTGTTAAGTTAACAAACTTTGGTTGCAATTTATAGTTAACATTTGTATTTTGGTTATTGTAAAGGTTTTATTTCGATTTAATAGGTCGTCAGTTTTATAATTAATTTTACTAAATTTTATTATTATTATTTTCGGGGCGGCCATCTAAGGACCACATGCCAATTTCTATTCATTACTCTTTGTTCTCTTCTTTTTTTCCAATAGTCTTTCATCTTTTCACTGTGTTTCTTCTTCCTCTCTTCAGTCCACTTTGAACCTGCGTTTTTATCTCTCCTACACTGGACTCCTTCTATTTTCAACACTTTCGCCCGTAAAATTTCTCCTTAAATTGCTTCTTCTGCATGTATATCATTTTTTTCTAAATTATTTTGGACTTCTTTAATTCAACTTGATGTTGACTTCTTCCCCCACAGATATCTGAAGATTTGCTTTGTCAAACTACTGTTGTCCATTTTATATAAATAACTTATCCAAAAAATAATAGTCTTCTTTTTCTCATTGTTTCTGTTATATTTTCTATGCTTTAATATATTTCATCATTACTTCTTAATTTACAAACTTCTGAAGTTTTTCGTAGGTTTGATATTTTCCTAATAATGCGTTTTTCCAATATTTCTAGTTTGCCTAATTAATAAGTCAATGCTAGACATTAACTTGCATATAGTCATTCTGGCTTCACTACTGTACTGTAATGCCTTATTTTCGCATTTTTAGATATGCACTTTTATTGTAAATATCTTTAGTTATACCATATGCCCTTTCCATCGTATGAATCCTTTCTTCTATAGCAGATTTATCCAACCAATTCTCTTGAAGTATTTCTTCTAGATACTTATATTTTCAAGCCCTCTCTATTCGAACAATATCTGCTTGGCGCGTTTTAATGTTTGTGAGAAATTTGTTTTTTCTAGAGAAATTCTTAAGCCTGTTCTACTGGCTATGTCCTTTAAAAAAATAACTTGTTTTGCTGCAGATATAAGATGTTCAGAAAGTATAGCAGTCATCTCCGAATGCCAAACAGTTAATTTCAGTTCGTACGTTTGTTCCTTCTTCCCAACATGATTCGTGATATTTTGCATTCCTTTAATTTTTCATTCCAAATGCTCACTACTTTCTCCAGGACACAGTTAAAAAGAATTGGTGATAAACCATTACACCTGTGTTTATTTTGAATGGCTGAGATATTTCTCTCATGAATTTTATTTTTGAGACTGTGTCCGTAATGGTTGCACGGATTAGATTTGCCAATTTAGAATTAACAGCAAAGTCTTGGATTATTTTATCTACAGTTTCTCTATTAACAGAATCAATGGCGTTTTTGAAATCAACAAATGTTACTACAATATCCTTTGAATTCAGTAGCCTGTGACGGAATATTGACTTCAGAGTGAATATTTGTTCTCGACAGGATCTGCCCTTCCTAAAGCCACAATGATATTCACCTAACTTTTCTACTCTCTTCAATAGAATATTTGAAAATATTTTATATGCAACTGGAAGTAAAGATATTCCTCTGTAGTTATTAACATCTTGCTTATCACCCTTCTTATGTAGCGGATGTATTAAGGCCAACTTCCATTCTTCTGGGATTTTTTCTGTTTTCCAAATTTCTCCAAAAATTAATTTTAGATCATTTTTGATCTTTAGTAAAGACCATTTCAAAACTTCAGCTGATATGGAATCTTCTCCACTAGCTTTATTATTTTTCAAAGTTTTAATCACTTCTTCAATTACTTCTATAGTCGTAGGTTTATCTTTTCCTAAATTTTCATAAATGTCTGAGAGTTCTAACCTCTGAATCGGTTTCGAGCAATTTAAAAGTTAATCAAAGTATATTTCAAGTATTTCACAATTTTCCGCATTGCTTAGGCCAAGTCTACCACTTTTATTTATATTATTTTTTATTTATATTAATTTTATTTAGTAAATCTAGTTTGTGTAAGCACGTAAGTTAATTAAATTAATCTGCTAAATATAAATGGTGTATATATAACTAATGATGATAGTTAAAACTATCCAAACACTGTAAAATATTTTTGAAAATATATAATATATATTTGTTAAAAACTTTATTTATGATTATTAATAATAAAATATTGTATATTTATACATACATCGCGTCTGCCAACGATAAACAAATATTTAATGTCTAGACTACGGAAGATTACTTAAGTCAGAATATCTGTCTTTCTCACTATCACTAAGTCTATTTCTTTTTTCGTGTTAAAAACGTCTCTGTGTTACTGTAAGTGACGCAATTAAGAAAATGACAGTCGTAAAGTAAGAAGCCGGAAGAAGGACAAGGAGTTGGACAGAGAGTGACAGATAGACAAGAAACCCAGATTTGTAAATGTTGTTTTACTCTGTACCAAGTAGCTTAAGTGGTGTTAGTGTTACTTGATGTTAATAGCGGTTTATATCAGAGCGTGGAGAATTTAAACTTTATATACTACATAAACGCAAACACAAGTAAGTCTCAGTTGGAAATCCTTTATCCGTCTGTCACATTACCGTCGTATAAACTATCTAGTAAGATCAGAAACTTTTAACTTGCACAATAATATGTTCATGTCAATTGGAAACTTTTCGTTTTTTTTTTTAATTTACCGGTTACTTTACCACAATCGTATAAGAGATTTTGAGTTCCGTATCTTGCATTTTCGTTTTTTTCTGTTCAACTAAATGAATCATGACCAATATACTGAAACGTTTTAAATTACAGATTAACATTTTCAAGGCCCAGGCTGCTGAATAAGGAATACAACGTTTAAGAGAGATGGAAGATTTCATCGATAATTTTTAATCAACATTCTGTAAACTGATCTTTGTCTAGTTTTGTTGTCTTTTGTTTATACATCTTAAACAAAGAAATAATTTACAATTTTTTTATCCATTAAAAATTTTAAACTTTGTTTAGATCATATTAAATACGTTAAAAAACAGAATAGTCACACATGCAAAAACAAAATATGTTCATTTTTGTAAAGCATTTATTTATAATAATGTGTGTTTTAAATACATGATTAAATTTATAAACTATTGAAATTTTATAATAATCTTCATCACTGACTTCTCAACACGGCATAGGCAAGGTGCTGCCTGTTCCTCCTTCAAAAATCCTCCAGCCGTTTCTTCCTATGTCTCCCTATTGCACACACTGTTGCAATTGTCAATTGTACTTACTGTACTTGTAGCATAATTGTTACGTAGAAGTGAGAATATAAGAAATTCTTAATTGTGTGGAGAAACATAGACAGGCGTCAGGTGTGTATACGAGACTGTAGCATATGTTTTGAACATAGAAATAGTTTTAGGGAATTTTCCCTGGGTTGTGAATGGTAACTCACCCTTTCACAATATGCTGACTGTCCAGGAAGTGATGATCGTAGGAAATCTGGCGAGACACATCAAATAAGAATTAATGGTGACAAGGTCCAGACAGGAAATATAAAATGTCACATAAAGTTGATATCCTTTTGGGGGAGTCAAGTAATGGGTCACAAGTGTGAAGCCAGGTGTACTCCGTGTGAACATTGGTTAAAGCAGGTGTTTTATTCCGTGAGAACTTTTAATCTAAAGTAGTGAAACCCCCAAATCGTGACGTAGGGTCACGTGATGCAGTGTCTCAGACGAATAGTGATAGTTCCTATAAAATTATAAGAGATTTACCCTCACTTCTAATAGATTTAGCCTATCATAGTTAAGGATTTAGAATTAAGAGGAGGGAACAGTCCCACCACTAAAACTAAGTGTTACACCCATGATGATTTACTATAAAAACTCGAGCATTCGCTGGAGAAGTCAGATCTGATTGTGTAAGCGGTCCAAGAGAACTTACTCATCTTTTCTCATTTTGATTTTGACTTTGATCTGTGTTGGAAGGTGTTCTTAGAAAGCCGGAAAACCAGATGTTGTCAATAATTTGTTTTTGTAATTTTTGAAGTAACTAAAAGTAGTTACATTAATTTGTGAACTAAGTACTAGTAACTGAAGGTACGTAGAGTTTAAAAGAGTAATTGAATTAACTGACTTATAGTTTGTCAAGAAGAGTTGTATAAAGTAACTTGTAAAAGTTCGTTTGCTAATCACAATAAATTGTCTTCAAAAGAACGGTTTATTCTAATGATTCAACTTCACCTCCGGAAACACGTCAAACAAACAGTTGTAGCTTAGCAGCAACTCGATAGGTTACAACAACACCTGTGTCCTACAGACATGTATTTCCATACTTGTTTGGCCAGCCTGTGATCTGACATTCTTTCTAAGTGTTCTTTTCACCGTTCTTTGTAATCTTTTAATTTTTCATTCTAGTTAAAAACGTGTATTTTCACCAATGGCCTCATTGTTTATACGGTCAGTGTAGAACACATTTTAACTCCTCTTTAGGACGTCTTTTCCGAGCCCAGTGGTTTACTGTCTTGTTTCTTGTTTATTGTTTATAATTCACACCCATTGGACAGGACAGGAACTGCCATAACTTTGTAGAACATCAACTTTGTATCGCGACGTGTCTCCTTGTTTCTAAAAATACGGTTGATTGTGCCGCAGATCGCGTGGAACTTACCCAACTTAACATCAATATCATAATTTCTGTTATAGCCAAAAACATCATTGTTGATTTTAGTCTGATAAAGGTTGTTATCGTTATTATTGCACACTAAATTAGAACAATTTCGTTTTAAGGCAAAAATCGGGGCATTTTTTTTTTTCTCTGGTGGCGAGAGGATGAGAAGCCGATGAAGAGGGGCGATCGTTTCAGTGATCGAGTGAACGCTGAATAAGTTTACGAAGCTTCAAAATACAGGCAAACTTTGGTTAGCCTAAAGACTGATATTGCTGGGCCGCCCATCTGCGGTTGTTGTGATAAACATTATTGTAATTTTAACGCATCGTTACGTCTTTCATATCAGTCTACTGACTACGTACCGCTAATACTACAAACCTACGACTCTTTTAAATCGATAATACAAAATAAAAATAAATAAATAACAATAAGAATAATAACACAAAGTGACAAGGTTACTGAATATTATTTAAGTTCCTCCGTAATCAATAAACATTTTACAGTTGTGTTCTCTTTCAAACAGATCAGCATTTTTCACAGTTAACAAAAAAAAAAAATAATCAAAAATTCGATCTCAACTTCAAACATTGGATCACGGCGTGAGAGTGTGTTTGTTCACTATTCGGCCGAGGAACAAGGACCTAATGATAAAACACCAATCCCTTGTATCGCATTAAAATTTGAAAGGAGAAATACTACATAATCTACTTAATACAGGACAAACTTCAAACACTGGATCACGACATGAGAGTGTGTTTGTTCACTATGCGGCCGAGGATCAAGGACATAATAAAAAAACACCAAACCTTTGTGTCTCATTGAAATTTGAAAGGAGAAACACTACATAACCTACTTAATGCAGAACAAACGTTAATCTCCAATTATTGGTTTAAATCGCCATCTTATGTTAACCAATACAGGTTTTGCAGATCATTGCTTACAACACAATCACTTCATAGATACAAAAAACATAACACTACTCCACAACATACAAAAAGGTAAAAAAACCTTTGTTAGAAATTCTAGAAATTAAAAAAGCAATAAAAAAAACAAAAATTTAACAAAAGAACAAACTGAATTCTGTGTATGCCCTTTATTAAAAGCTGTTATTTAGTTTAGTTTATTTTATATTTTGCATTCAGATTATATTTAGTTTAGAAAATAAGAAAAAGTATTTATTGGAAAGCAATCCAACAGCACCAACTTTTAAAAGTCAGGTTAAGATACATAAAGAAGGAAAACCAATTAGACCGATTGTTTCTTTTATTAATGCACCTGTTTATAAATTATCAAAGGAAGTTAGCAGAGTACTGAAAGAGAAATATGAATTTGGGACAAAATACAACATAGAGAATAATGTAAAATTGATAGAAAAATTAGAAAATATTAGGATTAATGTAAATACAAAATTGATATCACTGGATGTTAAGGACATGTTTACCAATATCACAGTAAATAAAGTTATTAAGTTAATAAACGATAATAATATGGGAGAATACAGGTATAAAAAGCAGTTGATGAAAGTAATTAAAGAATGTGTAAATCAGAACTATTTTAGGTTTAATAACAAGTTTTATATACAGAAAAAAGGTTTACCTATGGGGTCTTCATTATCCCCTATTCTTGCTGAAATATACATGAATGATTTTGAAAAGCAATTAATAACTTCCACTAAGTATAAAAACAATATAAAATTATGGTCTAGATACGTTGATGATGTATTAGTAATTTGGGAAGGAAGCATAGAAGAAGTGCATGAGTTTATAAATGAGGTAAATAGTAAGGATAAAAACTTACAATTCAAAGAAGAGATAGGAGGTAAGAAAATAAATTACTTAGATTTAAACATAGAAATTAAAGATAATGAGAAACTACAGTTTGGGATATTTAGGAAAGAGTCGTATTCTGATATAATTATACCAAGAGAGTCTTACCACCCATATAGATATAAAATGGCGGCAATCAATTCATTTTGTTACAGAGCTCAGAAGTGTTTAAAAGAGACCGAGTCAAAAGATAGGGAGTTAAGAACGATAAAGGGAATTGTAAGGAATAATAATTATAACACCAACATAGTGGATAAAGTTATGAAAAGGGTTAACATACAAAAAGATAAAATAGAACCAGAACAAAAGAATTATGCAGGGTCATTGACATACATAGGTTCACATACTAGAAAAATTATAAAATGTTTTAATAAATATGGAGTAGATATAGCTATTAAAAAATGTGAACGGTATTTGATAAGATAAGGAATAAGAATATAGAAAAAATTCCAGTATTACAGAAAAGCGGAATTTATAAATTAAAATGTAAAGACTGCAACAAGGTGTACCTAGGAGAGACAGGACGGAAATTCGTATGCAGGTTGTCTGACCACAAACGTGGAGAAGGTAATAGAACAACCAATTCGTTATATGCAAGACATTTCATAGAAGACAACCATAAGTTTGTTAATCCTTTGGAAGAATACGAAATTGTAAAAGTAGTGAATAACACAGTTGAAAGGAAGCTTAGAGAGGAGTTAGAAATATTGAAAGAGAGAGAAAAAGGGTTAGACAATTTAATTAATATTAAAATTAAATTTGATAATGAAGAAATATTTTATAACATGATTAAGAAGTAAATGATAGAGGACAGATAGATAATATTAAGAATTATTTTGCATAGTACTATTTGGATGTTTTAAAATAAGGGTGTTGACTGACCCACGTGTGTGGAGAGGAAGTGGGTAGTTTAAAAGGATGCGCACACACACACACACACACACACAACACTGAAACACAAGGAATTTGCTAGAAAAAATATGTAACTCCACAGATGGTGGGACAGGGTTTAGGGGGTGGGAAAGGGTCATTTATATTATAGCTTGTTGTGTGTGAGCATGGTGGGGGAGAGGGGTGAAGGGGTTGTTTCCACTTATTTTGTGTCTATTCCAATCTGACGATGGGCTGTGAAGCTTGAAAGCGCTAATTGGGATAATTTTTACATAGTGGTGTGCAACTGTGATCATTCTGATTTATATTTAGTTTAGTTAATTTTATATTTTGCATTCATGATTGTATTTAGTTTTTAAAGACACCTGACCTCCCCTTGTCTCTTGCACACACCTCTCTCCATCTCAATCACCCTCACAGATGTTCCAGATACGCCCTAAACAGATGGTCACCACCACTCACACCTGTGTTTTGGTTTTCATTCATTCTTCCTTTGACAATGGCGTAGGTAGCCGAAACAGCTGTCAGAGTTACATAAAATCTGTGAAACTTACCAAGTGTTTTTTTTTAATATATTTTACAAAACCTTTGTATTAATATGTTTCAGCAAGTTCCCAACGAGTCATCAATTAATATTAATCTCCAAAGTCGATAAGAAGAAATAAATGTCAAAAAAAAACCAAATAAAATTTTATAAAACAACGATAATACCTACACTACTGTATGGTTCTGAAACTTGGCTAGGAAAGAAAAAAAGATGAATATAAGAAACAAATGAAACAGCAGAAATGAATTTTCATAAATCAGTTAAAAGATGTAATAGGCGAGATAATATAAGAAATGAAGAGGTAGGTGATTTAGATACTTTAGCAGTTAATGAAATCATTAATGAATATAGAGGAAAATGGATTCAAAGCATAAATAGAATGCAAGAAAGTAGAATACCAAAGATGGCGAAAGATTGCAAGCCTAGAGGCAGAAAAAAAGTTTGTATACCTAATAAAACGTGGACTGTAGAATACGAACAGGCCGCTAAAGCCAAAACAAACCGTTAAGAAGATGATGGTGGTGATACTTTACTCTTATTTCTAGGCTAAACATCCAGATTTTACATCCACAGGACGTAATCAGTCTTCTGATAAATAATTACACATCTCTTAGTACATTATCTTAATTTGGTTTTTTTTTTCTTCATATTTTATATGAACTCATTATTTTATACAGTATGTTGAACTGCAGTTAAATAGTAAACGTTTATTTAAAGTTTAATTTTGACATTATCTGCTGCCTATGAATAATCCATATTTAATAGAAATTTTAATTTTGTAAGAATTTTGCAGTTCCTTTTAATACTTTTTATTAGTTTCAATTGAGATTTTTTGCTAATAGCGTCAACAGAAGAAAAGTTGGTAGACCTACGAAAAGGTAGACTTTGGAATGGGAACAGGCCAGTAAAGCCTAAAACCATTAAGAAGATGATAATGATGAAATCGTTATACAATTACCCGATCCGACTACACCTTAATTGTACAAGACTTATCACGCGGTCCTTCTCTGTTTTTCCCAGTTCACAAAAACGCTAGAGCAATTAAATGTGAGCGTTTAATTTAAAATAATTTATCACTGCGTTATGTACCTGTAAGAGCATACTTTTAATTAAGCTTAGACAGTAAGTATAACGGTTATAAACTATAACGTTAACTGAACGACGTTAATGGCACACAGTCTCGTGTAAGTAATGAAAGGTATCCGTTGCGCGAGTACGATAACGACGCTAAGTTAGCGTAATGTGTGTACCATACAGACTACGCTAACGACCTATTTTCGTCTATGAACAGAACATAAAGCGCCGTTATCCTGCATACTCTGTACATACACTTTCATCTCTATAAATATTTAGGTTGACTACGATGCTTTTCTCTACGATACAAAACATGTACGGTGTTACATACTCATACATCTATACCTTCTACTTCCATGTTCCGTAAGAAAATGGAAGTATAATGATGGCGAAAATAGTCGTGTTCGAGATAAGGGGTGATTCTGATTTTACTACCCTCAAAACATGAAGAAATGTCATTTTCTTTGGAAGTGCACGTGTGTGTGTGTCTGGTGTCTTGGTGTAGAATTTTTTCTATGGCGAACGATAACTGCCGCAAATTCAAATAGAATCAAATACGTTTTCGCATATGTGCATGCGTTGTAGAGGCCTCAAGCTCTGTTGATTTTGGTGAAGATCGGTTAAGAGGAAAGGGTAGTTTACCTGCAACGTTTCATGTTTTAACAACAGTAAAGTACCTACTTAATTTTGATCATAAAGTATACTAAAAAGGAGGTCATAATAATCCAGTGTAGAAATGTAGATGAAATATCCATACATAAAAAGGGTAGTAGAAGTGGGAGGGGGTAATTTTCTACAAATGAAAATGATTGTTTAAGGGAGAGGGGATAAGTTTTTATATGTATACTACGTTATCGACAACAAAGAAGTAGTTTGTTGTTAAAATTACTTCCCGGGCTGTTTGACCGTGATCCAATGTTTTCTGCAAAACCTGACGTTTCGGCAGTGCCATCGACTGCCAGCATAAGTGAAAATCGAGTGCGCTAACGTGAGGTGGTATACGTTAGTGACCACAGTACTGTGGTTAAGGGCTGAAGGAAGAAGTAGATTCTATAGAAATCTTTCATTTAGAAATGATTTTATTTATAAATCTTTGAACACGAAAGTCATGTATGGTTCTCCATACCGATATTTTCATCTTAGGCCAATTTTATGCATCCGATTTATATCGTACCATAACCTCCGATAAAAAGAAAGGATAGGTAGTGTCGGAGTCACTACCGATAAGGTTTTTGGTTGCAAATGTCTTACTCTGGCGGTGTGTATCCTGGCTAGAACGTTGTGTTTGTAGATTTAGTAAAACAGAAATGAACGAACGTGCATGTTTTTTATTTTATTTGTTTCTCACAGTGCTGACTAAATTGTAAAATTTCTTAAAGCCAGGACAATGATACGAATAGTATCATGCTACATGCCACATTTATATGTCTAGAGAACGTTAAGTTTGTCATGGTATTTTGTAGCATTCCGTCAGTTCTATCTCACTGTTTGTTTACATTCGTTGTTTGTGAACTGGCGTTAGGCGTTGCGGCGTCTGCGCAGCTGGTGCTCTTCTCGAATTTTCGACGCTGCTTCACATCCTCCGCATTCGTCCTGCTGCTGTCATAGCATCCTTTTTCGATTTCCCATTCATTCTTCTTTTACTTTTAAGCGTTTACGATAGGCATTTATATCCGTGTTGTGTAAGGTATTTTGACATTTTTGAAATTGCAAGGGAAATTTGTTTAAGTTCGACACTTTGTCACTGTATAATATTTACCGTATTTCTTCCGAAGTGTGACTTCGTGTTGCGTTCGATTGATTTACGCGTTTCGAAAAGAAAACGGGGATGTATAAATTATCGTGCGACGATTGTGATTGCTTTTGTATCGGCCAGACGGGAAGATGTTTCCGAAAACGTTTTACTGAACACACACCAAAGCACAATCTGAAGGGTCAGCCAACACTACCCAACATAAAATCCAACTACGCACGTCACATGATAAACGAAAATCATGTATACAAGCTTTAATTCCATCTTGAAGCCTTATTTTTTTGTAATAAAGGCACTCACATGAACGCCTTGGATGAATTCGAGATATGTAGAGCGTACAATGACGTACACAGTCGTGACTTCGTGCTAAACGACCATTTAAATTTCAAATCGAACCCGCTCCACGATACCGCAATAAACCTGTTTACACAATAGCTATTGATAGTCAGTGTCCGAACGGTCCGACTCGAGTGCGCACTCATGTAACGCGGATATGGTTTTCCAATATTTGTAATTTTAATATTTATCGACCTCGCTAAGAGTGAATTTTTATTTCTGAAGACGAAACATATGTTTCGAAACGCGTAAATCAATCGAATGCAACACGAAGTCACGCGACGGAAGAAATACGGTAAATATTATACAGATTTTGTCAATAAGTGACTTGGATACCAATTCAAACATGTTTTTCAGTTTGTCACTGTATTATTTATTATGTTCTTTTACTATCAACACTGTTAGTGTTTTATTTTATATTGCTTGTGGAGTTTTATAGAACGGCATTATAAATAACGTCCTGCGTTACTATACGTCCTGGAGCTATACTATATTTTTCCGCGCAGCGAACCGGTCATTATCCACTGCAATTTGGCGGCCATCTTGTGATAGCGTCTGATCATCCATCCGCTCTAGGTGACCTAGCGATTGCATTCGTTGAGCCTTTATGAATCTCACAATGTCCTCATGATTCAATAGCTCATCTGCCTCCAGGTTATTTCTCATTCTCCATTCGTCATCTTCTTTGACCGGACCATAAACACACCTTACGATATTTCTTTCAAACCTTCTTAGTGTTACTTGTCCCTTTTCTGTCAATGTTCATGTCTCGCCTCCATAAGGATCAACTGGTCTGGTAAGTGTCTTATATATTTTTATTTTTGTTTTGCGACTAATGAGTTTGTTCTCAATAGTCTGCTACTAACATAGTATGCCCTATTTCCTATTTGTATTCTGGCATGTATTGTCGTGATTATGGACCCTTATTATCTATTACTTCAAAATATATGTTTCTTTAAATATATATATATATATATATACATAATATTTAAAATTTGTATTTAATTACCTCAAGATGTTCCCTTATTTGGAACATGTTTCGACAGCTATTGTGCTCTCATACTCAGCCTTCACGATTCTGCATCTAGTGAAGTACCTGTGTGTTGGTCCGTCGCCATTGTGGTCTCCTATATTGGTCTCTGTTATCTCAAAGTGAAATTTTGTGTATTTCCGATGTTGAGTGCTTTGAAAATTGTGTCGTTTTTTGTATTGATTTGTATTTGTTCGGGTATTAGTTTGTTTTGTGTCTTCTGTTTGTATATTTGTAAATTTTCCCAAATGTTCATTATGGCCTCTTTGTGTGGTACGTGTTTTATTAGTGTCACATTGGTTATGTCTGGGAATTCATGTCCCGTGTTTATTGCATGTGTGGCTAAATTGGATATATATATATAATCACTTTCTGCTACAGTCCGTTTCTTGATGTATATAATACATTTAATATTTATAAATAAATTTACCTCAAGATATACTTTTTTTCCTCATTTGAAATATGTTTCAAGAGTTCCCGTGCTCGGCTGAAGATGAGAGCACGGGAACTCTCGAAACATGTTCCTAATAAGGAAAAAAAGTATATCTTGAGGTAAATTTATTTATAAATATTAAATGTAATATATATATAATGTTGTGATGTTATAATTGCTGCAAGAAACTGCGATTTACCTCTACAGAATATTATATATATATATATATATATAAGTTATACATTTTGTACATCTTTCGTAGGCTTACACGGCCAGAGTCAGTTGTTAAAATTACTTCCCGGGCTGTTTGGCCGTGGTCCAATGACCACAGTATTGTAGTTAAGGCATGTTATACGTTACTGTCCACAGAACTGTGGTTAACGTTAAGTCCTGTGGTCACTAACGTATACCACCTCACGTTAGCGTACTCGATTTTCACTGAAGATGGCAGTCGATGGCACTCCCGAAACGTCTGGCTTTGCAGAAAAGTTGGTTGGACAGCGGCCAAAGAGCCCGAGAAGTAATTTTAACAATTTTGTACATCTTTGTTTAACAACTGATAAAAACTAACTTTTCAATCAAACTAAGATAAAAAAACTTTGCCTTACAAATGGGTAGTACAAAAAATTTAAACAAATTTGTATTAATAAGCATTAAATTAGTATTCTCAAACATCAGTATACATTTTATAAATCCAAAGTATGATTGTTTTAGTTGTAATCAACACATAGTGTTCTTTATGAAAACATTTATGTCAATAAAAAGTTAAGCGAGAAATAAATAACACTCGCAGAGCGAAGAGACAATTTCCATTATTTTCTGCAATAATACAGCTAGCGTTGCGTTAATTTCCGCCTAGCGCATTAATATCCTGGCGTCAAACATGTATGTGAAACTTTTAAATTAAATCAAGCAAAATAGAGTTTGCTGAATCGGGAGGCTTTGTGCTCTACATTTGACACTCCTAAATACACGTGAACATAAGTTATACGATTGCTATTCAGAAAACGTGTTAAAGCCATCAATTTTGAGACACATTATGTAATTACCTGTAAAAGATAAAAGTCTAAAATTTTAGCAAGCACGTTAGTACTCTTCAAACGCAACTACAATCATAAAGATACCTCTATTACTTGGCTTTTTAAAATTTTGTAATAATGTTAAAAAAATTTATTAAATATTTTCTATCTAATGGTCATCATAGAATACAAATTTCAATAACAAAAATTTACAATCATTAGGAATCTAATAATACTTGTTTTTGTTATTAAAATATTGAATATTTTGGTAAGAAGACAATGTAAAGTAACATCAAAAAAATTCAAAACGGCAAAGATTGTTTTCAAAATAAGTTTTAAAAATATTTGTATGGAGAACCATACATGACCTCCATGTTCTAAGATTTATATTTAAAATCATTTACTTGAATTCGGTTCGATTTACATACTAATTTCTAACTAGTTAAGTGTGTTCCTTGTAAATAGAGTTTTATGTTTGACAAATAGATTCCATAGAAGCTACTTTTTTGTTGCCGATAACGTAGTACACATATAGAAAATTATCCCCTCCCTTTCAACTATCATTTTCATTTATATAAAATTACCCCTACCCCTTCAAATACCCTTTTTATTTAAAGATATTTTAACTATCTTTCTACAGTGCATTATTATGACCTTCTCTTCAGGATACTTTATTTATCAAATTTCAGTATTTTACTCTTGTTAAAACATAAAATGTTTCAGGTAAACTACCCCTTCCATTTAACCTATTTTCACCAAAAACAATAGGCCTTGATTCCTCTACAACTCAGGCACATATGCAAAATTATTTGATTTTGTTTGAATTTGCGGCAGTTATCGTACCCCATAGAAAACATTCTACACACAGACACTTTTCGGAAAATGACTTTTCTTCATATTTTGAGGGTAGTACTATCAGAATCAGCCCGTATATCGAACCCGATTTTTTCTCGATCACCATACTTCCATTTCCTTACGGAACATGAACTAAAGAAAAAAACACGGAAATTATTTTCAACAATGTAATACACTGCTGAAACCAATTTTGTTTTACATTGAAAATGAGAATTTAGTAAAAAAAAATTAACGTACGTAATTTTTATTTCATTATTTAATAACCTTTTAAAATGTGTTTCAACACGTGCTGGAATAATAAATATTAATATACTGTACTTCATTGTTTTCTTTAAAGTTCTTGATAATGTACTTGGTTGTGTTAACGATTTTACAATGCAAACTTAGTTTGGTAAAGTAAATTCTATATTTCGCCAAGTAAATTTAAAATTAATTAATGCTAATTTTCTTCTGTTTTCCGAGAAACGATTTTCCTTGTTGCTCGCTTAACAACAAGTAAATATACTTGTTGTAATCTAGTTCAGCTAGAAATAAAGTAATTTATACTTAAGTTCGAAAGATACAAAGAAAAATAAGTATCAGGTTTTTATTTTACAAATCATAAGCTTCTCTTACGTTTATGGTAAATTGGGAAAAAGGTAGATACTGAAACGAATTATTTTAATAATTTCTATGTCAGTGTTGTACATTACTTTCTGAGGGGTGCTCAGCCGTTTCTACTTGACATGTTAGCCGAATCTTCATTGTTATGATAAATGAGAGACACTTGGTATTTGACTCAAAATTTTTGCATGAATTCAGTACAGTGTAACCCGTAAAACTGTTTACATTTCAGTAATTTTGAACAATTTTCGTAAACCTATATTGCCTTTGGAAAACTACTCACTTCTTCAGAGCCTAGTGACGGGTGAATGGCATGCAAGTATCAGTGGTGAGACGTGGGTACATAACAGCTGTTCCCGGTTGCTGTTTCGCCTAAAACTAAGGGTGAACTTAATTTTTTGCAAATAACTATATGTAACTTACCTTATAGTTGTACTATTAGTCTTCTTTTTAATGCGGTTATATCCGGCAATTCATTTACTAAAAGTTAACTTCATATTAGAGTTATATACTGTACACGTTATTAGGTTTTGTAAAGGAGATTCTTCAGTTGTGATAAGGGGTAGTCTACACAGTCTGTTCTGGTATTCGCCGCAGGGCTTAAACATTACGGATCTGCAGAATTCACGTGTCCCAGGAATTGTAAGTAACAAGGCGCACAGATTTGTAATTTCTAAAGCGCAAGCTTTAGTGAGCCCACTGGTATGTAATTTTGTAGATTTAACCTGTACGTTCGCACCGATTTGTCTATAAATTGTGAGAACCGTTTACATAAGAAAGTTTATTTTTTAAACGGGCCATATTTAAAAAATGTGTCTGTCTGCGTGGTATAATAACACTTGAAATTGATTGTTTGGAAATTGATTTTTAAAGTAGGCGTATTTTTGCATTTTAGTAAAACAATAGAGACTGGAACTCATTACCTTAATCAGTTCTATGTCAGTGTTGTACATTACTTTCTGAGGGACGTTCAACCGTTCCTACTTGACAAGTTAGCCGAACTTTTACTGTTGTGACAAATGAGAGACACTTGTTATTTGACTGCCATATTTTATAGCATGAATTCAGAATAATGTAAACCGTAAATTCATTTACAGTTCAGTCATTATGAACAATTTTCGCAAGTCAATATTTCCTTTGTAAAACTACTCACTATTTCAGATCTTGTGACAGGTGAGTGGCAGGTAATACATTACATGGCATTAATATATTGAGTTGTCAGTCATAAATTGACTAAATAAACAAACGTACCGTTTATTCATTGTGTTGTTAGAGCACCACTGCCTATCAACGAATCGTGTTTGAACATATTCTGGAATAAAATTATAGGGCTATGTCTTGTAAATGCGACATGTACCAATTCTTACTAATGGTTTCTGTCGCCGTAATCATTCCTGGCTCGATAACATATCGCACAGAAAGGTCAAAGTAATGCTTGGGTGCAGTAGTATACGACAAACAATAAGATATATTAATGTTAAGGGCACGATAAAATATACTGAAAATGCAATATGTTTCTGACATTAGGACAAAATCAATATTCTTAGGACGGTCTAACTGATCGTCGTATGGTACAGTGGAAAACAAAATACAAGACACCAATTAAGTCAATAAAATCACCAGCTTTAATTATCACAATTAAACAGTTTGTAATCATCAAGATGGTCTCTTACAACAAATGAAATAAAAATTTTCCACAGGCAACAAAAATGTCAAATAATAGAGTCAATAATAATAATAATAAATTTTTTTTTTTTTGAGGGGGAGGAAAAATGCATTATGCACCATCAGGAGACACCCGACTGGTCTCCCGGTTTGTGGGACTCGCACCCACCGAAAAACCTCCACTTTACGGGCAGGGAACCACCCCCTGGAACAACTATTCGTATGGCTTCAGGGTGGCACCTCGTATTCCGCCTACTAGGCTCCTACAGCTTTATCTATATCATCGACCTGTGAGAGGATCCAGTTCAGGCTTCATCTGGCGCTGGATCATCCTCACGAAGGTCACAACCATGTCCCAGTTCTCTTTGCTGTTAAGCATGACGCCTATGATGCTATCAGCACCGTTGGGTGTGAAGAGAAGCTTGTCGAACAACACTATCGAATGTACAAGAACGTTTCGTATTACATAACACTGTCTACATGTTAAGCGTCACGTACGCATACAAACATTACAGCTGGGATAGCCGAGAAAAGTGTAGAACTTTCTGCAATGGCTTAAAATATTTTGATAACACTCTGACATACTTAAGGTATCAAGTGTATTTATAAAATTCCTGGAAGAAATATTCTTATTCTTTTTGCACAGATCACAGTTCTAAAATAAATTTCCAAATATTTATAATTACACTACGTTACCAAATAACGAACATAAATTTTCGTTTCTATTCGACAAGGCCTCTCTGTACGATATTGTTTTAAATAGTAACTGTGAATAAAGGAATTCAGAAAATAAAGTACGGAACTACCCCAATATCCGTACCCGCACTACATTTTCGATGTTTTTAGAATGCGATTTTATCGATATGGTACGATGTGAAGAAGAAGAAGTGTACTGAATAGAAAATTATTCTATTTCTTAATGTAAAGTGAAAATACTTGTTGTTTTAATTAGTGAGTTTAAGTAATAATGGTATTTGGTTTTTAGCTTACTATTTAAAGAAATAAAATTCATGGTTGAGAAAAATATGACATTTTGTGTGTCTATACTGTGCTGGAAAGAGAGCAACATTAAAAACAAAGAACATAACGCATTTAAAAAAAAACAACAATAGAAGAAAGTAAAAAATATAATTTTTTCTGAATTGTAAGATTAAAACAAAACAACGAATTAACAAATGAAAACGAGATTTGTTCTTCGTCATGTGGTCAATGTTCCTTTATGTTATTCAGTAACGTTTCAAAAACTTTACTGAAAACAAATATTGTGCAAAATACAACAAAAATGGAGATACATATAGCATCCTAACTTCTTTCGAGTTGGTTGCTTCTCCAGTGATCTGCTTTTCGAGTGTTAGTGAAAAAAAAGACTGTTAGCGGAAAATTAGTTCTACCATATAAATGGGACGTGTATAGTAATAGGCAAGTATAAAAATGTATAGAAATCTTGGCTATAGAAATCTTGTGAATTATGAAAATGTATAAAAAAAGACTTATTTCGAGTTGCTTTTTTACGTGGATAAAAAAAAGTTATTATGATTTTAAAGGCATAATATTGGTTTCCATGTGTAACTGGTTTATTCTAGCAAAGGCAACTTTTGGCAACACAGGCAAACATCGGAGTTAAATTATTGCTAGAATCGTTTTTCATAAACAAATTATGACAATGAAACACAATTGCAATCGTCAACAAACTATTTTATACCATACACACATAAATGTTCACGATTTTTTGCAACGACAGACAACAATGGAGATTGGGCAACTGACAACTTTGTACAATGTTTTGACCCCGAATTAAAAACAACAAAAATATTCAGATAGTTTAAAACTACATAATTAATTTTCAATATAAAATTCCTCTAGTTATAGTGGGAAAATAGACGTGCTGTTTATATATCACAATAATACGGCGCTCAGTATAACAGTATTAGCTTTATTTCAAACACATGCGCAACAAAGCCAAACCAACATGAAACTACTTACCGTAGTGGTGACATTCATTTGCATGTTAATGGAATTTTGTCGTCAGGCTGTACAACGCTATTTCACCCACGGCTCATAATAATTAATATTCACAGCTGCGGGAAGACAAGCGCATTGTGAAATTAGCTCATTTCCATTATGCTCGTTTATGCACACACTAGTTGCTCCAACATAATATAATGAACGTATTCAAATATTGACCTGATGATGGTAATGTGTTCTATTTACATTGTTATTGATTATTATGCACAAGTATATATAATAATACAATGTCTGTTGACTTTATCTTATATTACATAGTTTCATTTACATTCAATAAGAAAAAAATTAAGGCAAATCGACTTTCTATATAGCTTTGTACTTTCTTGTACGTGTTCCGTTATTCAAATACATGTAAACTTTTAGGCGTGTTTCTTTGCTAACTGACTTCATAGTTTCCCTGAAATCGCAGCGGCTGAAATAAGATTTCTCAGGCACGTGGCAGGGTGTACTCTCCATAATCATAGAAGAAACATAGATAAACATCACAATCATCATCACCACCGCTCCATGGACTAGGGCCTTAGACTTGTTCCGGAACCCATCTCGTACTCGGTCTACCCACATCTCTCTTCCCAGTAGAGTGACAACCCAAGGCAGCCACAGATAGACGGATATCAGGCATGCGATTCAAGTCACCATCTCCTTCTGTGGTCTTCAATCTTCTGGACTCATAGATATACATCAGAAACTAAAATTATGAGTGTACTCGACAGTATTGTCCAGTATCGACTGAATCGGTGGGAACATCTTGGACAACTGACACATCCCCAAACAACTATGGAACTATAAGCCGAAGGGACGGATGGGTGTGGGACGCACGAAGAAGCTCTTGAGTGACCAGCTCTAGCCTTTGCCTGTTTGAGAACGGAAAAAACATCCTTGGTTTAATCCTTCCAAACGATGATGATGATGGTGTGGTGGTGGTGGTGGTGGTGATGGTGATGATGATGATATACTCTTAGTTCATAAATGATTCATTATATAAAATCTCAACGCAAGGTCGACCATCAAACCAGTTAATATTTCGCCTAGATTCTGGCGTTGATTCCCGAGCATCACGACAAAATCGAGATATCCAATTTGACTCAGCGTTTGTAAGGCCGGCCGCACATCGAAGCCACTTATTGTACTGCGACAGAACAGAATGTTTTGGCGCATCGTGTCACAAAGCGTCGCAGACGACATTACTCCCATTAGGATCTATAAAGCGCCACACACTGGCTGTGACATTGTCTAGCGGCGTTGCCAGGCTCTTGCCGTCTAAAGACGAAGCTCTTCCAATTTATGTCTCGCAATAAAAGCAGCTTGCGATATTCCGAGCTGCGCATGTGCGTGATTCTAACCATTGAAGGAGTTTATATTACACTTACTTAGTCCTACGTGAAAAGTGTATGCAGTATCCTTTTTTGTTTTGATTCTCGCATATTGTTGAGTATTTATTGTTATCAATAATTGTTATTGAGTATAAAATAGAAACAAGTGTAGAAGTAGATGCATCTGAAATAGATGCAAAATAATGCCTGTCTCAAACTCACGAACCACGCACTTTTACAGTTGCAGAACAGCTAAAGACAATGTGTAAAACAGTTGATCCCATTGTCTCAAGCCACTTTCTACCGAAGCGACGCATAGCGACACAATGCGCCAAAATAGTTCTGCCGCGAAACAAAATGTCGCTCAAGATAGTGCGGTCGGCCTCAGCGGCAGCCACACTATCTCCTTGTGTGTCTTAAAATTAAGCTGACAACGTGTACCGCCTGTTTATAGTTCACGCTATTTTGTCTGGATAAAAGCACTGTTTTTTAAATACATTTTTTCAATCATCCTCTTGAAAATAAATACGCTACCATTCAATTCCATTATATTAAACTTAGTATTATTTGTGATTATACGATTTCGTGACACTTGGTCTCTATAAAATAGTCCGTATTAAGATTACTTCCTAGAATAGATTACTTAAAATTTAATTTTTTAATAAATATCACAGACCTTACTCCGAGGCTGCTTTGGATACAACAAGTATTTTAAAGTTTTACATAAACAGGTTACTGGCCTGTTACACAACCCCCTACCAGGAGGATAAGAGGCTAAATCCAGAGATTATACATTATTGTCTATATCACCAGAGATTATATCCAGTTCGGACTAAGATAGTTATAAACAACAGCACTTTACAACAAGTGAGCCGTTTCAAATATCTCGGCTGTGCAGTGAACTAAGAATCTGAATATGATATAAAAGAGAAGATAAATAAATTCAAAATATTTGTGGTACGATTTATAGAAATCTTAGAAATAAAACAAGACACAGCACAAGGATTATGTGTATAAAATTACACTTAATTAAATTCTCTATCGAACGGGGACTATTTTTTGAGTTTTTTAGACAAACGTTGGATTAAAGACACTGGTTTTCACAGTCTGGTTTGCACAGAGATTACGTTTTATCGAATTTCTGCATAACAGATGTCAATCCGCGTTACGCATCCCCGGGGGTGGGGGGGTTGTAACGCAGTCAACGTGTTAAAATTTGTTCGTCTTGACCTTTGTTATTTCAATGTGAGTTACCACATTAGGAAGTAATCGCGTTCTGCTACCACTGATACAGTTACTCAGGCAGTTAGTTGACACTCTGTGTGCAGTACAGTCAGTATAGTTGCTGTTGTTGAAACACGGCTATGCAGGGAATGCTGCGGTCAGCCGACAGACAGAGACAGAGACAGTAGCGGCGCTTTATGATGTTAGTGTCAATGAGGTCCAATTCCTTGAATTCCAACGCGGCGCAGTTAAATCCGCTTAATTATCTCTGCAACCGTCTGGCTTTTGGAGTACGTTTTAGTTGCCTTAGTAGAGGTTACCAACCTCTAGCTGAGTAGTTATGTGGTGGGGCTAACAGCTTCTGGTATCCTAACAGGCCTGTTGGTCTTCCATAACCGAAGGTTCCAGTTTCAAGGCGCTGGAAACTCGCCTTTCAGCCGCTTACGACAGTTGCACAGCGCACATCCGTTGTATGCCATGCTTTCCAGGGGCCACGCAGCTTTCGCCTTCGAGGACGTGAAGTAGGCATTCCTGGCAGGGCTGACTTGATTTGGGCATTAACCGAAATTTATTGATGGCTTTACTTTTGGCAAAGAAACAGCCCTTCGGTGCCCGTTTATAACGTTTGACCCTCACTCAGAGAAAACTTGGAGTCTCTCTGACAAGGAAAATAAGACAAGGAAAGACATATTGTTACCATTCTATAAAGTAACTTGTTTATAGAAGCAAGACTTGTTTTAACTTACGTAAGTGAAACTTGGACGATGACGAGAAATGACGAACGAAGGATACAAAAAAGTGAAATAAAGTTCTTGAGGAAAACCAAAGGTTGCAGCCTTAGTGATCAAATACGAAATGAAAATGTAAGAACTGTCTTAAATGTACATTCTATGGCCACGAGAATAAGGGACGGACAAATTAAATGGAGGCAGCATATCGAGAGAATGGAAGATATGACAGTACCTAAACAAGTAATACAATACAGACCTCATGGAAGACGTGACATAGATAGACCAAGGAAGAAATGGCTTCAGTGAAGGCGTAACAGGTTGTAAGCCTATACCTTGACGTGAAGAAGAAGAAGAAGAAGAAGAAGAAGAAGATCTCTGCATCAAATGTCAGTAATAAAGCACAAAGTGTATCTAGCAACGTAACAAATACACAGTGCATTAAATTTGCACTTGTATATCAGCTTAGAGAATAAAAAAGTATATATTATCATTAATAAGTATGACTGTAAGATATACAACACGATAACTCTACACAAATTGCTACATGTTGGCTTCAGGTATTGGCAGAACTAAGTCCAATAGTATTTCTTTTATAAATTTGCTAACTGCTATAATTTTTATTGTTCGACTAAGCTTTTCGTTATCACTGACAAAATTATAGCAGTTAGCAAATTTATAAAAGAAATAGTAAGGATGGCTGCTAATTTAAACAATACGAAGAATAATTCCAATAGATTTAAAGGAACTAGAACTTAAGGACCTGTATAGACTCCAAACGACAGGGGTTGGGAATAGGAAAGAAACTAGGAGGGAATATATGAGGAGGTGGCAAGATCGATGGGATAGCGCAGACACAGGCAGCCACGCTCATCTCCCGGATGTAGAACACATATCAAGACTTAAAGTAGATATTAATTATTATAGTGTGCAATTTTTGTCAGGACACGGAAATCTTAGCGCATATCTAAACAGGTTTGTACTTAGTGATAATGAGCTCTGTGAGCGATGTTATGTTGTTGACACCGTAGAGCAGTCATAGGCAACTTTTGAATTTATGGGGGAGGCTCATACATAACTGGGGACCAGTTCGATAGCTCACCCCTCCCCATCCCATCAATGGAAAATAGAAAGGTGCGGAGTTCAATAGTCGGGCATTGCAGACATTAACTGTCGCTTTACAATACCATTGGTTATATTTAGCGACGTGAAACAACGAATCAAAAAACGTTTTGCCGTATTTTTAATATTATTTTGTAAACGTTTTTTTTCATTAGGAGTAGGTCGCCAACAATCTGTTATCATCCACAAGCACGTTAAAACTAACAAAATTTTAAACGAAAAAAATGTTAAACAGAAACACACTTTACTAAAAATAAATTGAAGAAGTTACCAAAGTAACACTATTTTCGTAAGGTGCACATAAAGGTAAAAATTGAAAAATCACTTTGTGGAGAAAGGTGTATACAGGCACTGGACGCAAAGTTTGATAATCGTATTGGAGGAAGACATTGCGCGGTTCGGTAAACGGCTTGTACTATTTTATACTACAGTACTTCGAAGCAGGTACAATGCGGGTGTGTTCCATCGTTTAAAAGAAAAGAAAATTACAAACTGTTTCGCGAGCGCAGAGTTGCCGACTGCTGCATTGAATCATGTTTTGTATGACTCTGTGGAGACAGCAGACAGCCGAACAAAGTTTATGGTAATATTGATGGATATCGGGAAAAGGGTGGAGCTCAGCGAATGAGAATGCAACAGACGCTAGAATGCTTGTGAGTTGGCTACGAGAGATTGGCAAAGCGCGTGAGGGTAGGGACAGGATGAACCTTGTGCGAGAGAAAAGAGAATGGGTGCAATTAGCGAAGTCAGGGACGTTAAATACGTCATCCTATTTGGGGTGGGGATAGCGTCAAATATGAGTTTGTAGAGTATGGGGTTCATTCCGTGGTGTGCTCGGATGAATACCGTTAAAGGGCTTGGCCTGGGCGCGGTAATATCCGAGCACTCCGCTGAGGGTCTGTGGGGAAAGGTGAAGCGCAGATTTGGCAGTTGAAACGGGCTTCACCAAGGCTCCCGGGTGTGCAGGCCCGGAAGGCGGTCTATGACCGCCGCTGGTAGACTTCTGTTAAAGGGTCGACCCTTTTTCAGTAGGAGGTGCCCCGTCTTCTTACCCGGTCGGGCACGGACGGAGGCCCTGGAGTGATCCGGGCCCTCCGCCCGTGCTTGGTGTTGGACCCGAGGCGATTTGTGGTTTCTGCCCTATGGCATCGCTGCGGATGCCTCTAAATTGGGGTGTATCCGAGGGGATGTTATGATCTGTTAAATCCTAGATAGTCGATATTCCGAACCCCACGGAGGAAATGGATCTGCAGGTCTCGTATTCCCAGGTTTACCGAACAGTTCATGAGGGCAAAGGGTTGTAGATACGATGTGGTCTTGGGTCTTACCTTGTAAAACGATTCTCTTTCTTCTTCTTCTTCTTCTTCTTCTCTAATAGGTTTTCTGATCGACATAGAGGTAAGGGTTACAATGATCGGCATACTAGTTAAATCAACTACGGAGAAGAATGTTCAATATTAACGGTGTATTGTAATCATATGAACGCGCGCTCGCTTCTGTGTCTATGTCAACGTAGGTCATAAGTCGCTAGAAAATTGTGAATGTTTTTATATGTTGTAGTAAAGGAAGTTCTCGTACAATTTACCACTATAAATTTCTAGTGTATAGTGGTATTACTAACCTTAGCTATTCTATTTATGGTTAGTAAGACATTTTTACGTAAAATGTGTTGACCTTTAATACGGTGGTTCTGATACATAATTTCAAGACGTGAATTTCTCTTTTTTACTAATATATCGATCACTGTGAAAATGTTAGTAAAACTTTACATAATGCTAGGCAAAAGAATTTTATTATACACCAGTAAATTTTCGGTAATAAGAGTCAATGCTAACGTATTTCGTATATAAAATAACTTATCATTGTACTGAACTGAGTATTCTTCTTCTTCTTCTTCTTCTTCTTCTTCTTCTTCTTCTTCTTCTTCTTCTTCTTCTTCTTCTTCTTCTTCTTCTTCTTCTTCTTCTTCTTCTTCTTCTTCTTCTTCTCCTTCTTCTTCTCCTCCTCCTCCTCCTCCTTATCCTTCTCCTTCTCCTTCTCCTTCTCCTTCTCCTTCTCCTTCTCCTTCTCCTTCTCCTTCTCCTTCTCCTTCTCCTTCTCCTTCTCCTCTTCCTCTTCCTATTCCTCTTCCTCTTCCTCTTCCTCTTCCTCTTCCTTTCCTCTTCCTCTTCTTCTTCTTCTTCTTCTTCTTCTTCTTCTTCTTCTTCTTCTTCTTCTTCTTCTTCTTCTTCTTCTTCTCTTACCACTACATCCAAACGTGAGGCCTGGCTTCCAAGACCAATCTATATTACAGTCTCCTGCCCATTGCATCTCATTGTAAGCCCTCACATCCATTCTCCTGAAGTCTTCCAGCACATCATCCAACCATCTTAACCATCAATCCCCTCTTTCTGATTTTATAGGCTTGCGCTCTCATGACTTTCTTTGGCATACGCTTATCATCCGTCCGCTACAGGTGATCCAGTCATTGTATTCGTTGTGCCTTTATCAATCTTACAATTTCCTCGTGATTCACTAGCTCATCTGTCTTATGGTTATTCGTTATTTTCCGTTCGTATCTTCTTTAATCGCGCCATACATAATGATGTTTCTTTCAGACCTTCTTAGTGTTTCTTGTTACATTTTTATCAATATCCATCTGTCGCCTCCATAAATAACAACCGTTCTGATAAATGTTTTATATATTTTTATTTTTGTGTTGTGACTAACGAGTGCTGAGCTGAGTGCTGAGTATATTACCGGTAATATCAATTCAGAAATTATTATCAATATTATTATTATTATTATTATTACGGCTGTACAATGTTTAGACATTTTTCGGAACCAAAGACTATAGAATTGATTGAATTCTCATCTTGCACTGCTGCTTGTCCATTCAAAGGTTTTCTTCAATTTCTCTTCCCCTCAATATAGTCTGAATTTCTTCTATCCAACGTTTATTGAATCCATTCGGCTGTAATATGTTTGGTTTTTAACATTTCTTTTTTTCCAATGAATTGGGAGTTGGCCCATTGCATTAACCCCCAACCTAGAGGATCAGGCAATTTTAAATCAATATATACTTCCATTAGCCTTTGATAAACCAATATACAACAACAAGGCAGGAGCTGCTAGTTTTGGTCCACACCGGGTATTTTATTTTCTCGGTACCCTGGGGAGGCGCTCGATGGGAGGACTAATTCAGAAATTACAATTGTTAGATGATTTCAACCGACATCTGATGCAGAGGGCTACGAATAGCCGAGACCTGGAAACCGTATTACTAAGTGTGTGACATCATTGAACGCCATGTTGACGCAAATAATAATATCCCTGTAGAGTACACATCTGCCGGACTTGAAAAAGTTAGCAGATTTCGACCGACAACTGCAGGGAATGCTTTCACAGTTCTGAACTCTAGTTGGCACAAATTACATGTTACGGTGAGGCGACAAGGGAATACTAAAGCTAGTTTACCCTTCCGTTGACCTTGACAATGCCATCGGTTAGTTCTATTGTAGTAGACAGTTCAGGAGTAAAATAATTCTACGATAATGAAGTACTTCCTGTATACAGAGTGTTCCGGGAGGAGAGGGAAATAATTTGAGAAACGGTTCTATAGTGTAAAAGAAGAAAAAAAGTTCATATAAACATATGTCCGGAAACGCTTTGTAAGCGAGTTACGGCTGGCGAAAGATTTCGCCCGGGTTTCGGTAAATGAAGACTTTCTGAAATTCTGGGAAGGTACATTAAGGGGCGAAGTCTGTTGTTTCTTATGGTTTTTGACCTGAAAATCGAATAAAACAGGTTGCAGAACTGTATCTCCCATAACGTTCATGATATCCGACGTAAAACAGAAAAATCTTTGCCTAAAAACGTATTGTATTGTTTTTAACCAAAATTGGAATTTTTTGTTGATTTTTATTGACTTTATTTACACCATTTTTCTCAGAATTAAATTCTTTACAAGTTTTGTTTTTAACATTTATGCATTTATTAATCATTTAACAAAGTTATTGTACTTCTAACCTAAAAACACGTGTTTCTCAAATTATTTCCCTCTCCTCCCGGGACACCCTGTATATAATTAGAATACAACGCTTTCAAGAAATTTACGCTGCTGACACGGAGGCAAAATTAGACTGCTTGACACGTAATGAATTTAATGTACATTTTAAAGAAGGAAATTACACTTATACTCCATCATCAACATCTTCACAAAATGGTTGCCTTTGATACAAAATGTCAAAAGTGTTGGCAACCTAGTAAAATGTACTGCTTTTACGAAAATAGCAAACAGATACTGACTTCACTACAATTCAATAAATTATCAATTCCCAAAAAATCAATACTAAAAAATCTTATTTATTTAAAAAAAAAATTGTTTTTATTACAACAGTCCTTTTATTTAAGGTATCATCTAAAATATATGATGCACAAAAAGAAATAGACTTCTTTTGAGTTAACAACAACTATAATAATTTGCAACCTAGGTATTCGATTAATTACGCGATCAGACAATAGATTCCGCCAAACTCCCAAAGTCAAATGCCTAAATTTCTCATGCGCTACCTTTCAATCTCATCATTTTCACAACACGGCATAAGCATAGTGCTGCCTGCCCCACCTTCAAAGATACAAAGATCCTCCTGCCATCTCTTCCTGGCCCTACGCGCACACCTGTGTCCTATAGATTTGTATTTGTAGATTTGTTTGGGCAGTCTGGAGTCTGACTTTCTTTTTAAGTGTTTTTTGGCTTATCTAATGTTGTTTATAATCTTTTAGTACGATATTAATTTATGACTGGTTGGCCACTTGGTGAAACATATCAATACAAAGGGTTTTAAAAATATATAAACACCTGGTACGTTTCACAGTTTTTATTTAACTCTAACAACTGTTTCAGCTTATCAAGCTATTGTCAAAGAGATCAGTGAACAATTAAAAAGGGGATGTTATAGTGGTGAACATACGGTGAACATAGAAATTAGAAAAGCATTAAAGCAGTAAAAAGTAACAAAAATTTAACAAATGAGCAAACCGTTTTCTGTGTATTCTCTTTATTAAAAGTTGTTATTTAGTTAGCTAATTTTTATATTTTACATTCAGATTATATTTACTTTTTACAGGCCCTTGACCTTCACTTAGCTTCTCCAACCCCCTCCATCATCACACCCCACACATGTCCGGATACACCCCACAAGCCCTACACATATGTTCACCACCCTAACATCCTCTGTTTAGTCGTTCACTGATCTCTTTGACAATAGCTTGATAACCTGAAATCTTTTAGTATTTCAATCAAGTTGAAAACTTGTAACTCTTCTTTTATGGGTTCATTTTTTATACGATCAATTTTAAACACCTTTTAACCATTCTTAAAAACGGCATTTCCGACGCTATTTTACTGTCTTGTTTCTTAGTTGTTGTCCATAATTAACGCCTATAGGACAGTACAGAGATTGCAATAACTTTTTTAATTTTGTGTCTCTACGTACTTTGTTCCCAAAAATACTATTGATCTCAGATCGTCTGTTCATTATACTAGTACTTCATTTTGTCGCTAGGAATCGTGCCAGAGCACAATTTGCTTCATTGAAAACACTATAAACTGAAAAATAGATTTACTAAATTTTTATTTAAAGATTGCTCAAACGATATTAGTAACATTTGTAAAAGCAACTCCAACTAATTTTCATTAACTATCACAATGATTTACTGCAAGAACAGTAGAGACGAAATAGCTTTGCCGGTATGTTTGTCAATGAAACTGGCGCACAACTATTATCAATCACGTCGCTTTGCAAATAATAGTGAGCTGTGATTGTATCTGAGACTATTAATTTTAACCAGCGAACAATGCATATTATATATGTCTCAGCTGGTGTGGCGAAATAATTCTTGACAACAATTATCGAAGTATCATTCATTGTCGACAATACTGTTCATGTTAGAAGAGAGTAATTACTCTAACATATCTGACGTACAAACAAGCCGCATATAAACAAAGTGACAGTAATTTATGTAATTTTAATATTACACAATGTTGGCAGCATTTACTTATTTATCCATTAAAAATACTACTATTACTACTCTCCAGCACTACAGCTCATGGTGAGCCTCGGCTTCGGCTACATTAAAAATAAATAATGCAATTATAGGGTTATTTGGCGTAAGTTGACATATAAGCGTTAAAACAAGGTCTCATGGAAATTTCGGAAATATATCAACTACCAAGGACACATAATTGTGTATAATTGGGAGTAATGAATTTGAAGGAATATTATTAGTTATTTTTTCTAATAAGCAATTTCCTAGCCACTTATTTGGCATAACAAACCTTTTAAATTAAATTTTTCTACTAGTAATTTTATACAAACGACTATGTTGTCTTTGGTATTGACGAGCGCTTTCGGCAATAAAGCCATCTTCAGGTCATTAGGTTGGTAAATGACCTGAAAATGGCTTGATTGCCGAAAGCGCTCGTCAATACCAAAGACAACATAGCGGTTTGTATAAAATTACTAGTAGATTTATTTGAGACCACTAACACTCCAATACAACAATAAAAAAATATTTTAATTAAAGTTTTACGAAGTTATGGCAGTACTTGTACTGGTCTATAGATATGAATTATGAACAACAACCAACAAACAAGACTATAAAATAAAGGCCTTGGAAAAGGCGTTCTTAAGCGTAGTTAAATAGTGTTCTAAACTTGATCGTATAAAGAATAAAGCCACTAGAGATGAGATACAACTTTTTAACTTGAAAGAAAATTGAAAGCTTACAAACAACAGTGGAAAAACACTTAGAAAGAATGTCAGATTCCAGACTGGCATAACAAGTCTGGAAGTACAAATCTATAGAACACAGGTGTATGGGTAAACCTAGGAAGAAATGGCTGGAGGATTCTTTGAGGAGCGGGCAGCACCTTGATTATACCGTGTTTTGGAGATGATGATGATGATGAAAATTTAAAAATTTAATTAACGGTAAAATTTACGAAAAATTACATAAAATGACCAAGATTTCGGCGTACCAACCAAATATTAATCTGAGATATAAGAATTTAGTTTCCTACAAAGAAACAAAGCCAAAGGCAGAGAACTTATCCCGACGGAGAACAGCTACCAAAAGCCTTGCGGACAGTGAATCAAAGGATAAACAAAATAATAGAAAAACTAAGTATTATTTTCTGCTACTAATTTTTATTCTGTTAGACATAACAAACAAAAACAAAATTTTTCCATTTATACTTTGCTATTACAAATATCTAGTTAAATTTTGCATTGTTTTTACCTTCACTGCTGCTGCAACCAATACACTATGAACAGCGATTGATACTAAGTTAAGGGATTAAGGTTTAAACAACTCTAAGGTGGGCTGGTCATGTAGCCAGGATAGGGGAAGACCAAAGCCAGCCAGGACTGAACAAAGGCTGTAGTGCCATAAGAGAGAGAGAGAGAGAGAGAGAGAGAGAGAGAGAGAGAGAGAGAGAGAGAGAGAGAGAGAGAGAGAGAGAGAGAGAGATTTAAAAACCCTGGCACGTATCATGTTTAGTTCAGCTGACAATAACAGCACAATAATTAGCGTGTTCCTTTAGTTAATACAGGATGGTACACTGTAATCTGATGATTTTACAAATAATAATAGTAATATAACATATATTTTATTTACTTCTATTTTATTATATAACTACAGCACATTTGATGCCATTTAAAGGTGAAAGTTTATTTTTTAAATAAGACTTCTCTCAAATTTTTTTCCCTCATTTCGTATGCACTGCTGCAGTCTATCCCGTAAATTTCGCATCGCTGCTTGCACCCAGTTGTTTGGTGTGGCTGTAATGTCTTCCTGTATGGAGGCCTTGAGTTCATTAATGTCGTTGCAATTATTAAGAAACACTCTAGACCTGAGGTATCCCCAGAGAAAATAGTCACATACTAACACAACTGCATGCAACATCGCTTCTCCGGAAATCACGTGGCCTGGAAACACCACTCAAACTAACGCCATGGATGCTCTGACAGTGTGGACTATTGTTCTATCCTCCTGGACCATACAGCGTTCAAGTGGACCCCACGAAGCAGTTCAGGAGCAAGGAATTCCTCTAACATTACTGTGTATGGGGCAGAAGTCACTGTCACCACTTGTTCTTCTTGCTCTTCAAAGCAATAGGACCTCTTCAAAGCAATATGATCTCAAAACAGGACACAGCACACCACGTAGAGGTTACTATCTATTTGTCATTATCATTGCATGTGGAAAAAACCTAACATGGATTATTGTAGGAGAGTACTGTGTTGATTTCTACTTGTTGCTGTGACTGATCAAGGCTGGTAATTAATGACTCGATTTTTGTCTGAATTTTGTTTCCACTGTACAATACGACGCTCCGTGACACCGTCGTAACAATACATTTACTGTCTGTTGACAATAATAAATAATCAATTATATTGCCTCTTACGAGATCATTATAATCTTTGAGTAAGTCATCATGACGTAATGTGTCTACCTGTACACGTACTGTAACTACGATTTGCAAGCTAACCAAATGCTGATTAAGAAGAGATCTTCTTAAAGGTCACTGCTGGCTGTTGAAGGTCGTTGGAACTCTCAGTTTTACCCCCCGGGACGGACACGACCCACCACGAGGAATTACATCACTCACGAACGCAAAGCATTCATTATTATTATTTGGACTCGTTAATTTTATGACATACACAATTGAAAATTAATTTGGAAGGGCTTTATTTCAAAGTAAATTAATTACGTTGTTGGCTGTGAAGTTTATAATGTCAAGGTCACTGTTGGCTGTTGAAGGTCATTGGTGAGTCAGAACGCTCATTTTTCCCCTACTCACAGTAATGCACCATACCTCTAGCGTACTTAGGTTGCTTTGGTCTTATCAAAATATGTTGAATATTTCTCTAACTCTGAGGAAGGTAGAGTAGTTGTAAGTAACCATCAGAGTACTGAAGAGACTTAGCGAATTTGTCTAGCAAATTGGCAAATTTACCAGATAACAGACGCACATAAAACGGACAATTGAAACAACGGAAACTCGGTCAGATCCCCCCCCCCCGTGTGTTCCACTTTGACCCAAATTAGACGTGGTCGTGCCTTGCTGTTGTTATGACCCTCACTGTTGTCTGACCGACACGCAATTAATTGAGTTTGATGATTAAGTATTGTTGCTGCTGCTGCTGCTAATTAGTGCTTCGTGAATACCAGAGAGCTGCGACTTTGAAACACAACACCATGTGACAGAACAGAATATGTGTAAAATGTTTTATAAAACACACTCTTTGATGAAAGAAATATTTAACATCTGACAAGACAATTTTACAAAAATCGTAGGGTTAACTTAACACAAATGTGTAACTAAAGCGCGACAGAAATTTGTACCCACTGATTTTAGTGATTAGCTACAGTTCATGCTTATTTAGGCAACAATATTGATTAAACAACAATATCGTTACGACGGTCTCACGGATCGTCGTATGGTACAGTGGAAACAAAATACACTCACCAATGGAATCACTAATTACCAGCTTTAAATAATAACAAATAACAATTTGAAATCAACAAAATACTGTCACACAACAATTCAAGTTAAATTTTTCCAAACGCAATACTAATGTCAACTACAATAATCCCGCACTAATTATGACACAGTAATTACTTTCGATAATCTCTTGGTCAATAGACTAAAATCTCACCAGAATTATAGTAAAAAATAAAACAATAAAATAGTTTTAGTAATTTTCACTCGTCATTTATTAAAATTATATATCCGTGACAGCTGTTTCGGCAGCACAGTGCCTTCATCAGATGGTGTAAGCTGACTAACTTTCGTACAATATATACTACACCATCTGATGAAGGCACTGTGCTGCCGAAACAGCTGTCATGGATATATAATTTTAATAAATGACGAGTGAAAATTACTAAAACTATTTTATTGTTTTATTTTTTACTATAATTTACAATGGATTTTCACCAAGTAAAGGCATCAAGCATTAATCACCAGAATTAAGTAACTTCTAACCCGCCCGCTCTTGCTTATGTAGTTTCCGCAGAGGTTCCAGAATAATTTTCCATTCTTTTGGCGGCGTGCCAGCATATTTTGCGTAGTTGAAAGTGCACTCAAACAGTCTGGAGTGTTACGTAAATGGATGACCTTGACACAGACGCTATATACTGGGCTAGTCGAAAAGCGTGTAGAACGACACTCTCATCATTTCGAAAAGGTTACATATTGTCGTAGCAATATTTATAAATATTAAAATCTAACTTGAGTACATACCTGTCATTTGTAAGTAGGTTGTGTGAAAAACGTTTTTTAAACATTGTTATTGCCTCCAGAAGTGGTTATGACTATAAAAATAGGTTAATTACCTTTCATCACAGTTCTTATATATCCAAGTTTAGGATAACTCGAGTTTCGACACTGTTATGTCATCATCAGATCCTTAAAATATTGTTGAAACTACACATATTGATGTTCACACATCTTGTCGAATGATAAAACAGCACACACGAAGGGACAAAAACATTTAAAAACTCAAAACATTTAAAACATTCAAAATAAATATGGAACACACGATACGCGAACGTTGCCGACCTGTACAGGAATTATCTATTTATTTTGAATGTTTTAAATGTTTTGAGTTTTTAAATGTTTTTGTCCCTTCGTGTGTGTTGTTGTATCATTTGAGAAGATGTGTGAACATCAATATATGTAGTTTCAACAATATTTTAAGGATCTGATGATGACATAATAGTGTCGAAACTCGAGTTATCCAAAACTTGGATATATAAGAAGTGTGACGAAAGGTAATTAACCTATTTTTATAAAAGTTTTTTTGTTTATGTAAACACGAAATAAATATTAAAACACTGTACACTAGGGTGTGTGTGTGTGTGTGTGTGTGTGTGTACATGTGTATATATACTATTGTGGTATATTACAATACTATACTACGCTACAGAGGAATACGTGAAATAATTAATAACACAGATTTTGAAAAAGCATCATTTGAATTGTGTTTTGTTAGTTTTTAAATGTTGTAAAGAATGTAATGAAAAAGGATCTCTGTTAGGCTATGGTGCAATTTCCTGTTTAAACTACTACTGTGCTGTCAAGTGAAAAATAGATCAATATTGTAATTAGTTCCACTACAATTTATCCATTAGTTTCCTTACTTCTGCACTAAATTTTAAAACAGCATAATTTATGCTGTAAACTATATCTACATTTGATTTTAAAATAATCTTACTGTTATATACGAGGGTCATTCAATAAGTCAATAAACAAACAGCTGTGGAGCAAAAACGTTTTATTCAATCAATACAATATTTTTTTTTTACTTTTCAACGTAATCTCCAGCAACGTCTATGCACTTGTCCCATCTTTTTACAAGCTTTTTAATTCCCTCAGCAAAGAATTCTTTACCTTGATGTCGAAGCCAATCATGTGAGAATAGTACTAACTGTTGATGGTAGGCTGGTCTTGTAGGTAATCACAGAATATTGGGCCTTGGGAGCTCCAAAAGATGGTTAACATCACCTTACCAGCCGATGGCTGGGTTTTGAATTTTTTTTGGCGGGTGAACTGGGATGCTTCCACTCCATGCTTTGTCGCTTTGACTCAGATTCAAAATAGTGAATCCAAGTTAGTGGTTATAGTGGTTCCAAATCCAAAAATCTTATAACAGAACGCTGTTCTTCGAAAGTACTGTCCTCAAGAGGACACGCCATCGTAAATAAAACTGTATTGGTTATGTTTATGCAATATATTTTGAACAGCTGATTAAAACTCACAACGACGATGCCAGATAATACTCCTGAGAGTTTCAATCAGCTGTTACAATTAATTTCTTTTCTACAAATGTTTGTCTGTTTACTTATTGAATGACCCTCTATAAACAATGTTTTTATAATGTTCTTGGCGTATGAGTTTTGGTTGTCTGCTGACTGCTGACATCTCTCTCGTCTATAGTAAAATGTAAAATCAAGATATTAACCTTTCGAACGTTAAAGAACGTTAAGGCTGCAACCTTTAATCCTTATTTAGTCAGTTTGTCACAAGTTATCTCCAAGCTTCGAGTGTCTAATAATGTAGAGCGAAGCACAATTGGCGAACAGAATAGAAACCATTAGTAACGAATGTTATGTGTCATATTCAACAGACGTGTAATTTTCCTTCTGTGCAATACAGTCACTATAATACTGTTTTCAGAAAACTATTAATCGATTGAGTCCACCAAAAAAGTATTCAAATACGACTATGTTCATTTTCTACGCTTAGTATTTATGATACCGTTACTTGATGGAAAATAAATGTCACTTTCAAGTTACACGTGCTGCCTAGTGTTACGTATTTCTAAAAATTAAATTATGTAAATCCTTAAACTCGATTTATTCCTTTCAAATTTCTTTATACCGGTTATTCCACGGAAATCTGACCATTTTAAAAATTAAATAAGTAATATAAAATATATATTATTTGCTTTTCTTTTATTGTGTAATTACAGAAAAGTTGATGCCATTTACAGGAATAAGATCAAATGTTTAATTTTTAAAAAAGACCTCCCTCAAATGTCCTCCATCATTTCGTATGCACTGCTGCAGTCTGTCCAGTAGATTTTGCATCCCTGCTTGCACCGCGTTGTTCGGTATGACTGTGATTTCTTGCTGTTTGGAGGCCTTGAGTTCATTAATGTTGTTGTGTTTATTAAGAAACACTGTTGACTTGAGGTATTCTTATAGAAAATAGTCATAGAGTGCAACATTTCTTGGGAAATCATGTGACCTGGAAACGTCTCTCCTCGAACTACTACCGCCATGGATGCTCTGGCAGTGTGGGTCGTTGCTCCATCCTGATGGAACCACATAACGTTCATGACGCCGCTATTAGGAGCAAGGAATTCATGTAACATCACTGTCAACTATAAATAGCACCATGACGTAGAACATTAAAGTAACGGCAGAATAATCGCTGCGTACTCACATTTGAATCATCGTTTTCAAAATACGTTTCCATTGCAAACGCACAGTATCAGGTACGCAAGGCCACAGCCAGTCCGATTCGCGTTTACATGCCAGGGTTGCCAACCTATACAGCTTTACAAATCGTCAGATTCTCGTCGACTACCATGTATAAATAAAAATAATTGATTACTTTTCTACTATTATACATTTATGTAAGTAGCAATTTCACAAAACATAAGTTATTTCACAAAAATTCGAATTTAGTTTTCTTTCATTGGTTATACCAAACTGTTACAGTTTTGATAATAAAACTCCTTCTTTGAGCCTTCATACGTCTTGCGAGTAGTCAATGGTTTCTTTACGTAGTTTAGGTTAGTCCCATTTTGCATTACAACTTATATGTAAGTAAATTAGATATCCTGTCATGTGTTGTCGTGTTTATGGAGACTTCATTATCTATCATGTTACCCAGTTATCTGAGCTTATTAAGTGTATCAAATAAAATTATCCTCTATGATATGTTTAAATAAATGTACGTAACAAACCTTATGCAATTATTATTTATTGCCCTTGTGTAATTTTATAGAGTAAATACATAATTTTCTACCTCCTTAGCACCACAGAGGCGAAAATCATGCATATAATATCTGTAGAAAGAAAGGTGTGTAGATTATAAAACCAGTGCCTTTTAGAACAACGCTTTATATTTTGTTAATCAAAACTACATCACACGAACCATCATTCAAAGCTACATATTACAAAGGGCTAATAACGCAATTTTGTTATTTAAAATTAATGTACAATTTTCATTTACTTCCAAGCATCTTAAACATTCGAAGAGAAATACTTCTTTTTCTTCAGCGGAGCGACAACTCATTACTGAGTCAAGACCTCCTTTAACAGCCTCTGCCAGTTGTCCCGGTCAAGTGCAGACAACTGCCTGGCTGAGAACTTGATAGATTTCTGCACAAAAAAAGAGATTCACATTCGGGATATTTGATTTCTCCGATCCAACCTCCAACATGTAGGACCAACAACTTTGATTTCGGAGGTGCTCTTTCTCTAGAGAGTTGCTTTCGCCTCAGCTGACGAGCTCTCTCTGCCCAGTCGCAGTAGGCTAACTGACTCAGTCCAGGTGTGCAGCCGTTGGGCTACTATAGCCTCCTCCGCCTCCACACTAGAAGCATATCCTGCTGCCGATGCACACCATCCTGCCTGGGGCAGGGCCCAGGATACTCCCAGACTGTCCTGATAGAACGCCCATCTCTCGTTTGCTTACTGATCCACTCCGCAGAAGGGATTGGTTACCACAACCTTGGGCTTGTCAATCCCAATTACCACAATTGGAATTCCCATTTGCGATTGGGAAGGAATTGCTCGGCGCAACAGGGTCCACCGCCATGTAGGTGACAGTGGAGTTGGGCTCGTGCATTTCTCTTTTATGAAAACATAAGTTCGCGTCACACCCCCTTTGAACCTCGGAGAGAAATACAACATGAATAATTTTTAATATAAAATTCCTCTAGTTATACTGGGAAAACAGACGTGGTGTTTATATAGCACAATAACACGGCGCTCAGTATGACAGTATTAGCTTTATTTCAAACACATGCGCAACAAAGCCAAACCAACATGAAACTACTTACTGTACTAGTGACATTCATTTGCATATTAATGGAATTTTGTCAACAGGCTGTACAACGCTATTTCACCCACAGCTCACAATAATCAATATTCGCAGCTGTGGGATATATTAATTAATATACCACAATAATTAATATTTCACAAGCGCATTGAGAAATTAGCTCATTTCCATTATGCTCGTTTATGCACACACTAGTTGCTCCAACATAATATAATGAACGTATTCAAATATATGACCTGATGATGGTAATGTGTTGTATTTACATTGTTATTGGTTATTGTGCACGAGTGTATATAATGACGTAATGTTTGTTAACTTTAACTTATATTACAAAGCTTCATTTACATTTAATTAGAAAACAACTAATGTAAAGTTTTTATTTATTATCAAAATACCCTTATACCATATTGGTGTCGGGTTATATCAATATATGTTAAGTACATCAACTACACTCTATATACAAATTTTTTCCATCTTACTCTATCCATTGACAATGTCTTCGCTTCCCTCCAGCCCAAGCCTCTTTCTCTCAAATTGTTTCCCATCATTCCATCCCAAGTCAGTCGCGGTCTTCCTCTCTTCTTTCTCCCCCCTGATTTTGCCTCCCAAACCTGTTTTACCATTCTATCACTATCCATTCTCTGCATGTGTCCCCACCAGCATAGTTGTCTCTGTTCAATAAAATCCAGAATCGATATCACTTCCAGATCATCTCTTATTTGTGTATTCCTAACTCTGTTCTTCCTTGTTACTCCTACTACTCTCCTAAGATATTTCAATTCTGCTGCCTGAATTTTAATTTTTTGGCTTTTGGATAGCACCCAAGTATCACAGCCGTATGTTAAAACCGGTCTATATACTGTTTTATACACACTCATTTTCGTTTTTCTTGATATCTCCTTCTTATTTGTAAATCTATTGTTTAATGCATAGTATACATTTATTGCCTTTTCAATTCTTCCATTTAATGCGGCTTCTTGTTTCCCATTTCTGTCAATTATAACCACTAGATATTTGAATTGTTTTACTTATTCTATCTTCACTCCTCCAATCTCTATATTTATTATTTTCTCCCCCATTACCATTACCTTTGTTTTGGTCTTATTTATTTTCATCCCATTTTCCTGGAGAACTTCATTCCATATATTCAAATTACCCTGTAATGCCCTTTCACTTTAGCCCTAATGTAAACTAACGTTTCATATTACTTTGTACTTTGTTCGTAAATGCTTTCATTAGTCAAATAAATGTAATTTTCCTAAATAAAACTGTTTTAATGTTAAATGGTTTACTTTATAACAATACAATAAGAATTATTATGTATCGGGCTGTTAGACATTTAGTATTGTTTTATACGCACATGATGTTACTTTTAACATACAACATACTGAAAATCATTTGTCGGGGGGAGTATTCATCTTGAGGAATTTAGCAGAGGAATATGTTTTGGTGCCACCTCTACATAAAACTAAACTTATGGGTTTTAGAGGGAGGTATCCAGTCAGGACAAAGATAGAGGTCAATGGAAACATCTTGGAGGAGGTATCCAGTCAGCACAAAGATAGAGGTCAATGGAAACATCTTGGAGAGGTATCCAGTCAGCACAAAGATAGAGGTCAATGGAAACATCTTGGATGAGGTATCCAGTCAGGACAAAGATAGAGGTCAATGGAAACATCTTGGAGGAGGTATCCAGTCAGGACAAAGCTAGAGGTCAATGGAAACATCTTGGAGGAGGTATCCAGTCAGGACAAAGATAGAGGTCAATGGAAACATCTTGGAGGAGGTATCCAGTCAGCACAAAGATAGAGGTCAATGGAAACATCTTGGAGGAGGTATCCAGTCAGCACAAAGATAGAGGTCAATGGAAACATCTTGGAGGAGGTATCCAGTCAGCACAAAGATAGAGGTCAATGGAAACATCTTGGAGGAGGTATCCAGTCAGGACAAAGATAGAGGTCAATGGAAACATCTTGGAGGAGGTATCCAGTCAGCACAAAGATAGAGGTCAATGGAAACATCTTGGAGGAAGTATCCAGTTTTAATTATCTTGGATGCGAAATATCTCCCGCAGTTGATTGTGATGTCGAAAATAAACTTAATAAATTTAAATGTATACGTGGAACAATCCATATAAGCTTAAAGTACAGAATTATGAAAGACACTAAGCTTACGTTTTATACGACTACGGTTGTACCGGTGGCGCTGTATGGCGGTGAGATGTAGGTAATTTCACAGAGAGACAGAGGGAAGGTTACATCAGGAGAAATAAAATTTCTCAGGTTAGTCAAAGGGTGGACGCTACGAGGCAGATAAGGCCGTTATCTGTCAATGGGTGCCTTTTCGCACAGATAAGGTGAGGATTACAAATGTTTAAATTACATGATATAATTAACGAATATAAGGCCAACTGGTGTAAGCATTTGGGAAGAATGCAGCAAGATCGCCTTCCCAAATTTGTCTTGAATTATATAAATGCTGCAATTGCCGATAATGCTTCCCAAACTTGCAGATAAGAAATTATATTCAATAATATTCATAAAATTATAAATACTATATGAATAAAAATATTATTTTATGTATACACCGGAGTACATGTAATACATAAATTTTCTAACCATTATTTCCCGTTTTTAAAAAATCTACATGCTGCCATGTTTTTAATGTTTCCTTAGTCATCCGTAAGATTATGTGCGTTATGAGTCAGGTTACCATTTAAAAACTGTTTAGCCTTCTAACCGTAAAGTCACTTTTTTGAAATATTGTTTCATCCTTTCCTAGATGATTCTCTTTTATTTGTCGACTCCTCCTGGTGTTAAGAAAAGTATACAAATAATCCTCTTTACTTATTTGTAGGAATATACGTCAGTAAAAAAGCCTGTAGATTTTCAAGATTTTTCCTATTCATCCCGTTTGCATGTGTCTAAGCCTTCTTCTTATCTTACTTGCATCCTCTTCCAACATGGAGCGTTGAGAAGGTGTCTAAATTAATTGTTTGTATGTTGTATCTTAGTTATGTTAATATCAATATAGTCTTTTTTTGTTTGGTGTTAAATTTACTTTTATTTAAAATGTATGTGCATTAAAACTCCTGTACTGAGTAATTTCTTCAACTACTCGTATTTCCTGGTTTTCATATACTTAGTAAGTGCACTTATGAATCTAGTGCTCCTTATATCATTACTTAGTATTTTCATTATTTATACACCTGTAACACATGTAGTTGGTCAAATGAAAAAGAAATATGACAAGTGTAATCATCATTACGGTGTTGAAACTACTAGAGATTCGTGTCTGTTGGTTCGAGCCATGGTTTGGTTCTAGATGTCCACATAGTATCGTAATTTGGAACCTCCGAGGACGAGGAGGTTTCGGAACAGGCAGTGCAGCCTAATAAATGAGGTGGAGATGGTGATGATGATGATGATGCTGATTATTATGATGATGACAATGATAGCAAGTTAAATAACTCCTAAGGAAATATATAGAAAAATATATTCCAAGTCCAAACATTTTATGCTTTAAAGTTTTGTGTTTTGTGACAGTAAATTTTCTCCCTTCAATCTGTGGTACTTGAACGGAAGTTTCCACAGCAAACAATGTTACAATATATAGTTGAACTGATACAGTCACACCATCAAAACGTTGTGTAGTTATCGTTGTTTTGCCACGTTATTGAAGTGAAAGTATGCACGGAACGCTGCACAGTAAGCAGACACAGAGGTATGGGAATTCAGCGGCTTATGACATTTGTGTCAGCCAGGTCCAATTCCTCGCATTCCACGCAACGCAGTTGAACTCTGTTAATTATCTGCACTCACGTAGAACATTATAAGCAAATATTAAACCACAGAATGTCTCTCTAATTACCTAATAAAAAGCACCGTGACTTAAATTTTTATTTGTCTATCAGGTTAGATTTATAAGGTTTCATAGAGAACCCTTGTAATATTAAAAATACATTTTAGCATTAATCTGTTGACCTTTAACCCGATGGTTCTGCATAGACATATCTTAAAACTTAACTTTTCTAGTTTACAAATATGATTCCCACTTTCCTGTGCTTATTTGCTCAACTCCTATCTGTCATGCTCTGGACGAAGCATTTCAATGTCTCCACCATTATCAAGTCCAAAAACCACGACCTATAGACAATTAAATACTCTAAAGAAAGATTTGCTTAAGAAACATCCAGAATTAAAAAAGAACATATTCAGTTACAGAATTGATGGAAATTTTGTACGTGTTTGAAGAGGATTATATTAATGAGAAATTTAAAAAAATTTAAAAGGTAGCGATTTATTACTTCATAATGGTAAAAACTCTGAAAGGCCTCGTCCGGAGCATGGCAGGTAGCAGTTCAGCAAGTAAACACGACGAAGTTGTAATTACAGAAACTGCAAATTGAAATAACAAGATGAACAATTGCCAAATAAAACCCTGTGAAAAGTACAGAATTATTACTGTGAAAATTACGGAGAAATTTTATAAAACGCTAGATCAAAGTATTTTAAAATTTTATGATAGTCTTCAGTATATATCGATTACTGTTAACGTAATTCGTATATCAAGACCATTGTTTCATTGTGCTATGCTGAGTATTGAGTATATTATGAACAACATCAATTCTGAAATTACAAAAAAAAAAAAATGCCAATAACGATGTTGAATGGGATTGAAATTTGTAATGTTAGTTTCGTTAGATCTTCTTTCGTTGGAATCAAGCTACGAATTGACGAGACCTGGAAAATTGCATCACTAAAGGCATGCCATCGTTGAATACTATGTCGCTACAATTATTTCTACTGCAAGAGTACAAATCTAGCCGACTTAAACAGGTCAGCCATTAACAATTATTGGAAATGCTTTCACAGTTCTGAATTGTAGTTGGCACAAATTACAGGTTACGGTGGGACAACAAGGGAATACTAAAGCTTGGCAACCCTCCTGTCGACCTTGACCATGCCGCTAGTTATGTTGTGGTAGCAACTCCTACCGTAAAATCATTCTGTGATAATGGAATATTTCATCTACGTAAGCTGAGTACAATGCACTAGCGTTTGGGAAATAAGTAATAATAATAAGTAATAAGTAATAAGTAATAATAAGTAGTATTAATAAGTAATAATATGCATAAGTCAAAAATTGGCATTTTTTGTTTTTTTATGCATAAGTATCTACTCAATGATATCCTCCTTTGAGAAAAACGATATAAGTCACAAACGACTTTTGACTGTTTAGCAGTGAAATGAAAAAATCACACGTCATTTAAGAAAAAAATAAATTTGAGAAAAAGAACATAAGTTGACTTAAGTTATCTTGAACAGCTTTTGGTTTGACTTAAGTGTTTATGCACCAGATTGCTTTGTTTACAAAGTAACAATAATAAATTCTATTTGTGTAGAATTTTTGACTTAATTTTTAATAGAATTAATCTAATAGTGAAGCTTAAGACTTTTATCTTGATTAGCATGTGATTTAATAATTTAAATCTCCAGTAACACAAATATGGCGAAGGTTAAAAGTTATAGAAGAAGGAGAGGTTAGAGTTAGTCTGAATCAACAGTTGTTTATTTGACTCAAACTCCGGTGTTTTGTTAGTGAGTAAGAGTGTTTCAGTGAGTTTAATTAAGTGTTACTATTCTTTCTCATTGAATAATCTTCAATGTCAACATGTCTTCAAGAATTAATAAGATAATGAAATTAGCTGAGGAACATTACAAAAAGAAGAATGAGCCAAGTAAGTAAACACCACATTTTATATCCCTTAGGTTCTTTGAATATTAAATTATGCCTCTGTTAAAAAATAATTAATTGTGCTTGAGAATTGTGTTAATGTTTAATTTTACCGTGGATAGATTTAAATCACTGAAAAGCCGGCCAAATTATTACATTCTACAATAGTTTTATTTTTATTGTTTTTCTTCAGATGTCTCAACCCTCTCGCAAACAATTGGTAGCCAAAATGACAATACTGACATGGTTGCAAACTTTACGAGTGAAAGAGGCGAAATTGATGCCGATAATAGTAATATCAAAGACACAGGATCCACCCGTTCAGAAGCCATGGCGGTAGAAGATGGTACGATACTTTTATTAATTTTGTAAAACTTGAATTCTCGGGCACAAGTCGGATATGCGGGCATGGGGTTTTGGGCCCTTTACCCTTCTGAATTGGATTCTATCTCTGTGGCTTTTAGAAATAAAAATCTCATAGGTTATAAAAGTCAAAATGCGCAAAACTCGTTTACGCCCCCCTCTACCACGAAACCCCGTCTGCCCACGTATCCGATTCTTCTTGTCACGTATCCGTAATTTTCGTTTCATGAGAAATTATTGAAAAGGGATAAATTTTATGTGTGCCGAAAACAAATCAGGACCTACAACATTACATTTACTGAAAAATGTAGAATTTGACAAATGTTCTTAGGGCAATGGTTTTGTTTGCTAATTGATTTAATTTGTCCACAGTTTTGACACATATAACGTTTACACCCTGAAAATATCTAAATTCATATATTATTATTTTTCAATTGTTTTTTTTTTGTTTTTTTTTAGAAGATTACGGCGTAATTGAAAAACAATATTCAACATTATATCAGGAGTTGATTAATAGTGATGATACAGATGCAGACCCCACTTTTAATTGTGATGATTTGTCAGTAGATACAGATGATGCCACGTCCAATGAGCTTGATATACCGAAAAAAAAAGAAATAAAACAGAACAGTCGGTCATACAAAGTCACGATGAAACGAATATAATTATTGTTATTGCCAAAAAAGCAACATCAAAAAGTAGGAAATCAAAAGCAGAAAGAAAGGAAAGCAGAAACTTAGGAAAATGTTATGTTACTGAAAAAGGTAAACAAATTAGACAGAGAAAAAGAAGACCATTTCCGAATTGCAGAGCTAAGTGTAGCCTGAAAATAACAGAGGATGTAGCCCAGCATGTGTTTGACGAATATTGGCACCTGGGCTCATACGATAAACGAGCCGCATTTGTGAGCAGCATGATATCGGTTGTGGATAAAGCCGTTTGTCGTCCACGAGTTGATTCGCCGTCCAAACAAAAATTCAGATCCAAGACGTATAAGTATTTTATGGACATTAATGGAATAAAAACACAAGTGTGTAGGGGTTGCTTGCTTTCTGTACTTGATGAAAGTGATAATTTCACTTTCATCAAGACTTTAGGGATAAAGAAACAAGCAAGTTTCTCCGGGATAATTAGCTCGGACGGGAGAGGTAAGGCAGAGAATTCAAAAAAACATTCCGAAGAAAAGATCCTGAATGTTAGAAATCATTTACGATCGTTCCCAGCATACGAAAGCCACTATGCTAGAAAAGCCAACGATCATAAATGTTTACCAACCCATTTAACTATAGATAAAATGTACAAGATGTACAAAGAATCCGTTCCTGACCCTGTCAGTATTTCTATATATGCAAGAGAATTCAATGTTTTAAAATTAAAATTCAAAAAGCCCTACGTCGATACTTGCCACACGTGTGATAGCTTTGCGATGAGATTAAAAGTGACTACTAACGCAGAACAAAGAAAAGAAATTGAAAAAGAGAGGGATGCCCATCATAAAGCTCAAGAACAAGCATACTCTGAGAAGCGAAAGGATACAAAAATAAGTAGGAATTCTGTAAATAATAACACTGGAATAATCAAATGTTTGACATTTGATTTGGAACAGTGTCTGCCAACACCAGCATTGGAAACTTCCACTATGTTTTATAAACGCCAACTGTGGGTATATAATTTAACAGTCCATGACAATGGAACGGATAATGTGACATGTTACATGTGGCATGAGGCGATTGCAGGCCGTGGAGCTAATCAGATAGCGTCCTGCCTTTTTAAACATTTAAAGTCATTGCCTGAGGAGGTTTCTCATGTGGTTTTTTACTCTGACACATGTGGTGGGCAGAACAAGAACTCACATGTGGCAGCAATGTTCACAGCAGCTTTACAGCAGCTTCCCCACATCCAAACTATAGACCATAAATTTATGGTACCTGGGCACACGTATATTGAAGCTGACATGGATCACTCTGTGATTGAGAGGAAGAAAAAAAAATCCGATATCCCTATTTACCACCCACATGATTGGTACCAGTTGGTACGCTCTTGTGGACATCGGTTTAAAGTGGAGGAAATGAACTGTGATGATTTTTTAGACTTTGCTGGTCTTCTTAAAGGTCCATTAGTTTCAAGGAAACACGATTCCAACAAAAAGAAGTTTCTATGGCATGACGCTTGCTGGCTTCGTTACACTTCTATGTTCGGCACGATTCAGTTCAAAACCACACTATCTGAAGATGACAGTTTTAAAACTTTGGACCTTTTGCGAAGGAACAAAACTGGTAATGATATTATTCTGCGAAAATTACTACCGATCCAGTTCCAATAAGCGAAGAAAAGAAAAAGGACCTTGTTTCTATATTACATCTCATTCCTGAAGTGTTCCGTCCGTTTTATCAGAACTTGACCACTTCTAGTACCGCACCTAATGTTGATCCTGATTTGGTGGAAATGTGTGAAGAAGATATGTGACTTATTTTTGTTTTACATGTTTTTGTTTTTTTATTTTTGTAAATTTATTGTATTAAGATTGCTATTACCCATTTAAATAAAATAAAAATATAATATTGCAATTTAATTTACTTTGTCAATCATATTTTGCAGGAGATCTATTATATATATATATATATAGTGTGTGTGCGCGCGCGCGTGCGTGTTTGCGTGCGCAGCACTTACTCTATGCAAACAGAAATGGAGTAACTGAAGAGAAAAAAAACACAAGTCATACAATATATAAGAGTCAAGTGGAATAAGTCATGATTTCAAACACGTAAGTCATAATGAATATTAACCTAATGACATAAGTCAAATAATATCAAGAAAAATGTATTATTTATTAGTATGTTATTGTGTATTGTTGAAACTGGTAATTGAAAGGAATTATTTATTTATAGTGAGCTTTTATGTTTTATACAAAAAGCAAGAAGCAATTAAACGTGCCTCCTGAAAAGTTGTTGTTTTTGACTTAAGTGGTTTTTCCCAAATCTTAATTTTGGTAAATGAATTGCCTTCACGATGTGATACGCTGCTGGACAGGTAATGAATTTAAGGTATATTTTAATAATGAATAATACATGCCTATTTATATTTTACTTCTACTTCTGGTTCGTTCATTTTGGAGTAGGTGTAGACTACTCTTCTGATTTATAAAAGTTTGTGTTCGTTGTGAATTTAAATTACAAATTTAATTTACGAATATTTTTAGTTAAACTAAAAATCGAACATCATTTTTTGCCAGTCATACATTACAACTCTCAGTGGACTAGGAGATGGAAAATTAAGCTTAATGAACTGAAATCTGTCCATATCAATTTTACAAACAAAAGAATAGAGAACAGTCTTCCAGTTACCTTAAATGGTGTTGTAGTACCATATGCAAACACTGCCAAATATTTGGGGATGACCCTAGATACAAAGCTACGATGGAAGGAGCACATCAGAAAAAAAGGACGGAGCTTGGTCTCAAATATAGACAACTGTATTGGCTCTTGGGACGAAATTCTCAGTTGTCAATACACAACAAAATTCTGATATATAACCAAATTCTGAAACCAATTTGGCTTTATGGAATTCAACTGTGGGGTTGTGCGAAAGAAACGGACATTAGATGTATTCAAACCTTCCAGAATAGAGTGCTACGGAACATGGTAATTGCTCCATGGTACATCAGAAATAGTGATATACATCGAGACCTTAGGATCCCTGATGTCGCCAGTGAAATTAAAAGGTTTGCTGCAAAGCTCGAATCTAGACTACACCAGCATATCAATGTAGAAGCTATTCAACTGCTTGACAACGCCAATACAGTGAGAAGGCTGAAGAGAACTAAAACTTTTGAATTAGTGTAGTGCAGTGTGTGCAGAAATCTAGAAAGTAATATATAGTACACCAGTGGGCGACTGTATAAGTAACTTAAAATTATAACAAATATTAGATGTAAATTGATGGTTGGTCTTTTAGACCAGTTTCAAAAAAAAAACTTTACAACTCTGTAGTGCAATGTTACAAAAACAATATCATTAATCCTATTTTACAAGTCTTCTTCTCCTCTTCAAGGATTAGGATATATAAACCTGTCCCGGCATCCATCTCATCCTCGGGCGACCCACGTCTCTTATACCAATGGCTTTATAGTTTAGTGCCGCTTTCGACAATCAATCCTCTGTCATCCTTTGCAGATGATCCTACCATTGTCTCTTCTGTAAATTGAAATAATTTCTTTTATGTCTTTTGCTTCGAGTTTTGCTGCGATATGTTCACTCCAATCTTGCAATGTACAGTTTCGAAATATTTCGAAGAAACTGCATTTCAGAATACCGAATCTTGCTGCTGTCCTTTTTTTCCGTGACCCCCCTTACTCGCATAAATCAACGTGGGAACTGCAATTGTCTTATAAAATTTAATCCTGTGCTGTATATTGTTTTATTTTTAAGATTTCTATGAATCGTGCCACAAATATTCTTTAATTTATTTTTCTTCTCTCTTATATTAAATTCGGATTCATAGCTTACTGCAAAGCCTAGATATTTAAAACACTTCACTTGCGCTAAAGTGCTGTTGTTTGTAACTATTTTAGTTCACACTGGATTTTTACCTTCAAAGGCCACCTATTTTATTTATTTTTAAAAATATACGTCAGATATATTATCGTGTAAATTTTCTTCAAACCAAAAATGTTTTTCCATCCATTCCGTCTGTAAGTTTCAAAATCGGTGTAATAAAGTTAAGAGTTTGTTTGTTTTGTCTTACTTATGCCAGTGAAACAATATTAGGTATTCTTAGAATTTAGAATTTATTCTTTGCTTTAAATGATATATTACAGCGAAAATCCTATACTGAGTAAAATGTAGCAAATTAGATTATTAGGATTTTTTTAAATCTCTTGTAATATTAATAACACATTTTCGTATAAATGTATTGGCTTGTAACCCAATGGTTTTGCATAGACAATTCTTAAAACTTAAATTCCCCTAGTATGTACATAAACTCTGTGAAAACTACAGTACTATCACTGTGGAAAATGCGTTAAAACAGTACATAACGGTACACTAAATACGTTATTTTAATACCGTATAGCGTTTCCATGTAACTCTATTCTCATTCTTCATGATTTGTATGCATTTAGCAAGTACATTCATTAATCCAGTACTTCTTATTTCATAATGCAATATTTTCATAATTCAATAAACACGTAACACTTGTATACGGCGTTCCAAGTAGCATGGCATCTAACAGATTAGAAGACCTTCGCTAAAACACACACACAAACGTAGCTGGCCCGGACCCCTGGGGTATGAATCATCTACTGGGGCGTCCACTATGTAATTGCGACTTTTATAATACGAATTTTTTAACAAACGGGCTTAGCATATTTGTAGTCACAATCAAAGTTTGAAGAAAATGACACCAAACACGATGTGGTTGTGATATATTTTATATGAAACAACTAAGTCTAATTTAATATGCATTTTTGCTTTGGAAATTAGTATCACAGCATTTGTTACTGTAGAAAAAATACAAATTTTTATACGTAATTTTGCACCATGAATGTGAATTGTAAATAATACACTTTTGTTTGTGATCATCAAGATATCACCAACATACTTATTACTTTATAATAAAATCTTTATTAAGTACTTCAATACTGCGTTTGTTTTAGAAATCCCTAGAATACTTATATTTATCGCAATTATGTGTTTTTGGATCCATTTCTCTCACAATTTTACGGAGATTACAAAAAGTATATTTTAATTTTGATTATAGGCTAAATTAAAAATTTTAAAGTTTTGAATTGGACAGTACACAGGTCGTGCCTGGCTGGGCCCGGGCCGGTTGTGAGTGCGCGTGCGAGAGTACAACAACCTGTACTCTCTAATCCCGTAGATGCTGTCCGATTTGGAACACCCTATAATTGCTCAAATCAAATATAACATCACAGAAATGCAATCACTGTGAAGGCGTTGAAGCATTACTGATTTATAAACACATCTGACACGTGAAGACTAATGCGGAAAACCCGTTACTATTGAACATTCCATCATGTTCTGTATCCATGAATTGAACAAAACTTCTTAGTGTTTCTTGCACACTAGATTTTCTTCAAATCCTTGTCTTTAGTTAGATTTTGACATGATAATGTCTATTAGCTGGACATCGTTTGAAACTTTCTGTAACATTTTATTTACTGTCACGCTGTATGACGTCATCATTGTTAGGCTGGGGGGTCATTCCACAAAAATCTAACGTCATCGAAAAATGTAACGCTTCCACACTTTCGATTCCCCACAGTCTAGAAATCTTTGGTTTCTGTCGTTTTAAGATGATAATGTTTGTTATATAGTAAATAGATTTGTTATATAGTAAATATTTGTATTATATAGTAAATATTAAAAACATTATCATGCTTCGATGTTTGGGTTTCGTCGAAATTCTTTCTTTTTTCAATATTGTCCCGTTTTAGTCATTTCCTATTACCGTTTTAGTAAACAGGAGGAAGAACAATGAAAGGAATAACCATTTCGTCGAGATATAAAGTTTATTTGTCTGCCTAATCAAAAAAGGTTACAGATTAAAACTGAAGAATTTTCCATACAAAATCAAATAAAGACTAGTAAAGACGAGCCGGTATCACGTTTTAATTATTTGGGGTGTGAGACCTCATGTAGGAAAGACAACGATATCGGAAGAAAGTTAAATAAATGTATTTATTTATTTTACATGGATGTGAAAAATGAACTTCCGTGTAAAACGATATTTCAAAAATGCAGGCCTCGGATATGAAATATTTAAGAGCAGTTAAGGGATGCAGTTTGAGAGATTATCTACGAAACGACGACATAAGGAAAGACCTTAAGTTACAGTCGGTTCTGGATAGAATAAAGGAATACAGGTTCAATTGAGACTCGCGCATTCTTAACAGGCGTTCGAATATAAGCCAGTGAAAACGAGAAATCGTGGAAGATGCTGAAAAATGGTCAGAGAGTCTGTGAAGTCGGAACGGGCCATAGCCCAAGCCATGTAGTGAAGAAGAGGAAGAAGAAGACTAGTAAAGACGAAAGATCTTTAAATGGAAATCAGGTCTCTTGAACAATGGATATCATTTTAAATGTGAGGAACTTACCGAGAATATAGATACTCCGTTAAAGCAATTTTGATTTGGTGCCTTACAGCTGCACTAAAACAGAGTTATGTAGTAAATTTTGTTTTATTGAAAATACTACAACAATTGAATAATAAGCTGCTAAATTGTTATTTAAAATTTTGCTTACAGAATACCTGAATAACATTAGTGTTAATACAAAGTTTTAAAGAAATATATAAACACTTGGTTCGTTTCACAGTTTTTATTTAATTCTGAGAGCTGTTTCAGTTTCTCAAGATATTGTCAAAGAATTTGATGGCAATTTGCTGTTTAGGTAAATTTTATATTTTGTATTCAGATAATATTTAGTTTTTACAGACACTTCACCTTCCCCTAGCTCCTACAACCCCCTCCATCTTCAAACCCCACACATGTCCGGATACACGCCATAAACAGATGTTCACCACCCTAACATCATCTGTTTAGTTGTTCACGTATCTCTCTGGCAATAGCTTGAGAAGCTGAAACAGCTGTCAGAGTTAAATGAAAACTGTGAAACGTACCAACTGTTTATATCTTTTAAAAACCTTTGTATTAGTATGTTCCACCATGTGCCCAACGAGTCATCAATTAATACCGTGATTAGTTAATACACCTGGGTACCTGAACACCTGAACAATACGGTTAGTTTACGTTTATTACCAAAATTATTTTCTCTGTGTAGAGTACAGACGTTACATATTTGTACATGTTTGCCGGTATGTTTGTCACTGAAACTGGCACACAATTCTATTATCAATCAGACGCTTTGCCATTAGTAGTCACATGTAAAATTGTATCTGAGACTATTCATCGTAACGAACAAACACTGTATATTATTTGTTTCTGAACCGCTGTGGTGTAATAATTCTTGATAACAATTAGTGGGGTATCATTTATTGTCGACAATACCGTTCCTGTTAGAAGAGAGTAATTACCTGTGGAATACACCTGACATACATACAAGCTCTATATGTAGACTATAAGAAGTGGCAGTGATTTATTAAATCTGTAACTCTACAACGTATGTAGCAATAATTTAATCATACAACAAATATATTAATTAAAAGCAGAATGATCACTGTTGCACACCACTATATAAAAATTATCCCGATTAGCGCTATTCAATTCCGATCTGACGATGAGCTGTGAAGCTTGAAAGCGCTAATCGGGATAATTTTTATGAAGTGGTGTGCAACAGTGATCATTCCGCTTGTGATTTCAACCACTAACACAACTTTCTTCATTAAATATATTAATTATATATGCAGGATTATATATATATATATTATAACGGAACCAAATATTAACTATTTGGGGTTATATGTTTACCGCATACTGAAACCATATTTAAATAAAAATTAACAGTTAAAACTCCATTTGAACGTAGCGCATTGAAAATAATGCTGTGTAAAGCAACGCACACGTGGTCGTTATGTAATCAGTTCGCTGTACAAGGAAGCGACCACACCCAAACTGTTAATTATTAATATCTCGGAAACTAATAAATAAAGGCGAAATCTAACATAGCCAAAATGTTTGCCGAGATATTAATAATGACGTGTGCAAATTTGATGCAATATAATTAACAAATGTAAGAGTTAATTAAAATAATTGAATAACTTCTGTTAAAATAGAGTTACAGTAATGAGATTTTAGTATGTTATAAAGATAATAATTTGTGACAGATTGTATATTTTAGATTTCACACAACTTGATTTGCAACCAAGTTATTGCAAAATTAATTAAGTACAGGATATCCTTAGCGACAAAGTGGTTCCGCCGGATAATTATATATTAGATATTAATTCTATTCTCCGTCTGTGGGAACCAGACTTCATTCTCACGGACTAAGGGAATTCTAAATTTTATGTGGTAGGGAAAGTGTTTCGACCAATGAAATCATTTCATGCAGCCCCGGCCAGTGCGATGTTTTCTGGTGGAAAAATCACTCTTCTGTCAGTACTCACGAAGTTAAGACGTAGTCCTTCGATCGTCTAGTAGCCAAAGTGGTGAAGATCAACAAGAAGACTCTACGTGGTCAACACACACGCAATTACGAACACACTAACTACAGATCATCTGTATAGCTCGTAATTGCTACGTAAAGGCGAGAGACTCTTCAAGACATCAACCAAGCTTATTGTGTACTATCAGTTAGTCATAAGCACGCAAGAGATCCACCAGACTTCAAGACCAGACTTCAAGAATACAGCAGAGAGGCCGTCTAAATCATTGGTTAACAGCTGACGAGCAGAGCGACCGCCCGAACGAAACACACACACACACACACGCTGACGTGCAACGTGCAAATCGACGGAGAACAGGAAGCAGTTCCAGCAGACAACAGCAGACGTTAAAATATTCAAAAACAGCAGGGAAGCAGAATGTTGCCGAATTTTGAACTCCACGACCGAATCCAGCAGTTCTAAGCAGATTACTTTCTCTAACCAAGGACTCGAATCGACGAGGGACAAATCGGGACGACATCCTCTTCAGTAACAGGAAAGCAAAATCTATTTATTTATTTTTCACATCAAATTTTCTATTTTTCAATTAAAACATTGTAATTCAAATAATTCAGGTGCCAAACAAAAAGCAAAGACTCTAGTAATTAAAAAGTAAATTCGTTGTGATAATCTGTATAGCAGTTTAAGGCTTTAGTAAGTTATAGTTAAGAAATAGAAGTAGTATAAAAGCGCTATACAAATCTTAACTGACAATCTAATCTTAGATCATACTGCAGTAGATCAGAAGTAGAATCACTAGAAATGAAATAACGTGAACTAGACTGTCACGTCTAATTTATTTTAACTAATTATTCAAATTAATTTTAGAGTTTTATATTTTGTTTCATGAACACTTAGATTCAAATCAATTAAATAAATTTAATTAAATTCAAATCAATTAATAAAGTCAAATTTAAATTGCAATTAACTCGCAAAGAACGAGTTCAGTTTCTTTCAACTATTAGACAATCGAAAAACATCGATTCATTGTATAGACTATAAGAAAATTCATAACATTATAACCATTCTATTCTTGTGTGTTGTTGGTGTAATAAACAACGTTTTATTACCCCATATAACAGTGTTTTATTGTTGTACGATAAAGCCTATCAGTCTCACAAAACTCTCCCCCTTTAAAGTAACCCATTATGTGTGTTGTTGTAATAATTTGAGATTACTAGCTTGCGAACTTCAAATCCAAAATCCACACGCCCTAGTCGGAAGAATCTGCAAGATCAGACAGCAGGTGGGTACTCACACACAACATTACATTACAATAACGCATAGTAGAAGTATAGTTATAATATATATATATATATATATATATATATATATATATATATATATACACATATATTTATGTTCATGTAAACGCACACAAAAAACCAGAAATATATAAACCTAATTTGGACACACATGCAATAAACACTGGACATAAATTCCCACACATAATTAACATGACACTAATTAAAGACATATCACACAAAGGCACCATAATGAACATTTGGGAAAATATACAAACACAAAACAAACTATACCTGAACAAATAAAAATCACTACAAAACACGATACAATTTTCAAAGCACTCGACATCAAAAATAAACAAAATACTAATATATACACCACAATCACACACAATAATAATAATTTAAAATAACCCCCCCCAAAAAAAAAAACGGAAAAACGGAAACCATAACAACAAACAACCAACACACAAGTACTCCACAAGATTCAAGATTAAGAAGGCTGAGGATGAGAATATTAAATTTCGCGAAACATGTTCCAAATAAAGGGAAAACATCTTGAGGTAAAATTATTTTAAATATATAAGTGTGTGTGTGTGTGTGTGTGTGTGTATTGCAACAGTAGTCTGCGCACGTTACTGTGCATTGTCGTAATTAGTTAAAAAAACTGTTAAATTAGAATAAATAATTAATATTGTCAGTATCTCTATTGAAAGCTGTGAGTAACCAGGGAACGCGAACGCAGGTCGGTACATGCAGATCACGCCACACACACAGCTAAGATTGTGTACAGTGTATTTTGTGTGTGTGTGTGTTTGTTCATGTGTGCGTGTGTGCGTGTGTGTGTGTAAGCCAGTTGAATCCGGCGTGGCGTCACCCCTGAATAAATGTGAACTAAAAAACTAATTTATTTAAATTTTGTTAAGTGCGCGGAAGTTATGACGAAACAAATTACGCCACGTTATTAATAATCTAAAGACGCAGACATGTGCAAAACAAACAATGCATTTACATGCACTATAAGTGAAAGTGAATAATAATTAGAATAATTAAAATATCAAAAACTATTAATATAGAATTTTACATAAGAAAATTACCGATCGTTTGAATATCGTGTAATAACCAGAAGACTTCGCAAGTTGCGAATAAAGTTTAAATAAGTACAAAAAGTAAACGAATCTGTAAAGGGGAGCTTAACAAACTGTGACAATCCAAATCGTGTACAGAATTGTCGAAACATGATTTTTGCGCCCGACAGTATAGATAAGCGACGATCGCCAGCCTCTCTCTCAGTCTACTAGAATCCATCTGCAGCCGAAGGCTATGTCCGACAGCGTATCACCCAAGGTCGATATACCAACGGTATAGAGGAGCCATCGAGGCTGGACCAGGAGGACCAGAGGACAATGGAGGATCGACGCTGGACAAGGACACAAGACTCAGGATCATGACGAGGAGTACCAGAGTATCACCTCATCAATAATAAGGTGACACAAAACCATATTACTCGTCAACATGGGTCATGAACAACATTAAAAAGAAAGAATATAAAAAAAAAAACATAAAAAGAGACTATGAGAGACTCTATATACTAATTTTTGTAAATATTAATAATTGCAATTTTATATTGCTGAATTAGAGTAAGAGAACGTACAATCGTTATAATTATTAAAATGATGCAAATAACGGTACTTGCAAGAACACATAGAGTCATTTATAAAGAAATAATGACGTCATAACATAACTTGCAAAATTTTAATTCTTTTTGAATAATATAATATTTTATTTATAATTTATTAGTTTAATAGTTTATTGATAATTCTTTTATATTTGATTGAGATTTACGTACACAAAGTAAAGTACTGATTAAAACAAATGATTTAAACTAAATGCATTTTTTTTTAAAAGAATATCTGAGCAAGTCGAGAGTACATTTTACATCATATAAACTTATATTTATCATATTTATGTTTACATATAAATTTATATTTGTGTTTGAAATTTATGAATATTTAGGTTAAGGATATTTGTATAATTACAATAATTATGTGTAGGCTGAGCACACAAAAAGAAACATATTATGCTAACAATACTGATGAATTTTAATTCGTAATTTGAAATTTTTATTTAATCAAAATTTAATAATTTTCCATATTCAATATGATAAGAAGTGTTATTATTTTAAAAAAAATCGAACACTTTTACACCTTTTCTTGTTATAATATATAATAATATTATAATATTATTAATAATTAATATTATTTATTTTTATTAATAATAATAATAATATTATATTATTATTATTATTATTATATATAATATTTCAATAATAGTAAAACTATAGAAGAATATATTTTTTATTATTTTGTACATTTACAAAATAATAAAATATATATTGTTGTAAAAAGTTTTATTATTATTTAAATATAAATAAAATATATATATAGCCTATATATATATATATATTACAACCTTACTTCGAATTATTTATTTAATGTGCGAGACCCCAACTTCTTGAAAGCCATTTACAACACTTACAACACATTAAATTCGTGTGGTTGATGATGATGGGTGTAATCGTAATAATAATAACACTATTTAATTTGGTTGAAAATCATTAAATATTTATTAAATAAAAACTCTTATTTGGTTGCGAATTAAAATCATTATTATTTGCTTGTATGTGTACCCATAGCAGACATCTAATTATTACATATACGTGACACTCTCATATTACACATAATATACAATCTTATATTCTAATACATCTTTGCAATTATCTAATATTGCTCTCGGGTTGCTCATTAGTATGATAATGATTAGATTATCTAATTATTTTCGAATGATCTAATCTCTTTTGATTTTACTGCATATGCATAGCTTTGCTTTCTAATAAAATTTCACTAATTACTTTTATCAATTTAAATATCAATATTATAGATTCAAATTATAGCTTGAAAGTAATTGATTTAAAATTATAGTTAAACATTCTTAAACATTACTCTAATTATTATACAAAGAATATTTACATTTGTAAAAATTATTAATTCATATTTGAATTAGATTGTCTCTCTTTTTACACCGTTAATGTTTGCCTTTGTGTGAGTTTCTGGCTTACAAGTACATGGTTGTTTGTAACCTTATCGTTGTAGTAAATCGGAGCGTGTCCTTTTCGGTCCTAGGTCCTTGATCCTGGATGCTCCTTTGACGTCCTCTAGTCCTGGACTCCTTGATCCTCGTCCTTCGTCCGTCGGATTCTCGTACGCTGGATTGTACTGCATGTACTCGACTGCTCCCTCTTCTCCCGTCATGACCTCAGGTTGCAGGTGCTCTCACGAAAATGATGAGTAGTCGTGAAGACCCTGGCTGCTGCTGCGGTTGAGATACAAACGTTGTTGTCTCTGGGCAGAGCCTCCGGTTGCTACGGTAGTTGTACGTGAAAGAGTTGTACTCGTGAAGCAGAGCCTCCGGCTGCTACTATGGTTGAACGTGGAAGAGAGTGAAGTTAGCGCGTCTCGTGTATTTATACCCTAGGGCGCTAAAATCATGTTTCGACAATATTCTGCATGTCAGAGACTGTAGTGGCGTCACTTGTCACACACGATTATTATCACACTTAATTCGCCTGTCTTCGCGAAATGCGAAGTCTTTTACACATTACCCGATATTCACCATGTATAAACCGTTTTTTTTTTAAATCTTAATTAACATAAGTATTATTTATTTTTATTTTCCTGTAATTACACTTTTTATCCTTTTTACACTATTTTTTTATACACATGTACATCTTATTTTTATACACATTTTGGTGTAATTGGATTTGTGCTATTATGCACACAATGTTTATAAAATAAATAAATTCATATAATTACTAGCGTTACTTAAGGGTGGCGCTTTTCAGGAATTGGCAGGTTTCACACAAACATGTAACATACGCGTGTACACACATACAGAGCAGCTGGCGTGTTCAACCTGTCCCGACATGAAAGTCTGGTCATTCAGATTGCAAGCTGAATTATTATTGCTAACGATATGAATTATTTATTTACTTTAATTAATTATTTTAATTACTTTGTGCAATGTACAGTACCCTATACATTTGTACTGTTGCAATATATATATATATATATATATATATAAAGTTTACATAATAATTGCAACCGTGAAGTTCGATGCGACAAACTAAATTTTCATTTTGCTCTGATCGTACACCAGCGTTAGTTTTTTTAGCTGTCAGACAATTTTCAGCATAACATAAAAATATATATTAAAATATCTCTGTTATACAGACAGTTAAATTTACAAGATGACAGTGTTAGGAAACACGCACACACGCTCAACTCCAAACATACAACTCATCCCAGGATACACGCTTGTTTACTGTGTGTTCCACTGGCACAAATTAGCCAGACCGTGCTGCTGTTGTTACCTTCCCACCCTCCCATGCTGTACGGACAACAGCTGACCCGCATGCAATTAATTGAGTTTGATGATGACTGCGTTGTGCGTTGTTTTGTAGCGTTTCACGTATACCAGAGTGAGTGAAGGTACTTTGACATACAACCCCGTGTTACAAACATTAAAAACATTTCATAAGAAAATTATAAAAATTCCATAAGCTGTAGAATAAAATACAATATATTATTTTATTTTGTTACGACGGTCTACTTGATCGTCATATGGTACAATGGAAAACAAAATAAAAACACCAATTAAGACACTAATCACCATCTTTAATTTTCACAGTTAAACAGTTCGTAATTAACAACACAGTCTCTTACAACAAATCAAATAAAAATTTTTCACACGCAATAAAATTTCAACTAATACAAAACACAATTTTATTGTATTACAACTATACCGCCCGATTATAAAAACACAACAATTCACTAATAACCGCTTGAACGCACAGAGTAATTTCGCCCGATAATAACTCGAACCGCACTGTAAATATATCGCAACTATAACTGAAACTAAGGCCGCTGCCGCGTTGTATTTATACCCCCGCTCACAGACCAGAACATTCCAAACTACGCGTAATCTCTACCTACGACGTAATTAATTGCGGCCTTGACACAGTCCGCGCGGCAAATTCGTCGAGTATCACGTACGCCACACGTATTATATACCGAATCCGTCTGGAACATTCGATAAACATGTAGATTGTTGTGTGATGTCGTAACAATATGAAAACGACGTTCAAAAGAGTAGGTACCCATATTTTTGGGATGAATAATATTGTTACAACGATTATTCAGATCACCGTCTTGTACAGTGGAAACAGAATAACTGACACCAATAAAATCGCTAAATTACAAACTTTAGTTATACACAAACTACAGTTAGAAGTCGACATAGGCAAGGAACAGTGTAAAAAATTATTGTTGTTTTCCAGTGGTACATTTAGACCATTTGGTCGAGGGCATGGCCAATCCCGTTGCTCGCCTTTGTCTGCACCAATCAGACAGCAGCCCGCAACCGGACGCCAATATAATTGCGACGACTTTACCTGTGTCGTCATTTAGTTGCCAGAGTAGCAGAAACTAAGATTATTGAGGATGACTGCCGCAGTTGCAGTCGAAACGTTTGCGTCAACAAAATGGAGACGACAGCCCAACAGCCCAACAGCCCAACAACCCAACAGCATAACAGCCCAACAGCTCAACAGCCCGACAACCCAACAGCCCAACAGCCCAACAACCCAACAGCCCAACAGCCCGACAGCCCGACAACCCAACAGCCCAACAACCCAACAGCCCAACAGCCCAACAGCCCAGAAAATAATTTTACTGAAGCTATTATTGTACCATCGTTTAGTGGCAAACCAGCGTCCATGAAAACACTTTTGAAATGTATTACCTACACAAAACACAATAACGCCTTTTTTTAAGAAATCTTATTTCTAGTGAAATACTGTTTTGTTTTATTATGCTAGGATAGCTAGTTATTATTCGGTCAGTGTTGTTGAATGTGTTAATACCACAATGCGCTTTTCTTGGCACAATGTACATGTTAATTAGTTTGAGACGTAGTTAAAATAGGGTTACAGTATGAAGACACAACTTCATTAATATGTAAATGAAATTGGCTAAGAGTAAGTAATTTTATGCTGAGTTGGCTTTGTACTCATGTTCTGTATAACAAAACTGGATTAATAAATAATTATCAGAAATATGTATTATTGGTTTTTATATTTCGCTTGTCACATGTGCGTTCTATACACGAGGTATATGACAAGTTAGAAAGCAGTATATGGTTACATTAAATATTTACAAAACAAATGTTTATGTATCTATTTATGAGTTTCATATACTATTCTGATTTTTAATCAAAAGTATGTGTTTAAAATTCTTTTTTATTATTATGAGTGGACTAAAAAAATACTATTCAAAACAAATTTTTCGTTCTTCATAAAATCGGGCTTGGGATAATAAATACAAAGTTTTTTTATAATCACTCAAGAGACACAATTTTTAAAATTCTCTATCAACTTTTCAACAAAATATATAGTCACAATCACCTGACCTGATGTTACAACAAATGATGACCTGACATCGTTCGGCACACATTAGACTTTTAGTTCACATGACTGTACGATATTCTTTTTTTTTTTATGTTCTTGACAACAAACGTGTTTTACTATCACATAATAATTTAGCTGGTGTCATATATTGAATAAATATTATATTAAACAGGTAAGGTTTATTTTGTGGTGGAAAATATATGTTGAGTGCAGTATGTACTCTCCCTGCAATTAAAAACCAAAGGTTTAGTGTCAGATTTAGGAATGTCTATTTTCAACGTAAGAGTAAGACAACTTTTTAACAAAACCACTACCTTATTTACTCTTAAAAATTCCATAATTTTGAGTCTGTCTCTTTTATATAATAGTTTTCTAATACTCTCTTTTATATAATAGTTTTCTAATATTAAAATTTATAAATACATTTATAGGTACATAAATACATTCGAGAATTATGACAGCTGATATTGATTGGGATAGTAAGCTAACAAAATTTAGACGCATCTGTGGAACGATTCATAGGTACCTGAAAAATGAAACACGAAAGGATACCAGAATGAAATTTTATAAAACTGTGACTGTTCCCACATTTCTGTACGCTAGTGAGACATAGATTCTTGGTAAAAGGGACGTGCAGAAAATTCAGGCAGCCAAAATCAAATTTCTAAGAGGGACGCAAGGTTGTCCTCTCTTGGATCGGAGAAGGAGCGAGGATGTTAGACTTGATTTAAACATAGCATCATTGCACCAGACAATTGAGGATCACAGAAGAAGATGGTGAGAACACTTGAATCGCATGCCTGATATCTGTTTACCAGTGGCTGCCTTGGGTTATCAGCCTACTGGGAAAAGAGATGTCGGTAGACCGAGGAGGTGATGGGTTCTGGAACTGGTCTAAAGCCTAGTCCTTGGAGTGGTGATGAGGACGATGAGTATATAAGAGTACCTTGTTGATTTCAAGTTGTCATTTGTGACAAATTAAACCTGCTAGTTTGTGACTTCATCGGTGTCTGTGTTTTGTTTCCGCTGCACAATACGACGATCCGTGATACCATGTAACAGTACGTTATAAGTAAATAAGAAGAGTATAAAACAAGCCGGTTAACATGTTTATACGTACGACAGCTAATAATACTATGCAGCAAATAAAACAGTTACATTTTTTTTTTAATATATAGTGTTTGAATTTTTCTTAAGAGATAATATAAAAACATAAAATAATGACAAGACGACCTTTGATGCACTGTGATACTCAGGCTAAAGCGAAACATGCAGTTATACTAACAACCGTACAACCCGACAACACATGAGCTGATAAACAAATTTAGGGTGGGGGGCAGCAGAGGAGACGGTCACATTACGTGCAGTATCAACCAGTAATGTGGAAAGCTTTTAACGGTGCACGATTAAAGCAAGTAAAATTACAGTAAATTACACTCCGGTACGTAGCAGCTAATGGTCCATTAACTGCGCCACTGATGCAGTTTAAAGTGTACCATGGCTGATAAAATGTAATTGTGCCAGGTAATGTTTTTTTGGTGTGACCCTTCCTTCTCCAAGTCAGGAAGAGAACAAAACAACCAACACTATATGTTTGCCACCTGAGTTTCTAGTTTTACTAGATTTCTCATAGACTGAGAGTTATAGCTGTGCGTGTGTGTGTGTGTGTGCGCGCGCGGAATCAAATCTTCTTACTTCTGTGAGTTGAGACGCTAAAGGTAGAAAAATCGATTGAAAGGCCTATCTATATGGTACTCATTAAGAAAACAAGAAAACCTGTTAATTATTTATCCAACGCCACTGACGAACTACAAGAAATTTGTTTCCAATGATATTTTATAGTTAACTCAGAATAAGAAAAAATAATTTTAAACTTATACGGTAGGTCACAAAGCAGTATGAATTGCTCATATGTACATGCATAAACATTCGTTCATAAATAATTAAATTACCCATATACTGGTTTCCAAATTATTATATAAATCAAGTATAGAGCCCACATGTTACAAAAGAAATATAAAGACTGAAAACTATAATATTTATTAATCAAGTTTTGTTATGCAGAATATGAGTACAAAGCCAACTCAGCATAAAATTACTTACTGTTAGCCAGTTTCATTTGCATGTAAATAAAGTTCTGTCTTCATACTGTAACCCTGTTATAACTACGTCTCAAAGTAATAAAAATGTACATGGCGTCAAGAAAAGCGCAATTGTGGTATTAACATATTTCAACAATGACCCAATAATAACCAGCTAACCAAGCATATTACATTAAAAGCTTAAAGAAAAGGCATTTCTCCATTTTATGTAATACATTGTAAATATTTTTAAAAGACGCTTATTTGTGAGTAGAGGATGCTACAGTAATACTATTTGTGATATCATACCCTAAGTAAGTAATCTTTTTGGAGTTTTGTCACATTTTTCTACAACAACCAAGAAACATAAAAATATGTTGATTGTGACCAAGAAAAAGAATGCTATAAGTTGATTTTCAACTAAAATTTGCATTTCTTTAAACAGAAAATGTTAAAGTTTGAAAGAGTACGATGGGTGCATTGTGGTATTCAGGGCCAGGTGAAACATGCAGTTATACTGACAACCGTACAACCCGACAACCCATGAGCTGATAAACAAATTTTGTGGAAGGGGGCAGCAGCAGAGGAGACGGTCACATTTCGTGCCGTATCAACCAGGAATGTGGAAAGCTTTTAACGGTGCACCATTAAAGCAAGTAAAATTACAGTAAATTACACTCCGGTACGTAGCAGCTAATGGTCCATTAACTGCGCCACTGATGCAGTTTAAAGTGTACCAGCCAGCTATTGGATGATAAAATGTAATTGTGCCAGGTAATGTTTTATGGCGTCACCCTTCATTCTCCAAGTCAGGAAGAGAACAAAACAACCTACACTATATGTTTGCCACCTGAGTTTCTAGTTTTACTAGATTTCTCATAGACTGAGAGTTATAGTTGTGCGTGTGTGTGTGTGTGTGTGTGTGTGCGCGCGCGCGCGCGGAATCATATATATGTGCTTTACTTCTGTGAGTTGAGACGCTAAAGGTAGAAAAATCCATTGAAAGGCCTAACTATATGATACTCATTAAGAGAACAAGAAACCTTGTTAATTATATATCCAAAGCCACTGACGAATAACAAAAAATTTGTTTCCAATGATATTTTATAGTTAACTCAGAATAAGAAAAAATATTTTTAAACTTATACGGTCAGTCACAAAGCAGTATGAATAGCTCATATGTACATGCATAAACATTCGTTCATAAATAATTAAAATACCCATATACTGGTTTCCAAATTATTATATAAATCAAGTATAGAGCCCACATGTTACAAAAGAAATATAAAGACTAAAAACTATACTATTTATTAATCAAGTTTTGTTATGCAGATTATGAGTACAAAGCCAACTCAGCATAAAATTACTTTCTGTTAGCCAGTTTCATTTGCATGTAAATAAAGTTGTGTCTTCATATTGTAACCCTGTTATAACTACGTCTCAAACTAATAAAGATGTACATGGCGTCAAGAAAAGCGCAATTGTGGTATTAACACATTTCAACAATGACCCAATAATAACCAGCTAACCAAGTATATTACATTAAGAGTTTCATAAAAAAAGGCATTTCTCCATTTTATGTAATATATTGTAAATATTTTTAAAAGACGCTTATTTGTGAGAAGAGGATGCTACAGTAATACTATTTGTGATATCATACCCTAAGTAAGTAATCTTTTTGGATTTTTTTCACATTTTTTACAACAACCAAGAAACATAAAAATATGTTGATTGTGACCAAGAAAAAGAATGCTATAAGTTGATTTTCAACTAAAGTTTACATTTCTTTAAACTAAAAATGTTAAAGTTTGAAAGAGTACAATGGGTGCACTGTGGCACTCAGGGTAAAGCAAAACGTGCAGTTATACTGACACCCGTACATCCCGACAACACATGAGCTGGTAATCAAATTCGAGGGGGGGGGCAGCAGAGGAGACGATCACATTACGTGCAGTATCAACCAGGCATGTGGAAAGCTTTTAACGGTGCACCATTAAAGCAAGTAAAAGTACAGTAAATTACACTCCGGTACGTGGCAACTAATGGTCCATTAACTGCGCCACTGATGCAGTTTAAGGTGTACCAGCCAGCTATTGGATGATAAAATGTAATTGTATCAGGTAATGTTTTATGGTGTCAACCTTCATTCTACAAGTCAGGAAGAGAACAAAACAACTAACACTATATGTTTGCCACCTGAGTTTCTAGTTTTACTAGATCTTACAGAGCGTATCTTAGTCTTACAGCTGGGTGTATGCATGCGAAATGAAATAGATGTGTTTTACGTCTGTCAGTTGATACACTAAAGGTAGAGAAATTCACCGTAAAACCTATGTGACGTTCACTAATAAAAATGTATAACATTTCTTTTAAATAATTATACGTACTCATATTTACAAGTTATTTATATGCTACAATAATTACGTTACGCTCTCAAAAGGCCGAAAGTGTCATTCTAAAGGCTTCTCGACTAGCCCTGTGTGAGGCGTCTGTGTCGAGGCCGTCCACTAACATTTAATTAACATTCCGCATTGTTCTAGTACTTGCAACTGCGCAAATTGTGCCGGCACGCCGCCAAAAAATGGATAATCATCTGGAACTTCTACGAGCGATATATAAGCAACAGCGGCAGGATTAGTTAGTTAGCTGCAGCTGGATTAGTGGAAAGTGATGGTGATATAATTAGCGTGGAGGAACTCTAATAGTTGACAGTTATTACTTGCGTGTGGACAAATTTAACTTCAATTATAGTATGACAGTACTTTGGTGATTTTACATTGTTATTTGCGACTAATTAAAGTTGGTAATTAGTGACTTAAGTGGTGACTGTATTTTGTTTCCACTGTACAATATGACGATCCCTGAGACCGTCCTAATAGAACGTTGTTTGCGAATAAGAAAAGTATACGACAAGCCGATAGACATATTGCTACGTACATACATACATCCTCGGCGCTACAGCCCAGTCCGGACCCTGGCCTCCGAAAGTATACGACAAGCCGATAGACATATTGCTACGTACATACATACATCCTCGGCGCTACAGCCCAGTCCGGACCCTGGCCTCCGAAAGTATACGACAAGCCGATAGACATATTGCTACGTACATACATACATCCTCGGCGCTACAGCCCAGTCCGGACCCTGGCCTCCGAAAGTATACGACAAGCCGAGAGACATATTGCTACGTACATACATACATCCTCGGCGCTACAGCCCAGTCCGGACCCTGGCCTCCGAAAGTATACGACAAGCCGATAGACATATTGCTACGTACATACATACATCCTCGGCGCTACAGCCCAGTCCGGACCCTGGCCTCCGAAAGTATACGACAAGCCGATAGACATATTGCTACGTACATACATACATCCTCGGCGCTACAGCCCAGTCCGGACCCTGGCCTCCGAAAGTATACGACAAGCCGATAGACATATTGCTACGTACATACATACATCCTCGGCGCTACAGCCCAGTCCGGACCCTGGCCTCCGAAAGTATACGACAAGCCGATAGACATATTGCTACGTACATACATACATCCTCGGCGCTACAGCCCAGTCCGGACCCTGGCCTCCGAAAGTATACGACAAGCCGATAGACATATTGCTACGTACATACATACATCATCGGCGCTACAGCCCAGTCCGGACCATGGCCTCCGAAAGTATACGACAAGCCGATAGACATATTGCTACGTACATACATACATCATCGGCGCTACAGCCCAGTCCGGACCATGGCCTCCGAAAGTATACGACAAGCCGATATACAGTACATATTGCTGCGTACAAACATACATCCACGAGGTATTAGTGTCGACTACTGGGAGACGTCGTTTAAGAAAACATTATTGCAATACCACATATTGTCAAAGTATAGGATGAGATGGATCAGTAAGAAGTAGACAGCAGACATTCATGCTCAGATAGAGTTTATGACAAACCTATGACCAGTCATAAATTGATGTGTGTGAGGGAGGCAAAGAGAAAAATGAACTCTTAAAATATACTTTTGGGTTTAACGAAAACAAAACCTTACCAACTAAAATAATTAGTAATTTCAGAATCTTAACGATTGTTAAAAGTACTAAACGTTAATACTACGCCGTATTAATTCTGCTTTAATTTTTCTTACGGAGCCTGAAAGCAATAAATTCACTGAAGTTAATAAACTAAGACTGTGAAATTGCAACAGCAGAATTAAGAAGCTAATTACTACGCTGGCTATTTAATTTGAAACGTCACTTGATAGACATAGTTTTAGTGCCGCCATCTGGTGTTAAATTATTGCTCAAGATTTAATAAAATCATGCTTTCCAAATATATATATATATATATATTACACTTAATATTTATAATTGAATTTGCCTCAAGATGTTATTTTTCCTTTTTGGAACATGTTTCGAGAGTTCCCGTTCTCTCATCCTCAGCCTTTGTGATCCTGTGTTTGGTGAAGTATTTGTGTGTTGGTTGCTGGATTTGACAAAGTTGTTATGAAGACTGCTAACACAGAGAAAATAACTGAAAAAAGAATGAAAGAAAGATTATTGCAACAGTGATGGAATATTGGAGGAGTTGCTGTGGAATAACGAGAGCAGACCGAATAACAAACGAGAAGATCAGAAGAAGAATGGAAACGGAAAGAAGTGTAATTGACTACATCGAAGAAAAAGGTTGGTGTGGTACGGTCATGTCCGGAGAGACCAAAATAGATGGATCAACAAAGTGACGGAATGAAAGCCCATTAGGAAGGAGAAAAAAGGGGAAGATTGAGAAGATCTTGGAGGAACGAAGTGGATGAATCTATGCAACGTATAGGACTGGAGGAAGGACAATGGGAACATCGGGAGAATTGGAAAGCCAGGTTGAAGGAAGGGAGACGGTACTAGCTGTAGCAACCCTATTATATGTATATATATGATAGAATGTACATTAGAGTTCATATTCATATACTAATTAAAACTTACAAAGCTGGGAATTATTTACTGCCAGTCTAGGCATACAAATTAAAATGTATAAGTTCGTAAAATGTATTATCTTATATTTTAGTCCCGTTATTGCAAGAGATATACAGAGTGATACACAACTGCAAGGCAATCTCTCGGCAGCTGATTATATAGATAAAAGAAAAGAAGAAACAAAATTATATAAACATAGATCCGAAAACCGTTCGTTGGCGAGTTACGACTCGTAAACTTTTCGCCCTGATTTCTGCTCCCACGCTAAAATGAAGCTATACTGAAAATTCTTTTGGTATAAATTGTAACGTAAAATTGGTGGTTTTTTATGGGTTTTAATATGCAAAATTGAACAAAAGAGGTCCCAGAACTCTATCTCAATTAGTTTTTAAAAAAAACTGTGTAAAACTTAAAAATTTGGAGTCGAAAAACACACATACATTTATATTTAGATTTGGGATAAAATAACTTCTTTAATTTTCCCATAAATAAAAAAAAACCTTTTAACTAAACTTATGTAAAATTTAATTCTGAGAAAATTAATGTGTATAATGTCTATTAAAAATAAATAAAAATTCGAGAAATTTGACATTAATTAAAGAAAAGACCAAAATGCGCTAACAAACTGTTTTTGGACCTATGTTTACGTGAAATTTTTTTCTTATTTTTAGCTATAGAATCAATTACCGAGAGATTTTCGTGCAATTTTAAATCACCCTGTATATTTACATAACTGAATATTAGGTCAATTGTATTATTATTTCCAGTCAATAAAAGTTTGTACAGGAAACAAGTATATCTGAACCATCAAATACAAAGTGTTTATTAGAGAAAAAAAATTTTTTCACCAAAATATCAGCATAATAGTAGAAATATTGAAAAAAAATTAGTGAATGAAGACGTTTATGGCAAGAATAACTCAGTATACCAAGGAAAGTATAAAAAGTAAACTGAATTATTAGTAACAAAACATACCAAGTAGTTTAAGAAGAATGTAGTAAGCCAGAGTAATCCACATATAGCATTTATGATGAACATCCGGTAACAAAAACTTAATAAAACACCAAACACACACAGCATTATTTTTCAACAACAAATTAATAACCTCAAAACTGCACTTTACATATTTTGGACAAAAACTTGAGTGAAACAATAAACGTTTAGGTTATATTTTCAGTTTAGTTAGTTTTATTAGCTGCCATCTTAACATCAACTTTGTCACTACATATTGCCACACTGCTAAATACTTCGTTCTTGATGATGCCTTTCGTTTAAGACCTGAAGATGGTGGAGACACCAAAAGGCATCGTCAAGAACGAAGTATTTAGCAGTGTGACAGTAAGTAGTGACAAAGTTGGTGTATTCGGTTATAATACACTATTGTGTTATATAAAAGTGTTGTACAGACATATTACACTATTTAACTGTTTAGTGTAAGGAAACTGTAATATTTAAAATTTTATTTAAAACGTTACTAGAGCGGGGAGTGTGCTCAGTAAGGAGAACAGTAAGCGGAAAGCATGCCAGCTTGATTAGAAATTGTAAACTAAATTCAACATCATCATCATCTTCAAGGATCAAACCAAGGATGGTTTGTTCCGGTCTCAAATAGGCAAAGATTAGAGCTGGTCACTGCAGCGCTTCCTCGGACGTCCCACACCTCTCCGTCCATTTGGCATATAGTTCAATAATTGTTTGGAGATGCGGTAGTCATCCACTCGGCAAAGATGTTGTAAACTGAATTAAATAATTATTGATATCTAAAAGAAACTGTTATAACTTTTGTTTAAAACAACATAAAAATAGTTTGTTACATTAATTTGTATTAAAAAAATTATTTTTCATTTTGTTTTTATGTGCTGGCCCTGAGATTAAAAATATGTTATATATATGTTATTCTATAAAAAAATTATATGCATTGTGCATATCTTGTTGTTGTTTATTTCTGATAGAAAATAATAAGTAGCAGCATAATGTATAAATACACATACAAAAGTGAGAAAATAGATTCAGAAAGAAAGAGAGGAAGAGAGAGAGAGAGAGAGAGAGAGAGAGAGAGAGAGAGAGAGAGAGAGAGAGAGAGAGAAATATAGAATGTTTTTGCGTATTTGGGGATGGTGTTTAGGAAACTAAGTATTAATCACAAGGCTTATAACATTTCGATCGGAGCATGAGAGGTGACCATTCATTTGTAGCGTGGCTTTGTACTATACCACTCGATTTCTTAGTTTTAGCTTCAAAGTGGCAAACAATAATTGAGAAAGTTAAAACAATAATCAGCCGCAGTTCACTGATCTAACTGCCAATAAAGAACAGAAATAGATTTATCGCATCCCTGCTAGTAAAGAGCAAAGTTAGTACAGCGGTGCTCATCACCTCCCTCACGTCTCTCTCCCTTCCTCCCTCACTATACTTCCCCTCTATTTCCATCTGGCTCTAATACGCAAACACACACACACATCTACACATAACTCTTCAAATCTTTCGTAACTCCATCTGAAATTGGAATGGGAAATTTTTAAAGACAAGAGGAAGAAAGAGGAGGAATAAGTGGAACTGTGTAATAAGATTATAGGGCGTGGAGATTCCCAGTAATTACATTATAGGGAGCAAACCTTAACCAGCCGCTAAAAAAAAGAAAGAAAATTGTAGTAAATTTGCACTTTATTAAAATCATTTCATTCTATACTGTCTATGACTTGAAAACCCGTTGCTGTATAAATATCAGACCATTGGCTTCATCAAAACGAATTATGTTAGAAATTACAAATTACAAATTATAATAAAGACAAGCTTTATAGACGGAAGGGAAATGTAGGGTAAGGCAATAAATAGTAATTTTGAAAATGAAAACGAATTTTGATTAATTAGGCTTCGGTATTGTGAGAATGAAATCCATTCCATACTCCAAAATATTTTTACTTTTGCCTACGTTGTGTTCATCAGTTCAGTACTTGTATTTTAATTACGAACAATTTGTTCATTTCTCTCAAGCGGCTTGTTTAATTCTGGAATAAAAATATTATTTCGACGGTCTTACTGATTGTTGTATTGTACTGTGGAAATAAAATACATACACCAATAAAGTTACGAATTACTAATTTTCATTGAGCAGAATTCAGCAAGGAGCTTTAGAGGAAAAAAAAAGTTTCGTAACTAAAATACAAGTATGGAAGTGACGAACTCAGGGAAGGCACAAGTACAAATACTTTACAAAGGTTTTGTAAAATATATGTATAAAAAAAAAAAAAGGTAAGTTTCACTGATTTTATTTAACTCTGAGAGCTGTTTCGACTAACTAAGCCATCGACTTACAAACATTCTGTGTTTAGTAATTTCATTCATTCGCCTCTTTGACAATGGCTTAGTTAGTCGAAATAGCTGTCAGTGTTAAATAAAATCTGTGAAACTTACCAAGTGTTTTTTTATATATTTTACAAAACCTTTGTATTAATATGTTTCACCAAGTGCCCAACGAGTCATCAATTAATATCGACAAATACTTTATACTATGCAATCGAGTAATTGCAATTCTGAAGATTAATTAAGCAATTCTTTTTCATTTCAGAAGTGCCCCCGTTTCCCGACCGTCTATAAAGTTTTATCTTTGTTATATGCGAATGTAAATTCTAACATAATTAATGTTGATAAAGCCAATTGACTGATACTCTCTCAGTAAGGTTTTCGACATCAAATACAGTACAAAATTAAAGTATATTAAAAATGTGGAAATTTACAACATTTTTCTTTTTTAAACTAGTGGTTAATTTTCTAAAAACAGTTTTCCGAAAGATATTACATCACTTTTATTTAACAAACAATTATAATACCTAATACTTGCACGATCATTTGGAAAAAACGTTTTTCGCCTCTAAAACAAAATTCACTTTTCACGACTTTACATTTTTCAAACTGCCGTTGAATCACTTCTATATTTGCATTAAAGAATTAAACAAATAGTTTGAGAGAAAATAATTGAATTAAATTAGTCGTAATTAAATTGAAGTGGTGAAGTGATGAACACAACAAAGGCACGAGCACAAATATTTTGTATTATATAATGAAATTCCTTTACTTCTTTGAATACTAATTAATCAAATCGCTTTCATTTCGACACGTCCTAAATTTTGCCTTACAACATGCTTTCCTTTCCGTCTATAAAGTTTGTGTTTATTATATTGAAATGTAAATTCGTCTTGATAAAACCAATTGTTTGATATCTCCCCAATTACGTTTTTCACATCAAAAAGTGTACAAAAATTAAAAGATTTTAATAATATAGAAATTTACAACAATTTTCTCTTTTTCAGCTGCTGGTTAATTTTCCCTTCTTCTAATGTAATTACTAAAAATCTGTTCGCCCTGTAATCTTATTACAAATTTTCGCTTATTCTTCTTCATTCTCCTTCTCGTCTTTGAAAATTTCCAATTCCACTTTCAGCTAGAGTTACGGACGATTTGAAGAGCTATGCGTCAATGTGTGCCATTGCGTAATACAAGTAGATTGAAGTACAGGCTAAGAAAAGTGACGGAGGGAGGCAGTGACAGACCTGAAGGAGGAGGAGGAGGACCCATCTGTTGTCGAGCACCGCTTTACCAACTTTGCACTTTACCAACAGCGACGCGATAAATCTATTTTGGAAATTCGCTAGTGACAGTTAGATCAGTGAACCGTTGCTGATTCTTGTTTTAACTTTCTCAATATTGTTCGCCACTTTGAAACTAAAACTAGGAAATCCGAGGAGTGGGTATCGAACAAACCCACACATACTATACACACCACACTACAAATAAACATTCACCTCTCGTTTTCCCATAAAAAGGATATAAGTCTTGTGATTAATGTGTAGTAGTTTTCTAAAGAGTATCTCCAAATTCCCAAGAACTCTCTGTATATTTTCGTGTCAACCCTCCACTCTCTCTCTCTCTCTCTCTCTCTCTCTCTCTCTCTCTCTCTCTCTCTCTCTCTCTCTCTCTCTCTCTCTCTCTCTCTCTCACTCTCTCTCTCTCTCTCCTCTCTCTCTCTCTCTCTTTCCCTCTAAGAAATATTCCTCCCTACAAAAATACCACAACGCCAGCTTAAACTAACATATTTAAAAATCTAAATTACAATAAAGTGTGCTTGTAAACAAAAACACTCCATCGTAATGCTGAGTCATTTCCTGAATTTCTCAATATTGTCGCTCTGTGTGTATATACATCACTGCACCCGTGTTGTTACAGGTATGGACGCTTTCATGAGTATGGCGAGTATTATATTAAACTTATTGTTACGACGGTCTCACGGATCGTCGTATTGTACAGTGGAAACAAAATACAGACGCCAATGAAGTCACCAATTACCAGCTTCAATTAGTCACAGATAATAATTTGAAGTAAACAAGGTATTCTCATACAGTAATTAAAGTTAAGATGGTTTAGAAGCAATTATATTATCAACTATTAGAGTTTCGCACTAATTGTAACATAAAGATCAGTTTCGACTAATCCGCAAAAACCACTTGATCCGCACCCTACTTTCTTGCCAGCTGTAACTACTGTAACTTCTAAACCGGCGGTAGACCCTGACGTAAACGCCGCAGAAGTTGCAGAATAAGTTTCCATTCCTTTGGAGGCATGCCAGCATAATTTGCAAAATTAAGAGTACACCGACAGTCTGAAAGCTACTTGAGTGAAAGGCCTTGACAGAGACACTGCACCTAGCCGAGAAACGTGTACAACGTTTACGTAACTGCATCTGCCGAAGTTTCGAGAGCGTTACGTAATTGTCGTACAATATTATTCTTAGTTATATATTCTTTTAAATATTGATTATGTTTAGCCAACCACAACACAATTAGTAATCGGTAACTGGCGAGTGTGCCTTTTATTACTGGTTCACAATTTTGCAGTTAAATAAGTATGGTATCTCATAACCAATGCAATATGGAAATCTATAATAATTCATTGCACTCAAATTGTTAATTACATTGTTAATCATTGCATTGTTCATGACAATTGCATTCTTGATTACATTCTTAATTGTTTCTTGTTACATTGTTGCATGACAATTACATTGTTAATTGTTTAATATGAAACGTCCTCTTTGTTTCCAATCATAGCGTCTTTTGTTTTGATTGTCGATGCTAATTCCTTCGAAATACTTATCACGTGTGTGTTTGTGTATATATATAAATTATATTACTTAATTTCATTTAAATGTTCATTCATATTGACTCTTGTTTACTTTTAATAATAGAAAACGTAATTACCATGTTCAGATTAATGTTAAACCAATTTGAATAATCACATGTTATGGCAAAAAACATTGTTTACTGCAGACTAAGTAATTCCATTGTTCAATTTAAATTAAGTAAACCATAACGTTCTTCATTACTCTTCCTCACTTCTCAAAGTTGCTCTTTATATTCTCCAGTCTACTGCACTGTTTTCATTCTAAATCTCAATAGAACTTTAACTAGAGTTTCCCAAGTTTAATTATAGTGTTCCTGTATAATCGCGCAGCTGACAGACGGATCCCGGATTAACTGAACTCGGAGAAGAATAGCAAACAAAGTGCAATGATTGTGATTTCGGTACGTTATTTGAATAGAGTTGAATAATTAGTTAATATTACAATGGACGGCTTGAAATGCAGTCGGTGCGCTTCGATAATGAACATACTTCTTATCCAAGCAAACGCTTAATTGAAAATGTAAATATCATATTGGTCACAGGTTTTAATTTTTCTCCTAATCAAAACATTATGCATACATGATAATCTATTGTATAAGATATCTTAAAATAAATAATATCTCTAGAACTATAAATTATATATTTAATATTATATTTTATGTATTCTGTCTGAAAATTTTAGAAAATAAAAAACAATTTAAAGTAACAAAAATATACAAACGAACTGACAGAATTCTGTATATCTCCTTTGTTAAAACCTATTATTTAGTTCAATTAATTTTTAGAATATGCTATCCTTAGTTCTGCAGTCACTGGAGTTTTTCTATACAATCTCCTCTACCCTTTCCAACATACACACATCAGACATTTGTCCGTATACACTCCTTTAACACACGTTCACCATATGAATAGAATTAAATTTACCTCTTTTATTTAGTGGTTTTTCCTTTATTTATATTTCACTACGCGTTCCTGGACATATGTCCCAACTTCAGGTGTAATCTCTCAGTAAACTTTGTCAGATAATTAAAACAAATTACGTATACTTTACACACATGTCGTAAATAAATATAAAATAGTGTTACCATGGTGAGCACCAACAACACCACGTCTGTTCGTTGTTATAAAATATTTTATAAATTTTTGCTGAGGATTCATGCAGACGAAATTAAATTTCTAAGAGGGACGCAAGGTTGTTCTCTCCTGGATCGGAAAAGGAACAAGGATTTTAGAAGCAAGTTAAACATTGCATCGTAGCACCAGAAGATTGAAGACCACAGAAGGAACACTTGAACCGCATGCCTGATATCCGTCTACCCGTGGCTGCCTTGGGTTATCATCCTACTGGGAAGAGGGATGTCGGTAGAAAGAGGCGGAGATGGGTTCCGGAATAGGTCTAGGTCCTTTGAGTTATGATGATGCTGATAAAAATCACCTACCGCCTAGAGATATTAGAAAAGTAAATTAACATATAAGAAAACAAGAAACTACTAAAACAACTAGAGTTTCAGAAAATAGAATGTTTTCTTCTTCTTCTACTTCACTCCACTGCTTGTGCTATGCCTGTTCCGACTTTATAGAGTCTCTGACCATTTTTAACTGCTCTCCCACGATCTCTCGTCCCCACTGGCCTATATTCAAACGCTTGTTTGGGAATACGCGTGTGTACCATGAGTTCCATATGGGACTTCCAATATTTTTCCCTTATTTCTTCATTCTCTCCAGAACCGATTGTAACTTTAGGTCTTTCCTTATGTCGCCGTTTCGTGGACGATCTCTCAAACTACATCTCTTAACGTCTTTGAAAAATTTCATTTCCGAGGCCTGCATTTAAAAAAAATCTTTCTTGCAAGAGAATGCATGTTTCACATCCCACATATGGCACGGCCACGACGTTATACAACATTATCTGAATCTCCCTCTGAATCTCCCTCTGCGTTTTATTCTTCAATGGTCGTTTTCACATCGAAAGTATAAGTGTATATAACAATTGGAATAAAACTACCAAACATAATAACTCAAAACGTACAAACAAGTAGAATTGTTGAATGCTCAATAATACTGGCAGTTTAAAGACTAATTAAAGACTTTCTGCAATTTTTAACAGTAGTCTTAATTCCGTCCTTGCTCTACTTAATTTAACCGTCCGTCGAAACGGCCCTCTTTTACTGAAACTAAATACAACAAAGCGCGCCTAATGAAGCAAATAAATTATTCCTTTATCAAGTAAAAGACTTTCACGTCAAACACAGTGCTAAATTAAAGGCTTTGAAAACGTTATAATTTAACGACATTTTCTCTCGTTTCCTGATGGTTCATTTTCTTGTTCGAATGCAATTGCCGACAATCTGTGCGTCCAGTAATCATATTAGAATTAACGTTCTCTCGTGACCGAGAGGCGGTCAGTATTCAAGATTTACTAGTAAGCTTGAATTCTCACTATTCAATTGAATTTGTAAAATCAACTTTAACAAACGTAAATCACAGCCTGTAACTTTACTATGTAGATGTAGCAGTGTGCAGCAGGTTTCAAAAATAATATAGAAATTCTTAGAATATAATGCGCGACGTGCTTTGTATTACATCTTAATAGTAAAATACTGAATTGACAGGAACGAATGAAAACAAACGTAAGCAAAGGTATTTGCGAATTACATAATTATATTTGTTGCTTGATAGAGAACCAAAAGTATAAAATACTTAGACGAAACTATATTGTCTAAGCTATGTTCAAATTTTAGAACACTTGAGCCGTTTCAATTATTTGGGAAATTATATTGGCTATGATTGCAATTATGATATTGACGTTAAGTTAGGCAAGTTCCAGACAATCTGTGGTACAATGGAGCGTATTCATTTTGTTTTAATTGTCTCCAAGTCACGTTACTAATATTTAGAATTAATATTAGGCAATTACCTGTATTAACTTCCGTCTTGTGACTTCTTTATTTTTTTCCTTAAAACAACGCGTTTCGAGAATAAATTCTCATCATCAGGTTTTTAAAAATTATAAAAACATCAAATTCACCCAAAAGGGGTCGTCAACTATTTAAAATACACAAACACAAAAACACCACACATAATTAAACACCGACACAGTCACGGCACAGTCCGATGCGCATCGTCTCGCCGCCAACGACCAAGTGTTGCACTTTGTCTTACACGACCGTTATCATTGCCCGCTGACCCATCGAAAAGTGATATCTCGAAAACTAGATCCAGTTACGCTCAGCATTTAATACTGTATAATCATAAGTACTCAGACTTCCACACAAACTTTAAACTGCTTCATAATTGTAAAAAGGGTGCATACATGAACGCTGTGGAGGAATATGAGATATACAGGGCTTCTAAGTTACAAACGGACCAGCTACTTAATGACAAAGTTTCGTTCCGATCGAATCTGCTGTACAACATGGCCATCGATATCGATGGGTCAGCGGGCAATGATAACGGTCGTGTAAGACAAAGTGCAACAGTTGGTCGTTGGCGGCGAGACGATGCGCATCGGACTGTGCCGTGACTGTGTCGGTGTTTAATTATGTGTGGTGTTTTTGTGTTTGTGTATTTTAAATAGTTGACGACCCCTTTTGGGTGAATTTGATGTTTTTATAATTTTTAAAAACCTGATGATGAGAATTTATTCTCGAAACGCGTTGTTTTAAGGAAAAAACTAAAGAAGTCACAAGACGGAAGTTAATACAGGTCATTGCCTAATATTAATTCTAAACAATGAAGCGTATTTTTAAAAGCAAGGTACGTTGAAATACAAAAAAGTACAACAAAGTTACGGGTATGAGTACTGTCTTATGAGCGTGAATTGTGGGCAATAAACAAGAAACAAGACAGTAAAACACATACCTCGAAAATAGCGTTCTTAATAGGAGTGAAAATGTGTTCTACACCCAACCACAGTGAGTCCATCAGAGAAGAGTAACCAGTTTTTAACTTAAATGAAAACTTAAAAAATTACAAACAACGATGGAAAGAACGTTTTGAAAGAACGTAAGATTACAGACTGGCCAAACATGTCTGGAAATACAAGCCTATAGGACACAGGTGTGTGGGGACGCCCAGGAAGAGACGGCTGGAGGATTTTTGAAGGTTGATCAAGCAGCATTTGCCTATGCCGTGTTGTAAAGATGATGTTGTTGACGGTAATATACAGCATACAGTTTCGAGAGTATACCAGTAAATCCAGCGTTCCAATAAACAGGGTTTCGCAACCAAAAATAATTTCTTTAATAACTGATGTGATACTCGCTGTCACAAATCACATGTTTCATCTGGATCTCCGTAAACACAGTATTGACGTGATCATCTATTTACTACACAGGAAACATTAGTTTAGATTAGAAATAATCGACAATCTTATCAGCCAACTACTTACGAAAGAGTACTGTACAGGAAGGTTTAAGGGGAATATGAAAGGAAAAAAAATTATCTACTTTTGTCAGAATCATCAACATCATCATCATCATCATCTTCAAGGATTAAACCAAGGATGGTTTGTTCCGGCCTCAAATAGGCAAAGATTAGAGATGGCCACTACAGCGCTTCCCCAGACGTCCCACGCCTCTCCGTCCCCTCGGCTTATAGTTCCATAGTGGTTTGGGAATGCGGCAGTCATCCATTCGGCAAAGGTGTTCCCACCAATTCAGCCAGTACTGGGCGATCCTGTCGAGTATACTCATAGTATTCAGTTCCTGCCGTATATCTGTGTTCCTTCTATGATTATGGAGAGCATACTGTGCCACGTGCCTGAGAAATCTCATTTCAGCCGCTTGGATGCGACTGGCCTGGCCTTTCGTTAATGTCCAATTCTCAGACCAATAAAGAAGTGTGGGAAGAGCAATCAACTTGTAGAATTTTAGGCGTGACTTGCTGACTTACGGGTTTGCCTAATGGTCCCGCACATAAGGTTGAACTTATGCAACTTATTCATAACGTCGTTGCATGCATTATAAGACACACTGTAGCCCAGGTATTCAAAATTGCTAACTTGTTCCAGGACAGTAACATACTTTTGTCAAAATGTTAGTTTTATCAAAATTTTGACTTTTCTGAATAAAACAGTGTATAATTTATGATACAAATAAATTCATGAAACACCCGAACTAATAACAACTTTAATAAGATACTCCTACCTAAAAATTCAAAATCAGTGGAGGACAGGACGGGCAATGACTGTGATAGTTTCTACATTGGCCAAACTGGTAGACCCTTTAAAAACGCTTTAAAGAACGCTTACCTAAAAAAGAATTTAGTAAAACTGTGTCAAATTACGCGCGCCATCTTATGGACATAATTATACCGATTTCATGACGAACTTTCAACCCGTCCACGTATACAGAAAAGGAAGTTATGTGAATGCTGTCGAAGAATTCGAAATATATAAGGCTTATAAAGATAAAAACACAAAAGATGTCCTTCTTAATGAACAACTGAATTTCCAATCAAATCCACTGTACGACACAGCGATAAGAATACAAAACAAGGTCCATAGTGCGCGACCTATAACAACATGAGCACAGCAGTCGTGGTGCGCACCAGTGATATCGCGTGTGTTCTCAAGTTTGGGGATTTTATGTATTTTTTGTGTTTATATTTATATTTTTTGTGATGTGTAAAGTTGTATAAAAAGTTGTTTTTATTATTTTAACTATTGACGAACTTTACCGAGGGATATTCCTGATGATGGGACATATGTCCCGAAATGCGTAGAGTTTCGTAAAGGATAAAGGCCACCAGACGGAAAAGAAAAAGGTAAAACTGTTTTACTATTCATGAAACACGTTTAAAGTTCATGCACTTTAAAGTACACATTGCGCACTATAAAATCGTTTCAAATTTGTAACGGTTCCTTTCAATAGTACATACTTTATTAAGAGCTCAACTTAAAATGATGTGAATTTTACTGTGTAAAAGGGGATACTTTGTACTTCGTGCTGGCAAATCCAAAGCTAAGAAAATGGATGCACGTATGTTTTGTTTTTGTGCTTTTTTGATGCTAGTGTTTGGTCATGACTTTGACGTTTTGTTAATTCTCACTAATATACAGTACTTTAAACGCCTTTTTGAAAAACCGTTGTTAGGTACATACATGTATATCTCAGAAACTATGCTACGTAGGATATTGAGTTTTTAATGGCTGATGTAAGTCACCACCAACTTAAGCAGGATTGTAGAATTAAAGTTTTAAAGTTTATAAGTATATCACTACCGACTCGGATCACAAAGTTTTTATTGGTAAAAAAGTAAAAGTTTTACCTTTTAGCCTGGACCAGTTTTTGCTTATTACTGTATAAGCTTCGTCAGAGGCTGCCACTGGGAACGCTGTCCGTTTTGTTTGTGGTGACGGCGTCGACTTTTGAAGGATCGATGTTGTGTGTGTGCGGTGTGATATGTTCGAATAATACGTGAGGTTTGAAGGATGTCGTTTTTATGTGTTTTCGTGTGTTTGTATATTTGAAATTGTTCAAGGGTGGCCTTTTGTGTGTACGCGTAGAATAAACATGTTGTATTCGATGTTTGTATATGTGTGGTTTGCTTCAATGAGGTGGTTTGCAAAGGTGGATTCGGTAGTGGAGTGTAGTGCCTTTCTGTGTTCAATGTATCTTTGTTTGAAGCAACGTCCTGTCTGGTTATATGCTTAAAAGCAATTTAGTTTATAAAAACCAGGTAGATCAAATTTGTTTTGTGCTTTGTGTGTGTGTTTTGATAGTGTGTGTTTTGTTTTGTTTGTAGTTTATACTTCCTTTGAAAAGTTTATTTTTTTATGGGGGAAGAGTTTATTAAATTAAAATAAACATATATCTTGTTGCGGACAAAAAATTGAAAAGTTCTAATTCGGTAGATATAAAATATATGCGTAAAATAACAGTAATAATTTCAATACTCTATCTCATCAGGTTTCACAGAAAAATGTGCCTAAATTTACTGCAGTTTTATATAACAGCATAGGGCCAATCAACTCACTTTAAACAAATTTGGTCAACAGGTCTTAGTTAAGTTATATAACTTGTATTTATAATATTGTGAATGTGCTATATAACCTGATGATGGTCTGTGACCGAAATCGATCGCTTTAAGAATATAAAGAATAACATTAAATGGTACCTTTAGGCTATATAAAAAGAATACAAAAAATAAAAAATTGAATTATAGTTACCATTAATAAAAAACAATAAGTGTAAGTATAAAATACATCACATTATCATAAGTTATATAACGTCTTATCACTGGAAAAGTATCATGGCGCCAGAAAAAGATATAAAGCCTTATTCACAAAATAGGAAAAGTAAATAATCCTATTCGGCAAAGTAATCAGTTGTTTATATTCATGATTTTCCATAGAAAAACGAAACAACAGATGCAGTCAGTACTATTTATGATGGCAAAATGCCAGCAAATATTTAATTATGGTTACTGTAGTTATAGTTAGCGATCGTTTAATTGAAATATAAGAACAGCTTGTCTCGCTCTCTTTCCATTTCCCTCTCCCACTCTTCATAGCTGTTTCCTCTCCGCTACCAACCAACTCAACGTCTGTGTCTTCTCTATTCATCTGCGTTATAGAACTCTGAATACAGTTTCCCAAGTTTAATTACACTCTGTATAATCACGTAGCTGAGAGACAGAAACGGGGTCAAACTCAGCTCGGAGAACGAATGTAAAGAGAGATTAAAGAGCGCTGAATACTTTAAACGGATACAGCTGAATAATTAGTTAATATCACTGTGGACAGAAGAACCGCTCTTTGTTTGCTGCAAATTTGAAAATGTTAGTAAATCACCCAGATATTTTTGTGCAATATGATTATTGAATAACGAAATCTTTAAATTGAATTTGACGTTAATATAATTTTGGTATAGAGAACATTATTGATTTGTAACTGACGTTTCAATTAGGAAAGAAACACGTATTTAGTAAAGTTAAAAATATATTTATTCATTAATAATGTACTATGCTATTATTTATAAGAATATAAAATACGAAAAGTGAATACAAAGTAATTTATGGTATTGAAAACCTTTTTATAACGTTTTCAAGTCCCCCAAAGTACTGGAGAGGATATGCAATGTCTTTTGGTCTCATTCCTTGATGAAAGGATATATCCAACCGCACCTCCAAGTGGTAGAGGATGGGCAACACCTACAGGTGGCTATAACGTGGCTCTGGAGACCGAGTGACAGGCGGTATAAGCTGTCCCTCATCTACTTGTCATTGTCAAGTACAGATTAGGGTGTCCTCTTGCCCTTGGGTGGAAATTGCCCCTAAAGACGGATGACCTTCCATTGGTCAACGACGTACGATGTGGGAAGCAAGGAAAAACAACCACATTAAAGATCCTTATGGATATCTCATCAGGGAAAACTGGTCTCTATAGTCAGGTAAGACAGCCAGTTTTTGGGAGAACACCCAGACAGAAAATCGGTTGGACGTTAAGCCTAAAGGTGGCACCCCCACCATACGTCTTACCCTGCGATATGATAGTAACATATCCAGGGGACATATTTACTACTAAATTGCCTCAAATAAGGATTAGCCGGAAGGATAAAAATTTGCTGACCACAGCTGTGAATAAAAATAAAAAACGACTTGGTATTGCGGAACAATTTAAAATCGGCTTGTGGAATGTAAGAGGACTCGCACATAACGAAATGGAACTTCATCGGGAACTTAATTTAATGGATGTAGTGTAGATATTGCCATCATTTATGAAACTAAGAAGAAGCTTAAAGGAAGTGACCAGCTCTAATCTTTGCCTATTAGAGACCGGAACAAACCATCTTTGGTTTAATCCGTGAAGATGATGATGATTATGATGATGATAAATTTTTCAAACCCTGTTTAATGTGATTCAAATTCATTTTTGTAAAAAAGTATTTTTCCTGAGCAATGTTATTGCTTAGTCCAACTACCTTGCTTAAATGACATTTTACGTGCTGATTTTATAGTTATCTATTATTACTTTTATATACTTGCCTGTTTATTGTCGATTGTACCTTACAAAATTATACCCTGTCGCGCAATAGGTTGCAATCGACTTTATTTAAGCAACAGATAATCAGGTTTACAAATTAACAGATTTTGTTATGGTCAGAAGGAATGTTTTCAAAGGCACGTCGATAAAGGTAAGGTGCTATCACGGTTTTTTTTTATGGTTCTGATGAGCTGTTTTCATCTTACCGAAATACTGTTTCAACTTAAAATATAAAAAAAATAATTTAAAAAGTATTAAAATACACATATAGTATTTACGAAGGCCAACTGAAAAGATCGCGGAGCGATATCTGTAGGTTAGAAGTAAAATTAAAAATTTTTCGTTTGCTGCAAGATTTATATTTTATGTGAACTCCTGTTAATATCCAAATCTATCTAACAATTATTTGCTGTTTAAAAGTGACGTGTCATGCCTGTTTTGAAAGACGGACTAAATCAAACATCGTGGTCGACTTCTTTGGTAAAAATTGTTTAGCGTCAACGGAAATTCAGATCAAAATTATAAATGTGTCATGAGATGCTGCAACCCCAAAACCAACGGTTTGTAAGGGGGTACTTTAGTTTAAACGTGGTCGTACAAGCACTGAAAACGTGGTCGCACTGGACACCCAAAATCTGCAACAATTCCAGATGCGATAGCCATCTTGCACAACGCTTTTTCACACCAAGTTCTTGGGTTACAGTATGACGCACACGCTCATATGAGATGCCTATGATTTCACCAACGTCATCCACTCCTCAATCTGGAGTTTCGTTTTCAATAATGCCATTTTTGTTAAACTTTTTAGATGTCGACTGCTGGGATAGTCTTCAGTGCTTGTACGACCACGTTTAACTCGAGTGTGCCCCACCTACCGTTGTTTCTGAAGGCGGAGCATATCCTAACATATTTACAATTTCGTTTTGATTTTTAATTGGCGCTGAAACGTTTTTAACAGAGAATTCATCGCAACACGATATTTGATTTTGTGCATTTTAAAAACACGCGTGACGGGAAAATTTCAAACAGCTGGTAAAAAGTGAATGAATTGACAGGCATATCTGGAAATTAACAGGTGTTCACGCGAAATATACGTCTTGCAGCACACAAAAGATTTTTAGTTTTACACTGAACTATAGAGGTCGCTCCGCGAACTTTTCATATGATCCTCATATAACTGTTTAACATTGACCTGTACGACGAATGTGTCCACAGGCTACATGCGAGACTGCTTTGCAGCTTGTAAATAATTACTTTTTCAAGTAGTTTTAAAACAATTATTATTAATACCAATACTACTAGTAAATCGCATTCAACTAGTGGAAAGCCTCGACATGTAAGTGTAGTGTTAACAAGTAGACACAGTAAGCACTCTAAGTAGAGAGCTCTGACCGCATGTTTTCCCTTCGTTGTAAACAGAGATTTAATATTTACTGCTGTAGTGAACAGAAAATATTTAATTAACTCTTTTTATTCACAAATTTTTTAATTAACTCTGACAGCTGTTTCGACTAACCTAAGCCATTGTCAAAGAGCGAGAGTTATTTAAAAAAAAAAAAAAAAAAATTGTGAAACTTACCAAGTGTTTTTATATATTTTAGAAAATATTTATGTTGCATATCGTTGGCTTATAACTGATCCACAATCATATATTCAACATAAACAGATTAAGTTATTTAAAATAAAGTTACTTGAATTTCAGTGTAATACAATACTGTTACGACATCACAGAACAATCCACGTGTTTATCAAACGTTCCAGAGGGATCCAGAATGTAATGCGGTGGTGTACGTGACTATCGACTCATTCGCGAGTACTTTCTGGAAGCCGCGCGGACTGTGTCAAGGGCGCAATTAATTACGTCGTACCACTGGCGCTAACACGCATTTTGGAATATTCTGGTCTGTGAGCCTTGTATAAATACCACTTTTCAACAACGTTCAGTTTCAGTAATAGTCGCGATAAATTACAGTGCGGTTCGAGAGTTTATTGTCTGGCGATTACAAGTGATTATCGGGCGATATTACTGTGTGCGTTCAAGTGGTTATTAGTGAAGTGTTTAGTAATCGGACGGGATAATTTTAATGCAATTGTGTTTAATATTAGTTGAAGTTTTATTGCGTGTGAACAAATTTTATTTGTATTGTTGTAGAGACTGTGTTGTTAATTACGAATTGTTTAACTGTGAAAATTAAAGCTGGTAATTAGTGACTTAATTGGTGTCTTGTAATTTGTTCTTCTACTGTACCTATGACGATCAAATAGACCGTCGTAACAATACTTAAAATGAAGAAATTATTTGTATGAATGTGCTACATGTGACTCTGTTTTTAAGTTCAAATGTGTACGTGTATAAATATGTGCAAGCGTGTGCGTGCGTGCGTGCGTGCGTGCGTGTGTGTGTGTGTGTGTGTGTGTGTGTGTGTGTGTGTGTGTGTGTGTGTGTGTGTGTGTGTGTGTGTGTGTGAGAGAGAGAGAGATTGCGTAATACAACTAGAGGGAAGTATAGTGAGGGAGGCAGAGGCAGACCTGAAGGTGGTGGAAACCGCTGTGGAACAACAACGCTTTACCAACTTTGCACTTTACCACCAGCGATGCGATACATCTATTTCGGAAATTTAGTGGCAGTTGGATCGGTGAACTGCTGCTGATTCTTGTTTTAACTTTCTCAATATTGTTCGCCACTTTGAAACTAAAACTAGGAAATCCGAGTGGAGTGATATCGAACATATCCATGCCTCATATATACCGCGTTTCAGATAAATGTTCATCTCTCATATTCCGTTCAATACCATATAAGTATTGTGATTAATGTGTAGTTTCTTTAAGATTATTCTCAAATACTAACGCACTATCTGTATGTGTTTGTGTCACCCCAAAACTCTCACATTCTCTCCTACTTTCTCCCTTTGCTTGTAAACTATTACGTTTTTCATTACCTTAACCATATTTGAGTCTAGTTTGATCCCTAATTTTTGTAAGGCTTCACACGTACATATATTGCCTTTTTCCAAAGGTGACCACAGCGTCATCCAGCACTCAACACTGGTACATCCAAAACCGACGTATCCAGTCTAACAAATATATTTTGGCAATCTATTCCAAATCAAGTAGTTCAGTGACTTGTTGTATACTGTGTACTACCATGAAGACATATTTTTTACAAATAAGATGACTGAGATCAACAAATATTGGCTTTATGATAGAAATTGCAGAAACTGGTAATGAATGTTTTATTTAAATTCTGTTTCCAGTGGTAAAAACCGCATGTATTTACGATTTTTTATAAGGAAGTTACAGATTTGTACAAAATGCTAATATTACCAGAACCTTTAACAGAATTTATCCTAAGTTATCGATTTTTATTAAATCATGAAAACATTATCATTAGGCGTATTTAATGAATCTAGTATCAAATTACTCATAAAAATGTTGAACATTTTTAAAGACAACTTCGATATTTTGGTTGATTTGCCAGTTCCGAGTGTCAAAAAATATTGTTACGACGTCACAGAACAATCTACGTTTTTATCGAACGTTCCAGAAAGATCCAGAATACAAGCGTGTGGCGTACGTGCTTGTAGACGCATTTGCGAGAGTCTTCTCGATGCCGCCAGCCGTGCGGACTGTGTCAAGGCCGCAATTAATTACGTAGTTCATACGGACGCTAAGAAGCAATTAGGAATCGTCTAGATTTTCGGCGACTATAAATACAATTACTCTGGGACGCTCAAGTCAGTATTAATGCGATATATTGACAGGGCGGTTCGAGAGGGATTGTCGGGCGAAATTACTGTGCGCGTTCAAGTGGTTTTAGTTAAGTGTTGTATTTATAATCGGACGGTAATTGTAATACAATTGTGTTTAATTTTAGTGGACATTTTATTGCGTGTGAACAATTTTTATTTGATTTGTTGTAGAGAGTGTGTTGTTAATTACGAACTGTTAACTGTGGAAATTAAAGCTGGTAATCTTGAATTAATTGGTAATCTTGTAATTATTTTGTTTCCACTGTACCTACGACGATCGAGTAGACCGTCGTAACAATATGAATAAAGCTCTATGAAATTATAAATTTCAATATTTCATTATTTGAAACATAATTTTCGTTTGAATTTTGGGCAAAGTCATCAGCACTTCGTGTAGACACTACTTGCACAACTATTCCTCTTCGTTTTCTTTTATCATGTGAAAAACACGTATTAAAAACTTAGGAGCAAATTAATTTTGACTCTTTTTACTGAAAAACAAAACTTTTTGCGTCTCAAACTGTAAAAAAGACAGCTATTTATGAAAACGACTCAAAGTGTTTACTTTACTGAGATTACATAGTTATTCAACACAAGTACATAGGTAATATATTGTTACGACAATTACGGAAAGCTCTCCAACATTCGAGAGTGTCGTTCTACACGTTTCTCGGCTAGCTCTGCTTGATGAAATGTCTGTGTCAAGGCTGCGCACGGAATTACCCTCTACACTGTTCGAGAACTTTTTAACTGCGCAAATCATGCTGGCACGCCGCCAAAAGAATGGAACATTATTTTGGAACATCTGCAGGCTATTTATATGCTACTCCGGCTGGCTTAGAGTAAGTTAAAGTTGGCGATTCATTCAGTGCGGATCAAGTGATTGTTGTGGAAAAATGACTACTGTGTTATAATTAGTGTAGACTCTTAATAGTTGACATTATAATTGCGTATGGACACATTGAACTTGAATTACTGTATAAGAGGATCTTGTTGATTTCAAATTTTTATTTGTGACTAATTAAAGGTTTAATTCTGTAGACATTCTGATGTAGAATTGTTTGCTGGCAGGAGCTCTGAAACATTTTCTTCGTTAGGAATGTATTGTCATGGAAATTATATTTTACCATCAGCGTATAATTTTGTAGACGGTATATAATTGTAAGAGAGGGAGAGCGAAGGATAGCGTTAAAAACAGAGTGAAGTAACAGAAAACGACCTGTGAATTAAAATTAATTTAGAATAATAGAAATAATAAAAAATGTACTTCAAAATCAATTCTTTATACAGCTATCTAATATTTTGCGTTCTTCAACTTATGTTACTTTCGTTTTTCCTTCATATGTATCCTTATTTTATTAGCAGACATTTGTGAAACAAATGAGAAGACTCTAGCAAATACGTCTACAAGGACGTACGCCACACGCTTATATTCTGAATCTCTCTGGAACGTTCGATAAACACGTAGATTGTTCTGTGACGTCGTAACACTGCCTCCTCCTTAAGCCTGTTCGTCCCGAACTGGCGAACCGTCTCTGAAATAATTCTCGACCAGGCAGTCTAGGTGGACGTCCTTGCCAAAGGTAATTCTTCGGTTTATTAGCATGCTCAATTGTGAAACAAATGAATTTTGTTTTAGTAGGTGTAGTGGAATCTGGAATCAGTTTTAAAGAATTGTGAAACTTCTTCGTCAATATTGCGACGTCATTTATCAAAATGACGAGAGTGTCGTTCTACGAGCTTCTCGACGAGCCCAGCTGTGTTGTCTGTGCAAGGCCGTCCACTAACGTAGCACTCCAGACTGTTCGTGACCACCTGGGGGACCTATATAAGCAATAGCGGCCGGTTTAGAAGTTAATTACACCTGGTGAGATTATTGAACGCGCATCAAGTGATAGTGGAAAGTGATTACCGTATTTTGTTGTCTCGTAAGTCCAATCAGCTCTTATTACCAACACTTTTGTCATATATTTACTGTATAGTCATTGAAACCTTATACAGACTATGCTAAATTTTAATATATACTAAAACAAAAAATTGATTCCTAGTATTTCAAAATTAACCACAACTGAAATAATCGTTTTGAACCTTAATTCACGTTAACAATTACAACTAAGATATAGTATTAATAACTAATATTAATAACATAAAATAATTAACATAATTTTGGACATTTACGGTAATATTAAAAACATAAAATCATCACTTTCACATTCAGCTGAATCTGATATAATACTTTATAATTATTATATTCATATATTCTCATATTTTCCATGTATTTATTTTTTATATTTTATAATAATAACACTTTTTATAAGAATATTTTTTATTATTTTATAAATTTACATATGTTTTAATAGTAATCCAACCATCTTCATCAGATATAAACTGATATATTTATGTCTGATTATGATTATTAGCATTTGAGACGTGCGTTTGGGGATTAATGGATAAAGTGAGGTGGGTTGATAAAGTAAGGAATGATGAAGTTCTAAGAATAATATGGGAAGAGAAAATAATCCTGAAAGTAATAGAAAATAGAAACAGGGATTGTTTATGTCATTGCTTAAGAAGAGACTGCTTTCTTACAGCTGCCATGGAAAGTTTCATAGAAGGATAAAAAAGAAGAGAGCGTAAAAGAATGAAGTTAATAAATAGCATTAAAATTAGAGACTGTTACAAATAAACGAAAAGACTGGCATGTGATAGGACAGCTTGGAGAGCCTTTACCATTTGAAGACCTGCCTTAGGACAGAACACCAAATTATGTCTGATTATGATAGTTATTTATTATATAATATACTACATAATATATAATATTTATATTGAGTAATAGTATATACCCTAAACAGCCTAATAAATATTAACATTTTATGCCTATAGTAATATCAAAAATACATAATAATACATGGATTTATGAAGAAGTGTCTTGTCATTTTATTTAAAATTGTCATAAACTGGTACTTCATCTATCAGTTTAGGCTGTGGTACCACACTTGTATTATGTTGTTATCTTGTAAAATGTGACTTTGGGGAATTCAGTTATTGACACGTCGTAAATCTCTACATATATGTGCGTGCTACGCTTTCAATAATCGTGTTATCCTGAACACAATGTTAGCTGCTGGCCTGGCACCGTCTTTTATTGATGTACACAATGCGCTATCAACACATGAAAAATATGCTTAGGCTATCTTTTACTAGGGAAAGTGAAAGTATTGTGTACACTGTCAATACACGTTTGTATTTTTCTCTATTATTGATGCCACCACTTTACCCTCAAAATGAAAAGTAATTTTTAAATTTATTAAAAATTTATAATGAGCTGTGGCATGGCCGTCTCTAGTAGAAGGCCGGAATATTAAACTTGGCAACACTGGAACCAGCTGTTATTTGAGGCCGACTATACGATCTCTTATTTTATGTATTTCAATAATCAAATCGTGTCATTTTTAATTGCCGGTAAACAGCAGTTTTATAATTCTTAATTTTTTGCAAATTAAAAGTTTATTATGTAAAATACTGTTACGTTATTTAAGAAATATAATAATTAACTCAATCATATGAAACAAATTTAAGAATTTGAATAAATTTAGTTAATTAGGTTTAACACTAATTCACTAATTTATTCAACTTAAACGTATTGTTACGAGGTTTATTGATCGTCGTATGGTACAGTGGAAAACAAAATAGAAGCCGCCAATTAAGTCTATAATCACCAGCTTTAATTATCACAATTAAATGGTTTGTAAGTAACAAGACAGTCTCTTACAACAAATCAAATAAAAATTATTGACACGCAGTAAGAAAATGTCAACTAATATAAAACACAATTGTACTACAATTAATTGTTCTGCGCAATTATAAAAACACATAACACTTCGTCACAATATTACGAACAGCACTAATAACCATTTCAACGCACACAATAATATCGCCCGATAATAACTGAATTAAGGCAGCTGACGCCTTGTATTTATACCCCGCTCACAGAACAGAACATTCCACAATTACGTGTTATATCTACACTACGACGCCGCAACTAATTGCAGCCTTGACACAGTCAGCGAGGCGCTGGCAGCGTCTAGAAAAGTCTCGCAAGCGCACGTTGAAATCACGTACGCCACAACATTCAGCCGGATTCCAATGGGTCGTTCGAGAAATACGTAGATTGTTCTGTGATATCGTAACAGTATAGTACTAAGTGCGCACAGACCTATAATTTAGATTTAGCTATAAATAAGACTACTTATTATTTTGGTAATGCTATGAAATTAAATCAAAATATAATATGTTCACTTTAGCTATTTTATTACACTACGCTTATAGGCCTCAGACGCAACGTTTCCACGTTCAATATTCCAGCCCTCTACTAGAGCCGGCCATGGCCGTGGTCGATTGCTTAAGTTTCCATTGCATCAAGAGGTTTCGTATAAAGTTAAATACTTCCTAGAATTACTGCGAAAATTATAAGTGTTATATTCCGCGAAAGTTCAAGATACGCGTTTAGGGTATACAAACACTTTAAGCCGACTAGAAAAAGTGTAAACACAATACACTACTGTATTTTGGCAGTAACAGTATCTGTTCGCGGTGAAAGTATATAATCGTGCTCGAGAGAAACGTCTAGGCGACCTTGAGGCCGGACAGAGTATATCTACCCACGTAGTCATCCAGATCCAGAATCAACCAGGGTAATCCCGTCGTCTGAAAGATCTCAGATCGACGTTAACGGGAAATGAACCTATATTATTTATGTGCAATAAAAACACGAAATTATTTAATAGAACATTAAATGACTTTACTACATCATTAAAGACGTTGTAGTAAATAAGCCGAAAACAACTTTCAAAAATTAATTTATTTCATTGTCTAGAAAGTAAACATTTTTGTCCTGCTACAAACATCAACTTAGAGAGATTAATCATTTGTTAAAAACTGTACTAACAGGTCATTACGCAAGTTAGAGAATTATGTCATCTTTTCCTTTTTCTTTCCTCTTTCTTCCCTTTCTTCTTGTTTCTTCTGGTATTTTTATCTTCCTACTTATATTGACTTAAAACACAGTTTTCTTTACTGTCAAACTGTCGTTACAGCAAGGCGGGAAGACAAAAACGTTAATCATAAAATAGCGAAGAGTAAACTTTTACTTTCTTCAAAAAAAAAACTATAAGGTTTATTCCCTTAATTAGCTTTGTAATAATGCCTGAGAAAATTATTATGCAGTGACGCACACTGCTCATAGATTTTGTGTGTGTGGGGTTGCGAACGCGTGTGTGTACCATTTCGGTGAAAACAGATGTTGTACTGGTTGCTATGACAGTGGTGCGTCACTAAAAGTTTGGAGAGGTTAACGCACGCTTAACTAATTTAACACAATAGGCTAGGTTATCTCCACCAAACCCTGCTTCACCTCCCTAGTTTGTGTCTTCTTTATTTCACAGTTCCCTTCCTTTCGCCGTCTTCTTAGCACCTATTCATTCACAATTAATTCAGCCCATCATTAAAATTTGTTATTCATACCAGTCTATTATTAGACATTTTAATATATTTTAAATTATACTAGACACTCCTGTTGTATTACTTGTATTTGGTTAATATAAATTAGACAAAACTGTATGTTATTTATGAACAATTATACCATATATACTTTATACATATTTGCATTAGTTTAATGTAGAAATACTTATCCATTGTTTTATACAGAGAACAGTCTCAACATTATTTCTGTGAGTTATTATTATTTAGTGTTCTGCCCTAAGGGTGAGCCGCCTCATTGCCCCTTCTCAAAGTTTTAAGATTTTTTTTTTTTTTGAAAAAAACTTTTTTTTTTTTTTACAAAGGGAAGGCGGCCCGTAATTTTTAGAACTAGGCGGATGGCCTAGATGAAGCATAAAATAATGCACTGAGCCCATTGTGACAGGACTTGCAAATAAAAGTCAGGAGTAACGTAACAATATTTATTTTCTCCCCTTACAACATTTATTAAGCACAGTGTACAACACCTATACGGGCGTTTGTTTACAGACACAAATATTTAGTTATTAAGACTGAACCTTCCTGATGCACTCAGCAATTCAACATATCAATCATCATAAATCCGTAGAATAATAAGTATTACAATTAACAAATCAATTACAGTGTTTTCAAAACAATCAGTTATTCACCCTTGAGTGAAAGAAAGAAAGAGAGCGACCAGCAATGATTAATCATTCGGTTGTTGCTTCAGGATCACACAGCAACCTGAACAAGTTCAATTAGAGCGGCACATGACCATCACCACCAAGCCAAGCCTGGCTTTTAAGAAAACCCCTTTTAGTTGACCTTAGGCTACCATAGTTAGCATACCCCTAAAGGTATAGCAACCATTCTCTGTAATGATCAGTCATTGCTAAATAAATTGTTTAAGACCTACTGACTAATAATCGTAATAACAATACTCTCACAATAACCCAACGGGTATACTAACAAGTAGTGTTTGTGCATTCATGAGTTCCTTTTAACATTAATTACATGTGTATATGAATCTACAATGATCTTTATAAAATTAACCAACCATCAGCACAGCTCGAGTTCGCTCAGGCTGCAAGCATGCACACCCGATTAGACTGAGAAATCAAAGCTTAAATGAATCTAAATAAAATATGAAAACGGAAAGACAGCAAGTTAACATGAGAATTTACAAATTTAGAATGACTTCCGGATAGAAATGGCTGACAGCAAGAGCTGACCATGCGTGACCATGCATGCTCTGGATAAACATTTAATCGCGTTAATACAAGGAAAAGAATTAGAACAAAAGAGTGAAAAAATCGCACTTTGCATGCCCGCTAGTCCGGCACACAATTATTGACTTATTATCATTGACTTATTAATATTTTAGTGATCAGTACCACTGAATTATGGGCGTCCACATAGCGAACCGACATGTTCAGTTTTGATCAGCAACTTTCTAAGGTAGTTCTAGTTCACAAAACGGAACGTAACTGTATTATCTTTTTATATTTCACTATATTTCAGAACGTGTCGCGGCGTCGGCTTTACGTAATTGAAGCGGTATCACTTGGTTTAACGCTGTTATCACGTGCTGAGGCAGATGGTCGGCTCCGGTCCCGGTCGTAGTGAGTTGCTGTTTCAGGAAACCAGGAGAGTCATGCTTTATTAGCTGGCGGGTCCCGTGTCTAACGCCGGCGACGAAATAGGGAAGCTTAATCCGCAATGCTCAGGCTGATGGCGACGGGTGTGGTTGTCGCCACCCTTCTATCTCAAGTTCCAGACTGGTGCGGGAACCCAGAGGTCCTTTATAAAACTATTTGCCCATGGCAGAAAGTAGTAGTACAGAAGAAAATCTATTCGTCACCGGCGTTCAGATGTTAATCGGTTGATGTACGGAAAGGAACTGACTGGCTCCCTCGCGTATGAAGCGTTCGGCACAGAGAGCGCAGTTACGGCGATTGCTCCATAGAGCGCGCGCGAATTCACAATTGACGGCTCACTACGATAGCCGAAACTGTCCTGGCGAAAACAGGTGACGTAAAATAAAATAATTAACTCTCGCCGCGATGTTAATTTACTAGTCGCGGCACAAGGGAGGTATTCAAACGGTTAAAGCTCTCCAAGCTGTCCTATCACATGCATGTCTTTCCGTTTCTCGTTTCTCAGTAACACCCTCTGATTTTAATAGTATCTATTAACTTCATTCTTCTTCGCCCTCTTCTTTTTTCTTCTTCTGTGACACCCTCCATGGCAGTTGTAAGCAAGTAGTCTCTTCTTAAACAATGAGCTATACAATTCCTTGTCCTGTTTTCTATTACCTTCAGGATTCTTCGCTCTTCCACTATTCTTCTTAAAACTTCACTATTCCTTATTTTATCAACCCATCTCACTTTTCCCATTGCTCGCCACACCCCCGTGTCTCAAATGCTTATAATCTTTTCTCATCCTTCTTCCTCAGTGTCTATGTCTCTACACCATATAAAGCAACGCGCCACAAATAACATTTGGCAAACTTTATTCTTAAATTCTTGGATTTCGTTGTCCATGACGTATCCGTTACTTAACTAAATACCACTATTATATTAACGACTCGGAACACGAAGTTTTTTATAAGTAAAAGCATAAACTTTTACTTTATAAGTAAAAGCATAAAGTTTTACCAGCGGCAGCCTCTGAAGAAGCCTTTTAAAGGCGAAAACCTGTTCAGGCTGTAAGGTAAAACTTTATGCTTTTACTTTTAAAAAACTTTGTGTTCCCAGTCGTTAATATAATAGTGGTATTTACTTAAATTCTTATTAATTTTGCCACACAGCAGTCTTTTTTCCCATTAAATGCCTCTTTTGCTATAGCAAATCTTGCTCTAATTTCACAAAACATATCTTCACTGATCAAGCTTCCAAGATATTTAAACAACTCCTCCTGTTGTATATTTTACATAGAGGGCCACACCATTTGCTCTGCTAGGGATATCCAACATGGATCCTTAATGTGGTGGTACCCCGTTGCCTTCCGCATCTTCATGCCGTTGACCAAGTGGTTCATCCACTTTTAGGGACAGTTTCCCATCCCAAGGGAAGAAAGTGCCCTGCCTCTACCCGCTCATCCGACCTCCGAAGAGACCGTTGGCACTTGGTAGAGGGGAACTCTTTGTCCCGGGAGTCACTAAGCAGGCTGCTTGCAGTTTCAAAGAAACTGGGCAATGGGGTCGCCACATACCTACGGCAATAGGGAGGTTACGCCTATTTATTCTGTGAGTAAATATATTTTATTTCATTTATATTGGTTACATTATATATTTTTGTATATAGTTTACTACATTAAACTGGAAATTACATATGTTTTATATAATAATTTTTATAGGCACCAATAATAATTTGTGATCCGCGTCGGTAGTGTTATATATATACAGGGTGTACCGGGAGGAGAGGGAGATAATTTGAGAAATGGTTCTATAGTGTAAAAGAAGAAAAAAAGTTCATATAAACAAATGTCCGGAAACGCTTTCTAAGCGAGTTACGGCTAGCGAAAAATTTCGCCCGGGTTTCGGTTCCCCCGGGTAAATGAAGACTTTCTGAAATTCTGGGAAGGTAAATTAAGGGGCGAATTCTGTTGTTTCTTATGGTTTTTGACCTGAAAATCGAATAAAACAGGTCGCAGAACTGTATCTCCCATAACGTTCATGATATCCGAAGTAAAACAGAAAAATCTTTGCCTAAAAACGTATTGTATTGTTTTTAACCAAAATTGGAATTTTTTGTTGATTTTTATTGACTTTATTTACACCATTTTTCTCAGAATTAAATTCTTTACAAGTTTTGTTTTTAACTTTAATGCATTTATTAATTATTTAACAAAGTTATTGTAGTTTAACGTATTTTTAGGTTAGAAGTACAATAACTTTGTTAAATAATTCATAAATGCGTAAAAGTTAAAAACAAAACTTGTAAAGAATTTAATTCTGAGAAAAATGGTGTAAATAAAGTCAATAAAAATCAATAAAAAATTCCAATTTTGGTTATAAACAATGCAATACGTTTTTAGGCAAAGATTTTTCTGAGGTAATTGAATAGAAATTTTAAATATTATATATATATATATAATTAATTAATAACAAGTGACATGTCGCAGACAAGAAAATCAATGAATTGAATTATTAACTTTGATTTTAGCCCTGTTAAGTAAAATGTTCTGTAATTTAAGAGATTCTACTTGAATGAAGAAGATAATCATGTACAGCAGAGCATATTCTGTACCCATTTAAGATTAGATTTTCTTTTTTAAAACTGAATAACTTGTTGAACATTTGTTTGTCAAATTTAATCTTCCATTTTCATGTCAACATCTAACATTTTCACTGATCTAGACGTTATATTTCAAATCTTGTCTTCAGTATATTTAATGGTGAATTTGATTTAAAAAAAAACGATGAGTAATTTATTTCTATTATTTCATTTAAGAGTAATTAATGTTTTTAAAGAACATGATTTTTTAAATTAAAAAAAATTGTGTTAGTGGTTACAATCATAAACAGAATTAACACTGTTGCACACCACTATAAAAAGAAATGTTTCCGATTAGCGCTTTCAAGCTTCACAGCTTATCATGAGATCGCAAATATTTGATATAATATTTGATATCTGATATTTTCGATCTGATCATGAGCTGTGAAACTTGAAAGCGCTAATCGGAAACTTTTTTCCATAGTGGTGTGCAGCAATGTTATCTCTGTGCATACATTTTTATGTGATTAGAATAAATCGATATTTTATAAGAATATATTTGAGTAGAAACATATAATCTAGCTTCAAAGTAAACGAACAAGCTTAAAAAGTGCTTGAAGATTTAAGATTAATAGTATACACCTTGAAAATATTGGAATATAATACACATGTGGTTATTTGTTTTGTTACTTTAGGTTTGACACATTGTTGACGTAAAAAAAAACAAGATTAAAATCAGAGGTAACAGGCAACAAGATTTTTTTTTCAATTTTATTTAAAAATTTGACTTTGGTCAAGAATCATAAATATTATGAGAGTCAAATTTATTCCCTACAATTCTTCTGTACAGTCGTTTATTACATTTACAAACAGCTTCACGTTTCTGCTTTACAGAATTAATTATTCTAATAATCAAATAAGTGCTAATGACGCCTCATTCATTAATGGCGGTCACGGAGTCTATCCTTCTGTACGGTTGCAAAATCTGGGACAATACATTACAGACGGAGATATAGAGAAGGGTAGCCCTCAGAGTAGCATCCTCTTACCGGACGTCCCAGAGCCAGTAGTCCTTGTGATAGCGGGAGTGATTCCCACAGACCTGTTTTCTCTAGAGCGGAAGTATTTCTTCAAAAAAAGAGACGTTATTGGAAAGGATGGGGCAAAGTATGAAGCCAGGTAACTCACACTCCGACACTGGCAAGATAGATGGAATAGGCAGGCTAGAGGAGGATGAAACGCAACGCTCATATCGAACTTGAAGTAATGGATTGATCACCAACACGGTGAGGTTAACTAACATCTGACACAGTTTCTTAGAGGTCTTCATAATTGCAAGGCCTACCTCTAAAGAATGGGAATGGTACAAAGCTCAGTATGCCAATACGGTGACTCCCCATGAAGATCCCTTGCATCCCTTTTTCAAGTGCTGCAGATTCACAAGACACAGGACGGTACTGGAAATGGAGCTCGAGGAGTTCACGCCCGAGAGCGTAGTTGTGTTTATGCTTCATGGTAAGGCGGAATAGGACCGCACATAAAAGAAAAAATTTACCAATTGAACATGGAAGCCAATTTACATTTCTTGGTATTATAGTCAATGAACAATTGGACCACTCTCAAGAAATAAAGAGCAGAATTGAAAATAAAAGAGCAGTGTATACTTCAGTTTATCGGATAGTCACGATTTAACAATAGATACAAATCCTTAAATTTTTAGTGACCGTCAATCAATATCCACTAAAATAGATACAAAGATGAGGCTTTTACGCTGCTACGTATTCTTGGTCCTCTTCTACGGTGTAGAATCTTAGACTTTGACTAAAGCCACAACTAAAAAATTCGAATCTTTCTAAATGTGGCTTTACCGTAGAATAATGGGCATTTTATGGACATTTTATGGACATTTTATGAGTGTATTAAAGTAGTTTGTATGATATCCAACATCCGAAACGGATAGGAACTTTCAGAAGAAGAAGATGAAAAAGCCTGATAAGAGTTTAATACGCTAAGTGGTTCCAGAATAGATTTGAATTCCTGAATCAGGAGTAGATTTTTAGTGAATTAGAGTCCAACAAAACAAGGGGCACACGGTTTTGGCCTGACGATACATAAAGCATTTTTCCCCTCTCAAAAAAAAAAATTCACGACTCATAACTGAAAGTATAAACATATTATTGAATACTTTATAATATAACACGTACTAACGTTTACTTGCTGATATGTAATAAACATTGTCTACAACACTCATAAAAATGTAAACAATTGTAAACAATGTGTGTATCCAATAAACATTGTTTCACTAAATGATTCCACTTCAAGCTAGGGAGAAGTTTGATTCGTCTTTACACATAAAACACTGCACGAACGTACTTAGGATAAAGAACGTTAGCATAAATATCTTATAACACAGATAATATTGTTTTCAATAAATAAAACCTAAAAATAATTTCAACATTCATAATAAAAATGGAGTTTAAAAATAGAATGTCTAGATTGCAATAAATGTTACGTAGGCCAGACGAAAAAAAACTGTGCAAGAGATATACTGAACATAGCAATGCGCATCTAAAACCTAATATTTACAAATCTAATTTAACCACACATTGTTCAAAAAATAAACATAAATTCCAGACATTCAAAATATCAAATCGATTAAAAATTTAGATATAACGGAATGAGTATCTGGGAAATTCTTAATATTTACAAACACAATAACCTTAATCTATTATTTAAAAAACAAATACAAATAAAAGCAAAACAAGACCATTTATTTAAAATTATACATTTATTAGACAGTTAGAATAAACAATAAATATATGATAAATATTACTACATACACATTAAAATAATCGAAAATAGAATTGAAGTAAAATCGATCATCCGTTAGTTGTATTTTAAGCGAAACATCAATTACAATTCAAACAAACCTCTGAAGATACAAAATAATATTTGTGAAACGTTCGTCAGGTGAAAATAAACCTACTTGATGATAGGAGACATGCAGCAAACTCAACGAGTTACTTACAAAGGAGCTAAAGAAGTAAGTTAAAACTCGTCTTCCTACACACGGCCGTGCGGTGTGATTAAAAAGATAATGTCAGAAATAATTTGGGCGGCGCGTGATGGGTTCCAAGAAAACGCTTTACATAAACACCGGGGAGGTGTGAGTCATCATTAAATTGGCCGGGGATCGAGGCGCGTGTTTGCAAAGCCTGTAATTTGTATCAAATTATGAACACACACCCCGTGCTAAGCTACCACATAACTGTAAAACGATACTGGTTTAGGAAGTGTGTTGGTGAAGTTTACCAAGGTTTTATACATGTTTCTTTTAACAATCTACTTTGTCGCTCGTGTAAGCATCTTGTATAGTCTATTTCTGTCTCACACAGTCATTCTGTCCCTCTCTCTCTATCTCTTAGATTACATTAAATCTACACGTTAACAAATTTTTATCAAAAGAAATTTATTTATAACATTATGAATAATTAGGTTTTTTAATGAAGAAACTTGTGTTAGTGGTTAAAATCACAAATAGAATTATCACTGTTGCACACCACTATATAAAAATTATTCCGATTAGCGCTTTCAAGCTTCACAGCTCATCGTCAGATTGAAAAAAAATTAGGTTTTCGCTTTTCAATTATATTTTATTTTTGATTTAAGTAAAGGAATTCATCATCATCATCATCGCCACTCCAAGGACTAGGCCTTAAACCTGTTCCGAAACCCATCTCACCTTTGGTCTACCGACATCTCTCTTCCCAGTAGGGTGACAAACCAAACCAAGGCAGCTACAGATAGACGGATATAAGGCATGCGATTCAAGTGTTTAAACCATCTTCTTCTGTGGTCTTCAATCTTCTGGTGCAATGATACAATGTTTAAATGGCGTCTAATATTATCGTTCCGTCTCCGATCCAACAGAGAACAATCTTGCGTCTGTCTTTGAAATTTCATTTTGGCTGCCTGAATCCTCTGCACGTCCCTTTTATCAAGAGTTCATGTCTCACAGGAATGTGGGGACAGCCACAGATTTATAAAATTACACTCGGGTATTTTTCCGTGTTTTATTTTTCAGATACAGGTTACTAAGGCGTCTAAGCTATTGAAATAACTATAAATATTGTTCAGTATTCAATTAAATATAAATCTTCAAGACACATAATTAAATAAGTTTTATAAAATTACATTATTCAATATTTCAATAATGGTTTTAAACTTATATAAAGTAGTTATAAACCGCTGATCTAATTTATGTAGCTTTCGTTAAAACTCAGATATGTTCAAAATACAAATGCATTTAAATTAAAAATGTTATTACTTACAAATCATTTACATATTTAAAAACATTATGAAGATATTGTAAATAAATTTATTCCATTGTCTCTTCTGATAATTGAAACGTTATTTTTACTGTGCTTTTAATTGTTTAATTACAATTATTGTTAAACCTATGCTGAATAAAAGTACTCAAATTAGTTACTGGAGTCGATTACAGTGGGCCTCCGTTCACTGTAACATTATGCATAATATTAACAATTTTATTATTTACAAATCCTTACATATTTAAAAATATTATGGAGATGTGTGTAAGAAAGACCAAAAACCATGGCCTTTAAAGACAAATCTCCAGTGAGGACTAAGATAGTTATAAACAACAGCACTTTAGAAAAAGTGAGCCGTTTCATAATACCTCGGCTGTTCAGTAAACTATGACTCTGAATATGATACAAGAGAGAAGATAAATAAATTTAGGAATATTCGTGGTACGTTTCGTGGAAATCTTAGATGGGAAACAAGACACATCACAAGGATTAAATTTGATAAGACAATTTCAATACCCACGTTGACATATGCGAGTGAGGCTTGGGACATGGAAAAAAAGTAAAGCGGCAAGACTCAGAGTGCTGAAATGCAGTTTCTTCAAAATATTTTAAATTATAGATTGGAAGATAGAATAAGGAATTAGGATATCAGAGCAGAAATCGAAGTAAAAGACATAAATGTAATAATTTCAATATACAGAAGACAATATAGCACTGAACTATAAAGCCATTGGTAGAAGAAAATGTGAGTCGTCCGAGGATGAGATGGGTGCCGAAACGAGCTTATATAACCTAATCTTTGAAGAAAAGAAGCAGAAGAAGATTATGAAGATGTAGTCAATTTTGTTTCCATTATCGCTTCTGCTAATTAAAACGATATTTTTTACTGTGCTTTTAATCGTGTAGTCAATTATTGATAAATCTATTGTAAATAAAAGTACTAAAATCAGATACTGTGGTTGATTACAGTAGGCATTCGTTGTCTGTAGCATAGTATGTCAAATATTGTTAAACGTCAATCTGCCCAGCTTGACGGGAGCGGTAATCCCGCGCGCACACACGCAGGAGACAATTTGCGCGACGCGACGGCTTAAAGCCTGTCCATTTCGATCTGTGCATGAATCAAACAGTGTGGGTATGATAAAGGAGTATCGGATGAGATGAGATTATTGCCTGTCACACAACCACAGCGGGTCTATGTCTCGGCATTAGGAGTAAGCGTATCACTGTGTGCATTGATGACATAAACACAAATTGTGTGAGGAAGCTAAACGCTGCGTGTATAGTTATATATAAAATTACTGGAATTCAAAATAATTTTGTTATGTCAGTTACACATTTTTTTTGTTTACGCAGACGATATTGATCTAATTGCTTGGAAAAAACGAGATCTCATTAGTGCCTTTACAGCATTAAAGGAAGCTTCAAGTAAAATTGGACTGCAGATAAACTTGGAGAAAACAAAATATATTGCAACAAAACACAGGATATGAAGTTCATATAATAGAGATACTAAGGCTAGAACACATTTTCTGACGGCCATAGACATGTTTTAAATTGATTTTGTTCTTTCCTTTGTAAAGTAGTCATAGGTTTTGAACCAAGCTATGTTTAAATAAGTATGTTATGTCAAAATGTGCATAATTTTATACTTTTTTGTCATGTGAAATATTTGTAGCGAGCAGCGTGCGGACCACCAGGAGTCTACGCAAACAGCTGGAATTCTACGTACAAGTAACTTATATGTAAAACAAGCCAATAGACTCATTTGTTGAAAGACAAATTTTAATTAAACAATTTTTTATTATAAAGCCATAAGACAATATTAATTTTTAATATTTTAATTTAATAAAAATTTACCTACCTCCAGATATAGACTCTGTTGTAATAATTTCAATGTAACCTATCTATGCAGTTTTAATTTGTATCGTTGCAATATATATTCTGACAACCAACTACCGTTAAACCCAGTCCTCCAAAACCTTGAAATGGGCACAGAGAATATAAAGGCAGTAAAAAAGTTCATATACCTTGTTTCGCAGATAAACAGCACTAACGATATCAACACTGAAATAAGAAGAATATATCTTGCAAATAAAACATATTATGTATTAAAAACCACCTGACGTCTAGCTTCATCTCAGAAAGCACGAAATTGAAAATCTACAAACACTTATCTGGTCAGTTCTGACATATGCTTTTGAAACCTGGACAATGACAAAAAAATAGTGAGAGACTACTAGGTTCCTGTAAAAGATGGATTCAAAGAACAATATTTAGAGAATACAAGAAAATTGAATGTAGCGCAGGCGCTATAATTGTAAACTATACCATCTTTACAAAGAGCCGGAAGTTATCAGGATAATCAAAATGTACAGGTGGATTGGACACAGAGAGAATGTAGGAAAGACACTCTACGAAACATATTTCCTACCGGAAACCAATGGGAAGAGTCCGAAGAAGATACAAAAACCAGATAAAGGAGGACCTCGGAAAGCTGAACATAAGAAACTGAAAAGCCAAAGTATGCAACAGGGAGGAATGGAATCGACTCTTGGAGCATTGGAGCAGGCCAAGACCCACCAAGACCAAGTTGTAGAGCCACGGCTGATGATGATTATTTACACATTTTACTACGACATATTCATTATTGACAAACACTGTCTTTTAATACAAGCCATTTATATTTTCATTTGCAACACTATTCAATAGGGTGGGCCGAAAAATATATTTTTTTTTCGATTCGCTATACCTTGGAAAATTGCCCCTAGGTGAGATAAGTAAAATAAAAAATAAATGAACACAACATCGGTTAATACCTTACAGTCTCGCGCACCACCCACCGAAAATCATCAAAACTGATCAAAATTTACAATTTTTCGTAACTAAAAAGAATAACGAAACTTTTTCTATGTAAGTCAAACGCTACAGTTTAAATACACAATTTCTAATTGTCGTAACTGAAGTTCAACGGACAGAAAATTGAATTAATCATTAAATGTAATCGAAAAATCGAAAACGTGATACATTTATTAGTAGCATTCACAATTATACAATAGCCACTGATTAAAAGACTGTGTAATTATAGCAGCTGGAAAGCGATGAAATCACGTTCTGTTCGTTATAAAATTATGTTGTTTACATTCATCATTACAAGTCGTAATTAATTTGGTTATTTCATGATGTTTACCAAACATCACGTAATAAGGTAGTTAATTGCACAACAGATGAATGAAACCGGTTCTGGTAGTAATAATCCATATTAATGCCATTCCTCACTTCAAACACAATGAGGAATAATTTTAGATAATTACATTGCACTAATTAAATTTCTGTTGAATGACTAATTTACACTGCTATCCGTATCTACGTTGTCGTCGTGTCACATTCTGTTTCCTCTTCCTTCCATTGTTATTACAATAGTCACTGCGTTTTGACTGAAGGTTATGTAAGTTTTAATAATAGACATTGTTACGTCATCACAGAACGTCCTACGTGTTTCTCGGCTATCCCAGCAGAGCCCAGCTGTAATGTTGAGTGCGTACGTGACGCTTAACCTGCGAGGCAGTGTAACGTAATACGGAACGTTCTTGAACATTCGATAGTGTCGTTCTACAAGCTCCTCGACTAGTCCTGCCGGTGTGTGTTTCTGCCAGGGCCGCGCTGAAGTATCCTCTAGAATTTTCGACTGTTTGTTAAGGACGCAAATTATGGAACCCTATAAATAGCCCACACCTGCATCTTTCTGCTTTTATAAAGTCGCGTCCTCAGGATTTCCTTTGGCATACGCTGATCATCCATCCGCTCTAGGTGACCTATCCACTGTATTAGATGAGGATTTATGAATCAAACTGAATTATCACTGTTGCACACCACTATAGAAAAAATATTCCGATTAGCGCTTTCAAACTTCTCAGCTCATCGTCAGATCGGAATTAACAAGCATAGGTGAAAAACCAAACCCTTTTACACCTCCACCCCCCACATCTGACCACACACAACAAGCTATAATTCAACTGTCCCTTCAAAACGTCCGAGCCCTGACACCACCGTCTCACGCTGTACCGCCTTTCTCATTCACATTTTTGGGAGCGGTCACTCGCCCTTATTTTAAAAACATCCAGTTACTTGTATGCAAGGCGGTACAGAGTTAGGTTTAAAAGGAATGTAGACACACACACACACACACACACACACACACACAACACATAAACACAAGGAATGTGCTAGAAAAATATTTAAATTTCCAGACGGGGGTGTCAGGGCTCGGACGTTATGAAGGGACAGTTGAATTATAGCTTGTTGTGTGTAATCAGATGGTGGGGGGTGGAGGTGTAAAGGGTTTGATTTTTTACCTCTGCTTGTTAATTTCAATCTGACGATGAGCTGAGAAGCTTGGAAGCGATAATCGGAATAATTTTTCTATAGTGGTGTGCAACAGTGTGATAATTCTGTTTGTGATCATAACCACTAACACAACTTTCTTCATTAAACTTCTGATAAGATTTATGAATCGTCATCAGCATTCTGTTGAGGATTTCTGATTCACCATTCGTCATCTTATTTAATCGGGCCATAACACGTCTTCTTCCTTTATAGCGTTTCTTGTTTATTTATTATCAGCGTCCATATCTTGTCTCCATAAGTAACAACCGGTCCGATAAGTGTCTTATACATTTTGGTTTTTGTGTTACGACTAATGAGTTTGCTTCTTGCTTCTCAACAATCTGCTGTTGACATAATCTGCCCTATTTCCTATTTGCATCCTGGCATGTACTGTCGTGTTTATGGAACCTTCATTAACTATCATCTTACCCGGGTATATGATCTTACTAACTGCATCAACTGAATTATCTTCTATGCATAAACTATATAGATTTCTATTACTTTCTAATGCAGAAATCAGCATGTATTTATTTTCGATGGTAATTACATTTAGTTCTATTTCAGCGGAATTTCATTTCCAGCTATATTTCCTGCAACGTAAGTTATACATTATACAATGGAAGATTTATATCGAACGTATATTGGGATACAACGTACAATCGTAATATACTGGAATATTTTACAGAACTAGAGTGTTTGCTGTAATTATAAATTAAATGTTTAACCAAGAAGGTACGGCACTTCTGCGGGACGATTTAATTAGAAACGAGTAAGTAGTTGAACAATATTTTCACTATAAATAAAAGATACAAAGTAGTAGTTTAACTCAAATATTGTTTTAGTGCATCAGCCTGTCCATTGACTGCTTCCTAGATTATTCTGTGTGTATATAATTAAAATGTTGAGCTAAAAGTGTTTTAACTAAGCAAGTGACAAGTATCGTTTAAAATAAAACAGCAAAAACTGTGTTAAACTAAACTTTAAAAACGTCACGGGATTCTTCTTCGCCTATTCAATTTATTATCGGAGAAACTATTTAACCTCAATCCGTCAGGCCGCTTGTCTGTTTCATTAAACCTTGTATTTACTCAACGTTTTTTCCTATTTGTATCGACCATCTGTGGACCACATGCCAATTTCAATTCTTCATTCCTTATTGCTTTATTTTTCTCTAATATTCTTTCTCATTTTCACTGTGTCTCTTCTTCCTGTCTTCAGTCTATTTTGAACTTATGTTTTTCTCTCTCCGACCCTGGACTCCTTCCAATTTTTAACACTTTTGCCCAAAAAATATTTCGTTCAATTGCTTCTTCTGTGTTTATATAACTTTTTTCTAAATCAATTTTTTACTTCTTTCATCCAACTTGATGTTGTCTTCTTTCCCCACAGATATCTGAAGATCTGTTTTGTTAACCTATTGTCGTCCATTCTACACAAATGTCTAAAAAATACTAGTCTTCTATTTCTCACTTTTTTTGTTATATCTTCTATACTTTAATATGTTTCATCATTATTTCTTAATTTCCAAACTTCTGAAGTTTTTCGTGGGCCTAATATTTTTCTAATGATTCATCTTTCCAATATTTCTAATTTGTCTAAATTATAATTTTATTCTTTTTTTTCGCATCCGCCATCTAAGGACGACATGCCAATTTCAGTTCTTTACTCTTTGTTCTTTTATTTTTTTCCAATATTCTTTCATCTTTTCACTGTGTCTCTTCTTCCTGTCTTCAGTCCACTTTGAACCTGCGTTTTTATCTCTCCTACCCTGCACTCCCTCCATTTTCAACACTTTTGCCCGAAAAATTCTCTGTCAGTTGCTTCTTCTGCGTGTATATTATTTTGTTTTAATCCTTTTGACTTCTTTAATCCAACTTGATGTTGACTTCTTCCCCCACAGATATCTGAAGATTTGCTTTGTCAACCTGTTGTTGTCTATTCTATATAAATGTCAAAAAAATAATAGTCTTCTTCTTCTCATTGTTTCTGTTATATTTCCTATTTATTGATGTATTTCATTATTACTTCTTAACTTCATTCTACTTTATTATTTAACATAAACTATTTAACAAATTGTCACCTTTCCTACCATATTCCTGAAGGATTTAATCAATTATCGATGTTTCAACAAAAAATAATTTCGCATAAATTTAATCCTTATTATTACGTATATGACCTTTCACGTATGAACTTACTTTTCTTTATCACTTTCCCATACGTTTCAAGGTGATGTGCCTCTTCCTCAGTGGGAGTAAATACTCCCAGTATGTATTTATATATGAGTATAATATATGAGTATTTACTCCCACTGAGGAAGAGGCACATCACCTTGAAACGTATGGGGAAGTGATAAAGAAAATAAGTTCATACGTGAAAGTTCATATACATAATAATATTTAAAAAAGTGAACGAAGAGGATGAATCAACAAGATAATTATTTAATCCTTGCTATGTTTTATTTCAGGTTAATTTACGTCATAATTTATTTCAACATACAAGGAAAATTCAGGGAGAGAATAAAATTACCTCGTCTGTGCAGCACGCAATAGAAGATTAAATAATGTAATATTCATATAACCAATGACCAAGTTATCCACAATGTAATTAGTGCATCGTGTAACTATGACATGTGTATGTGAACCACTTACTTTACAACTGAGCAGCTAGAGGGTGGTTAAGGTTCCTCGTCGTAAACCTATTGTAACGATGGAACTCTCTAGAAGAGTTGAGAGCGTCCTTAAACACGTTTCTCCCTTTTAAGGTCTTTTAATTATGCCCTTTGTTGACGAGTATAAAAATTTTAACAACTACATGGAGACAAGAATTATTTACCATAGTATCATGTAAATAAACAATACTTATTTAGCAGCATCGGACTGTAACTTTATCCATTCCTGCAGTATATTTTCTATTTTTTTAATATGCGAATATATCCATATATTACGATGTGGAAAAGTAGAAGTGTACTAATTGGAAATTGTTCTATTACTTAATGCAAAGCGAAAATACGTGTTGTTATCATTTGTGAGGTTAGGTGACAACGGTTTTTGGTTTTCCGTTTTCTGCTGAAATAAATAAAAGCCGTGGTTGAGGAAAACATTACTTTTAATGTGTATATACAATGCTTATAACACAGTAACACTTAAAATAAAGAACCTAACGGTTTTCCGTTAGTCGGCTGCTGTTGCTTATGTAGATCCCTCAGATGTTTCAGAATAATTTTCCTATCTCTTCTGCGGCGTGCCGGCATAATATGCGTAGTTACAAGTACTAGAACAGTCTAGAGCACTTGCTAGATATCACGGCCTTCTAAGACACACTGCACCTGCTCGGTTAGCAGAGAATCACGTAGAATGACTTTCTTGACTTTTCGAGAGCGTTACGTAACAATATGAAAATAGCCGTGACGGTAGTCAGCCTGTCAATAAAATCTTTTCATCTTAGTAATACGCTTTAATATTAATATTATATATAATGAGAATGAACAAAAGACCAAATTCCTAGTCTGGAGGTGGAAGGAAGAAGTTTCAGTCAGAATAACTTTTGGAAGTAATGTTCTCCAGGCAGTTAAAGAATATAACTACCTAGGAAGTAAAATCACAAGTAATAGACATAGCAGTAAGGAAATTATTAGCAGAATTAACCAGGCTAAAATTGATTTGAACAAACAGAAAAACGTCTTCACTTCAAACACTATCAGCCTAAAAATAAGGATGAATCTATTAAAGTCACGTGTGGAGTGTTGCCCTACACGGGAGTGAATCTTGGACAATTGGAGAAAGTGACAAGAAAAGACTTCAAGCAGAAAAGACACCTGGTGCTACAGAAGAGTATTCAAGATAAGCTGGAGGGTAACGAATGAGGAAGTCTTTAGAAGGGCTCAGGAGGAGACGAGCTTTCTACGAAATTTAAAAGGCAGAAGAGCTAAGTTTATAGGGAAAATACTACGATCCAATATGTTGGTTAAGAGAATAATAGAAGGAACATTTGAAGAGAAGAATCACAGAGGACTATCACGTTTAGACTACATGAAAGAGCTTATGGTCGAAATGAAGTGCACATCATATTGTGAGTTGAAAAGAAAACCAGAGAAGCGTGAAGAATGGCGAGCTGCTGGAAACCAGCCTACGGGCTCCTAACCTAATAGAGATATAATAGGAGAGGGAGAGTGAGTGAGTGAGAGAGGTATGGCGACTGAAAGGGTGTTTTAGTGTAACAGGTTTATTCGTATAAATGCAAACGGGCAGATGGAGAGCTACTATAGGTATATCTAAATATATCTGAACCGTGTTTTAGCACAGAGCTATAGTATGTAGTGTAGCGTATGACAGTGTGAAATGTTTATGCAAATGACATGGCGTCGTCAAGGGTGACATGTTGACGGCTGCCAATTGTGGCACAGCGCGGTGTGCTGCTGAATGTAGCGCAAGCGGCCACGGGTCGGGCCGTCATTTGAATGTATCACACACGTTGCAGCTGGGAGCATTAGTAAATCCCCCCCCTCAAGAACAAATTATATTTTCAACCGAACGCAAATATTTTGTTGACAGCGACATGTCACAAAGGCACAAAGTCACGTCTCCAATACAGTATAGTTTGATACTGATGGTGGATAATTTATATAGTTATATAGTTCCTGTCATACGTTTTCTGAGCGCAATGACAATTCGATTACTCGTCATGCTCATAATTTATTGATTCATTTAAAACAACAGTCTTCTTAGCGTGACGTGTAGGGCAGTTTTTATTTTTGTAGCGGCCATCTAAGGACCACACACCAATTTCAATCAATTACTCTTTGTTCTTTTCTTTTTTCCAATATTCTTTCGTCTTCTCAATGTGTCTCTTCTTCCTGTCTTCAGTCCACTATGAACCTGCGTTTTTCTCCCTCCTACCCTGGACCGCTTCCATTTTTAACACTTTTGCTCGAAAAACTTCTCTTTCAATTGCTTCTTCTCCGTGTATATTATTTTTTCCTAAATCATTTTGGACTTCTTTAATCCAAATTGATATTGACTTCTTCCCCCACAGATATTTGAAGATTTGCTTTGTCAACCTATTGTCGTCCATTCTATATAAATGTCCAAAAAATAATAGTCTTCTTTTGCTCATTGTTTCGGTTATATTTTCTATATTTTGATATATTTCATCATTACTTTTTAATTTTCAACCTTCTGAAGTTTTCGTGTGCCTAATATTTTCCCAATAATTCGTCTTTCCAATATTTCTAGTTTGTCTAAATTATAATTCAATGCTAGACATTCACTTGCATATAGGCATTCTGGATTCACTACTGTACTGTAATGCTGTGCCGGTGTGAATCCGGCTATCGAAGATTTTAGTTAAAGTTTTTTTATTGTAATATAACGCGAACTCGAGTACGCTAAGGCGACCCTTGTACTACGAGATAAAGGGACGGTTGCGCGCGCAGCTTATGGTTGGGGTCGACTTGCCTTGTCGGGTACTGCGGCAGTCTACGCTCCGCCTGGCTCAGAGAATTAACCGACTCCCTCTTCGAACATTTACGACGCAGTGTTCTGTCTCTTCATGGCGTGCTAAAGCGTAAATCGACTCCCGGGTTCTTGAACTAAGCCGGATACCTGGCTTGCTGATGGCCGTACACCTGCCTAAGCCGTGAACCATGAACAAGATCCTGTCTGAAGAGGGAGATGGTGACTCGTTCTCAATGTAACATTTGCCAGCTGTGATAAGGTGATATGCACTCTATTATTTTCTTATCAAATATCATTGCATCCATGGGCCCACGTGTGCAGACTCTCTGCTAGAATGGGAAGCCGCTGTTCATGACTCAGAACTTTACTAGTTAAATTCAAGTACACCTTTTATAATTGAATTACATAACGCTAAGTGCACTGCCTGTAAGTGGGTGATGCACTGGGGGAGCGTGCCAGAGATATTTTCACACTTGCACATTGTACAGTTTGCTCATCATTGTCATTTTAGTTTTTACAAAATGTATTGAACAGGTTAGTATCTCTGTTCCGGCTGGAACAGAGATGAATATATTTAAACTTCACTAGGGGTTCACATGTAAGGGCTGGTGGTTTTCCTGGGGTTTTTCTTTGGACGTTTTCTGGGGGTTTAAAAAGGGGACTTAGGTTTTCTCTGACTCACGCTGGTGCAACCTCAGACAGGTTGGAGGCCGGTCAAATTTTGTCAACTACATGCTGGCGCGCTGTCACAGATGCTAGAGCACCACCACCTTATTGTATTTTTTGATTTTTATTATTTGTATATAGCCATTCGGGGTTAATATAAATAATTTGCTATTTTTCTGGAAATATATTAGTTGATTTTGCTCCTTGCACAAGGGCTATACTGATTGTTTTTCTTAACTGGCAAAACACATATTGATTGACTTTTGCTGGTAGTATCTGCTGTTTAATTTTCTTTAACTATAAAACATGTACTCATTATTTTTGGGTAAAACATATATTGTCAAAATCTGAAATTGTAAAGCCTCGAGTGATGAATTTCTGATTGTTAAGGTACATAAGGATTTTTGATTCCTTCGGAATTGGTGAAGTAAAATAACCGTTTAGAATTCTATAATCACTGTGTGAAATCAGGTGATGTAGTTCTGTCAATTTTTATTTAATACTGTGAAAGGAACTTAAGGTTCATACGCTCCTGAGGGGTCATTGATCAGTGGAATGCTAGACAAATGGGGGGTCGGGTTTTATTTAGGCGTCATGAATTATTATCATCCTTTCTGGGGGTTTGGCTTTTATGTAATTCTACAAAACGGGCTGTTGATGGGCGAATATGTTATCACTGCGGGGTTATGAATATTGTAGTTACACTGCCTGCAGGGCGGGTGCATTCCAGGGGCGGTCGTGTTAGAATTAATGTAATTGTGAGTTTGTGTGCCTTAGGTTTCTGTGTGTGTTATGTTGTCCGTGTCTAGCTAGACACAAGATGGGGGAAAATTTTATATTTATATATATGTAGGTATATTTACCTTGTACACATTTATACACGCTTGTTCTGATGTACACTTGATTTTATATACACTTGTTATGATGTACCATTTTTATATTTTTATATATGTATATATATTTACCTTGTACACATTTATACACATTTGTTATGATGTACACTTAATTTTATACACACTTGTTATGAGGTACACATGTATGAATTCTAGTGAATTCTAGGAATACAATAAATCTGTTATTGTTGCATTACGGCGGAGTTCATTGCAAGTCCCGTCATACTGGACCCGGCACAATTTTTGCTTCCCTAGGCTCCGGCCTAGTCCTAATTGACTTGTGACTTCTCTTTCAAAAAACAATTAATTAAAATTAAAGAGTTGTTTGATATTCAAAAAATACATAAAAGGAAAGAGGGGTTACAGAGATGCAAATTTACCAATGCATAACAGAGTAATAAATTCAGAAATCAAGTCAGCAGACTGAGTAATTTTCCACTGAACAACAATCTGCGAAATTAGCTTCAACTGAATGTAAAATAGATGCATAGTACAGAGTGGGTGTATTTGCGTTCACATATGATTTCAATTTTGTAATTATTAGTCTGATGTAATTGACTGAACTTGACTGGTGGTAATGGTGAACTGAGTGAGAATCGACGAAACACTGGAAACACGGAAATTGCATGTAAATGCACAATATAATGTGACATGTTTATGAATAATAAACGTCTCGACCATATGAAGTGCTTATGCAGTTATGTATACTGAAGCCAAGTTACAGTGCCAAATACGGAAAGAATTGCTATGAGTAAATAGAAATTATTCAGTGTACCCATTTCTTCATACTTTTGAGAGTGGTATATAATAGTAGTTTATAATATACATATATAAAGTATAATATATATATATATAGTGTAATTAAAAAGTAATTAACAAGTGTGTTATATGACAGTGACCAGAAAAAATTACGCAAACGATGAGATCGCTCGTGCTACGAGATGTTTACGAAATCGCGAAAATGAACTTATAAAGTTGAACTTATAGAAGTTGTTCACCACATCGTTGCTTGTATTATATGGCACACTGTAGCCCGGGTATTCCAAACTGCTAACTTGTTCCAGGACCGTACCGTATACAACAATGTTTGCCCATACGGGATCAGTTCCACAAAAAGCCACAAAAAGTTCACAAAAAGTTCCACAGATTGTATTTAACAAATCGAATTAAGTCACTAATCACCAGCTTTATTTTTTACAGTTAAACCGTTCGTAATTAACAGCACAGTCTCTTACAACAAATGAAATAAAAATTGTTCACACGCAATAAAATGTCAACTAATACTAAAACACAACTGTATTACAGTATACCACCCGATTATAAAACACAGCACTTCACTAATATCCACTTGAACGCACACAGTAATATCGCTTGTAATCGCCCGACAATAACTCTCGAATCGCACTGTAAATATATCGCAACTATACTGAAAAGCTAAGGCCGCTGCCGCCTTGTATTTATACGTCCACGCACAGACCAGAAGATTCCAAACTGCGTCTCAGCGCCAGTGTGTACGACGTAATTAATTGCGGCCTTGGCACAGTCCGCGCGGCTGGCGGCTTCCAGAAAACTCTCGCGAATGCGTCGAGAGTCACGTACGCCACACACATTAGAGGGAGTTTCTTCTGGAACATGCGACAAGCACGTAGACTGTTCTGTAATGTCATAACAGTACACTTAAAAAAAACAGCTTTTTTTAAAAAACAATGTCAAGAATTATTACCATAAAAGTATGTATTTTATTAGACATAAATTTAAAAAATATATTGCAAGGTAACATGCTTGAAGCTGATTGCACTTGCAGAAATAAATTTTGATTGCGTAAATTAATACAATTATTTGTTACTAGATGTTACACCCGCGGCTCCGCCCGCTTTATTGTTTTTTTTTTAAATTGACATTTTTTAAAAGAAAATTTGTTTAAACCGTCAGTTGTAAAATTATCTTCTTATTTTGTGTGTTTTCTGGGGAGCTTTGTTTCTATTTAAAGGTTTTTTAACCGAGTTATTACTTGCTCGTTTATTGTCACGTGTCGTTAGGGATTGAGATTTCCTAAGAGGCGGAAAATGCATTGAATTTAACACACAGGTAGTAATGAAACTGGTCACACGGATGTGGAAGAAACAGAGGGTGGTCAACTTTTCTGCGTTTTCAATGTCTCCCGCATCGTCAGCCTGCTACGTTTTAATTATGCTTTTAACACGCACGACGGTGGTCGTCACACGGTGTGTTCAAAGATGCCTCTAAATAGCATTTGTTTATTTACTTGTTACTATGGTAATTAATTAATTCTGGTCTCCATGCTGACATCTTTATACGCGTCACACTTCGACTGTGAATAAACAGCCTAATTAAAACGGCCTGAATCGTGTGAACGGGGCAGACTATCGAATTTCAAGTTAAACAGTGTTTTTCGCGTTGTGTCGAAGGTTAGCTGTGGAAAATTTTCGTCTCAATCGCTATAACGATGTGGATTTGTATTCAATACGAAATATCCTCAGACTTTGAGTTTTATATGTAGATTATGTTTCATTTATAAAACACATATCTGAAAATTATTAGTTTATAAATATATACATTTTTAAATAATTGAAAGTTAAAAGAGCTCTTTACTTGTTTCATATTTTTAAAGCGTTTTAACATGATAATTTTTTAGGCTGAGGGTCATTCCACATAAATGTAACGTCATCGAAAAATGTAACGCTTCCACACTTTCGATTCCTCACAGTCTAGAAATCTCCGGTATCTGTCGTTTTAACATGATAATGTTTGTTATATAGTAAATATATTTGTTATATAGTAAATATTTATTATATGCACATTATACGTTTCAAAAGCGTAAAAACATTATCATGCTTCGATGTTTCGGTTTCGTCGAAACTTCTTTAATTTTTTTATAATTTCTCTTCACTGGATTCACTGGGATTTAAGTTGCATCGGTTCGGACGGTCTCGCGGGTCCAACACCGACCGTTGTCTCCTCAGCTGCGATGTCGATCTCAGGGTTTCCTCGTGAGCGTTGTGTCCGCCCAAGTCGCTCTTGATTCAGTCCTCGTTGACAGCCATCGGTCGTTGAAGATCTCGTGCCTGACTTCGTGCATCTAATTCAGCCGTTAACTCGATGATACACTCCGACTTCAACGAGACGATAAGAAACTTCTTATTAGAGAATTCAAGAGACTCCCAAATGGAAGACTGCGAAATTCACGGCTCACCCTTGCTTTTATAGATCTACGCACATGACGTCAGTTTTACTTGCTGAAACGTTCTAGAATGTACGATAAATTCGACCGCGGGTTGTTGGATATGTGCAGTTTATAGAGCTTTCCAAACAACGTGTTTTCAACTGCATGCGCTTGCATAGCTAATTACTTTTTCAGTTAAATAAATATTACTAAAATTTATTTGTTATTAAAATAATTACTAAATTAAAATACTAAAAGTTATTTTAATTTGCACAACAAATATAAATTATTTATAGTGTGTCTGTTAATTGGCTGTTAACAGTTTTAATTATCGTCACATACACTGCTTAATTATCGTTACGCGCACAACACTTATTCATATTCACACCGCTCTGCACTGTTGTCTTTTCTATTGTTTATTATCGTCTTAAACATGCAGTACTTGTTCTAGTAACGATATTGTCTTATAACATTCACACCTTTTTGCACAGGACACCGACTAGCGTTTATTGTAAACACATACTGTGAACCATGGGCGTAACTTGGGGTCTAACTTTGGGGGGGGGGGCAGGGTAAAGCTTCACAAATTCAAGTGTGTAGTGAGACCATCTATATAATAAAATTAATAAAATATATTATATACAAAATTAGAAAGTTTAGTAATAATATTTAGTTAGTAAACAAGGGACAAATTCATTTTTTAATGATCAACAAACCTTTCTTCAAACGTTGTACTTCCAGTCATGTTTACCTAGAACAAATATACTGTAGGCCTATAAACATGAACAATTTCACTTCTTCCAATTCTTATACCCAGTTTTCGTAAACGTATCCCCTCCCTTAGGCACAGTGTCACAAAATGCTTGGAAGTAGTAGCAGTAACCCGAATCAGTCACAACTCAAAACATTTTCAAATTGCCAGTTAGTGTTACTGCTTTGCGTTTCTTATATCCCATTTCTCAGAATTTAGGAACACAAAAACCAAAACAATCACAACGATAACGAATTAAAATAGAGACAAGCGATGTGTACTTTAACGGACTACGTACACGACCGAGTAACCGACCGCACTTGTATCAGTAATCACTAACAAATAACAGTTCCAAACGACCGTCTTTTAAGATTCGTGAACAAAATGAACAAAACCATCGACGTCTTGCACAGTAAGCTAGCTTTGTTCATACTGCCGATTCTGTTACCCCTACCCTACCGCTCTCTTTTACACTGGCCTGTAGTGTATGGGAAATTCTGCTGAACTGAAAACAGCGATAATCTCGAATCAAACAGTAAACAATCCGAGCACAGAGATGATGACTCAGAAGAATACCCTATGTGTGACAAAGTGAGAAAAGTAAAGAGAGCAAATTCTTAGAAGTACAGCAGCGCTTATTATTTCATTACGGTGTTTGTGTAATTTTATTACAAGTTTTTGTTTGTGTGATAGGCACGCTTTATATTCAAGTTAATTAGGTCTCTAGCGTTTTTTTTTTAATAAATATTATATTGACGAATATCATTCAGATCTGTCAAATATTTTCCTTACAAGTTACTTCGAATGAAATAAGAATAATAAATTTATGGCAACTAGTCGTCTGATAACAGTACAGACGTTGGTAAATAGTGCTTACTGTGCTCGCAAGCATAGAAACTGTCTCCTGTTTGACTATTTGTTAGTTTTTATTTATAACAACTGGAAACAAAATTTTATAATGCTCGGAAATTTGGGGGGGGAGTGCCTCCTTGCCTCTCCCAAGTTACGCCTTGCAATATATTGTTCTCACTGATCGTCGTATGGTACAGTGAAAAACAAAATACAAGACACCAATGAAGTCACCAAAAACCAGCTCTAATTATCACAATCAATAGTTTGTAATCAACAAGTTATTCAACAAGATTATACTCGTATAATAATTCAATTGTTTCCGACGTACTAATGGTCCTCAGCAAGGGGAAGGACGAGGTCGTTGCAGAAGCAAAGAGAGTTTCGGCGAGCGACCGGACAAAGTCGGCAAGAGAAGGAACTCGAAGGCCTCCACGAATAACATTATTCCTCAGAAACCACGGAGACCCAGACGAGAAGCTGGGATACCCCCGCTGAGATGCCAGAATAATCGGAAACTTTGGACGACGTGTTAAACAAACAGGCGATCTCGAATCCACTAGAAACAGTGTTCGTTGAACACAGTGCGTTGACCGGTGCGGTCTGGGATAGACTCGACGATTGAAGCATGATAAGTGTCATGTAATTGTCGTTCATCTCAAAGTGGCAGCAACATGTACGCACACACGCATTACAGCTGGGCTCTGTTGGCATAACCGAGATACTGGTAGAACGTTCCGTAGTAACGTATTACGTAGTAATGTATAAAAAAACGTTTTTCTTATTATTTTTTAGGTATTAAAATCTGCACAATTTTCGTAAAGCTGAGTACATCTATCAATGCGGCATCTATCAACAGCCTCACTCCCTTCCGCTCTCTCCCTCTCTCTCTCTCTCTCTCTCTCTCTCTCTCTCTCTCTCTCTCTCTCACACACACACTCACACACTCACACACACACACACACACACACACACACATATGATTTGCTGGAGTTTGCTCTGTACCTTTTAATTAACGGAGACTGTTTAATTGGATGAATTCGAGACGGCGTAAAATAACCAATTATTCCCAACGTCTATTCACTACCACGTTAATGATGAGTATAATTGCTACCCTTACGGTTGTAATACCACAGGCGTGATCATTAAAAGAACCGTGTTATTATATTTTGTTCCTTTCTACTGCTGAAAATTACTCTTGAATTTCAAACTGCACAGAAACAAAAAATATTAGAAAGAGCGTTCTAACCAAATTAAATTTAATAAGATCATCATCGTCTTTGCAACACGGCATACGCAAGATGTTGCCTGTTCGGCTTTTAAAAATCAACCAGCAACTCTTCGTGCGTCCACTCACATACTTGTGTCCTATAGACTTGTTTGGCCAGTCTGGAATCTGACATTCTTCCTAAAAGTGTTCTTTCCACCGACTCTTATCACAGCCAATATTATTTTCCAAATAATTAAAGTGGCTAACCTGATCCATAATTCGATGACTAATCATTATTTATCTTTTATTGGCGGCTTGCCTGGAAATATCATTACCTTTGTTTTTATAGTAGATATTTTCATATTGTATTGTTTGAGAATGTGATGAAATTTAACAACAGATTTTTGCAAATCAGATTCTGTATTCCGAAGTACAAGCAAGTCGTCTGCAAACAACAGAACTTTCAAACATCTGTCTCGTGATGACTTAATGCAAGTTTCATTAGACGTTTCCATTTTCTTACCAGATGGTCAATATTAATGTTAGAAAGAGTGAGTGACATACTGCGCCCTTGTCTGACACCTTGGTTAACAAGGTTTTGGTTGAGATATACAGTACTACAGTTATTTTCAACAGCTATTGTTGTTCCATTATATATGACTTTCATAGTTCTTATAAGTTGTTGTGGACATCCCCGTTCCTCTAATATTTGCGACAACAAATATGTATCTACTATATCACAGGTCTTCTCGAAGTCAATGAAAGCTACATTCGTTAAATTAGTTTTAGAAAGGAATACAAAACATAATTATATGTTCCCCTAACAGCTAAATTCTTGGATTTCGTTGTCCATGACGTGTCCGTTACTTAACTAAATATCACTATTGTTTGACGACTCGGAACACTAAGTTTTTTTAAGTAAAATCGTAAAGATTTACCTTACAGCCTAAACCGGCTTTCACCTTTAGAAGGCTTCATCAGAGGCTGCCGTAGGTAGCTACTAACAAAACAGAAAACACACTATCAAAACGCATGCCCAAAGCACAAAACAAATTCGATCTACCCGGTGTATACAAGCTAAATTGCTCAAATTGCAATAAATTCTATATAGGCCAGACAGGACGTAGCTTCAAACAGAGATACATTGAACACACAAAGGCACTCCACACCACTACAGAATCCACCTTTGCAAACCACCTCATTAAAGCAAACCACACATATAAAACCATCGACAATAACATGAACATTCTACACGTACACACAAAAGGCCGAAAACTAGACACTTTAGAACAATTGGAAATATACAGACACACGAAAACAAATAAAAACGACATCCTAAACGAACAGACACAATTCAAATCGCACAAATTGTTCGAACACATCACACCACACACACACAGCATCGATCTTTCGGAAAACTATCCCGTCGCCAACAACAAGACGGACAACGCTACCTACGGCAGCCTCTGATGAAGCCTTCTAAAGGTGAAAGCCGGTTTAGGCTGTAAGGTAAATCTTTACGATTTTACTTATAAAAAACTTAGTGTTCCGAGTCGTCAAACAATAGTGATATTCCTCTAACAGCCTTGACGGATGTTTAATTTAGCGGTCATACAAATAAAGAAGCTCTTCTTCTTCTTCTCTTCAAGGATTAGGTTATATAAACCCAACCCGTTCAGGCACCCATCTTATCCTCGGACGACCCAAGTCTCTTCTATCAATGGCTTTATAGTTCAGTACCGCTTTCTGCAATCGACCCTCTGTCATCATTTGCAGATTATCCCACCATTGTCTTCTGTAAATTGAAATAATTTCATTGATGTCTTTTACTTCGAGTTCTGTTCTGATATCTTCATTCCTTATTCTATCTTGAAATGTATAGTTTAAAATAATTCGAAGAAACTGCATTTCAGCACTCTGAATCTTGCCGCTTTCCTTTTTTGTCATGACCCACGCTTCACTTGCATAAATCAACGTGGGTATGACAATTGTCTAATAAAATTTAATCCTTGTGCTGTGTCTTTTTTTATTTCTAAGATCACTATGAATCGTACCACAAACATTCCTAATTTTTTTCTTTTTCTTAAATAAAGAAGTTAATAAAGGTAATTAAAAATATAAAATTTGTCATGGCAAAAGCGTTACCTTGGTTGCTTTCAAGTAGGTTATGTTTACAGCACGGAAAACTTTACACACGGAAAAATAAATCTATTTAAAAATATCGTTTGGTAAATAACAGAAAGAATTTGTGAAGTGAATAGGTTATATTGTTGTTATGTTTGATCTGCAGATCGAATTTCCGTTCCCATATATATATTTATCTTATCAGGAGTTTGATTTTATATTTTCACATGTGGACGTATTACAGGCATGTGTGTGTGTGTGTGTATGATGTATATACGTGACCTCCTTTCTGTTTTCCCAACGCTCGTTCCAGCTTGCGGTCAATGACTTTTTTGATATGTGAAAACGAATATAACGATGGCTGTGAAATATAAACCGAATTTGTCACGCGGCACCAATACACGACACGGTTTATCTCGACCGTTATTGTCGTAAACACATTTATCTATACGTACTCCTCTGATATTTTATAACATCTATGACATCACGACATGTTTAAACGCAAACCAAATTTGTTTTTCTCTGCGCTTACTTACATGTTTACAGTATGTCAACCAATATGTGTCGATCAAGGTGTTAGAGACGGGTCCATTATACCACGTACTATTTAACATGATAATGTTTTTAGGCTGGGGGTCATTCCACAAAAATCGTCTTCGAAAAACGTGACGCTTCCACACTTTCGATTCCCCACAGTCTAGAAATTTGATATGTAAACGCATCAAGACAGAAATAATCGCTGCTGACATTGAGTTTAGCAAACGTTTCAGTGAGAATAAATTTGGTTTTACATGCTCTGTTTGTGATCGTCTGTGGTTTGGAAATGATTTACGTAATCCACCAAACGTAATCCACATTATACGTTTCAAAAGCCTAAAAACATCATGCTTCGATGATTCGATTTCGTCGGAATTTTTTGAATGCTTAGCTGCGTAAATAGAGAGAGAGAGAGAGAGAGAGAGAGAGAGAGAGAGAGAGAGAGAGAGAGAGAGAGAGAGAGAATGAGAGGGGGGAGACAGAGACAGGCAGACAGACAGACAGACAGATTTTCTGATTTCGTTTGTACTTTTTAACATTTATATTGACGATCTGGTAAGGAAACGGAAGCACCTATTGAATCCTGGTATTAAGTTCAGGCGACAGATATTTGATTTTGCTGTTGTTTGCTGACTATTTGCTTGTACTTCAAAATACTGTATCTGACTTGAAATAATCTGTTTTTTAGCTTCATCAGATTTGCAAACAATACAATATGAAAATCTCCAGAATATGAACAAAGGTAATGTCATATAGAGGTGAGGAAGCGATAAGAAAAAAATAATTAATAATGATCGAATTCTAAAAAATGTGAGCCATTTTAATTATTTTTTATATTGGCTATGATGGGGATTTATTTACGACATGATGATATCATATCAGGTAAGTTTCAGACGACCTGTGCGACAAACAACAGTATTTTTAGAAACAAGGCACGTCGCGTCAAAAAATTAAAGTTCTAAAAAGTTATGGCAGTGACTGCACTGTCATATAGGTGTGAATTATGGGCAACAGCCACGAAACAAGACAGTAAAATATAGGCCTCGGGAATGGTGTTCTTAAGAGGAGTTAGAAGATGTTCTAAACTTGACCGTTTAAATAATGAGGCCATAAGAGAAGAGTTACAATTTTTCAACTTGAATGAAAAATTAAAAGATTACAAACAACGGTGGAAAGAACGCTTAGAAATAATTTCATATTGCAGACTGGCCAAACAAGTCTGGAAATATAGGACACAAGTGTGTGTGTGTAGACCCAGGAAGAGATGGCTGGTGGATCTTTGATGGCGGAACCGGCAGCACCTTGCGCATGGCGTGTTGTAAAGAAGATGATGATGAAGTATGTTAACATTTGTATGTTATAATTAGAAATTTGTCGTCGATAAAGAATGTGCTGAATAATTTACTGTTTCAAATTATTCTTTGCAGTTATTGTAGTGACCTTCAGTAATGAGAAAGTTCTTTAATAAAAAAGATACAGTACTGTTTACCAAATGGTAAAAGCTTAATAGCATGATAATGTCTTTCAGCCGCCAGCTAAACGCAACATTTGCGCAAAAGAAACAATCAGTCAGTCAGTAACCATAATAATAGGAAGTAGATTTGCATTTACGATGCAGTACAGACAAATATTTTAATGAATAGATGCAGGATCGTTAGCTGAATCACATACGAAGACAACCATTAACTAGAGACAATAACATATCTACAGCTATGCAGTTTTGTTTGCTTGTAAGGTCTTTAATCTGCGACGACGTTAGCATGTTAGCGGTCGCGGTTTTAGTTAACGATTATCGGCTGGTAAATTGTGCTAACACTTGACTTTAAACTTTCAGGACGCTTTATAAATCTGGTTTAATTGTTTGCAGTGATATTATTTTTAACACCTAATATATATATATATATATATATATATATATATATATATATTGCGACGTATCAAAACAAACCTTTATTCCTTTATTTACAACAATCCCAATGATGTCATGCAATGATGACGTCACGCAATGATGACGTCATACAGCGTGATGGTAAATAAAATGTTACAGAAAGTTTCAAACGATGTCCAGCTAAAAGACATTATCATGTCTAAAAAGGTTTTCATTGAGTAATGCTGACCATAATAATTCAATATAAAGTACAGAACATGTTTACCAACTGCAAAAATGTCGAAACATAAAGGTCATTAAAATGGTTATTTGATCTAAGCATTGTGTTTACAATACGCGTCATCATGTCTGTCGATAAATACACTCATGTCTTCATAGCGAAATGTATCCTAAGCAAAGAAAATGTGTTGACAACGTTTTGTGTAATACAATTTGTTCACGATTTCAAGTAAAAGAAGTGTACCTAGTTTTAAATTTCTTCTATTGTGATCATCAACCTTCTGACTGCTTTACTGCGAACTTCCAATAACCGCTATCATATGTAATTCTCTTCACCTCAGTGTAACTCCAACATTACACTTTATTAATAATCTATCTCACACAATTCAATCGTGAATTCGCTATCCATTTTTCTAATGTTTAAATAAGCTTGAATGCCACCTCAAACTACTTTCACTCTAACTTGTCTAAAATTCTTCATTTAACCCTGTTTTCCTCCGGATTTTCAACCTCCTTCTGGTTGCATCAGAAGGAGCAATGTTTTCCAAGATCCATAACTTTATATCATCCACATACATTGATTTCATGCTAAAGATTTTGATTTCAGTTTAAAAAAAAAGTTATATTCCATAATATTTAGAACTAATAATAATATATTAAAACACTTATGCCGAATAAACATACGCCTTTAGAAAAGAAATCAGGCGTCTATATGCTATCATGTAACGACTGTAATTGTTTTTACGTCGGTCAAACGGGGAGGGGATTCCTTAAACATTTCCATGAACACACACCTAAGCAACTAAAAAATCTTAGCTCTACCAATATAAAGTGTATGTTTGCCACTTGGTCTCATACGGCCACAATTACACGGATTTCAAGCCTAAATTGGAACCATTAGACATTTGTGACAAGGATCGAATCATGAGCACCTAAATTTACAGAGCTTACACAAAATAAGCAGTCGTGGGTTCGTACTGAATAGTCAGCTAAACTTTAAATCCAGTCCGCTATACGATATCGCCTTGATCTTGTTTTATCAGATAGAGACGAACAACCGATCAGTGGTCGACCAAACGTGAATAGGTGCGCACCTGCTGATAAAGCATATGCTTCGAAACCCATCATCAATTAACAAAAAATAAGTTCCAAATTGAATTGATAAAGATATATTTCTCTACTCATAAATGTGAATTGGATACGGTTTAAACACAAATTGAAAATAAGAGTTTTGATTGCAAACTTGTGAAACTAATAACCTCAACAATTATTAATACAACAATCATTCCACCACATAAATTGTGCTCAATTGCCACTTCGGGACCTATATAAATCACAATCTCTATGCCATTTATTCTTTAAGAATTATAAGTAAGTGTCCCCTGTTGTGACTGGCTGACGTTGCAATTTATTGGTCATTTTTTCCAGTAGCTATCGGCCTGTAATAGAGATACCAATATATAACAAGACCAGTGGAAACAACTACAAGCGTTTTATTTAATTATTGACATTAAACGTAAATTAAATTAATATTTTAGTGCCATATTTTTCTTGTGTGGCATCGGTGTTGTGTTTATTTGGGACGCAGATGAAATGTTATATTACTCTACATTACCAGTTGCTGAATTTTTGATTGGACTTATTCGGAATAGTGATACCCGCATAAAAAGCATGATGAAACAAATGTAGCTACACTACTAGTATTTTTTCACACGTTTATTCTACAGCGGTAGACCTTATTTCGTGTATCAGAATCATTTACATAGGATAAACCAACGGTGTTAGCACAGACGTGTGTAAATTAATTTCAGGTCAGAGCTGGTGGACCCGACCTCGTCGTCCTTGTTGTTAGTAATTAGTAGCATACGAGAATTACTGCCTACCGCAGACTACAAACAGACCACCCTCTCATGCAACACAATGCTTCATAGTACTTCCACTGCGGACACGACGAGTACAATACAAACACACGCGCACACACGCACGCAAGACTACAACGATATATTGTATCATCATACACTTTTTATAAGTCAGCTATATTCAATTCAGTTTAGAAAGACCGACTCATAGAAATATCATTTTAATACCCCGTTTGCGTTGACTTTATCAAAAGTAGGAGTATATTTCATATTTATTCATCACAGTGATTTTCCCTTGATATTTTATTACCACAATGTATATTCCTCTCGACAGTCGTATAAATAAGTATCTTCTTCTTCTTCCGATAGTTCCTATCCGTTTCGGATGTTGGATATCATACAGACTGTTTTAACTTTCTGCACTGCTGCACAAAATAAGTCAGTTGTATTCATGCCGAACCAGGTCCTTAAATTTCTCAGCCATTAAATTCTCGGTCGCCCAACTCCTCTCTTTCCAAATACTTTTACCAGTGGTATGGGCTGCAATAAGTAAAATCTCTGCACATTTCTCATGAGATGTCCCAGATACTGAAGCTTTCGTATCTTCACTGTGTTAATAACTTCCCTGTCTTTCTTCGTCTTTCTAAGAACTTCAACATTAGTTACAGGTGCTGTCCATGAAATGCTCATTATTCTACGGTAAAGCCACATTTTGAAAGATTCAAATATTTTAGTTTTTGGCTTTAGTCAAAGTCCAAGATTCTACACCGTAGAAGAGAACCGAGAATACGTAGCAGCGTAGAAGTCTCTATTTTATGTTTATTGTTAAATCGTGACTTTTGAATAAACTGCTCTTTTTAGTGTACACTGCTCTTGCCTTTTCAATTCTGCTCTTTATTTCTTGAGAGTGGTCCCATTGTTCATTGACTATAGTACCAAGATTTGTAAATTGGCTTACATGTTCAAATGGCCTTTGGTTTATATTGAGGGTGCAGTTTGTAATCTTATTCTTAGACACAATCATTAGCTTCGTTTTATTAACATTGGTGTCTAGACCACATCAACGGCTGCTATCTGTCACTCTAATCATTAGTTGTTGCAGCCCCTTTAAGCTGTCTGCGAATATGACGGTATCATCCACATAACGTAAATTATTTATTCTTTCACAGTTCAGAGAGATTCCCACATCACATTCATCTCTAAAAATACCTTCCGAGTAGATGTTCAATAAAATATAAACCGAATAAAGACCGTAAATATCACGATGGAAGCACTCCAAATAAAGGATACACATACATAACCTTCATACATACATAACTACAAGAAAGCTACAGGATAACTACAGGCTTGTAAATTACTGTTTACACATGCACAGAAGCTCGCACGCGCGCGCGCGCGTGAACACACACACGACACACACGAAACTGGTAAAACAGCTTTCCAGCATAAAAAGCCTACGTGAAGCCCTAGAACAACGAAGCAGTTCGTGTTCTCTTCGTTTCGAAGTCCCCTACAATATTCAATCGACAAAAGTAAAGACTTTTCCATGTGATATGAACCAGAGGCCATCGTTATAAATGAACCTCGATTATCCGGTGATAAAACTGATAAAACGTAAAAAGTCTACGGGTAGCCCTTGAGCCACGGGACAGGTACTGTTCCTTCCGTTTCGACGTCCCCTACAATATTCAATCGTCAGAAGTTAGGATCGTAAATTAGGCTTTGAGCCCCAAGTATTCGTATAAAAGGAACCTCTATTGTACGGTTATAAAATTGCTTTCGAGCATAAAAAGCCTACGGGTAGCAGTAGATCAACGAGACAGGCACTGCTATCTTCGTTTCGACGTTGTCTACAATATACAGTCGCCAAAAGATAGTATTGTCAATTAGGCTTTGAGCCCGAGACCATCGTATAAAATGAACCTCGATTATCCGAGGTTATTATGAGGCGCCTAATATTATGAGACGTATAATACTGTTCCGACGGTCTACTCGATCGTAGTAGGTACAGTGAAAACAAAATAAATACAAGACACCAAATAATTCACTAATCACCAGCTTTAATTTTTACAGTTATACAGTTCGTAATTGATAACACAGTCTCTACAATAAATCAAATGAAAATTGTTCACACGCAATAAGATGTCCACTAATAATAAAACGCAATTATATTACAGTATACCGTCCGATTATAAAACACAACACTTAACTAATTACCACTTGAACGCGGACAGTAATATCGCCACTATAACTCTCGAACCACACTGTCAATAATAATTCGCACTAATACTGACTTCATCACCCCTGAGTAATTGTATTTATAGTCGCCGAAAATCTAGACGATTCCTAATTGCGTCTTAGCGTCCGTATGAACTACGTAATTAATTGCGGCCTTGACACAGTCCGCACGGCTGGCGGCATCGAGAAGACTCTCGCAAATACGTCTACAAACACGTACGCCACACGCTTACCTTCTGGATCTCCCTGGAACGTTCGATAAACACGTAGATTGTTCTGTGACGTCGTAACAATACCTATTTATCGTTGAGCAAGTATTGCATTATTACGATATTTACAATGTTTTTAGATTGCGGAAATAAAGGAGGCGATACACAGCTTGTGTTTTTATCGTATCACACCCGAAAAGTAATATTATACAACCCAGATAGAAAGAAACATATAGCCAAGTTTATATCAACATGCAAGTCCTCCGTTGGGATATGAAATCGATTGGTGCCGCGTGACAGTTTTGGTTTATGTGACAAAGCGATCGTTGTTCCCTTCTTGACACACTTCAAGTGCCAGTGACCTCCCCGCTGTGAGAGCTGCATTTAGAAATGATAAGAGACGAATAGAGTAAGTATCTGTACAAAACAAATGGTATCAATATGACAGTGGTATTTAGGAAAAATTATCGTATATAGAAATAAAAATTGTAATTAAATTGTTGTGTCGATGAAAGAATTTTTTTTTAATTTTGGGGGCCCGGCAACTTGTTAATTTAGAAAATTTTTAAATACCGTGCTGTGTTAGGTCGTAGTCAGTTTCTGCGAATTCCCCACATCGGCGACAACGTTTCGTATCCCACCTTGGGGATCTTCCGTAGACCGCAAAAAGCGACAGAGTGTAGAAAAACAGTTACGGTAGATCTTGTCCGAACGATACCCGATACAAACTGTTTTCGTGGCAAATACGGAGGAGCTTAACATAATGAAAGTAGGCGAATACATTGTTTCGGTTACCTTACACAAGCACCAGGCAGGAGTAAACGAATGGGGATAAAGAAGGAAGAAGGTATGGATGACCAAGCCACTGTCCACGGGAAGGAAAAATTTTCAAGCCAACTAACCTTTGGGTAGAGGAGAAGAAAAAGAATAGGAAGAAGAAGAAGAAGAAGAAGAAGAAGAAGAAGAAGAAGAAGAAGAAGAAGAAGAAGAAGAAGAAGAAGAGACTACACAAGAGTAGAACCGGATACAATTACCTTGTTTTTGGCCACAGAGATCTAGTGAGCACATTAAGAGCAGTGAGCAAACTCACATTGAGAGCATTTGAAAACAAACTTTAATATAATTATATTTTATACAAATTACAAAAAATTCATAAGCCAAACATGTTATATTTACAAAAAGAAACTTTTAAAGTAGCTACATAAGGGAAAAAGCTTCTCCTGGCAGGACAGGATGGCCCAAAGGTAAGAGAAAGTTGAAAGTGGTCTACGTCGGAAAAGGTTAAGACACTCTGTACCAGAGAGCCTTTGTGTCTGTTAACTTGTTTGTGTTAGTGTGTGTGCGTACGCGCGTGCAACAAGAAAGGAATATGTAGAATGAAAGGAAAGAGCTTTTAAAAGAAAACTGTATGATTAATGGTACTAGTGATGGTCGACTGCTGTTCCGAAAAACAAATGGCGTCCTCTGACGCCAGTTGTATCAGAGAGAAGGTCGGTAATCTGTTTGCCATCCATCTTTGAACCTCTGAAGGGTGGGAAAATGAAAGTAGTTTGCTTGTTTTGTTCCTTTATTGGAAATAGAGAAGGAATCCGACAAAATTCAACTCAATAAATAATCGGATTGTCTGTCAGTTTACTCTCGTAATTTATTTTCCTAACTAATGCGTAACGAATTTCTTTTTATAAGACTATATTCTTGCTTCACTATACTTTTCTTCGTCTGTGTCGATACTATAATGATTCTTTACGTAAGTGTGCGTATGTTTGTGTGTGTGTGTGTGTGTGTGTGTGTGTGTGTGTGTGTGTGTGTGTGTGTGTGTGTGTGTTTCATTTTACTATGTTTGTTTTCAGCCTTCATGGGTTTCTGAAACACCACCGCGTATCTTCCGTCAACAGAACACTACTTCTCTCAAGCATTCTTCCACAGTTTCGAAAGTTCTCCAGTTTGGAAATCCCATTCTTGTTAATAAGCTTACTCAAAATTGCTCTTCTTAGAATCTTATAGTTTTAAGAGTAACGTTTGCTTTTCATTAACTCATTTTGTCAAGATTTTAATTACTTACTTCCCTGGCGCTACAACCCTCAAGGGATCATGGCCTCCTTCAACATTGTTCGCAATACCACTCTACACAGCAGAGCCGTCTGCCAGTCACGCACTCCCAACATAGTCCGGGTGTCGGCTGCCACTCCATCTGCCCAACGCAGTCTTGGTCTGCCAGTGCTTCTCCTTCCGTAAATCCCCGTCTTTGGAATCTCCTCTTCTAACATCCTTCACACGTGCCTAGCCCAACGGAGTCGGTCTAATTTAATAGCAATAACCACGTCCATATCCTTGTACATACCCATTAATTCATAATTGTTACGCTGCATCCTGTTTTGCCCTTCTTGTACTGCTTCAATTTTTTTCTCAAGATAGCGTCTGAAATTTTTCTCAGCAGCCACATTTCATCATACTTTGTCAACGACCAACACTCAGATTCATACGTCAGAACAGTTCTTCTCAAAGTCTTGTAAAGTCGTATCTTCGTGGTTCGAGAGGCTTTTCATGTGTATCTAAAGCCCAAAATAGCATGTGTTGGCGGACAATATTCTTAGCCCAACCTCCAATTGAATTTCGTCGTTGGCAGACACTAACGTGCCAAGATACTTGAATGGATTAACACAGTCAAAAACTTGGGTGCCAATGATAAACTGCGCCTCTTGTGTTTCATTTTGATGTAGTTGGGTGCGCACATGATTTTTCTTGGCTTCATTAACTACCAGGCCAATTTTCAAGATTTTTTTCAAAGCAAATAATGCCGTGTGCCAGGCTAGTGTTGCACTTCAAATCTTCTATCCTATGGTGAGATCTTTAGTGGCAACCGATCTAACGTAGTGAAAGAATAACTATCAAATTCAGACTGTTCCTATTGGGACACCACACATCAGTAATACAAAAGTAGAATGAAATCATGACAAAACCTTTACAGGCAAACCTTTATAGAACTCGGCAACAATAAGTCAGGTTTAAGTATGAGGAAGGTTTTTTTTGTAAACAAAATAAAGAGATTCTTAAAACATTGAATACAAGTTTATATTTGAGTACACCGTTTACAATAACAACGAATAAATATAAATATTTATTGCTTCAGGATGAAATTAAAGTAAAAAAATATTGTCTAAAGAAAGTACTGTTGAATGTGTTTATTTACTAATAGAGAGAAATAAATTATCCTATTGTTTTTAATACCACACCGTTGTAAGTCGTAATGGTTTGATGCCTTCCATGTGTGCCATTATAGTTAGTATTAAACTTCAAAATGAAAGCTAAATATTTTATTAGCGTATGAGCAAAACTGCATGAACATTTTCAATAAAAATTTAGCAGGAAACCTAAATTTCATGGTAAAATTTTTAATACATCGAAAATTTCAAGGAGAAGGGTATTATTACCTAATGCTAATTGTAAGTCATAATTTAAGTGGTAACACTATAACAGACAACGAGTAACACTAGACAACGAGTTTTAGAAAACATAACACTTAAGAAAAAAACCTGGAAGAAAATAACAATGTATTAATATTGTAAGAGCGTATATGGACGCTTTAAAATGATAACGTATATGGACGTTTATGACTGCGAATATTTTCTGATTACAAGTTATTATCTGTTGTTGTGCTTTCAAACGGTAACCTAGTTCTTCATTCACCGTTTTAGAAGTTTTATAAGAGTGACTTATTTAAGACAAAAAATTTAAAAATCATCCTAAAATACGGGAGCAAAAAAATATATGCATAGCCAACTTATAAATTATAATTAATTAAGGCGCTATTAATGTTATAGTGAACGTACATACATATTATACAACCGTACCTCGTTTGGTGTGTAGTCCCTCTGACGTCTATCACACTAGCGTAAACGTCCGCGCACTACACCGCACGATTTGCTCGTCACACTATACCATCACTCTGAAACAGAGACAATCCATATGAACTTTGAATACGGGTTGAATAAAAAGCTTATGTTATTTCTGTAACCTTATGTATATAAGGACAAGTCAACAAAGAAGCTCATAGTACAACTATTAATATTATATTAAAATAATATTATGTACACACACACACACACACGCACATCGGTACCCTAGAAAATAAAGTAGTAGGGGTAAATATATATTTTTCAATTTATTGCAGATTTGTGATCTGTTCGACTAAGCGAACATTGAACAAATTGCCTGACAAAACACGTACATGATTATGAACAGCTGACCATTGACAGCTCTTCTTGTTTTTGTTAACGTATTAAAGAGATACACAAATTACAAGACTAAATGACAAAAACATGTAAGCAAATGAACAAAAATCACTTCTACTTGCTCCTGGCATGGTACAATAAGTTCAAAATGATAAACACTGGGCCCATAAGGCACACATACTGGTACACACACACACACACACACACACACACACACATCGGTACCCTAGAAAATCAAGTAGTAGGGCTAACTATAAATGTGTACATGATGTTGTACTGACTTCGGGCCCCAAAGTCCAGTCGGAGTCCACTTGAAAAGAAACTTGGAATTTACCAGTTTTAAGTAAGTAGGGCTTACTTACCAATTAAGTAAGTAAGTAATTGAGAATGAAAACATTTGGTACCCCGGAAGTTCAAAATTGACGACCGAAGCCATGTGCTTCTTCCTTCTTTTTGAACGGCTCACATATTGAAAAGTCTACACGGGCTTAATAAATTATTTACCTTCAATTATCCGCCTTGTGATTTCTTGTAATATTGTCTATGAAGTATTTCGGAGCTTATGCTCCATCATCAGATATTAAAATAAAAATAAAACTATCACTCTTGCGAGATCGTTATGTAGTAAAAATGTCAAAATTTGCATGTGAACGTACGCCAATTGGGTGCGCACCCGTACAAGTTCAATCTGCCAATGAGCGGTTGCTACCTTATCGTAGTCTCAGCGAGCAGACTCAAGGCAGTATCGTATAAGCGGTTGGATACAAACTTCAGTTGGCTGTTTCGACTAACTAAGCCGTTGTCAAAGAGGCGAATGAATGAAATTACTAAACACAGGATGTGAGTAAAGGTGGTGGTGATGGTGACTATCTGTTTAGGGCGTATCTGGAATATCTGTGTTGAGTTGGTGAGGGGGGTGCAAGAGACAAGGGAAGGTCAGGTGTCTTTAAAAATTAATACAATCATAAATGCAAAATAAACTAAACTAAATATAATCTGAATGCAAAATATAAGATTAACTGAACTAAATATAATCTGAATGCAAAATATAAACTAAACTAAATTAAATAACAGCTTTTAATAAAGGGGATACACATAATTCAGTTTGTTCACTTGTTAAATTTTTGTTATTTTTATTACTTTTTTAATTTCTACAATTTCTAAAAAATCGATTTTTTTACCTTTTTGTATGTTGTGGAGTAGTGCCATGTTTTTTGTGTTGTAAGCAATGATCTGCAAAAAATGTATAAATGTGTACATGATGTTGTACTGACTTCGGGCCCCAAAGTCCAGTCGGAGTCTACTTAAAAAGAAACTTGGAATTTACCAGATTTAAGTAAGTAGGGCTTACTTACCAATTAAGTAAGTAAGTAATTGAGAATGAAAACATTTTGTACCCCGGAAGTTCAAAACTGACGACCGGAGCCATGTGCTTCTTCCTTCTTTTTGAAAGGCTCACATATTGAAAAGTCTACACTGGCTACTTCTAAACTACGTAAAAAGTGATAAGTGATTTCGTTGTTTTATTTAAGAATATTTGGCATAAAAGTAACGCCCTCTATTACATGAACGCGCTTGAAGAGTTTGAAATATATAGAGCGTATAATAATCCTGTTACCAGGTCAGATGTTTTAAATGATCAGCTGAACTTTAAATCTAATGTCCTGTATGATACTGCGTTGCGATATTGTCGCGACATGAGTCAAATATGAATCAGTGCCCTGTCGGTTACCGTGCGGTGTACACCGTAAAACTGTTGTACGCGAACTTTGTGTAATGTGATTGTGTTTTGTGTTATGTGGATTTTAATATTTTAATATATTGACGACCGTGCCATCGTATGATGGTATGAAGAGACATTTTTTAAAATTCTGAGGATGGGACAAGCGTCCCGAAACATGTCAATTGTATAAAAAGACATTTACTAAAGCCACAGACGGTGAGTTGCATAGCGTTTAGTTGATTATAAAATACGTGGCTTGGACTATAAGTGGATTTATTCTATTAAAAATACCCTTTCATTGTTTGTTTAGTTGTCCATAGATCTCTTTGAAACAGTAGACCGCTTAATAAGTTGAAACAACTGTCATAGATAAATAATAAACTGTAAAACTTAACCAAGTGTTTGTATATTTTTAAAACGTTTGCATTATTATTGTTTCGACGGTCTACTGATCGTCGTATGGTACATTGGAAAACAAAATATAAGACACCAATTAAGTCACTAATCACCAGCTTTAATTATCACAACTGAACAGTTTGTAATCAACATGATAGTCTCTTACAACAAATCAAATAAAAATTGTTCACACACAATAATAATGTCAACTAATTATAATGTCAACGCGTCTCGCACAATTATAAACCATATACCACTTCGCCACAATACTTTAAACCGCACGGTGTAAATCGCCAGACAATAACTGAATGAAGCGCCGCTGAAGTCCTGTATTTAAACCCCACTGAGATTCCAGCATATTCCATAATACGTGTCTACTAGAAAACACTTGAACATATTTGATTGCGGCCTTGAACACAGCGCGCCCAGACCGGTATGATCTGGAAAAGTCTCGTTGCGGACGCATGACAAGTGTCACGTAATTGTCCTTCACATCAAAGTAGTATCAATATGTACACACACACGCATTACAGTTGGGATACCCGAGAAAGTCGTAACTCATTGTTCTGCAATGATGTAACACTTTTTCCGCGTTACGTAGCACACTGCCTCGCATGTTGAGAATCACGTACGCACACAACATTACACCGAAGGTAGCCGGGTAACAGGTACAGTGCCCTGTATTGTCGTAACAATATGTTTCACCAAGTGGCCAACGAGTCATCAATCAGTATAATAATGTAAATTTAAGTAGTCAATTGTTTTGTCCAAAATTTGTACATTTGCTTCAAAACGTTTACTTGTGAGTGTGAGTGACTGTGCGCCAGTATAAGCGTAGACTATATGGTAACAATATGTTTCACCAAGTGGCCAACGAGTCATCAATCAGTATAATAATGTAAATTTAAGTAGTCAATTGTTTTGTCCAAAATTTGTACATTTGCTTCAAAACGTTTACTTGTGAGTGTGAGTGACTGTGCGCCAGTATAACCGTAGACTATATGGTAACAATATGTTTCACCAAGTGGCCAACGAGTCATCAATCAGTATAATAATGTAAATTTAAGTAGTCAATTGTTTTGTCCAAAATTTGTACATTTGCTTCAAAACGTTTACTTGTGAGTGTGAGTGACTGTGCGCCAGTATAAGCGTAGACTATATGGTAACAATATGTTTCACCAAGTGGCCAACGAGTCATCAATCGGTATAATAATGTAAACTTAAGTAGTCAATTGTTTTGTCCAAAATTTGTACATTTGCTTCAAAACGTTTACTTGTGAGTGTGAGTGACTGTGCGCCAGTATAAGCGTAGACTATATGGTAACAATATGTTTCACCAAGTGGCCAACGAGTCATCAATCGGTATAATAATGTAAATTTAAGTAGTCAATTGTTTTGTCCAAAATTTGTACATTTGCTTCAAAACGTTTACTTGTGAGTGTGAGTGACTGTGCGCCAGTATAAGCGTAGACTATATGGTAACAATATGTTTCACCAAGTGGCCAACGAGTCATCAATCAGTATAATAATGTAAATTTAAGTAGTCAATTGTTTTGTCCAAAATTTGTACATTTGCTTCAAAACGTTTACTTGTGAGTGTGAGTGACTGTGCGCCAGTATAAGCGTAGACTATATGGTAACAATATGTTTCACCAAGTGGCCAACGAGTCATCAATCAGTATAATAATGTAAATTTAAGTAGTCAATTGTTTTGTCCAAAATTTGTACATTTGCTTCAAAACGTTTACTTGTGAGTGTGAGTGACTGTGCGCCAGTATAACCGCAGACTATATGGTAACAATATGTTTCACCAAGTGGCCAACGAGTCATCAATCAGTATAATAATTTAAATTTAAGTAGTCAATTGTTTTGTCCAAAATTTGTACATTTGCTTCAAAACGTTTACTTGTGAGTGTGAGTGACTGTGCGCCAGTATAAGCGTAGACTATATGGTAACAATATGTTTCACCAAGTGGCCAACGAGTCATCAATCAGTATAATAATGTAAATTTAAGTAGTCAATTGTTTTGTCCAAAATTTGTACATTTGCTTCAAAACGTTTACTTGTGAGTGTGAGTGACTGTGCGCCAGTATAAGCGTAGACTATATGGTAACAATATGTTTCACCAAGTGGCCAACGAGTCATCAATCGGTATAATAATGTAAATTTAAGTAGTCAATTGTTTTGTCCAAAATTTGTACATTTGCTTCAAAACGTTTACTTGTGAGTGTGAGTGACTGTGCGCCAGTATAAGCGTAGACTATATGGTAACAATATGTTTCACCAAGTGGCCAACGAGTCATCAATCGGTATAATAATGTAAATTTAAGTAGTCAATTGTTTTGTCCAAAATTTGTACATTTGCTTCAAAACGTTTACTTGTGAGTGTGAGTGACTGTGCGCCAGTATAAGCGTAGACTATATGGTAACAATATGTTTCACCAAGTGGCCAACGAGTCATCAATCAGTATAATAATGTAAATTTAAGTAGTCAATTGTTTTGTCCAAAATTTGTACATTTGCTTCAAAACGTTTACTTGTGAGTGTGAGTGACTGTGCGCCAGTATAAGCGTAGACTATATGGTAACAATATGTTTCACCAAGTGGCCAACGAGTCATCAATCAGTATAATAATGTAAATTTAAGTAGTCAATTGTTTTGTCCAAAATTTGTACATTTGCTTCAAAACGTTTACTTGTGAGTGTGAGTGACTGTGCGCCAGTATAAGCGCAGACTATATAGTAACAATATGTTTCACCAAGTGGCCAACGAGTCATCAATCAGTATAATAATTTAAATTTAAGTAGTCAATTGTTTTGTCCAAAATTTGTACATTTGCTTCAAAACGTTTACTTGTGAGTGTGAGTGACTGTGCGCCAGTATAAGCGTAGACTATATGGTAACAATATGTTTCACCAAGTGGCCAACGAGTCATCAATCAGTATAATAATGTAAATTTAAGTAGTCAATTGTTTTGTCCAAAATTTGTACATTTGCTTCAAAACGTTTACTTGTGAGTGTGAGTGACTGTGCGCCAGTATAAGCGCAGACTATATAGTAACAATATGTTTCACCAAGTGGCCAACGAGTCATCAATCAGTATAATAATTTAAATTTAAGTAGTCAATTGTTTTGTCCAAAATTTGTACATTTGCTTCAAAACGTTTACTTGTGAGTGTGAGTGACTGTGCGCCAGTATAAGCGTAGACTATATGGTAACAATATGTTTCACCAAGTGGCCAACGAGTCATCAATCAGTATAATAATTTAAATTTAAGTAGTCAATTGTTTTGTCCAAAATTTGTACATTTGCTTCAAAACGTTTACTTGTGAGTGTGAGTGACTGTGCGCCAGTATAAGCGTAGACTATATGGTAACAATATGTTTCACCAAGTGGCCAACGAGTCATCAATCAGTATAATAATTTAAATTTAAGTAGTCAATTGTTTTGTCCAAAATTTGTACATTTGCTTCAAAACGTTTACTTGTGAGTGTGAGTGACTGTGCGCCAGTATAACCGTAGACTATATGGTAACAATATGTTTCACCAAGTGGCCAACGAGTCATCAATCAGTATAATAATTTAAATTTAAGTAGTCAATTGTTTTGTCCAAAATTTGTACATTTGCTTCAAAACGTTTACTTGTGAGTGTGAGTGACTGTGCGCCAGTATAAGCGTAGACTATATGGTAACAATATGTTTCACCAAGTGGCCAACGAGTCATCAATTAGTATAATAATTTAAATTTAAGTAGTCAATTGTTTTGTCCAAAATTTGTACATTTGCTTCAAAACGTTTACTTGTGAGTGTGAGTGACTGTGCGCCAGTATAAGCGCAGACTATATGGTAACAATATGTTTCACCAAGTGGCCAACGAGTCATCAATCAGTATAATAATGTAAATTTAAGTAGTCAATTGTTTTCTCCAAAATTTGTACATTTGCTTCAAAACGTTTACTTGTGAGTGTGAGTGTGAGTGACTGTGCGCCAGTATAAGCGCAGACTATATGGTAACAATATGTTTCACCAAGTGGCCAACGAGTCATCAATCAGTATAATAATGTAAATTTAAGTAGTCAATTGTTTTCTCCAAAATTTGTACATTTGCTTCAAAACGTTTACTTGTGAGTGTGAGTGACTGTGCGCCAGTATAAGCGCAGACTATATGGTAACAATATGTTTCACCAAGTGGCCAACGAGTCATCAATCAGTATAATAATGTAAATTTAAGTAGTCAATTGTTTTGTCCAAAATTTGTACATTTGCTTCAAAACGTTTACTTGTGAGTGTGAGTGACTGTGCGCCAGTATAAGCGCAGACTATATGGTAACAATATGTTTCACCAAGTGGCCAACGAGTCATCAATCAGTATAATAATGTAAATTTAAGTAGTCAATTGTTTTCTCCAAAATTTGTACATTTGCTTCAAAACGTTTACTTGTGAGTGTGAGTGACTGTGCGCCAGTATAAGCGCAGACTATATGGTAACAATATGTTTCACCAAGTGGCCAACGAGTCATCAATCAGTATAATAATGTAAATTTAAGTAGTCAATTGTTTTGTCCAAAATTTGTACATTTGCTTCAAAACGTTTACTTGTGAGTGTGAGTGACTGTGCGCCAGTATAAGCGCAGACTATATGGTAACAATATGTTTCACCAAGTGGCCAACGAGTCATCAATCAGTATAATAATGTAAATTTAAGTAGTCAATTGTTTTGTCCAAAATTTGTACATTTGCTTCAAAACGTTTACTTGTGAGTGTGAGTGACTGTGCGCCAGTATAAGCGCAGACCAACTATCACCTACTGTCACCTACTCCGAACGAGATATATTTTACTCGTTTTCCAAGAGTGCGTGAGCACTCGACTATATATACAGTAGAAACGCGGCTAGAGGACATCACGCCGTAGCTTGCCGTAAATCTACGCCTTCACACTTTATAAATAATGACTTCTTGATCTGTCGACGGCTATAAATTTTTCTATTTCAGACATGAGGCTTGACAATGTAATTTCAGACCTCGTTAGAAAGGAGAAGAGTTTCTTTTCTACACACCGGCGATTATTCAGAATATACATTTAGAGAGTTAAGTACTATAAGCATTTTCTTCTTCTAATAGTTCCTATCCGTTTTGGATGTTGGATATCATACAGACTATTTTAACCCCTTTTTTATTTCATAACTGTCCAAAACTGTCCCGCCTCGTAGATCCGTTTGGAGAAGTTGAAGCTCCGGATGATTTTGCCTTAAACATAGCCATGCTGATATTACTAGAGATATCTAAACGATCTTTAATGCAGTGGTTTCTCGTTGCCTTCTACACCCCAATGTCATTGACTAGTAACTAGTTTATCCGCCTTCGGCGCCGATTTCTCAATTCCAGGAAAATGAGGTCCCCTACCGCTTGTCAGTTCATCCACCCGAAGCTGTTGACTAGAGACAACTTATTCCGGTAGTCACTAGGTCGCCATTTCCTCGTCAGCTAAAACAGGGTGCACCATACAACCGAGGCTGTACTTCGAGAAGGTGAGTTTGGCATTTGTATATGAGAGGTATATATTGCGCATCACATACATTACACCCCAGTGTAAGTGTACAGTGTATACAGTGTAAGTATATTTTTAACAATATAGCTGGACAGTATGTACCATACGTTAACTGATTGTCAGTAGCAGCAAGAGTTTACATAATCAATCCTTAACCGTACTGAAAACATATGCATAAAATTAATCAATGAATAATATAAATTATATTATAATGAATATATAATGATAATGTAACTTTAAAGTCCTTTCGAAAGGAACAAGACTTGCTTTTATCTACATACGACCGATTATTCAAAATATAAATTTAGAGAGTTAAGTTGCAAAAGTGTACTTTAACAATAGCTGGAGAGTATGTACCATACATTAAGTGATTGCCAGTAACAGCACAAGTTTACATAATCGATGCTGAATCTTACTGACAACATATGCACGAAATTAAACAATGAATAGTATAAATATAATCCTATAATAACAAATGGTCAATAGACTTATAAGTAGATGTACTACTTGGGGATAAGTTATAAATAAAATATGAGTTACTTATAATGTAAATACAATAATCCCCCGTTATCACAGACCCCGTTAAAGTGGACCCCGCTTATAACAGATATCTCTAAGAAACGTGGAATATTGAAACATTAAAGAAAACCAGGCTCAAAAATGGCGCTTAGAAACGCTGGACATTGTGAGCAAAGTTTAAAAGGAAACTCAGGAAATACGAGTAACATTTTACAAAGTGAAGTCAGTACCACAGCTCTGTTACGTAAATAGTATTCTGGTGATGAAAACAGCATACACAATATAACGATTTTTAAATCACGGTTGTGATAAAGATTGCAAAAAAGTGGGCACATCAGGATGTAAGTATCAAGAGAAGAATTTGAAGTACAGTGGAACTTGCTTATAACGAGAATCAAGGGACCGGACAAAACTGTGCTCGTTAAAACCGGGTGCTCGCTACATCCGAGTTGGCCACTCGTAAAGTCTAAATTTTTATACCGTGCTTATCTAACACACAACAAAATAAGTCTACTATAGAAGAGGCTTTGCACAATAAAGTAAATTTTGACTTGTTTTACATTCTACGCTTAAAAGTGAAATTTAGATTTTTAAATATTTTTTTAAACGCTAACATTCTTTGCTGAATATTGGGCGTATTGTGCATTCGCGAAATATAGTCACAGTAATTGTGTGGTAAAAACTTATCGAAAATCAGCCGGCTATCTTTCAATAAACGCAAAACTTTCCATGGCATATATACAATATTTAATTTAAAATTAAAAGAAAATTCACTCTAATTTATTTGTCTTTTTGTTCTTCGTTCTAAACGGAATCGTCAAAATTATATTTCACACTCACAACTTAGTTAACCTTAAAAAAAGTCACCTGTTTTTGTTTGTTTAGTAATTTTGTATCTGCAGATATCAAAACAGTTTTGTAATTTATTTATTATTCCACGAATTCATCATTAAACAAATGTATAAAACGGTGTATTGTAACAAACGTTTGTTAGGATCTTAACTTAAAACAAGCCTGTGACAAGATGCTCGTTATGACCAAGTCTGTAATGGCTTCCTACTAATTAAAAGCTTGTTTAATTATCATTACTAAGATACAAAGCGATACAAAGTTCGTATTTTTGATCGTTACATCTGAGTTTTCGTTATAAACGAGCTTGTTATTCGCGAGTTCCACTGTATTTTGTATCTGTATTAATTTATAAGATTAATGGACAAAAGGAAACCCGGAAACTAAAAAAAAATTTTTTGCACATTTTTTGTTCTTTACATATAAAATTACATAATTTCTCGAATGTATTCATATGTAATTCATGGAGTTAGAATAATTATTTCTCATTAAAAAAAAAAAAAACAGTTCACTATGTCATGTGTCTGATTTTGCATTTTGCATTCTGTGGAATCTAACATTCGAAATTGTATAACTTTTGAAGTACCCGGCAGAATATTACTGTTTTGGTATCGTTTTGTACGATATTTTATGCTGCTTCTATTGGTATCACTTTCGAGTGATGCAATAGAATCAAACATGTGCTTTATTTACGCTTGTCTAGTAGTGTACTTTCGGTTTGTTTACGTGTGTTTGATAGTGTATTTCTGTGTGTAGTTTGTGTTTTCAGGTGTCTTGTTTCGTGTAGTTAAATAAAAATGCCTAGATTTAGAAATAACGTCTTTAAGAAACGAGTACACTACCTGAAAAAGAAAAAAAATGACGAACAAAATATTGAAAATATTTCTAACTAAGAAGTAACTGAGTGGGTCAGACAATATTCCAGACCTTTTGGTTCTTATCTGCATCACACTTTGACAAGTATGTTACAACTAATGACAATTCTAATGAAATTATAAACATTGATTTACTTTCACAAGTTTTGTTACAATATTCTTTATGTAAAAACTGCAAAATGAGTGACCTAGGTGTAAGAAGCGGTGACTTCCATACAGGTTTAGTTTTGGTGTTCCTGAAAAATTGTATTTTTCTGCACTTAAGGAACATGTTCTCAAAAACTATTTGACCGATTTTGATAACGTTTTTGTTTAGTTTGTACAGCTTTATGCCATGCATAAGCTGAATTATTAAAATTGGAAAAAATATGTTTTTAAATAATATTAAAATAAAAAAATATTACCAATTTTTGTTTTTTAATACATGTAAACACTAAAAAATTAATAAAAAAAACAACAATGTCACATTTATAAATCATTGTTAATTCAAATTATGTATAAAAGTATGTAGATATTGGTGTAAAAAAGTCAGATTCATTGGATTCTTCATTCCTGAGAAAATGTTCCTTACGTTAACATGGAGTAAGATAGGGATTCCGGGTCCCCTTACAGGACATAAAGACATCTTAATAATATCAATTATTAATGCAAACATGAAAGATATTTTTACAAGATATTACTTCCACTTTTGCAAGGATAACAAATTTAACATAACATAATACATACAGAAATTTTAAACCGAATAACATGCTTGGTGGCACAGTCTACATGTTCCAACGTCTGCACTCTTCACTGCAAGAGAGGTAACATATGTTTCAGTATTATCTGCCATGGCAACAGTACATCATGTGAGCGCAGTAGCGTCAGCTGATTTTTCACTAGAGCGAGTTTCAATTTCCGATAGATGGCGTTGTACATGGCTTAACGTCAGCTGACCCGTGCGATCGTAAATATGAGAGAGAAATGGTGATAGCAGTTTGAACCTGAGCTTTTTCATATTCCGAGATTCTTACGCAACGTCTACAAAATTTAAAAAATTTATCTCAAAACGTTAGTTGCGCTGTTAAATACAAAATGTTTGGCATAATAAACTAATTTTTGGCAGTGAACTACGAGTAGTATAAGTTAGCAGTAAACAGTTTTATTTCAAAATTTTTGAATTAATTTGACATACATATTGTTACGGCATCACAGAACAATCTACGCGTTTGTCGAATGTGCCAGAAGAAACTCGATGTAACGCGTGTGGCGTACGTGCTTGTAGACGCATTTACGAGAGAGTTCTCGATGCCTCCAGCCGTGCGGATTGTGTCAAGGCCGCAGTTAATTACGTAGTTCATACGGACCTTAAGACGCAATTAGGAATCGTCTAGATATTCGACTGGCTATAAATACCGGTACTCAACGACGTTCAGTTTAGTACAGCTGCGATATATTTCCAGAGCGGTTCGAGTTATTATTGTGTACGTTCAAGTAGTTATTATTGAAGTGTCGCGTATTATAATCAGACGGTATAATTGTAATTGTTACTGGTATCCGAGTCACTTCGTTATCTGTAAATTAATAAATTTCGTTAGATCTGTCGTGTCACTTCGTTTTTTTTACTTAAAATAACGCGTTTCGGAACATCTTCAGATTAATTCAGTCAGATGATGTCGTTAAACGTTAAATTCACATTACTTTGTACCTGTACACGTCCGTATGAATGCGCACCCTTTGAAGGCCGACTGGATGCTGAGTGTATTAACGTTTAACGACTTCAACTGAATGAATTATTCTGAAGATGTTCTGAAACGCGTTACTTTAAATAAAAAACGAAGTCACACGACGGATCTAAAGTAATTTATTAATTTACTTAATTAATGTTTTATTTCTACAATTGACAACATAATTTTTAATAAACTTCTTTTTAGGTAAATGTAAATGTGATATGTCACGCTGCATAGATTGGCACACGTACAAATACACATAAATAACAGGCAGCAAGACTATTTATTTTATATTCGTAGATATTTGAAGATTAAAACACCTCTATTTCATCTACTCAAATTGTAGTAGTAAGTACTATAATAATACTAAAACTATCATAGATGATGATAGTTGAATACTATTGAAACATTGTAATTCACAAATTATTAAGAATATATCCTTGTAAAAAGGTTTTTATTATTAATAATATAATTTTTTCAAATAACTACACTGCAATTAGGTTTATTTTTTCCTGACGCATGTTTCACGAACATTATTCTGTATCTTCAGAGATTTGTTTGAAATGTAATTGAATGTTTCGCTTACAATATAGTTAACGGATAATCGATTTTACTTCGTTTCTATTTTCGACTGTTGTAATGTTTATTTACTAAAATAATTATTATTTATTTAATGTTTTATTATTATAATAATTAGTAAATTATTATTATTGTCTAAATATTAAGATTTTCCCAGATATTTGTTTTGTTACCTTTTTGTACGTTTTTAAATAGTTTGACATTTTGAATGTCTGGACATTTGTGTTTATTGATTCCGATCTGACGATGAGCTAAGAAGCTTAAAAGCGCTAATCGGAATAATTTTTCTATAGTGCTGTGCAACAGTGATAATTTTGTTTATGTTTATTGGTTAAACAGTGTGTGGTTAAGTTATATTTCTAAATATTAGGTTTTAAAAACGCATTGTGATGGAGAATCTATCTCTCGGGCAGTTTTCTCTTCGTCTGGCCTACGTAAAATTTATTGCAATCTGAACATTATATTTTGTAAACTCCATCTTTATTATGATTCTTGAATTCAGTTTTAGGTTTTGTTTTATTAAAATCAATATCATCTGTGTTATATTAATAATAATATAAAAAAACTACTCGATGTTGCCAATACTTTATACGTTGTCAAACAAAAATTTCAACTATTTTTTCATATTGTCAGCAATTTATTTTAAAAGTTTTTCATAATAAGTATGAGTTTTCTAACTGAACAAGTTGCTTAGGAATACGAAATCCTGTACCTGGAACGACATTGGGTGGCTTAAGTCCCCTGCGTCTTTCATTTCTTCTAAACTGCTGACACCGAGGAGAGCCTGTCCTGAATACTCTTTAACTATGTAAGCAGTAAAAAATGAGTGATCGTTTTTATGTACGAACGTATTGTGTAAATCTCAAAAAATATATTTAGAAAGAAGTATATACTTTTGCACAGATACATATAAAGATTATTACATACACATTGACTCTTCAATCTTTAGTACATACCTATACGCCTTCAGTAATTATTGTCCAATTTAAGTCCCTAATTTGGTTAGTTTTCTCTAGGGCGAAGCAAATTTGTGAATACGCTGCCGTTTTCTGACGACCTGCTGCTTACAGATACTACAAAATAATGGTTTAAAAAGAGCGCTACATAATTTACAACGGTATACGATCCAGTGTAACTTATGCATTTCCACAAACAAAACGAACGTGATCGCTTTCCTGGGAAGCAATCCTGTGTGAGCCAAAATAATGATTAACAACCAACTAATTGAACAAGTCTCTGACTTCAGCTTCCTAAGGTATGATGTATCATATGAGAACAATAGACATAGACAATAAACTACATAAGCACCATAAGAAGAACACTAAACAACAAGACGGGTAAAGACACTCAGCTTACGTTTTACAAGGTCCCTATGCTGTCCCTATGGTTCCTTATGGAAGTGAGTCATGGATAATGAGAAAGAGAGGTAAAAGCCGTTTACAAACAGGGAAGATAAAATTTCTAAGATCGGTCGAAGTTTGTTATAAACAAGATCGATTTAGAAATGAAGAGATTAGAGAAGACTTGGAAATATACAATTTACAAGAGCCAATAAAGCTGCATAGAAAAAATTGGAAGGACCATCTGGAGCGTGCGGGTGATAGAAGACTACCAAACGCAGCAAGTAGATACAAACCAGCTGGACGAAGAAGCGTGGGGAAGCCAAAGAAAAGATGGAAATAAATCCTATAAAAGCGGTACACGTCGCAAAGGTTTATTCATTGATTGGGAAGGAGAAAAAAATCTTGTTAATAATAATAATAATATGCGCAATAAAAATAGTATCCACTGACTTAGGTTTAAAAAATTACAATACTAAACAAGTGTGTTATGATCTTTTCCAATTCATTTATAACTCTCTGAGGAAACAGATCTTCAAGAAATTTAATAATGTAGTAACAATAAAGTAAAATGTTATTTAATATTAATATACCTCTAATTAAATAACTTTTACTTTTAAAGTCGTTGACGATCACGTATTTAGTGTTTTGCAATTAAATTGTTTTTCAAGCGTGCACTCCGCGGGTCTGCATCCTGACGTCTTTACCAAACAATAGTTTGCAATGCATAATCACTGTACTGGTAGAGTTCCCACATTGTGTTGTCTGTGACAATACAAAACTTTGCTCGGAGTGTCCTAGTTGTGACTCTGTCTATGGACAACAAGACGTACACCTAACAAGGATTTTTTTTTGTGACTATTAATTAATATTCAGCCAGTAATGTCACTCGCAAACACAAGCAACATGGCAAAGTACAGAGGTATTGACATAACTTAAAGATGCAAGTGGTTAAATGACATAAGTTACATTACAATTCCCTTTCGTAATTATTCCTTGTAATTTTACGTTATTCACATTAGTAAACAATCAGTAAAAGTTAAATAATTTCCTAACGTACAAAAGTATTTGGGAGAATTATAATTTAAATATTTTCCACTGGGAATATGTGCACGTGCTTTACGAGTTAAATAACGATTATTGATTTTATAATTATTGCGGAACTCTAATAGTTGACATTAATATTGCGCATTGACCAATTTAACTTGATTTATTGAATTAGAGTACCTTGTAGATTTCAAATTGTTATTGGTGATTAATAAAAAAGCTGGTAATTAGTGACTTCATTAGGGTATGTATTTTGTTTCCACTGTTACGACGGTCTACTCGATTGTCGTAGGTACAGTGGAAACCAGATCAATACAAGACACCAGTTAAGTCACTAATCACCAGCTTTAATTTTCACAGTTAAACAGTTCGTAATTAACAGCACAGTCTCTTATAACAAATCAAATAAAAATTGTTCACTCGCAAATAAATGTCAACTAATATTAAAACACAATTGTATTACAATATACCGTCCGATTATAAAACACAACGCTTAACTAATAACCACTTGAACGCGCACAGTAATATCGCCCGATAATAATAATTCTCGAACCGAACTGTAAATATATCTGACTAATACTGACTCTAAGAACGCTACCGGCATGTATTTATACCCACGCTCACAGACGAAAACTTTCCTAATTGCGTCTTAGCGCCAGTGCACTACGTAATTAATTACGGCTTTGACACAGTCCGCGCGGCCGCGCCAATTCTCGCACCGTCTGGAAAATGTGTCGACAAGCACGTACGCCACACGCGTTGCATCGAGATTCTTCTGGCACAATCGACAAACACGTAGATTGTTTTGTGATGTCGTAACACAACCCTCTCCTTAAGCTTGTTCGTCCCAAACTGGCAAACCCTCTCTGAAGTAATACTCGACCAGGCGATCTAGATCGACGTCCTTGCGAAAGTTAATTCTCCGTTTCTTCAAATTCAGTCTCGTGTGATCCGAAGATCACGTTCCCAGGAATGCGAGTCTTCCGCTCAACAACTAGTTTTGCTGGAACCACTCCCGTTGTGTCATGTACTGATGACCTAAACACCACTGGCTGATCCAAGTTTGTTTGGTTCTCGTCAACAACCTCTTGCGTAAACTCATCTTCAGCCACTTTGCCCTTGGGCGCTTGTATCAGCTCAAGAACAAGCAAGAGTTTTGTCTCGATACCCATAGTTGGCTTTCCAATAACTTCTTTTGTCGTTACCCTTATTTGTATTCCCTCTACTAGTTCTTCCTTCATTTCCGCTTGCAATAGGGAGGGTTCCTCTTGACCAGAACTGCTGACTTTTTCTTCTACTAATGCCACTCGCTTAATCGAATTTTTGGTGGACCCTGTCAGTTTAGCCATGCAAAGCTTTATCATCTCTTGGCCAAATTTCAGGACATTCTCTCTTAAGTCCACAACGAATCCGTAGGCATTCATAATGTCCGTGCCAAGAATCACTTCATCGACTATGTCTGCAACGAGCATTTGGTGGGTAAACTCGAGTAGACCCAGGCGTACACGTACGTCTACCTTTCATAGCACCTTGACGGGGCTTCCAGTCAGAGTCTGTATTGTACAAGAGATAATAAGAGGCTGGTGGTTGCTGACTAAGTCAGAGAGAAGAATGGACACTGTTGCGCCCGTGTCAACTGTAAATGATGTTGGTTTACCTTATGCAAATCCATTAACAATCAAGTTTCCACTGGTCTTATGTAGCGTGGAAACTCTGTGCTGTTCTGGGGCTTTACTTCTCTAATTGGTGCGATCACTCTCTTCTCTCGGTATCTTCTTCTCCCAACAATCTACCTGTAGATGACCACGTTTTCCACAGTTGTAACTTGTAACATTTCGGTCTTCTGTCTTTTTCAAATCGTTGCGACTCTCTTGAAGTTTTGAATTGTTTATCCGACAACATTGTTTTTCTGCACCCATCGTAACGGCAATGTGATACAGGGATCTTCTGACTGCAGCGTGATGGCACAAACCCATTAATGTAGCGGGACGCTGACTTGGCAGCTTCAAACTCTAGGGAGTGAACAAGAGCTTCTGAGCTACTTCGGTATCTTGCCATTCGTAACACTTGGTGAAGTTCACAATCTCCGATGCCATCAATAAATGTCTGCACCGCAAACCTAATTTGGAAGTATTCTGATGCTTCAGGATAGGCCAATCTAATCAATCTGTCGATACTTGCTTCAAACTCTTGAAGACTCTCCCCGGAACTTTGTCGTCTTGTTCTCAACTGAGCATAGTACACCTCTCGCAAATGTTTATCACCGTAGCGAAATTCTAGAGCTTTTATCAACTCGGCTTAGATGTTCTGACTGTCAGGTGGCACTTTCTGTAGTAATTCTGCCGCTGGTCCTTTTAATGTAAGAATGAGTGAGACTGCCTTGTCTTTCTCTGTCCAATTATTTGCGCATGCAGCAGCTTCAAATTGGCGGAGGTACGTTGCCCAGTGACCGCTTCCGTCAAACGTTGGAGCTTTGACATTAACTGGCCTGGCAAAGTGACTTTATCTATTAACTTATTTTCTTCGCCTTTTTCTGTCTTTATCATTGGTACAGCCTGTTCACAAAGTTGTTTTGGTTGTAACTTCAGGCACTGTTCAAATTCACTTTTAATTTATTCTCTTATGTTTGCCATTGAGTTTTCGACTGCACATATTTTATTTGACACGGATTCTTCTATGACAGACATTTTTGTAGACATTGATTCTTCTATGACAGATATTTTTGTTGACATCGATTCTTCAAAAATCGAGACAGGTGTTTCTACTTCAGCTATTTTTAATGCCATTGATTCTTGTACCTCCGATATTTTAGTAACTTTCTTATTAAGCTCACCTCCTAGGAGACCCAATTATGCAGCGGTTTGTTCTTGTGTCTGTTTTTCTCCTGTATTAACTCCTTGATGTCTTCTGTTTCACGCTTCCGTTCTTCTTTTTGTCTTTCTTCTGTTTCCAGCATTAGTGCTTTCTAACGTTCCTCAGCCTCTTCTCTTTCTTGCCTGCGATTCTCATCCTGTCGTTTTTCTGCTTCTTCTCTTTCTTGTCTTCGTTCTTCTTTTTGTCGTCTCTCTGCTTCTTCCTGTGTCTGCCGCAGCAGCGTTTGGAAAGCTTCCATCACCTGACTTGCACCCATTGTTTTATGATTAATTACGAATTACACTCGTCTTGTACAAAGTGTCCTCTGTTTCCACTGTTAAACGTTCTATCCCAGTTCCGACACCACTGTTACGACATTAACAACACAGTCTCTTATATCAAATCAAATAAAAATTGTTCACTCGCAAATAAATGTCAACTAATATTAAAACACAATTGTATTACAATATACCGTACGATTATAAAACACAACGCTTAACTAATAACCACTAGAACGCGCACAGTAATATAGCTCGATAATAACTCTCGAACCGCACTGTAAATATATCGCACTAATACTAACTCTAAGGCCGCTGCCGCCAAGTATTTATACCCACGCTCACAGACGAAAACGTTCCTAATTGCGTCTTAGCGCCAGTGTACTACGTAATTAATTGCGTCCTCGACACAGTCCGCGCGGCCGCGCCAATTTTCGCACTGTCTGGAAAATGCGTCGATAAGCACGTACGCCACACGCGTTGCATCGAGATTCTTCTGGCACATTCGACAAAGACGTAGATTGTTCTGTGATGTCGTAACAGTATTTATAGACCGGCCATAGTTGTGAATGAAGATGATTATATACGCATTGATGGATTGACACGCATCCCTGTGCGTATTCATTGATACGCATCCCTATGCGTATTCATTATTTATTGATTAAATTCACTTTTATAATTCGGTTAAGAATAATAATGTACTTAAAGGAAAAAATATTCGCTGACTCTTAGTGCGAAAAGATTTAAAAATTTCAGTACTAAACAAATCGATTATGGACTTGCTCAACCTTATCTCATTAGATTACCTAAGGGAACAGATTTTCCAAAAACTTAATAGTGGAGCTTAATAAATGAAACTTAATATTTATATGTTGGTTACTTTTAGTTAACCTAATTGAAACTAATTACATAACTTTTACTTTAAAGTAATTAACAATGACGTGTTCATTATTTGCGATTAAACAGTATTTCAAGCATGCACTCCGCAGTTCTGTACCCTGACGTCTTTTACTAATTAATAGTTTCAATCCATAATTACCGTATTGGTAGTGTTATCACATTGTTGACTGTGACTGTAGCCTCGGAGTGTCCTAGTTATGACTCTATCTATGCACAACACGATCTAACCAGATGATTTCCAATGAATATTAATTAATATTCAGTTAGTAACGTGACTCACAAACACAAGCAACATGGCAATGTACACAAGTTTCAGCACAACATAAAGAAACAAGTGATTTAATAACGTAAGTTAATTTAGAATTATTGTGTAATTCTGTCTTGTAATTTCACGTCGGTCATGGTAGTTAAGAATCGAAAAATTGTGACGGCAGCGGTATGCGAACATCTGCACTCCGGTACCAGCGTTGGACACAGCGAGCCAATCCGATATCAGCAGCCGCCGAGACGTGACCAACTACGTGTTCGGAGCTAATCAGCGATCCCGGTTAGTTAATAAAACCCGGGCCGGCAGAAAGTTTTGCGTCATCGCCACGCCATCGTACGCACTTCATCTCCTCTCCTCTCTCGGACGACATCGAGGCGGAGTCAGCCGGAAGGAACAGCCGAAGAATAGAACCGCCGCCGTTCTTGCGTCTTCGCACTCCCGTTCCGCGCCAGCGATGGTTTCGCTGGGCCGGCAGCCGACTCTACAAGCGGTGCCGAAAGAAGAGGAGGACTGTAGTAGGCCACGAACAGCGGGCGCAGCCGCCGAACATCTTAGCGCGGCACAACCAACATCAGCATTCTCGCCGCAAGGTCCTTTTTAGGCTACGTACACTAGAGTGTACGATTGGCGCCATTTGTCATGCGGCAAGCCTTTTGTCCGGTGACAAAATATTTTAAATAATTTCCTAAAATATAAAAGTATTTGAGAGGATCATAATTTAAATATTTCTAAGGGTGTATGGCTTTACTAGTTAAATAGCGGGTAAACTCTGTATTCGGGCTGCTTCCATCATAATAGTTTGTCGCTTGACGTTCCGATTCCTGTGCTGTGAGTGGGGGTTGGAAGACCCTGTTCCTGAAGGAATCAAAACGTCAAGCTACAAAAATATTACGATGGAAGCACTCCGGATGGAAGACATACCCGTAAGAAATCGTCCATCGCTCAGAGATTTTTAAACATTTGAATAACATGTTGGATAAAAACGTAACTAAAGATAACATAAGACCAGAAACTTATAAATTTTTAAATATTTGGAATGTAAAAATAATTTTCAATAAATGAATGTTAAGCAATTAATGTAAACATTTTTACTATATGTCTATATATGTGGGATGACTCATCCAGCAATCAGAAGCAAGGCTGCGGGATAGGTATACTTAAATACTACGAAGAAAATTTTGTGCACTCGAGAAAACAACAGAGTAATCTTGCTTTGTAGAAATTAGAATTTTATCGGCTGTGGTTGGCCGTACTGCGCGGTTCGGAGTAAGACATGAGTATATCGAGGAAGATCTAAATTTTTCTACAAATACTCAAAATTAACAAATTTAATTGCTGCAGACATTTGGACGAGGTGGGTATGAACGGTAGCGTATGTTTTAAGAGAATTTCGCCCACTTGATACGGGGAGTTTGGTTGCCCATGTGACTGTATCCTATCAATTGAAAATCAAAAACAAGGAAACATAGGAAGCACATTATCATCATCATCATCATCATCATCATCATCATCATCATCATCATCATCATCATTCTTATTATCTCCAAGGATTAAACCAAGGATGGTTTTTTCCGGTCTCAAATAGGCAAAGATTAGAGCTGCTCACTCCAGCGCTTCCTCGGACGTCCTACACCGTCCGTCCCCTCGGCTTATAGTTCCATAGTTGCTTGGGGATGCGGCAGTCATCCATTCAGCAAAGATGTTCCAACCAATTTTCTGCCGATACTGGGCAATCCTGTCGACTATACTTTCTAGATATTCTACATACGCCACTGATCAAACAAACTTTTTCATCATGATCATCATCTTCAAGGATTAAACCAAGGATGGTTTGTTCCGGTCTCAAATAGGCAAAGATTAGAGCTGCTCACTCCAGAGCTTCTTCGGACGTCCTAAACCGTCCGTCCCCTCGGCTTATAGTTCCATAGTTGCTTGGGGATGCGGCAGTCATCCATTAGGCAAAGATTTTCCAACCAATTCGGCCGATACTGGGCAATCCTGTCGACTATACTCATATTATTAAGTTCCTGGCGTATATCTGTGTTTCTTCTGTGATCATGGAAATTATGCCCTGCCACGTGCCTGAAAAATCTCATTTCGGCAGCTTGAATACGACTTGTTAAAGTCCTTCCTTCCGTTAAAGTCCAATTCTCAGATCTATAAAGAAGTGTGGAAAGGGCAATCACCTTGTAGAATTTTTGACGTGTTCCTTTACTTGCTGACTTGAGAGTTTGTCTAATGGTCTCGCAATTAAGGTTGAACTCAATGTCAAAATATTTCTATAATACATTAAGGGGCATTTTCAGAGAAAGAAATACTGGCTTAAATAATATCTCGTTTCATATTTCATCTTCTCCCACAGTACTGTGGTTAATTGATGAACAGCCGTGCCAGTTCCCGGGTCGTTTTTTACACTGAAGGTGGCCTCCAGCGGTGATATCGAAACGTCTCTTTATAGCGGCAGGAGTGCTTGTTCAGAATTGAATATTTCATAGGGTTGCAGAAGACTCATTACTGAATTGTGAATCTTAGGTTCTGAACAATTTTGTACCCGCAGATTTAAAATCAGTATACATAGCAGTAGTGTAGGTTATATTGACGCTAGTAAACAAATCTTATAAAAAGACAAAATATTTCAATTTTTGTACATTTAGGAATTTGTTTTTAATAGGTTTAATGTAATAGGAAAATACAAGTATAAAAAAAGCTGTAAATACGTACAAGCAAAAGCGACATATTTACATTCCTGTAGGGGAGTACAAGGTCGTGACTCGCGTTTACATTCCTGTAGGGGAGTACAAGGTCGTGACTCGCGTTTGCGAGCGGCCTCTACTGACACAAGAGGTAAGTACAAACCTGATTAGTGGCCTGTAAAAGAAAAAAAAATAACAAGAAATCTGCTGTGTTTGCATATGCCGTGGTGTAGACTTAACGGATTTGTTTTACATCAGTTACCATAGCAACTGACTTTGTTACGTTTCACGCATGCGTGTCTTGATCATCGTACATGTACTTCGTTTGTTTTTTGTGAGCTATAGTTGTTTAATTTCCAGAATTTAATGTTTCTTCTTCCTCTTCCTTAACTTCCTAGTTAGGACTCTGTCGTGTTCCATAACAACGGTCCTACAGGCTGTCACTCCACCTCTTCTTTGGACGACCAATGCTCCTCTCCGTGTTTCGTTTGCTGTCTCTTGCCTTTTTCACTATTTCACTAGCCTTCTGTCATCCATTGTTGATATGTATTCATTCCACATCCTTCTTCTTTCCGTAATTCAGGAATTAATATCTGTTACATTACACGTTTCTCTTATACTATTGTTTGGCAACCTATTGTATCTTGTCTTTCCTAGTACCGTCCGTAATATAGTAATTTCTATAGTTTGTCGTTTTCTTTGAGTTGTTGCTGTATCTGGCTTGGTGACTAATGCATACGATATTACAGTGCTGTGCTTTTTTAAACAGTTGTTTTTGTTTCTTGCATGAGGTATTTATTATTCAATATAAGGCTATTCTTGCAATCAGCAATTCTTCTTGCTTTCATCAATTTATGTTCCATTTCTTCATCTGCCCTATTATTACTTGTAAGCTGTGTTCCTAAGTAGTCTATCTGCATTACTTGTTCTATTATTTTATCATTTATAACAAGTTTACACCTTAATGGGACACGTGAAATAGTAACTGATTTTGTTTTCTCTTCCGCTATGCTCATGTTATATTTCCGTAATGTTTTGTTAAAATTATACACAAGTCTTTGCAAATCATTTACATTTTCCGCTACTAGAATAACGCCGTCTACATAACACATAATCTTAAACACACTTCGTCCCATCGTGCGTCTATTCATATGCTTTACCTCCTTAATAATTTCACGCCTCGCTACATTCAATATTACTTTGGAATTTGGGAAACCCCCTGCCTGATTCCTTTTGTTACACGTATATTATCTGATAATTCGCCATTGGCTTTTACTCTCATTAAAGCGTTTCTCATCGAGACTGGTTAGAAACATTGAGCCAACTGAACTGAATATCAGTAAGTAAAGTAGTATCGACTTTACAATCTCGCTCATTCTTCAATTTGTTTTTCGTACTGTGCTCACGTATTAATTAGTACACAAGTATCTACTCTGCTAATCGAATTTCCAAGTTATAGAGTTAGTGTCAGTGACGTGGAAAAACTAGGTAATGAATTGATTCATTGTTGGTATACCGTACTATATAGCTAGTAATTCCTTGCCGTATTTTTGTTATGATACGTAGCACCTATATGAAGCAGAGATTATTGACCTTAATGCGAAATACGTCGTCGAGCTCAGAGTCACTGTGTATTCACAGCGGGATATATATATATTTCAATCACTTTCTGCTACAGTCCGTTTCTTGATGTATATAATACTATAATACTTATAACTAATTTACCTCAAGATATACTTTTTTCCTTTAGGAACATGTTTCGGGAGATCTTGTTCTCCCATCTTCAGCCTTCACCATCTTGTTTCTGGTGAAGTATTTGTGTGTTGGCTTCTGGATGTTATTAAGGTAGTTTGATGGTCTTTGGTCCTTCAAAGTTGCATTATTGTGTGTGGTTGTGGTATCTGTTTTCGTATTTTGTGTATTTTCGATGTTGAGTGCTTTGAATATTGTGTCATGTTTTGTATTGATTTGTATTTGTTCTGGTATTAATTTGTTTTGTGTTTTATATTTGTAAATCTGTAAATTTTCCCAAATGTTCATTATGGTGCCTTTGTGTGGTATATGTTTTATTAGCGTTACATTGGTTATGTCTGGGAAATATCTATTAACAAAGATAATACAACAACCAACGGTATATACAAAATTGAATGCCAAGATTGCAATAAATGTTATATAGGACAAACAAAAAAAACAGCTGAAAAAACGTTATTTTGAACACCTAAATGCATACAAAAACCAAATATATATAAATCCAATTTAGCCACACATGCAATAAACACAGGACATGAATTCCCAGACATAACCAATGTAACACTAATAAAACATATACCACACAAAGGCACCATAATGAACATTTGGGAAAATTTACAGATTTACAAACATAAAACACAAAACAAATTAATACCAGAAAAAATACAAATCAATACAAAACATGACACAATATTCAAAGCACTCAACATCGAAAATACACAAAATACAAAAACAGATACCACAACCACACACAATAATGCAACTTTGAAGGACCAAAGACCAACAAACTACCTTAATAACATCCAGAAGCCAACACACAAATGCTTCACCAGAAACAAGATGGCGAAGGCTGAAGATGGGAGAACAAGATCTCCCGAAACATGTTCCTAAAGGAAAAAAGTATATCTTGAGGTAAATTAGTTATAAGTATTATAGTAATATATATATATATATATATATTCAATCACTTTCCGCTACAGTTCGTTTCTTGATATATATAAAGTATTTAAAATTTATAATTATATTACCTCAAGATGTTCTTTTCCTTATTTGGAACATGTTGCGAGAGTTCCTGTTCTCTCATCTTCATCATCGCGAAGGCTGAAGATGAGAGAACAGGAACTCTCTAGAAACATGTTCCAAATAAGGAAAAGAACATATTGAGGTAATATAATTATAAATTTTAAATACTATATATATATATATATATATATATAATATTGCGACAATACAAGCATAGGCTGTAATCCGTATATATATGAAATAAATAAATATTTAATTTAATTTTAATCATATGTAATAGACGAGCAGGTGTGAAATTGGAAGCTGGCTTTCAAACAGTAATCAACTAGAAATATCACGCGATTACCGCTGTAAGCGTGTACACAAGTAAATAGAGTGTGTGCGTGAAGCCTGTTTGAGCCTGAAAGTTTGCAGCCCCACCCCAAGTAAATGCTAAATTAAGAGTATATTTAATTTTAAGCAAACCATAAATGTTAGAAAGAATGTAAAAGCTTCTAAAAATGCGTAAAAATCAGACACATGTGCAGTGCGAATTCTACGTAATTCGGACAATCAGTGCGAATTCTGTGCGATTTTTAAACTGTAATAATTACACTAACTATGCGATCATTGTGATAATTACATATCATGTGTGTAATTAAAGTAGACATTATTAGATCACCTTGAAATCCGCATTAAACAGTGCGATTGGCAAAAAAGTGCGAATATGTGAAATGAGACGAGAGTGGAGGCACTCAAGCCAGGGACAGTTTTTGACATGCTTATTCCTGAGCCAACAGGTGTGGTTTTCTTGGTGGATATAAATACGAGCCCAGGAGAGCCAAACTCTCTCTTCTAACATTCTTCAGTCGTGGCGGTACGCTATGTCCGTCTGAGACGCGAATTTTTTAATTACTTTGGACAAAGTTAGACGCTATGTCTACATCAACAAGACTTTTACATCGTAACTATAAAGTATTACGGGAACTGTTTTGATTTCAAGTAGTAATGAAAAACAATAAATAAAAAGTACCGTAACAATAAAATCGTCGGACGTCTGCGAGCAGTCTACAACTAAGAACATCAACTTTAGACAGATGGCGAGAGAACTTCTATCAGAGGAACGAGACACATAGCACTAGAGACGGTTCTATCACAACAGCAACCGATCCAGAGCAAAACGTCATTACAGTCTACAGCAGCCGATGTACCATGAAGGACGAGAGACGGGAGAACGAGCAGTGAGACCAGGAAGGACAAGAGGGCATCCAGGAGGAGAGGACCGACGGATCACTGGAGGACATGGGACAATCTGCAGAATTTAAGGTGACGAAAAACCAATTTGTAATTATCAAAGAATAAAGACATTGAAAGACTTTAATAAAAAACATTTTTAAAATTAAAGAATAACTATGTAGATAGAGATAAGAGAATGTAATTTACGTGTAATCAGAATATTTTTAATTAAATATCACTATAATATTGACGACTCGGAACACTAAGTTTTTTATAAGTAAAAACGTAAAGTTTTACCTTACAGCCTAAACCGGCTTTCACCTATAGAAGGCTTCATCAGAGGCTGTCGTTAGTAGCGCTGCTCGTCTTGTTGTTGGCGACGAGATAGTGTTTCGAAAGATTGAAGCCTTGATAAAGGCCTAAAACATAACATACATTACAAACATAACAAACAAACACTAACAAAGCTCATAATTGACACAGAAACAAATATAAAAAACACAGCACCAGAACATCAAGACACATTAAGACATAATATAAACAACACAATAGGAGTACATAAGACACCAGACAACAACAACCACAACTCAGAAATACACACAGCCATCAAACTGAGGGAAAAGGCACACAAACACAACATCACATTTGTAAAAGCTGACAAAGGCAACACGACTGTAATTATCCCCACAGACAACCTACACAAAAAAGTACAAGACTTCATAGAACAGAACAACATCACAGAACTAAAACACGACCCCACCGACAGATACCAAAACTCAGTAAAACAAATAGTCAACAAAGCCAAACACATTATGACACATAAACAAAAGCCCTACATGAAACAAATCCGACCATCAGCACCTACACTCCAAGCGCTTCCCAAAATCCATAAAGAAGACATTCCGATCCGCCCCATTATCAACTACCGTAATGCCCCTGCACACAAACTGGCAAAATATCTAGACAAAATTATTAGACAACACACACAAATAGACAACAACATTGCAGTAAAAAACAACACTGACCTAGTAACAAAAATAAAAGACATACACATCCCCCATAACGCCACATTAGCCTCCTTTGACATTAAAAACCTGTACACAAACATCCCCATCTCTGAAACAAACTCAAACAGAACAACACACCAGACGAACTTATCAATGAAATAACAGAAACTCTGAACATTATCACAAAACAAAACTACTTTACTTATAACAATAAATACTACACACAGAACGATGGCCTACCCATGGGCTCCCCCATATCCAGCATTCTAGCAGAAGTCTTCCTCCAACACTTAGAAAAAACAAAAATACTCACAAACAATGACAGACACTCACATAAAATACTATATTGGCACAGATACGTTGATGACATTCCAATACTATACAGGGTAAACAAAAGACAATGTGAACAGTTACTAACGCACATAAACAAAATACATAAAAACATAACCTTCACTGCCGAATACGAACACAACAATACCATAAACTTCTTAGACCTCTCCATCACAAAACTAGAACACAGGCACAAATTCAGTATATACAGAAAACCAACTACAACTGACACACTAATACACAACACCTCCAATCACCCAATACAACACAAACTAGCTGCTTTTAGAACCATGATACATAGACTTAACAACATCCCCTTAGATGAAATAGACTACAAAGACGAACTAAACACGATAAAATATCTAGCAGAATCTAACGGTTATGACAGAACAATAGTCAGTAAACTCCTACACAAAACACAAAACAAACAACAGACAAAGACAGAAAACAACAAATTCATAACACTAACATACATCAACAAACAAACAGAAAAAATTGCCCACAAATTCAAAAAAGCAGGATACAGAATCGCTTACAAAACTACTAACAAAACAGAACACACACTATCAAAACGCATGCCCAAAGCACAAAACAAATTCGATCTACCCGGTGTATATAAACTAAATTGTTCAAATTGCAGTAAATTCTACATAGTCCAGACAGGACGTAGCTTCAAACAGAGATACATTGAACACACAAAAGCACTCCACACCACTACAGAATCTACCTTCGCAAACCACCTCATTGAAGCAAACCACACATATAAAAACATCGACAATAACATGAACATACTACACGTACACACAAAAGGCCGAAAACTAGACACTCTAGAACAATTAGAAATATACAAACACACAAAAACAAATAAAAACGACATCCTAAACGAACAGACACAATTCAAATCGCACGCATTATTCGAACACATCTCACCACACACACACAGCTTCAATCTTTCGAAACACTATCTCGTCGCCAACAACAAGACGAGCAGCGCTACTAACGACAGCCTCTGATGAAGCCTTCTATAGGTGAAAGCCGGTTTAGGCTGTAAGGTAAAACTTTACGTTTTTACTTATAAAAAACTTAGTGTTCCGAGTCGTCAATATTATAGTGATATTTAGTTAAGTAACGGACACGTCATGGACAACGAAATCCAAGTATTTTTAATTATTTTTCTTTAATGAATGAACAGGCAATGTAAGAATACTTTAAATCCTTGCTTAAATAATTAACAAGTAATTAATTCATTTAAATATTTTTATTGAAAGCACATAAAGTAACGTAATTGGGAATAATCAATTAGTTGTGTTAAAATGATTATAAAGCCATAAAAGGTATGTCAAGTATAGAGTAAGAATGTATTAACAATTTTAAAAAACACACAGTCAGACTGAGTAGTCGAGAAATTATAATATAACGAAGAAATGCTTTACTTAGAATTGATAATATAATATCAAAGATATAAAATTTATTTTTGTGATGAGAATATGGCAAGCAAAGAAACATTGAAAACATAGATAATGAATATCTTATGGCGAATCAAGTATTACTATAATATTATTATTTTTATTATGTGTGTTTGCATTAATAAATGAAAACATATTACGATTCATAAAAGGACTACTCTTATTATAATTACACCTGAACTCCAATTATACATACACGTTGTTGGTAATGTTATATATAAATGTTATATGAGTATTAACACGGCACCAATTAAAAATTACATTAAGTACAGCAATGTGTACCGTCGTATAAAAATGGCTCCCAAAGAACGTGGGGCTCCACAAAATTAAATTATATTAAACAATTGTATTTGTATTGTTATAATATATATATTCAACACTTTCTGCTACAGTTCGTTTCTTGATATACATAAAGTAATTTAAAATTTATGTTTATATTACCTAAAGATGTTATATATTTCCTATTCGGAACATGTTTCGAGAGCTCCCGTGCTCTCATCTTCAGCCTTCGCAATCTTGTTTCTTGTGAAGTATTTGTGTGTTGGCTGCTGGATGCAATTAAGGTTGTTTGTTGGTCTTTGGTATCTCAAAGTTGTATCACTGTGTGTGATTGTGGTATATGTTTTTGTATTTTGTGTATTTTCGATGTTGAGTGCTTTGTCATGTTTTGTATTAAATTGTATTTGTTCTGGTATTAGTTTGTTTTGTGTTTTATGTTTGTATATTTGTAAATTTTCCCAAATGTTCATTATGGTGCCTTTGTGTGGTATATGTTTTATTAGTGATACATTGGTTATGTCTGGGAATTCGTGTCCTGTGTTTATTGCATGTGTGGCTAAATTGGATTTATTTATTTCTGGTTTTTTGTATGCGTTTAGGTGTTCAAAATAACGTTTTTTCAGCTGTTTTTGTTTGTCCTATGTAACATTTATTGCAATCTTGGCATTCAATTTTGTATATACCGTTAGTTGTTGTATTATCTTTGTTGTGTGAGCTATTTAGAATTTGTAATTTATTTTTATTAGTTTTGTATGCTATTTTTATATCTGTGTTTTTAAATAGTTTTGTTAGTTTAATCATTTTATTATTTATGTATGTGAATGTGGCCCATTTTTTGTTGTTGTTATTATTTATGTGTTCTTCATTTTGATTAATTCTTAATTGTTCAGTTTTTATTTTATATTTGATTTTATTTTCTATTTTGTTTACAGTATTTTTATTGTATCCATTTTCATAACCAATTTGGTATATTATAGTTCTTTATTTTTCAGTTTCTTGTTTGTTTAGGGGAATTTTGTACATTCTGTTAAATAGCGAATAGAATGGGTACAAGATGAGAAGTCTGAGGATGAGTACAAGATGGTACCGGAAACATGTTCCTAACAAGGAAAACAAAATCTTGAGGTAAATTCATTATAAATATAAATATTATATACATCAATAAACGGACTGTAGCATAAAGCGATTGAATATATATATATTTCTTTTCTCGACGTAGGAACGTACAGCTCTTCTATGCTAGACGTTCCACCGAATCAGTTAATTACCACAGTACAAGGACAACGTAAATAACATAAATAAGCTTTCTAATTAAGAGACAGTTCTACAAACATTCACAGCAATTAAAGTTCTTAGAAGCAATGGATAGTTGGAATGTAAACATTCTAACAGAACACAATACGGTGTAAAACTTATCAAAAGAAAAATCAAACACGACATGCATTAATCATATTGTGTATCAGCACATTATTAATTTTCTTTTGGCCATATACTTTAGTCCAATTTGGCAATGTTAGGAATTATAATGTTGATGTTAAGACAGGTGAGTTTCAGAAGATCTGTGGGTAAATAAATCGTAATTTTAAAGACGAGGCACGTCGAGATACAAAATGAAAGTTCTACAAAGTTATGGGAGTCCCTGAACTGTCCCGTGGGTGTGAATTATGGACTATAACCAAGAAACTAGACAGTAAAGTACAGGCCTCAAAAATGGCGTTCTTGATAGGAGTCAAAAGGTGTTATAAACTTGACCGTATAAGGATTGAGGCCATAAGAGAAGAGTTACAAGTTTTTAACTTGAATGGAAAATTAAAAGATTACGAACAACTGTAGAAAGAACACTTATAAATAATGTCATGTTTTAGACTGACCAAACAAGTCTGGAAGTACAAACCTATAGGACACAGATTTGTGAGTAGACCCAGGAAGAGATGGCTGGAAGATCTTTGAAGACTGAAATTCATTACCTTGCTTACGCCTGTTGTGAAGATGAAGCATTCTAATCCCATACATAATCACCGTAACGTCTGTGGCACCCCCCAAAAATTCAACAAATCTCTACTTAATTGGGTTATATAATTTTGCATTGTAAATATTCCTTTACTTTTAAAGTTGTTAAAAATTAAGATATTAATATAAACCATTTTTAAAAAAATTAAAAAATTCCAGTGTGTAGAAGTGTGATATAGAAGCGTGCGTGCGTGCGTTAGCAATACAGAAGGATTTAGGCAAACATTTGCACTGAACGTTGGAACAGATTTTCCGTGAGCATTAATAAGTTTCACGTGGGCACAGGTAAATGGGTTAATGAGCAGGTATTTGAAATTTCTGGTTCAACCATACTATAGAAACAATAAAGCTATTGAAGCGGTAAGCAATGGTGCCGTAAGTGACTTTGTTGCCCACTCCTTATATCCCGAAAATTTCAAACGTACTATGTACAGTGTTCGTGCTCCAACCAAGGAGTGAATGAGTGCAAAATTGGTTTCTATGTATGTGTACTGGTTGGTATCTGCAAAGTCCGTCTGGTCAAAAAAAAAGGTCATACCTTTGCGTTCAGGCATCGTTTTCGATAAAAATAATGTTACGACTGTCTCCTTGATCGCCGTAGCTACAGTGGAACACAAAATACAAGACACCAATGAAGTCACTAATCACCAGCTTTAATTACCACAATTAACAGTTTGTAATCAACAAGTTATTCAAGAAGATTATACTCGTACAATAATTAAAGTAAATTTGTCCACAAGTAATAATAATGTCAACTAATAGAGTCCTGCACAATAATCACTTTTCACTAATAACGACTTGAACGGACTGAGTAATCGACCAACGTAAACTGAGTGACTGAAGTAACCGTCGATGGATGCTTATATTTATATCCCGCTAAGAAGCCAGAATAATCTGTCACTTTTTGGATGACCTATTAAACAGTTGCCTATTACAGGCGCTCTCGAATCTACTAGAAACAGTCTCACTGTCTGGCCTTGAACACAGTGCGCCGACCGATAAGGTCTGAAATAGCCTCGATTATTGACGCATGACAAGTGTCACGTAATTGTCTTTCCTCTCAAAGTAGCAGGCAATACGTACGCACACACACATTACAGCTGGGCTCTGCTGTGATAGCCGGCAAACATGTAGAACGGCACACCACATTGTTAGAGAATGTTCCGTTGCGTGACAATACATTCATTCTAGTGTTTAAGGAATAGCATTTTTGAAAGTACTGACATATTTTTGTGCACTGTAGTTAGTAAAATATAGCTTGTAACTAAGGTCAGAGACCATTAACTCACAAAATCTTATCCTATTCAAGTGTCTTTATTTCAATGTTCCTACAACAATTTCGTAATACACTACGAATGAATATTAATACACATTAAAGCATATTAACTTTCTGAACACTATTACCTTTTACGTGGATAAAATTTACTTCAAATATTAATAACGGATCTCAATATTTACCCGTGAAACTTGGGAGATAAATTTCGGTTTCTTCATAGACGGAAAACGGCGTCATTCAATATTACAAACGCCCGTATATAACACTAAATACGTTTTGCGTCTCGCAATACACTTGACCCAAAAAATGCGTAGACGACACATGCATACAAGTGGTTTAACAATCAACATTAACCGCCTGACGTAAAAAAATTTTAATATGGTGAACGTGGTTTGGTTTAACCATTAACAAAACTAGGAGATGCTCCTGAGCGAGAGGTGAGTTTAGTTCTAGAGAAGGTGAGAAAAGCTTCTGGAGGCAACGAAATGAGACTAGCATAAATGTTGTTATACCCGTTTTTCTTAGGACAATTCAGATATAGATTCATTCCATACAATTGTTTATACAATTATGTATAAATCTGATTTTAACAAACTAGATTGGTTTACAAATAGACGGACGTTAATTCATCATCAACATCATCTTCAAGGATTAAACCAATAATGGTTTGTTCCGGTCTCAAATAGGCAAAGTTAGAGCTGCTCACTCCAGCTCTTCCTCGGACGTCCCACACCTCTCCGTCCTTTCGGCTTATAGTTCCATAGTTGTATGGGGATGCAGCAGTCATCCATTCGGCAAAGATGTTCCCACCAATTCAGCCGATACTGGGCGATACTGTCGAGTATACTAATAATATTCAATTCCTGGCGTATATATGTGTTTCTTCGATGATCATGGAGAGTATATCCTGCCATGTGCCTGAGAAATCTCATTTTAGCCGCTTGGATGCGACTGGTATGGCCTTACGTTAACGTCCAATTCACACACCGTGTAGAATTTTACGCGTGTTCCTTTACTTACTGACTTAAGGGTTCGCCTAATGGTCCCGTACATAAAGTTGAACTTATGGAACTTATTCACAACGTCGTTGCTTGCATTATAAGACACAATGTCGTTGCTTGCATTATATGCCACACTGTCTTTTTAGTCTCATGAATGATGGAAATATCTACACCCATTAAATTAAATTCCCGTTGAAGTTCAATTCCCTTATGTGCGAGTCTCCTTACACTCCATACGCCAATTTTAAATTGTTCTGAAATACCAAGTCGTTTTTTCCTTTTATTCACAGCTGTGGTCAGCAACTTTTTATCCGTGCTGAGTCCTTATTTGAAACAATTTAGTAATGAATACGTCCCCTGGATATGTTACTAGTATATCGGAGGGTAAGACGTATGGTAGGGCTGCCGCCTTTAGGCTTAACGTCCAGCCCTGTTTTCTGTCTGGGTGTTCTCCCATAAACTGACTGTCTTACCAAACTAAAGAGACCAGTTTTCCCTGTTGAGATATCCATAAGGATCTTTAATGTATTTCCCCTTACCTCTCACATCCTACGCCGTTGACCAATAGAAGAGCAGTCGTCTTTAGGCGCAATTTTCTTATCCCAAGGGCAAGAGGGTGCCCTAGCCTCTACTTGACAATGACAAGTAGACGAGGGACAGTTACCACCTGCTGTCACTGAATCTCCAGTCTCTGGAGATTATGAAGTTTTACTGAAATTTTTAGTGTCTCTGGGATGGCAATTTTGATCCTGGCCGTAGACGCTTATATGTACCCCGCAGCAGTTCCAGAATAATGTTCTATCCTTTTGGCGACTTGCCGGCGTAATTTGCGTAGCTAAGAGTGGGCTCAAACAGTCTGGAAGCTACTTGAATGCACGGCCTTGATAGACACGCTACTCCTGTAGTCTAGAGACGTGTAGATCGCTTACATAACTTTACCAGTCGAATTTCCCATAGCGTTACGTAATTGTCGGAGTAATATAAAGAATAATAAATTTAAAAATAACAACTGAAATGCATCATCATTTTCTTAACGGTTTTAAGATTTAGTAATTGTTCTTATTCGACAGTCCACCTTTTTTTAGGTCTACCAACCTTTCTTCAGCCTCTAGGGTTGTAATTTTCGCTATCTCCGGTATTCTACTTTCTTCCATTCTAGCGATGTGTTGAATCTATTTTCTTTTGTATTCTTTAATACTTTCATTAACTGTAAAAATATCTAAGTCACTTAATATCTCCTCATTTTATTATGGACCTTAGAATGTTTTCACATCCAGGAGTAGGATATGGGGAATATAGAGCCTCGTTTGGACCAGAGCGTCTACCTTCTCAAGTCCATCGTGCGTGATGAGGAGCCACACCCTATTCAAGATGGTCCTATAACTGAACACGACGGATCTACACCAGAGAAGGTCGATAAAAATACTAGCCGGCATAGGGATGGTTGCCCTATATGGGGGGGGGGGTCTCAATCAAGAACTCACGGTTCCAACAGTAACTTCGGAATTCGGAAACCAGGATAGCTTAAATGCAGGAACCAAAAACAAAAAAACCCTTGTTTACGTACTTGTATATGTGTGTGTACAGGGCGATGGGGGGGTGCCCGCGAAAAGGAAGGATAGGGAGAAAGACCAACACACAGAAAGGTTTTAAGAAGCGATGTAAAGGAAAGGAAACGGAAGACCATTTTATATCTCCAAAGGAAACGTAAGTGACAAATGATTAGTGACTAACTTGGATGGAAAATGTTTTCCTTTCCCTCTGTCTGTCTGTCTCTTATCAGATCCAACCAGCGATACACGTACGAATATCATTGTGTAATTCTGTGACCTTATCTTCACCCTAACGTTTTCGTATAAAGTTATCCCACGGTAGCACTAAATCCAAGCTTACATGATGGTTAAATTTAGGTATTTTCTGTGTATGTCAGCTTCGTGGAAATCAGAGAAACCAACTTATTTTTAAAGTATGAAAGAAAGACGTGGCAATGTCAGTACATTTAGATTTGTTCAAACGTAATTAGCGGAATATACGAGGTGTGTTAAAAAGAAGAAGACCGAACTATTTGTGTAGCACGTCAACTAGCGTACAGAGCGAGCTGCACAATTAAGTGCTGGTAGCAACAGTTCGCTGCTACGCTGTCGGCGCGTGTTCGATTCCGCCGGGGTCATCTGATTTAGATACGACCATTCCCCCTCGCAGGCCGATGGCAAACCAGCGGGAAGTATCCTGCCCTACCTAGTATAAACCCTCCCCAAGTATGCCGTTCGGACCCCGGCGTTAAACTGTAGGACTCATATACTTGTGAAAGACTCCGTAACACACGCACCACAGGTAGGCTATATGCGGGGAGGGTAGAAACCAGTCGAAAGACTGAAGGACCCAATAAAAGACAATTTTTAACGCCGGAATACCGTTACCTCCGACCCGTCATGATCATCAGTCTTGGAGCTACACGCGCTGTAGTGGGCATGAGCACACACTGGCCGTCGGATTTATAACGAAGTGAGAATGAAGATCTTAACGCAACGTGTATGTGCACAATTTTGCTGTTAGCTCCGTAAAATCTTTACAGAGCAATTTCCATTTCAATTCCAAAGTTGCCATTACGATGTGCATTGGTACGCAGTTGCTGACCGATTTCAAGACAGGGTTCTTTCTCATCGTCTGTCGACAAACGCAGCAAGAATTTTTCAGTGATACTATGCATTTTCGTTTTCTATGAACACTTAATTAAAATAACATAATATGTGGATCCCCAATCTGTCAGAAAGTCTTGGCAGACAAACGATGATCTACAGTTATCCCTTAACGAGCTGTCTTGCCATGATGTTCGACATCGCTTTGCTCTGCAGTGATCATTATTGTTTCCCTTAATTTAGAAAAAGCTTAAAATAATTGTTTGGTTTATGAAGGCTTCAATTGAACAACTAGAATGTCTCTGTAAAGTTTTAACCTAGTTTTGCCGCAAATTTCATAGACATACGTTGTTCTTTGAGGTCTTACCTGATCACTTTGTCACTAATCCGACGGACAGCGTGCAAAACTCCCCATTCAATCAGATACACCCCAAAGACTAATGCTGATAGCGGAGCAGAATAAATGCCAGTTTGATGTCAAAAATCTATCTCTAGGTGTGCCCAAAATCGCAACGCGTTGTTTGTGCGGGTTGAGGTGTTGTCCAGAAAGTTAGGTCCTTTTTAGAACACACGTCGTATACTTGAGATAAAATAATTTTCCTTGTAAACAATTACCCGCTGTGGCACATTAAAGGCGCCGTAGATATAAGAAAAAGAAAGAGGTTTGTTCCATTAATGCTGACGGTGTGGTCTCCTGGGAAATACAAGTTAAACGAGATAGCGTACCCCGTTAACTGCCGTCAAATTCTCTACAGACAGCATCGCCTCTTTATTATTTACTGCAAAACCGCCTCGCATTAAATACTGCAGAGCTCTGTGGGTTTTCAACGGAAAAGCTTCGCTGATCGGAGAGAAGCAATTTGCTGGAGCAGATAACCTCGTTAAACGTGCACTCCCACGGGCGTGTAATTATTAATGTTTTACAAATCCGTCTCAGTATTAGATTTTATGATTTCTTGTTTTATTTATTTCCTTTTCCTGAATGGGTTTTTGAAGTTGCTATTACTGTTACTACAACACACGTAGGACAGTGCAGTGACTCCCTAACTTTGTAAAACTTTAATTATGTATCCCAACTTACCTTTTTTTCTAAATGTACTGTAGATTGTTCCACAGACAGTCTGCAACTTAAATGACTTAACATTAATATCGTACTTCCTATCGTAGTCAATATCATTTCCCGAATAACTAAAAATCACTCACATTTTCTATAATTCAATAATCAATCATTATGTTTTTGTTCTCATTGGTTCCTTGCCTTGAAATGCCATTAACTTGATTTTATAGTGAAGATTTTATATTGTATTGTTTTAAAATCTGACGAAGCTTAAAAACAGATTTCTGCTAATGAGATTCTGTATTCTGAAGTACAAGCAAGTCGTTAGCAAACAAAAGCAAATTCAAATATTTTGCTTTACTTTATATATACGATTCTGTGTAAGGAATTACAAATTTGTGTGTGTGTGTGTGTGTGTGTGTGTGTGTGTGTGTGTGTGTGTGTGTGTGTGTGTGTGTGTGTGTGTGCATATTTAATATTTATAATAATATTACGTCAAGATGTTTTTTTCTTATTTATAACATGTTTCGGGACTCTTTATGTTCCCATCCTCAGCCTTCCTGGACCGGGAGGAGCCCTGAGGATGGGAACACAAAGACTCCCGAAACATGTTCCAAATAAGAAAAAAGATTTGAGGTAAAATTATTATAAATATTAAATATATTATATAAATCATTAAATAGACTGTAGCAAAAAGTGTTTGGATATATATATATATACACACACACACACGCACATGATACATACGTATCCGACACTGCAGTCAAGGATGGACCTTGCCCCCCCCCTTAAAGTCTATATATCGAAGTATATAGTGAAGTATTTATGTTTATGTAAAGAATAATTGTAAATAATAAAACTCAGAGGGAGACACAGCTAAAGTCCTGTAAGGTTGTGGCTGTGCGGACTTTAATGTATGACTGTGAAACATGGACTCTCCTGCAAAAAGGTATTTCAAAAATACAGTCCTCGGAAATAAAACGTTTAAGTGCAGTTAAGGGTTGCAGTTTAAGAAGATCGACTACGAAATGATGACACAAAGAAAGACCTGAAGTTACAGTCGGTTCTGGATAGTATAAACGAATACAGGCAGAATTAGAAGTCGCGTGTGGAACGCATGGTAGACACGCGTATTCCTAAACAAGCGTTTGAATATAGGGCCAGTAGGAATGAGAGACCGTGGAAGACCCTGGAAAAAATGGTCAGGGACTCTGTAAAATCGGTACGGGTTACAGTCCAAACCGTGTACTGAAGAAGAAGAAGAAGAAGAAGAAGAAGAAGAAGAAGAAGAAGAAGAAGAAGAAGAAGAAGAAGAAGAAGAAGAAGAAGAAGAAGAAGAAGAAGAAGAAGAAGAAGAAGAAGAAGAAGAAGAAGAAGAAGAAGAAGAAGACTCTCAAACCTAATAACTTAGAGTTTAAATTGATTTTCAAATAATCTAAGCTATTTAATGTGATGTTTGTACATTCTTAACGTGCCAGAACTGTTTTAAGATTCCAGCAGCAAACGAACAGACAGTCTAAGGTGTGGCAAAACTCACAACATCAAACGAACAAACTAATTACACACAGAGAGCACTTCATTCGTTTGTTGTAGAACAGAGAACATTACAAACCGAGGAGAGCAACTTGAATCAAGTTGAGCAACTACAGTGCAATACAATACAACGATTTACATAGGCCTACATATTGCGGTTAAGCGTTTAACACATTGCGTTGCGTGTATTGTTGCCCGACCGGTTTGTATTCAGTTAACAACAACTACTTGCAAGAGTAGGAAGCAAACGGTAATTTGTGTGTACCTGAGATAGGTAAGTTTCTAGTTAAAGTACCGTATATTCTACGAAGTTCACGTCCCCCTCCAGTTGTATGCGCCAGAGACTCTGTGAAATCCGAACGGGCTATAACCCAAGCTATGTAATGAAGAAGAAGACGAAGAAGAAGAAGAAGAAGAAGAAGAAGAAGAAGAAGAAGAAGAAGAAGAAGAAGAAGAAGAAGAAGAAGAAGAAGAAGAAGAAGAAGAAGAAGAAGAAGAAGAAGATAATGGATAATAACATTTTTAAAAAGAGCACCTTAAATGCAAAAACTAAAACAAAAATCTTTGTTTACGTAGGTGTATATGTGTGTGTGAGGGGATGATAGTGGCTGCGCACGGAAAGGTATAGACGAGGAGAGTGAGAAATAGGAAGAGTGAGTGAAAGAGAGTCAGAGAGTCAGAGAGAGAGAGAGAGAGAGAGAGAGAGAGAGAGAGAGAGAGAGAGAGAGAGAGAGAGAGAGAGAAGATAGATCAATACACAGAACGAATTTAAGAAGCGACGTAAAGGAAAGGAAACGGGAGACCTTTTTACAGTGTATCGCAAAGAAAGCGTACGTGACAAATGATTGTACAGAAGACTAACTCGGACGGAATGTGTTTTCCTTTATCTCTGTCTGTCTGTCTCTTATCAGATCCAACCAGCGATGCAGGTACGCTGGAATATCATTGTAGTATAATATGACCTTGGACGTTCCCCTAACGTTATCGTATAAAGCGATCCCTTGGTAGCACTAAATCCAAGTTTACTTGATGGGTACAATAATTGTTTTCTACAGTTTCTATATGCGACAGAAATATACGTGTACTTCGTAGGCGTAGACGGCCGGACTCAATGTTGTTAAAATTCCTTCCCGGGGTGTCGGGCCGTGATTCATTGTTTTCTACAAAAACAGACGTTTTGACAATGCCATCGACAACCATTATTGGTGTAAAATCGAGTTACGCTAACGTAAGGTGGTTAAGCTCCTACAGAACAGTGTCGGAACCAGCAGTGTTGGTCGTCGCTGGAGTAATGCCAATAAATCTGATGGCTGAGAAGAGAAGGAGGGTCTACACAACCAAGGAAGACTTGGGGTTTGTAGACGCAAGAGCAGTGGCCAGGGCACACTCCATGCTGAGCTGGCAACTACGATGGGAGCAGGAGAGTCGAGCTAGGTGAACGGCGAGGCTGATTGTGAACCTCCCTGAATGGGTGGACAGAACGCACGGCGAGGTAGATTATTACCTTACTCAATTCCTGACAGGGCATGTTTATTTCTGTGCATACCTGCGAAGGATGGGTAAGATGGAGGATCCGTCGTGCGTGTATGGCGACTCAGACTCTGATGACGCTCAACATACTGTTTCGAGTGTCAACGGTGGGTGCTGGAGAGGTGAGGACTGAAATCGGAGATTGGCCCCATTAGGCCTGATAACATCATAGGCGTCATGCTCAACAGCAAAGAGAACTGGGATATGGTTGTGACCTTCGTGAGGATGGTCCAGCGGCAGAAGAAGCCTGAACAGGACCGTCTCACAGGTCGATGATATAGATAAAGCTGTAGAAGCCTAGTAGGCGCAATACGAGGTGCCACCCTGAAGCCATACGAATAGTTGTTCCAGGGGGGGTTCCCTGCCTGTAAAGTGGAGGTTTTTTAGTGGGTGCGAGTCCCACACACCGGGAGACCAGTCGGGTGTCTCCTGATGGTGGATAATGCATTTTTCCTTCCCCGCAAAAAAAAACCTAAGGCAGTTGACGTACTGACATAAGTTCAGACGTGAAAAGCATTGAATAACTCTCTGACAGCAACTGACAATATACAGTAGGGTACGCTGGTAATCATCACAGATTCTATATTCTTTTAAATAAACTTTACTTTTCGTTTTGTTGCGATTTTGCGATTTTGTACTGTTAATTAAAAAAACCATTAACTGGTGTTATAAAATATTTCACTATCGGTCTTACACATTTGCAAATATTTTACGTATTTTGGTCAGGACAAATTATTGTTATTCACATATATGTTTTTATATTATATGTACCCCGTGCGTACTGCTTCTGTCAGAGTGACACGCCTCTAAATCAAGCAACAAATTGGATTTCAGATGTGCCACGCCTGTTTGTTTATATCTGTATTGAACTAAGAACGGAGACAGTATAGTCACATATTGTAGCATCAACAACGTTGTCCCCCCCCCCCACACACACACACAGCACATTCACAGACATAATAAATAAAAAGCATTCTTCAAACAATATAATATATATTTTTTGTTAGTGTCACACTAATGTTGACGCCATTTATCGATTACGTTTTCCCACGTAGAAACAATGGTATGTTTTTTTCTAGTATAAGTGGAACCAGAAATCGTAAATTTAGCTGAACATTTTAACAGTGATAAAGGTTTGTTTCTCCCTTTCAGTGTCAAAATATTTCTTATTTACTTACGTTTAAGCATGCCACTACCCACAAAAAGATTATGTAGCAAGCACGAAAAATTAAGTAGCTGGATGAAATATTATTAACACTATACTACCCGCCGTAAAGTGTTATACCATGATTTAAAATGAGGTGCAATCTAAATACATAAATTAGTACTTAATATGTTTAGTCGGGTACTGGTACAACGAAAGTAAATAAACAGTATTTTGTCACTGACAGGCAGTTCCACTTTTATTTTGCATTATTTTGCACTGAAAGGGAGTTACATTTTAACATTTTGCTACTTTTATCACTGTTAAAATGTTCTGCTAAGTTTACGATTTCTGGTTCCGCTTATACTAGAAAAAATATGCCATTGTTTATACGTGGGAAAACGTAATCGATAAATGGCGTCAACGTTAGCGTAACACTAACAAAAATATATTTTTTAATGTTTGAAGAATGCTTTTTATTTATTATGTTTGTAAATGTACTGTGTGTGTGTGTGTGTGTGTGTGTGTGTGTGTGTGTGTGTGTGTGTGTGTGTGTGTGTGTGTGTGTGTGTGTGTGTGTGTGTGTGTGTGTGTGTGTGTGTGTGTGTGTGTGTGTGTGTGTGTGTGTGTGTGTGTGTGTGTGTGTGTGTGTGTGTGTGTGTGTGTGTGTGTGTGTGTGTGTGTGTGTGGACAACGTTGTTGATGCTACAATATGTGACTATACTGTTTCCGTTCTTAGTTCAATCCAGATATAAACAAACAGGCGTGACACATCTGAAATGCTTGACTTATTGTTGCTTGATTTAGGGGCGTGTCACTCTGACAGAAGCAGCATGCACGGGGTACATATAATATAAACATATTTGAATAACAATAATTTGTCCTGGCCAAAACACGTATAATATGTGCAAATGTGTGAGACCGACACTGAAATATTTTATAACGCAGTTAATGGCTTTTTTAATTAACCGTACAAAATCGCAACAAAACAAAAAAGTAAAGTTTATTTAAAACAAAATAGAAGCGGTGATGATTACCAGTGTACTATATATTGTCAGTTGCTGTCAAAGAGTTATTCAATGCTTTCCACGTCTGAACTTGTATCATCACTTGAGAGTCAGAGTTACTATTGATAAGACAGTCCACAACGACGACAATTTTCACGTGATATATAAAATTTAATATCCAAATGTAATTTGTGTATTATTTTTAGCATTATTGCTTATTATAGAGATTTTCCTTAATGGAGGAAAGATAATAATCAACAACAATAATATTAACTATGCAGTTAGCAAATATAGTCGACATTGTTTGGAAATTACTAACTAAATAACAAACTTTACATAATGAGAAGATTCAATTTACTACAGTCAGAGTTTCTTTCTATTTCTAATTGCCACTTCCTGTGTAATTGTTATTCTGTGTCTCTCTGGATCTCCTTTTCTGTCCCGTCTGGAAGTTGTGTCTCTCTCTATTTATGTTGCTTCTCTCACTTATCTCTCTCCCTCCTCTATTCTCACTGCGTCGACCTGTCTTATTTTATTCATGTGCACTGTAAAACTTTACACTCACTTTGCAAAGTTTTAATTACGTGTTGCGCAATGACGCGTCTGGCAGATGCACCGGAGCACAATGAACTAATGATTTATAATTTAAAATGAGTTAATAAATATTAACATACCGCGTGTAGCTGTAGCACTGTCTGCTAGATTTATAAAAAAAAGAGACACAGAGTTAACAACAAGTACAACTAAACTAATCTTCTATATTAACGACTCACATTTTGAGGCAGATGCCGCTCTACGTTTATTATAAGTTGCATCCCTGGATAAATAACAAACATCAGAGGTAAACTTCAATTAATAGCTCTTTTGAATTATCGTCTTACAGAAAACTAGGCAATATACGTACATTTTAGATGACGAAAAAGACATGTAATATTTTTATTTATGTTATTGCATGTTCCAAGATTTGTTTTCTTTTTTCAAAATTTACACTGTCTAAATGTGTAAGGGAAGGGAAAATATAAAAAGTTAAGTAAACTAAATAACAACTTTTAGTAAAAGGGATACACAGAATTCAGATTGTTCGTTTGTTAAATTTTTGTTACTTTGGATTGCTTTTCTGATTTCTAGAATCTCTAATAATCCACTTTTTTATTTTTTTGTATGTTGTGCAGTAGTGTTATCTTTTTTTTATCTATGAAGTGATTGTGTTGTAAGCAATGATCTGAAAACCCTGTATTGGCTGTATTGGTTAAACTCGATTTCTTATGTTCAGGAATGCGATGTTTCAGAGCACGGCCATATTATCCAATGATAAATAGCATCGCATTCTGCACAGTGTATTTTATAAACTTTATTTTTCTGTAGTATGTTTGATTTTTCTTTATGGTTTAGTTGTTTGTTCTTTACCCTTTCACTTTTTGCTTAGTTGTTCCTTGATCTCTTTGAGAATAGATTAATAAGCTGAAACAGCTGTCAGAGGTAAATAATAAACTGTGAAACTTACCAAGTGTTTGTATATTTCTACTAGTAATTTTATACAAACCACTATGGTGTCTTTGGTATTGACGAGCGCTTTCGGCAGTCATGCCATCTTCAGATAATTTATCAACAGAGCAATATGAAACCGTTCACTTCTTATATACCGTTTTACCGGACCTATCTAGCCCCGCCCCTGACGGAGTAACGTCTTACTTAGCTCCACCCATAGTGGGTTGCCTTACATTACCAATTTTGTAGCCGTTACAATTTTTTTACGTTAACTCATTGTCTACCCTTTTTTGTTGTCTAATAAGCTGCTAAATACTTCTTCATTTTCAAATGTGGTTTTTATATCCATTAGTCGTTTTTCATCTTTATTTCTTATTTTTAATATTTCCACTTCTTACTTTAATTTCCTTTCTCTTTCTTTACTCATCACATTTATTATCTTATAATTTACGACTGGGTCTATGAATTTATGTCCTTCTTCCATAAAATTCCTAGCGTAGTTTGTATATTTATAAAAAACTTTTGTATTAATATGTTTCACCAAGTGCCCAACGAGTCAGCAATCAAAATCGTGAATGAAGGTAATCTTGTACTAACATAGGTCGGAAAACTATCTTGCTCAGCCAAAAGGTAACGCTGAACAAGGATATATCATTTTACTTGTAAACACTACATAGAACCGTAGTATACAGTTGTATTGACAAACAAATAATTAAAATATAAATTGTCAAGGCGTTTTGTATTAAACGTTGCTTAATGTTAGAGTTTAATGTGTAAAATAAATACACCTTTTGCCGCCATAACGGGCGTCACTTCATCGTTTAATAGTCGTCAAGCTGTACGTTATTCCGTTTCAGAGTACACAATGAAACGCTGTACACACGATGACGTCTATATAACGTTTTGCTAAGAGAAAATTGAAAGCCGTTTGTTGCCAGTTTTGACTATTACGTTTAAAGTTAATACAAACTTATACTCTTGGTGGTCATAAAACTGCCCTATTTAAATTCTATTCACTCCTCAATATTATCAAATATGATTTTACATTTATATAGCACAAATATATAAGAGAAAAATATCCGTTTTAATTTACTTAAACAGTAAAATCGTGCTATCTCATATTTTAAACTGTCAGTATTTGTTCCATGCATAAATTACTAAATAACTGTAATTTTTTTAATAAATAATTAAATTAATTAACTGTTTTTTTTGTAATTTGTTTTTTATCTATCTGTTTATTTTTATTTTTCTAACCGTTTTTATAATACACTTTTGTGTTTCTTTGTGATATTTTAATAATGTGTATTTCACCATTTATGTCTTTTACAGGCTGGTGTGACATTTGCGTGTTATTGTGGTCGCAAGAAGAAAACAAAGAAGAAGAATGACAACAACAAGTATTTATCATCATCATAATCATCACCACTCCAAGGACTAGGTCTTAGACCTATTTCGGAACCCACCTCCTCCTCGGTCTATCGACATCTCTCTTCCCAGTAAGGTGATAACACAATTCAGCCACAGTTAGACGGATATCAGGCATGTGGTTCAAGTGTTCACACAATCTCCTTCTGTGGTCTTCAATCTTCTGGTGCGTATGATTAGTATCGTATATGGTGGTATCGTATGAGTCAATACGCGTCTAATATCCACGTTCCTTCTCCGATCTAAGAGAGAACAACCTTGCGCCCCTGGGAAATTTCATTTCGGCTGCCTGAATCGTCTGCGCGTTCCTTTTACCAAGAACCCATCCTGTCTCACTAGCATACAGGAATGTGGGGACAGCCACAGTTTTATAAAATTTCATTCGGGTATCCTTCCGTATTTAATTTTTCAGGTACCTATGAGTCGTTCCACAGATGAGCGTAAATTTTGTTAGATTACTATCCCAATCAATATCAGTTCCATATGAAATATTACAACCCAAGTAATTAAAATGACTAACCTGATCTAAAATCTGAATATTCACGGCTATCTTAGTTCTCATAGGATACATGCCCTGAAATTCTATCGTTTTAAATTTTGTAGCAGATATGTCCATAATAGTGTGATGCTATTGAACGTAAATATCGCCCGCTGTAACTGGTTTTCTATTTTCTGTATCATTACCTTGTCTTCTGGATAAAGCAATGCATTCGCATGAATATTTCGCTGAAGTGATATTTCCGAGTCAACTTTAGCTGTCCATCGGCGGCATAAACACGCATTTATGACATATATGTTTTAGAAAATAATTGATCTACACTGTGTATTGATATTTAAAAACAAAAATAGAATTTTCTGTAAAAGTTTCGCACGCTCTATACAATAAATCTGTCTTTAATTATACCGAATTAAGTCTACATTGTTAAGTCTTTGTAGGTTCTTAAACAATCCCTTATTAGAAATAATTCAATAGCTAAATTCTTCTTGTAACCTCTCATCATCTCTGACATTGTTGCTTCGAAAACTCTTCTTAGCAGATTGGTCGTTCTCAGAATATGTCTAATCTAACACGCAGTACGTGAATAATGTTAATAAAAGAAAGACATGAAATCTGTAATAATTAGTGTGAATTTAATTATATGCATTAGCGTACGATACAACATAATAGTAAAATAATTTTATATATAAACTATGTTGAACAGTGGAAATCAATTAAAACCATGGTCTTTAAAGGTAAATATCCAGTTAGGAATAAAGGTAGTTATAAATAAAAGCACTTTAGAACAAGTGAGCCGTTTCAAATATCTCGGCTGTGCAGTAAGCTATGAATCTGAATATGATACAAGAGAGAAGATAAATACATTTAGGAATATTTGTAGTACGATTCATAGAGATCTTAGGAAGAAAACAAGACACAGCACAAGGATTAAATTTTATAAGACAATTGCAATACTCACGTTGATAATTGCGCAAGTGAGGAGTTGGTCATGACAAAAAAGGAAAGCGGCAAGATTCAGAGTGTTGAAATTTAATTTGTTCAAAACACTTTATATTATACATTGGAAGATAGAATAAGGGATGAAGATATCAAAGCAAAACTCGAAGTAGTAGACATAAACGACATTATTTCAATTTATAGAAGACAATGGTGGGATCATCTGCAAAGGATGACAGAGGATCGATTGTCGAAAGCGGCACTGACTATAAAGCTATTGGTAGAAGAGACGTGAGTCGTCCGAGGATGAGATGGGTGCCGGAACACTATAACCTAATCCTTGAAGAGGAGAACGAGAAGAAATAAAATAAAAAATAGTTTTTGTATGCCTATAGTGTAAAAGTGAACAGTGAAAGTTAAAAAAAAGTTAGAGTAAGAAACATGGGAGGGGAGGAAGAAATTGTGACAACTTGGCAGAATGACGTGTGAACGGCAGGAACCAATAAAGTTGTAATGCAGGAAACGGCAACAGCTGTTCCAGCAAATCGCGTCCAGATAGATATTGATTCCCCAGTGTGCTGCTAGTTGGTGGTGTGACGTCACCTTCATACTACCCTTTGTTCAACGGAGCAATAACAAATTTTCGTATACGGAATTAAATTTAATTTTTCAGAAAAACAAACAGTACAATTTACTTTCAAGATTACGTATATTCTACACACATTCCACGTAAAATAATGTTCACATAATATGGTATTTGGGCGACATTTACTTACTAAAGAAGAATGTTTTACTTCCAATATAATATAAGAAACAACAGAACATTTTATCCTAAAATATAGTCAATCTAACAATCAGTGTTTTCAGTTTTTAATAATTCCATGATATTGAATTGGCACACTTATTGTTTGTATTCACTTAGCTCTTAGTAACTAAGATACAAGTATATAATAAGTAGTATACAATTGTGTACAAGTAAACGTAGTACAAGTATATAACATACTATAATTCTTCTTCTTTTCTCGGGATCCAGCATAATTTTAATTTCATGGAAAAACAAAGAAAGCTTCACTTTTTCTTATACTATAATTTATTTTACGACAAAGTAAATTATGATAAATACATGTAACCTGGTAAAATAAAAACAATAATATTGTTACGACATCACAGAACAATCTACGTGTTTTCGAATGTTCCAGAGGGATCCGGAATGTAATGCGTGTGGCTTACGTGATTCTCGACGCATTCGCCAGCCGCGCAGACTGTATCAAGGCCGCAATTAATTACGAAGTACAGACTGGCGCTAACGCGTAGTTTGGAATATTCTGGTCTGTGAGCGTTGTATAAATACAAGGCGTCAGCGGCCTTAATAGTTCAGTTATAGTTGCGATATATTACGTGCGGTTCGAGTTTATTATCGGGCGATATTACTGTGTGCGTTCAAGTGGTTATTAGTGAATTGTGTGTTTTATAATCGGGCGGTATATTGTAATACAATTGTGCTATAATATTAGTTGACATTTTATTGCGTGTGAACAATTTCTATTTGATTTTTTGTCAGAGACTGTGTTAGAAGTCAGTTTAAGTGCAGGTTAAAAATTTACAACTTAAACCAAATTCAAGAATATGAGTGCTCATATTTTTAATATCGTGCAACAAGGCATTTTATATCTATTAGATTTTGAAGTAACAAGATAGTTCAGTAAAACATCTGATATAAAAAAAAGTTAAGAAAATTATCTGCCTCAGTCGAATAAAACACCCTTTTTATTAGTGCTATGAAAAATGCTCGACAGCTATTTAATAATAATATTTTGTATGAACTATGTAATCTCCTTTCTGTTATCTGTAAGTATAATTTATTTACACGTTAAAGAAGTAGTAAATAATTGTCGGCTGACGTTAGACTCTACACATTTGTTAGTGTGGCTAGTTTGAGGCGAGAATGAAATAAAAACCACTAACATGTAGGCGGTCGACCACCGCAACCAGCGTATCTGAAATACCACCGATTTTTGTGGTTTGTTGTTGTAAAGTATTGAAACATTCCCTTTGAAACAGCGACGACTACAACAAAGATGTCAATGACCACGACTTTATTGGAAAATGTTGTTTCCCCTTGTTAGAGCACAAAATCTCATGTGATAGTTCACGGTGACTCAACGCTCAGCTACAGTTAACAAACCAAGGTTTCATAATTAGAAAAAGAAGAAGAGTAGATAAAATTTCGTTAACCTCAACAACATCATCTTTATCATCTTCACAGTAGGACTTAGGCAAGGTGCTACCTGTCCTACCTTCAAAAATCCTTGAGCCTTGTGTGCGTGTGTGTGTGGGCACGCGCGAGTGCGTATGTCATTTTTATTCAAGGCCCCTAAGTGTGTCAATTTGGTCACATTAGAAGTGCTACTAAAAGGACACAATTTTGCTATTCAACAAAAAATAGTATAACTTCTACGACTAGTTTTAACACTATTCAAAACATAAAATTTTAAATAGGTTACGAATATAACAGAATTAATGCTTATTTTGTCAATCTCTATCGGTAGTTGTGATAAAATTAATAGTACTAAACTCAAGTATTAACTGTTTTAACCATAGGTGGTGAAGACTATTTCTTATAATTAATTTGTTGGTGTTATGGGAACTATATCAAGCAACAGTGTTTGTATAATAGCCATAGAATTGATCTTTATTAAATTAAAACAAGACACACTGTCTTTATCTGTCTACCCTAGAATTTATTATATTTGAAATTACGGTCATTAACACCAGCGTTCTATGCTACAATGGGAATAATACAGTAGTTTATTAGCTCTTCATACAGTTAATTTTTTACTTCTTGACATATTCTTGTCATTAATTAATTAAACATGATTTCAACCAATTCCATAATTTACAAGCTAAATAAATCTTAATAATAATAATAATAAGGGTTCCTTTGTATTTCTGTCTACGGGCATGAAATAATACTTATATCTAGTTAAATTATTAGATTACAGGTTATCTTTATTCTTATGCCAATCATTTCTTCAAATGGATTCATTTAAAATATGAATGAATATAATTAATTGAAGATATGTTTGTTAAAATTTACGTAATTAAATTTATGTTCTAATTATATGAATTTAAGTTCTAATGTGTAATTTCTCATGTGAGTTCTTTTAGAAGAACAGACAGGTGTACCTTAAGATAGTATTGATACTTGATAATTTTACTGTGGGTACGCATAATCCAATCTACGGTACGCAGATGTATTGTGTTCTCATCTAGCTGTCTCCTTAGGTGTGTCTAGTAGATGCTGTTTCGCTCCCGACTTCTCTGACCACCGGATAGTTTGGACGACTCATGGTGTTGGTCGTTCTCATAGTGACTGATTCGTAACACATCAATAACTCACTCCACCACTCGTTCTCGTACGTTTGCTGCCTTCTCGGTATATCAGGTTCCTTACGATATTTACTTTAGTATAAACACTGTTCATTAACTATTACGGTTACTCTTATGAGGTTAATTTACATTTTGCAAAGTAGTTATTCAGTTTAAATAGTTTAGATATCGTTAGTAACACATGATATAATCGAATTCTCACGAGTCACGAAACTAACACTTGCTGGATTCTCTCGATTTTTGCTTCTCAACTTTTACTAACAAACTCTCGGTTCTCACATTGCCAAAATGTAATACTAAACTCTCTGAAAATTACTAATAGAATTTTTTTTATGAATTTGCTAACTGCTATAATTTTTTATTGTTCGACTAAGCTTTTCGTCATTACTGACATCTTCAGGTCTTAAACAACAAGGTCACTATATGCAAGACATTTCAACGAATCAGGCCATAAATTCATAAATCCCAATGAAAATATGGAAATAATCAAAATAGAAAACAATCCGCAAAAAAGAAAATTAATAGAAGAACTAGAAATACTTAAAGTTAAAAAAGAAGATAAAAATAAATTAATGAATATAAAAGTGGATTTTACAAATGAAGAAATATTTTATTATATATTAAACAATAAACAAAAATAAATTAAAATAATAAGAATAACACACTAAAAAATGACGAAGTGTAAAAGGTTACAAAAAAAAATTATAAGTCAAGAATGAAGAAATTAACGGGAGATTCTTAAAACAATTTGACGGACGTTAGAAAAATGCCTAACGGAAAAAGGTAGAAAAAAAAATTAAAGAAAAAAGGTTGTTTAAGACCTGAAGATGTCAGTAATGACGAAAAGCTTAGTCGAACAATAAAAAATTATAGCAGTTAGCAAATTCATAAAAGAAATAGTAAGGATGGCTGCTAATTTAAACAATACGAAGAATTACTAATAGGCTCCGTAATAATACGTTAGACAAACTGTTCACTCATGTTGACTGTAAGAAAATTAAAAGTAGACTCCCGCTCGTGAATAAGTTAATTGTATATATTCAATACACATAATTCTTCCACTAGCTTCCTAATTTTCACTTTTCTAAAGTTTTAATTGGTTCTTGTCTCTTTTCGTTCAGCAAATTTTACTCTTGGAAAACACCTACCTCCCAAAGCTTTTCTCTGATAGGTAACGTATGTTCCTCCCTTTCTTTCTTACTCTTCGTTCAATCACTTCTGCCGCGGTATGTCTGATCTCAGAATTGTAAATCTTCCTGGCGTTTTTATATGCCTTTTAGCCAAAACAGCACTTAGTTTCTCCTAGAGTCCCGTTACTTTGTTGTTTTACGATACGTCCATATACAGGCATGGCGACGTTGAAGAATTTCACACTCTATTGTAATAACTTACACTCGTAGTTTCTCGCCATTCATCAATGTCATTGCAACCGTCGACATATAGTTTTAATTTTTTTTTTAGCGTTATGCAGAGATGTCAAAATTTATAATGTGTGTATTATTTTTACATGTTTGGTTGTAACGTTATGTTGTCTTGTAAATATTTAAACTAAATGAAATTAGTACAAGATATTGTGCAGTTCAGATTAGAAAGTATAAAGTTTTTACTAATATATTATTTAAACAAAAACACAAATATAATTTTGTTAAATTGGCTGTTGCATTTAATATAAGCTGATTTCGAATAGGGTCTCAGCTGACAATGAATCAACCGCGAACATCAAATATCTGTGCTTAAGGATAACACTAATATGGTAGACCTAATATAGTAAAGGGTGTCAGTAAAAGAAGACTAACATTGATTATCATTATAAAAGTGGAAAATACAATGTAAAGACTGATTCCCTATTGTGTTTTATAAGTCCTTTTTCTTTAATCTGCGTTACTTCAAGTCGCTTTAACGTAGACATGTTCACTGGGATAAAACCGTTACAGACTCAATGAAGGTTCATTTGCTGAATAAGCACACACTTATAGCAACTATTTCAAGCTATAACTTGTGTACGAATAATTCATTATCATCTTCACTACACGGCATAGGCAAATTGTTGCTTGTTCCTCCTACAAAGATCCTCCAGCCATCTCTTTCTAGATCTACCCACACACCTCTGTCCTGTAGGTTTGTATTTCCAGACTAGTTTGGCCAGTCTGGAAACTGACATTCTTTTAAGAGTTCCTTCCACCGTTGTTTATAATCTTATAAATTTTCATTCAAGTTAAAAACTCTTCTCTTATAGCTTCATTTTTTTATACGGTCAAATTTGGAACATCTTTTAACTTTTCTTAAGAACGCCATTTTCCGTTCTTCTTCTTTGGGTGGTGTCCATAATTCAAACCTCTAGGAGTTTGAACATAGGAGTACAGGGACAGCCATAAACTTGTATAACTTTAACAATGTATCTCGACGTACCTTGTTTGTAACAATGCGGTTGATTGTTGCACAGATCGTCTGAAACTTACCTAACTTAACAACAATATCATAATTTCTATCACAGCCAATATCATTTTCCAAATAATTTGAAGTGGCTCACCTGTTCTAGATTTCGATCACTAATCTTTATTTTTGTTATTATTTCCTCTTTACTTCGAAATGTCATTACCTTTGTTTTTACAGTAGAGATTTTCACATTGTATTCTTTTCAAATAAGACAGAGCTTAAAAATAGTTTTTTGTAAGTCAGATTCTGTATTTTGAAGTACAAGCATGTCGTCAGCAAACAATGGCACATTCAAATATCTGTCGCGTGAAAACTTAATACCAGAGTTCACTAGATATTTCCACTGCCTTACGAAATCGTCAAAATAAATTTTAAAAAGCAGGTACAAATACTAATAATATTAGATAAATTTCATGTTTTGAATGCTTGGTGATATAAACGTTAATTTATACGTTTAACGAAGAGCAGTATTTCATTTCCTCCCGTATATGCAGTCGTTCGTGTCAGCGCTTTGCAACAAAGCAACAACACAATGTCTGCACAAAGATAAAATGAACTTATTTTCTTGACTTTGCTACTTTTATTATAAACCTTTTACTTGCAGTGTTATAAGAAAAGTATAAAGAGCGTTTACTGTGTTGTTAACGGTCGTTTGTCTTTCTCCGCACTTTTTATGACTTATTTAGTCACTGTTAGTTATAAAAATTTATAGTAAAGAAATAAACCTGAGAACAACATAAAGCTATTTACAGTACTCGACTTCAGTGCTGTCTACAGAAAGTATGTCAACATTCTGCATTTTCTTCTTTATGTTTCATTGTTAACGCTGTGTTCCTTGCCGGTTTTCCACTCAATTAAATCAAAATATTCCACAGTACAGTTATTCACTATAGATATGGTCTAGACATGAATTTTAATAAAACCAAACTAATTATTGTATGTAAGAACGAGTTCACAAACTGCACCCCTTATATAAACCAACGGCCAGTTGAAACTGTAAGCAAATTTACATATATTGGTACTATAGTCAATGAACCACTCTCAAGAAATAAAGAGCAGAATTGAAAAGGCAAGAGCAGTGTACACTAGAATGAGCGGCTTATTAAAAATTTACAATTTAACAATAAACATTAAGATGAGACTTTTACGCTGCTACGTATTCTCGGTCCTCTTCTACGGTGTGGAATCTTGGGCTTTGATTGAAGCCACAACTAAAAATTGGAAACTTTCGAAATTTGGCTTTACCGTAGAATACTGAGCACTTCATGGACAGCACATATAACTAATGTTGAAGTTCTTAGAAAGATAAAGAAAGAATGGGAAATTATTAACACAGTGAAGATCAGAAAGCTTCAGTATCTGGGACATCTCATGAGAAATGGACAGAGATTTTACTTATTGCACTCCATACTACAGGGAAAAGTTCTTGGAAAGAGAGGAGTTGGGCGACCGAGAATTGCATGGTTGAGAAATTTAAGGACCTGGTTTGGCATGAATACAACTGACTTATTCCGTGCAACAGTACGGAAAGTTTTAAAATAGTCTGTATGATATCCAACATACGAAACGGATCGGAACTATCAGAAGAAGAAGAGAAAGAATTCAAAATAACGTTATGTAAAATATTGTTACGACTTCACAGAACAATCTACGTGTTTCTGGAACGATCCAGTGGAATACGGCTAAGTGTTGTGGCGTACGTGATTTCAACATGCGCTCATTGAAGCCGCAATCCGCGCGGACTGTGTGAAGGCCGCAATTAATTACATCGTAGTGTAGAGCCAACGCGCAGTATGGAATAATCTAGTATTTCGGGAGGTATAAATAGCAGTGTTCAACGACGCGACGTTCAGTTTCAGTTATATTTGCGATATATTACAGTGCGGTACGAGTTTATTGTCGGGCGATTACAAGTGATTACTCTGTGCGTTCAAGTGGTTATTGTGGCGAAGTGTTGTGTTTTATAATCGGGCGGTATAATTGTAATACAATTGTGTTTTTTATTAGTTGACATTTTATTGCTTGTGAACAATTTTTATTTTATTTGTTTGAAGAGAATGTGTTGTTAATTACGAATTGTTTAACTGTGACAATTAAAGCTGGTGATTAAGTGACTTAATTGGTGTCTTGTGTTTAATTTTCCACTGTACCATACGACGATCAAGTAGACCGTTGTAACAATATAAAATGCAATATATTGCATAACAATATAGTTATGCAAATCATGATCCGGGCTGTGAGGGCGTGGTCTACTATACCTATACCCTGTTGACGGACGTTATCATCAGATCTTTTGGCCTCACTTGTATTTATATTTAGTGTGAAACGGTTTAGAAACAATTGACAAGGTGTTCGTCAGTAAAACCACAGTACTGTGGCAAAGACACTTTGTCAGTCGTTTTAAAACCGTCTCACTTAAGATGGCCTCTAGAGGTGAGGCAGAAAAGGTCTGATTATAACATGCGACACCAAGGTAATTATAGTGTTACACGATATAACAGCCCGGATCATGATTTGCATAACTATGACACTGGCCGCAAAAGCCTGAGAAATGCACAATATATTTTCTTTAAAAGACGTCAGTGACGGTCTACTGACGTTAAGCCCACTACAGAAACTTTCTTCTTCCATCACTGTCTTTTTTTTCTTGTATCGGCCATCTACGAACCACATTCCAATTTCAATTTTTTATTCTTTGTACTTTCCTTTATCTCCAATGTTCTTTCATATTTTCACTGAGTCTCTTCTTCCTGTCTTCAGTCCACTTTGAACCTGTGTTTTTCTCTCTCGTAACCTGAACACCTTCCGTTTTTAACACTTTTGCCCGAAAAGCTTCTCTTTCAATTGCTTATTCTGCGTGTATATTGCTACGACAGCACAGGACAATCTACGCGTTTATCGAATGTGCCAGAAGGATCTCGATGTAACGCGTGTGGCATACTTGCTACTATACGCATTTTGCGAGAATCTTCTCGACTGTGCCGGGCTTCGCTCGGGCGCTCGGCCTATGTCAAGGCCGTAGTAATTACGTAGTTCGCGAGAGATAAGACGAAGTTTGGAAGCTTCCGGTGTGTGAGCGTGAGTATAAATACATGGGGTAGCGGCCTTAGTTTTCAGTTCAATGCGAGATATTGGATAGCCCGGTTCGAGAGTATTAGTGCGATATATTTCCAGAGCGGTTCGAGTTATTACGGTGTACGTTCAAGTAGTTATTAGTGAAGTGTTGCGTTTTATAATCAGACGGTATAATTGTAATACAATTCAGTTTTAATATTTGTGGACATTTTATTGCGTGTGTACAATTTTCATTTGATTTGTTGTAGAGACTGTGTTGTTAATAACGAACTGTTTTACTGTACAATTAAAGGTGTGATTAGTGACATAATTGGTGTCTTGTACTTATTTGGTTTCCACTGTACCTACGACGATCGAATAGACCGTTGTAACACTATTATTTGTTTCTAAATCCTTTTAGACTTCTTTAATCCAACTTGATGTTGATTTCTTCCCACACAGATATCTGAAGGTCTGCTTTGTTAACCTATTGTCGTCCATTCTATACAAAAATGTGCAAAAAAATAATAGTCTTCTTTTTCTTATCGTTTCTGTTACATTTTCTATACTTTGATATATTTCATCATTACTTCTTAATTTCAAAACTTCTGAAGTTTTTCGTGACCCTAATATTTTGCTAATAATTCGTCTTTCCAATATTTTTAGTTTGTCTAAATTGTAATTCAATGCTAGACATTCACTTGCATATAGGCATTCTGGCCTGCTACTGTACTGTGATGCCTTATTTTCGCATTTTTAGATATGCACTGTCTTCATTATAAAAGCCGGCGACGTTTCGGCTACACAACAGGTCTGTAGGCGACTTCAGGTAAAAAAAAAACACTAAAACGTCACAAAAAAATAAAAATAAACAATGCTCTGACTCACAACTGACAGAGAGTTAAAAATACTAACATATATACATAGCAAACAAAAAATAAATAAATAAATAAAACTTACCAACAGAAAAAACCAAATTTCTCATAAGCATTAAAAACGAGCCAAAATTCCTGTTACCAGATGTTGGTCGAATAGAGAGGTTTCGAAAATTTAAGTATCTAGGAGAGATAATTCAAGAGAATGGCTTGGAAAAATCTGCTATAGAAGAAAGGATTCATAAGATGGAAAGGGCATATGATATAACTAAAAATATTTACAATCAAAAGTCCATATTAAAAATGCGAAAATAAGGCGTTACAGTACAGTAGTGAAGCCAGAATGTCAATATGCAAGTGAAGGTCTGGCATTGAATTTGAATTGAGCATTGAATTATAATTTAGAAAAATTAGAAATATTCGAAAGACGGATCTATAGGAAAATATTAGGCCCACGAGAAACTTCAGAAGGTTGCAAATTAAAAAGTAATGACGAAATATAACAAAGTATAGAAAATATAAGAGAAACAATTACAAAAAGAAGACTACTATTTTTTTGACGTTTGTATAGAATGGACGACAATAGGTTGACAAAGCAGATCTTCAAATAGCTGTGGGGGAAGAAGTCAACATCAAGTTGGATTATAGAAGTCCAAAATGATTTAGATAAAAATAATATAACTAACATGCAAAAGAAGCAATTGAAGGAGAAGTTTTTCGGACAAAAAGTGTTAAAAATGAAGGGAGTCCATGGTAGGAGAGAGAAAAACGCAGGTTCAAAGTGGACGGAAGGCAGGGAGAAGAGACACAGTGAGAAGATTGGAAAAACAGGAAACAACAAAGAGTAAAGAATTGAAATTGGCATGTGGTCCTTAGATGGCCGAAAAAGAAACTACCTACTATGGAGTCTATAAAACACCGCACACACACACACACACACACACACACTGAATACACGCACAAAACTCACATGAACACGCACTACAGCAGAGTTAAGAACGTAAGCTATTATAGCTTTCATGCAAACATTTTTTATTCATATTGTTACGACTGTCTCCTTGATCGTCATATGGTACAGTGGAAAACAGAAAACTAGACACCAATGAAGTCACTAGTAACATTATTTAATAATCACAAGAGTAGAGTTTATAATCAACAAGTTATTCAAGAAGATAATACTCGTACAATAATTCAAATTAATCTGCCCAAACGCAATAATATCGTTAACTAATAGCGTCGCGCACAATTATAAAACACATAACACTTCGCCACAATACTTCGAACCTCACTGGAATAAAACGCCACTCAAACTGAACTAAGCGTCGCTGAACGCTTGTACCTTTACCCCGCTGAGATTCCAGAGTCATCCATAATATGCATCAACTACTAGGTAACACAAGAGCGTAATTGATTGCGGCCTTAGACACAGTGCGCCCGGACCGGTATGGTCTGGAATAGTCTCGTTGGGGACGCGTGACTAGTGTCACGTAATATTGTCGTTCATCTCAAAGTAGCAGCAATGTGTACGCACACACACATTACAGCTGGGCTCTGCCGTGATAGCCGACAAACATGTAGAATGTCCTGTAATAACGTAGCACTATATAATAACGTTACAATTAGGTATAATACACTTATTAATTATATACATGCTAATGGCAAATGTTTTAAGAGTGTTTCAATAAAGAAAGACACTTTTAATTCTAAATTCCTCCTTTTCGGTTCTGATATATCTCTGAAAAAAGTTTAGAGGTTAACGAAAAAGTTAGTGACTTTGTATCTCTTCATCTGTCTTAGTAAACACTATTTAATACCACACAAATTTGTTATTGATATATCATTTTTGAAAAGAATACATCAACTAGAATGTCCTTTAAGCCTACCCTGTGAGATTCGCCCTGTAAGTCTATAATGTTTCCGCCCAACTGTACAAATTACAAAGCAGTTTCACAAACTTTCAGCACAATAGGCATAACTCACGGGTGGGGGGGGGGCAAACCTAAACTGCTTATTCAGCGCGACTCGCAGAACTTTACTCGCACGCAAGTTAGTCAGCGATCGACTACAAGAAAAGATGAATATATTTTGCTCCTTAAAAAATATAAAACTTAAAGGAAAATATTATTTAAATTGACATGAGATGGACATAAAAAATTTGTAGCTGCTTGCATTAAAAAGTTAACAGGTGAACTCTATTGTGACGATTTAAAAGCAAATTTAAATAGCACAAATAAAAAAAAATAAATTTTGGTTTAAATACCGCGTGAGAAAATAAACCACCCTCCCCGCTAAATACCTGTAACTTGTAAAAAGTCTAGTACGGACATGCAAATTATACTGTTATGAAGCGAATACTAATAATCCTTCTAATTTAATAAAAAGACGTGAGAATAATCAATAAAATACCTAACTAAATAAAGAAAGGTAGGGTAATTAATAATAGTTAATTAGTGGAAAGATACTAATAATAAAATTACGAACTACTTTTCTCTTGACTCGTGATCTGCGCCCCCGTCGCTACACACTGCCGCTAAATCAACACCAGTCGACTCAGAATATCCGACGAGTTAACAGCATTACAATGTGGCTGCAACGTGAACGTACATTTTATTTCAAACTATGTTACTGGAAGTTCGTGCTTTATGGTAAAATACTCGACATGTAGGTGAAACTAAGTGCAACGTAAATCTGATTATGTAACTTATATGTACTGTAGATAATGAATCAAAGGAAAATAATAGTCGACACATCTCTTTGTAAATCAAAGTTTAAATTTTAAGGTATATTTCATACCATGTAGGAAGATAACATTAGTGTACATTAAACTAAATGTGAGAAGTGAACTCGCACGTCCACAAGAAGCAACGACGCCAACATCACGAGCACCAGGTAGCAGAATTGTACCGTGATAACTGTGATCACCACTTAGAATCGACAATCTTAATGGAGAAACTCAACCTACTACGAAGATCATCCCGGAAAACCGACTGAAGAGGATCCGCAAGAGGACCAGCTGCAGATCACCATTATACCCAGGTGACACAGAAAAGAACTTCTGTGCTTATATTGTTTTCTAACAACCAAAGTAAAAAACAGTACAAGTTTTGAAAAGACTCTGTCAAACCACGTAAATCTTAACGTAGTAATTTTGTATTAACTGTATATTAATTTAATCTATTAATCAAACTATTCTTCAAATAGTTTACATAATGTGGAAGTATTTTGAAATATTATGAAATTAGAACCCGGATCCGTGGTATTTAATGTAATCTAAAACAGTATAGCTTTGAACTCTTCTGAGTAACACTTTAAAGAATATAAGAGCTCTTGATATAGAATCTATAAAAAATTTTAAAACATAAAAGAAAAAGGTAATAACCGCTAAAGGTAGTATTAATCAAAACATTATTTTGAAGTAAAAATATAGAGATGTTTCTGCTAAAACCAAAAGTGAGTAAGTAAGTTTGAGTAACCTTGCATGAATTCCTGTTCTTTACAGTTTCCTATATTGTTGGTAAATAACTAGTACTAACAACGGCAGCCAGTTCAATTGACAGAGGCCAATTGAACGGGTTCCCTGTGTTATAATGTCTTGGCAGGAGAGACATTATACTATGCTACTGGATTCCAAGCCATAAGTAAGAGCTGCGCGGTCAACATGTATAATTGGTAAATCATATGATATTATGTACGATATATATAAATCGGTTCTTCCGATCCCTAGTCTCCATTGGTCTCGATCCAACCAAGATTCTTCTTCCAATTTCCGGTCTCTCATCGGCCGATTGATGCCTTCTCTCCAACTCAACCTAGGACTTCCTCTTCGCCTACGACCGTATGGTGTCCATCTCAAAATTTGCTTGGCGAGTCGATTATCCAGCATTCTTTGCACATGCCCAAACCATCTTAGCTGTTTTGCTTTTATGCCGTCGACAATAGAGTACTGTACCCCATTATCTCCCGGATTCTGACGTTTCTTACTTTTTCCAGTTTTGACCTCCCTGCCGCTCTTCGCCAATAATCTCCATTTCAGTAGCTTCCAACAACTTTTCTGTTCCTTGTAATATTGGCCATACTTCACACTCGTATGACGTAGTTGGTTTCACAATTGTATTGTATATACGATGTTTATTTTATTTTTTTTTTATATATATTGGTCCCACAGTATGTTGTTCAGCAATGCTATTGATTTTCTTCCCACGTTATTTCTTTCGCTTATCGCTTTATCGAGACTACTATCATGTGTAACTGTTGTTCCTAGATATTTATAGGTACTGCAATTTATTATTTCTTGTTCGTCTTCAAAAATTAAATTCTTCTGTTCCCCACCAATGCACATAATGACTGGTAATAATTAATTTATTTAAATTATTTTTATCTCTCTTCAAAAATTCTGTAAGCCTAATCTGTTTCTTAGACTTTCACGACTGGCGTCACAATTATTCGAATAATTATCAAAGGCCTTTGCTACAGCGTGTCGTTTACTGACGCACATTTTGTCAGAAACTTTTCACTGAAGATGGCCTGTAGGGGTTATGCCGAAACGCCTGATTATAACATCAACATCAAACACTTGAGTGTACGTTTACTCGTTTACAAGTTAGTGAGCGATCGAGTACAAAAGAAAGATAAATATGTTTTTTGCGCTTTAAATAATTTTAAATTTTACGGAAAATATTATTTAGATTGACATGGGATGTGCACAAAAAATTTCTGCTGCTTCTTGCATTAAAACTTTAACAGATGGACTCGATGCCACTGGATTGGATGGCATAAGTACGGAATAGGAGGTAAAATGCACGAGTGGTAAGAACGAATTCATTTAAACTATTTAATCTCTCTTCTTAAATGTAAAGAAATTAAATATAATTATTTCACTACGACTCGTAACTAAAAAACATTTTATGGGTAAAAACGTAAAAGTTTTACCTTACAACCTGAACCGGTTTTCACTTTTTTTTTTGAAAAAAAATAAAAAGTGAAAACCGGTTCAGGTTGTAAGGTAAAACATTTACGTTTTCACCCATAAAAAGTTTTGTGTTCCGAGTCGTGGTGAAATAATTATATCTAGTTAAGTAACGGACACGTCATGGACAACGAAATCCAAGTAAAAATATTGTATACGTCTGTTCTAAACAATACGTGAGACAAAATTAAAATTCTACAAAACAATGGCTGTTCCAGTGCTATTATATGGCAGAGAATCCTGGATTACAACAGAATGGAAAACCTTAGAATCTAGCCCCAGAGGAAGACGGGAAATCGTTGATGGTGTGTCTTGAGGAGGACCTGCAAATCATGGGGATCAGAGGATTCGAGATAGTTGCTGAGAACAGAAGGGAATGGTGCAGGATTCTTGGGGAGGCCAAATATCATATAGGGATGTAGAGCGAGAGGAAACACATAAACATGGGAGACGTGTATAGCATATCGCCTTCTTATTTCCAGTGGGTTGTGTTTTTATTGATTTGCAGAAGACCGAGTATTTATGACAAAAACTATTACTGGAAAACATGTTCTGCCACAAAAACTGCGACATGAGGCATGGAGTGGGCATTCGCCTACTCCGCCTTACTTAGAGTTGGTTGCTTTGTATGTGATGAGCAAGAAAACCGAGTATTATTTAAAAAAAAAAAAAGGGTACTATTGGAAAACGATTTCTGTCACAAAAAAGGGAGAAAATGGAGACATGTATAGTCTCCATACAAAGGGGTAACCTTTTGCCAACACCGCCTTACTTCGAGTTGTTCTTTTTACAAAAACCGAGTATTATTTTCAAAAAAAGAGTACTAGTGGAAAACGATTTCTGTCACAAAAAAGGGAGAAAATGGAGACACGTAAAGTAACAGGTGAAGGGTGACCTTTGGGCAACACCGCCTTACTTCGAGTTGTTCTTTTTACAAAAACCGAGTATTATTTTTTAAAAAAGAGTACTAGTGGATAACGATTTCTGTCACAAAAAGGGGAGAAAATGGAGACATGTGCTATTACTTACCGTACTTACCACTTACCGCCTTACTTCGAGTTGTTCTTTTACAAAGAGCGAGTATTATTTTAAAGTAATTTTGGTTTACATGTTAACCTACCAACGTCGACCTCTGGCGTCGCAGGCACACACATTGGAGTTAAAATATTCCTAGTGTCATTTTTCATAAAAAAATATGACAATGAAACACGATTGTAATCATCAACAATGTATTTTGCAACATACCCAAATACATTTTCAAGGTTTCTAATATCTAACTAACATTATAAGTAATATTCACTATATACTGATGCCAATAATCGCATAATCAATATATCGAAAATAAGTTCAGGTACAGTTTACTGATGTAAACATTTTAATCATAGACCTACTAAGTAATTATTTCCTATTAATGTAGGAAACGGTTATGATTTGTCAAATAAAAACAAATATTTTGCTTTCTTTGTATCTCTCAAATTAAAGTATAAATAACATTCTTTCTAGTTGTACCAGATTACTACAAGTACATCCATGTTTTTACGCGAGCAACAAGGAATATGGTTTCTCGGAAAACAGAAGAAAATTAGCATAAAGTAGTTTTAAATTTACTTTGCAAATTATAATATTTACCTTACCTAACTAAATTTGCATTGCAAACTCGTTAACACAGCGATGTATTTTATCAAAAACTTTAAAGGAAACAATGAAGTATAGTATATTAAAGTTTATTATTCAAGCACGTGTTGAAAAATATTTTAAAAGGTTAGTAAGTAATTAAATAAAAATTACGTACGTTAATTTTCCCACTAAATTCTCATTTTTTATATAACAAAAATTAATTTTAACAGTTTACTACATCTTTGAAACTATTTTGTGTGTGTGTTTTTTTAAACCGTATCATTCTGGAAACAGTCTTTGCCGTTTTGAATTTACTTGACGTTACATAAAACTGTTTTGTTACCAAAAGGTTCAAAAGTTTAATAATAAATATAATTATTATTAGATTCATAATCATTTTAAATGTTTGTAATTCTAATTTTACTTCCATGTTCCATAAGGAAATGGAAGTATGGTGGTGGCAAAAAAAATCGTGGTCGAGGTTATTGCAGATTCTGATTTTACTACCCTCAGAACATGAAAAAGGTCATTTTTCGAAAAGTGTGTGTGTGTGTGTGTGTGTGTGTGTGTCTGTTTGTAGATTTGTTTCCTATGGCAAACGATAACACCCGCAAATTCAAACAGAATCAAATAATATTTCGCATACAGCCGTGAACTGCAGAGTTCTCAAGACCTGTTGTTTTTGGTGAAGATTGGTTAAGGGATAGGGATAGTTTACCTTTAACGTTTTATGTTTTAACAAGGGTAATTTTTTCTATGACGAACTATAACTGCCGCACATTCAAACAGAATCAAATAATGTTTTGCATGCATCCCTAAATTGTAGAGGATTGAAGGTCTTTCGATTTTGGTGAAGATCGGTTAAGGGAAAGGGGTAGTTTACCAGCAACGTTTTATGTTTTATCATGGGTAATTTTTTCTATGACGAAAGATAACTGCCGTAAATTAAAACAAAATCAAATACTTTTTTGCAAACCTGCCTGAATTATAGAGTACTCAAGGCCTGTTGATTTTGGTGAAGATCGGTTAAGAGAAAAGGGTCGTTTACCAGCAACATTTTATGTGTAACAAGAGAAATATTTTCATGACGAACGATAACTGCCGTAAATCCAAACAGAATCAAATAAATTGTTACATATGTGCCTGAATTGTAGAAGACTCAAGGCCTGTTGATTTGGTGATGATCGCTTACGGGGAAAGGGCAGTTTACCAGAAATATTTTTTTTTTCTAACAAAAGTAAAGTACTTAATTTTGATAAATATAGTATCCTGATAAGAAGATCTTAATAATCCACTGTAGAAACGTACCTGAAATATCTATAAAAGAAGAGGCTAGTTGATCGGGGTGGGGGTAATTTTTATATGTGTACTACGTTATCGGCAACAAAGTAGTAGTTTGTTGTTAAAATTCCTTCCCGGCCTGTTTGGCCGTAGTCCAAAGTTTTCTGCAAAACCTGACGTTTCGGCAGTGCCGTCGAATGCCATCATCAGTGAAAATCGAGTGCGATAACGTGTGGTGGTATACGTTAGTGACCACAGTACTGTGTTTAAGGCTGAAGCAATAAGTGGAAAGAAGAAGTTTCTATGGAAACATTTCATTTCGTAAATGATTTTAAATATAAATCTTAGAACATGGAAGTCATGTATGGTTCTCCATACCGATATTTTTCCATGATGATCATTAGTTAGAAAGGATTTAATAAATATTGTTAACATAAACAAATTGTAGGATATTACATAATGTAAGATAAGAATGTCTACTATGTTTCTTAGGCTTTACATTCGACGTCACAATTATTTAAATTATTATCCGGGCTGTAAGACAGTGGTCTTCCAAATCTTCCAAAATCTTCATACTGACAGACGATATTCGCGTGATCGGACGTTTCTACCCGTATTTGCCTAGGATTGTTTTAAGTGAAACGGCATTTTAGTAAAGCTTCTCTCTTATTAAACTTTAAAGCATTCTTTTAATCTTTTCTATGAGACGAATAGCGTATTGCTGATACTGGAAAAGGTTTGACATCCACTTAATAATATCTTACAATAAAATGTTTAGTCTTAATTCTACTGTGTGTGTAACTTGAATTGACTTGTACGCAAAACAGTTAGTAAATAGCTTTCGGCTGTCCAAGAACTGTACACATTTGTTACGGTGGCTGTTCTAGACCGTGAGAATGTAATAAAAACCTCTTGCACGTTGAATTTCGACCACCATCACCCACTGCGTATCCGAAATACCAGGAATATTTCTGCGTTTGCTGTTGTAACATATTAAAACATTCCCTTTGAACCGAACGACCGACCACTACAAAGATGTCAATGACACGACATTATTGGAAAATTTTTGTTTCTTCGCGTTACACTAGCAAAATTTCTCATGTGCTCTTTAAAAAAAAAAAACATACAAGACAAACAAAACATTAAGCACATTAAGCAAAACAAAGGATGCATATAAAATAAATGTTTACAAATGTTTTTAAAAAAAATATATAAACACTTGGTACGTTTCCCAGTTTTTATTTAATTCTGACAAGTGTTTCGGCGTATTAAGCTATTGTCAAAAAGATCAGTGAACAAACTAAACTAAACAAAGTATGTTAGCTTTACGACAGTCTACTGATCGTCGTATGGTACAGTGGAAAGCAAAATACAAGACAACAATTAAGTCACTAATAACCAGCTTCAATTATCACAATTCAACAGTTTGTAATCAACAAGATAGTCTCTTGCAACAAATCAATTAAAAATTGTTCACACGCAATAAAAATGTCAACTAATATAAAAGACAATTACTGTATTGTATTACAATTGTCCCGCGCAATTATAAAACACTTCGCTACAATTACTTCGAACAGCACTCGATTCAATCGCAACTCAAACTGAACTGAGCGTCGCTGAGTACTTGTATTTATACCCGATAAGTTTCCAGAATATTCGCTAATAGGCGTCTAGTACAAAACACTAGAACGTAATTGATTGCGGCCTTGAACACAGCACGCGCGGATCGGTATGGTCTCGTTGCGGATTCATGACACGTGCAAAAAATTTATCACTGTATCCAATCTCCTATGCATCTTATATGTAATGTAATAGGCATGTAACAGAATTTCTGTTATTATAAAGACATGATTTATGTTTAACTTAACACTCTTATTACTGTAAAATATGTTAAGTGTATTTTTCAATCTTTGTTCCTGATTCGTAAATTATTTCCTATTTATAAATAATTTTATAAATAAATAATATATAAATAATTTCCAATTTATAAATAATTTTTGTGTTTGTATTTGTTGTTCTGTGTTGTTACTTTTTACATTTCTGTCCATATATGACAGTTGCAACCACAGTAGTTATATATGCAAACACTTTTTCCTACAGTCCGTTTCTTGATGTATATATTATATTTAATTTTTATCATGAGGTAAACTCGTTATAAAAATTAAATATTTTATATATATATATATATATATATATTGTAGCGTGACAGATGTTTGCATAATATTGAATGGCAATTGATCATTAGAATAATGAAGTTATAATATTTAAATTTGGAAGAAAGCATTAAGTCTAATATAAATAGATTAATTCATATCAACTGTGGAAAGAAATCATTATTATAAAGAAAATACAAGTTAAAATAAAAGGAGTTACTAGTGATGAGTCATCCAAAACCAGTCTCATAACCAAAGGTTTTCAAGGTATAACCCAGGAAGGTAAAATAGTAAATAACAAAGCAGTACACAATATGACCAAACCCACAACGAGGGAGAATAAATAGAATAGAAACCCTAAAATAAGCCAAGATCAACCAATACAGGTTGTGTATTTCTGAATTAAAGAAGAAGATGGAGAAGATCCCAAGAAACCTGATGGCATCAAGAAGAAGATGGAGAAGATACCAGGCCCAGAAGGCAGGAGAAAAGAAGACTGAAGAAAGAAGAAGAGGGCAGCATCCTGAAGAATATGTCATGCTCTTATAAAAGACACCCAAATCCCTATATCCCCAAAATATATATCTAAAAACAAAAGTATAACGAAATAAAAACCACATGTATATAAATTTAAGAGAGAGAAGTGAACAAAGTAAAAGTTTCCTGTGAACTAAGATGAAACAATAATATAGTACCCATGGAACAAATCTCCATTGAAAAAACGCTAACCAATTTATTATGTTAATAAGACTATACGACCATTTAGCATTAACATAATATATAAGTGCAAAGTGAACCAGTGATAGTTTTGGGTATTATAAAAAATGAACCTTGTGTTTCATTCTTGGCAATCACAAACATTGGATGCAATGAAATATGCATTTTTCAATGACTTAAAATATGTACGGTGACAATATGTTGTTCATAAGACATGAATCTGTTTAAAATAACATTTTTGTTTTACATGAAAAAAGAAAAACAGATTTCATAGTGCTTTGTGAACGGTTCATACTATTTATTTGTTAATGACAGGGTACAATTCCCCAAAGACAAGGTATAAAAGACTGTATAAAAACTGTAGAATCCTACTTATAATAATAGTTAGAAATAAGAATATAAATATAAGGTTTTAATGTATATAGTACAAGAATGTTTAAAAATGTTTTAGATATAAGGCCATTTGTTTGGGTCTGAAACAACTAACATCAGAACTATAAAAATAATTACCACTTGTAAATAGTAGAGAGTAATTAAGATGTTAGTTAGTACAAAACCTTTGTTGTAAACCATATTTCCATGTTGGAAATGGGAATTTTGTTGCAAAATGTCTGATTTGAAGACAACCATTTATTTAAAAAAAATGTTCTTTATTTTGTGTTAACTATTGTTTGTATTGTAACCAATACTAATTGTTTTTGTGTAATTTGAAAACATGTTTAATTTATAATACTATTTGTAAAAAGTCAGAGAGGGTATCACACATCATATATTGTTTGTAAATTATTTTGTAAGAAAAATTGTTAAAAAAAATCATAGGCCAAAAGAATGGAAACCAAACTTCATCAAAACAGAGAAATTACTCATTTAAAAGCAAATAAACAAAAGGGGTTTAGACAAAATAAACTTGAGATCATGCCATATAATTGCACATACCATTTAGAGAGATTTTAATAAATTATATTCAGAATTATAAATAAAAATAAAATGACTAAACTCAGAAATTTAGACATGGGAGTCATATATTTCAGAATAATGTTTCAGAATACAACTAATTCAATTAATTACCAGAAAATAAGGGAATAGGAACCTTTTAATACAATATAGGATTATTAATATTAAATATAACTGATAAAATGGCTGAATTTATATAATGACAGGAAGTAAATTTTGATGTTTTGACTCTTCACAGTATACCAAACTGAAAGTGAAATTACTATTTTTTTTGGACAGAAAACACTATAAAATGGCATTATTTAATCTGAAAATAACCAGAATGAACTGAAAGATTAATTTAAATCAAATCTAGTGAATAAAATTGACAAATAACCAAAGTTTAGGCATTCATATAGTGAAATAGTAAAATGTACACAGGATGTGAAAATATTTTTGAACAATGTTAAGGATAATATTATATGGGCTAAGAGTTTAATTGAAACTGAAGGAAACAGTTAGTTAATTATTGGTAGTTGAACGGTTAACATGACATACGTTTAATTACGTGGATAACCTAACCTATAATCGTCATACAAGCGAGTGTATAGTGAGTTATTGTGAAATCGCGAGTGACTTGTAAAATACTTCTGAAACTATCATATTATAACAGAAACGATCAAGTAACACTCCATAACACAGAACAATATAAATCTACTCCGAAAAACACCATAAAACACTAGAAAACTGTATAATACATTAAACCAACTTAGTGACGGAATCGGAGAAAGTGTTTGAACTAATAATTATACAGATACACTAAATACAACCCAGAATCACTACACCAGTCACTACACAACATATAACAAGAGATTTGCGGACACGAGAACAGAAATATTGCGTCAAAATACATTATTTGGAATGCAGCAGCAACGAGCAACATTTTCATCGACTTGACGGCAGCCATCTTTCTTTGACAATTCCAGTGCCTCCTCTTAGTTCAACAGCTGTTGGGTGAAAACAATTATTATATTTACAAATTATTATTCAATGTCTGTGTTTATTAATAACTATTAATTTGATTGTAACGTTATACTTTTTAAATATTAGCCCGATTTCTCTGACTTTGGTAATAACTGGCTGTTTAAAGAACCCTATATAATTTTTATAACATATACTTGTAACTTTTTTCGATATCCTGAGAATCGATACTAATCGATAAGAGTCAATATTGCTGTTACTTAATAAAACATTAATACTTTTCAATACTTAATAGTTCTTTATTTCTTCAATAATACTAATTACCAATAATATAATTCTAATTGATAATCTACAAGGACTTTACCACCCGTAAGTGAAGATAACCTAAAAAATAGAAAGGTAAACAAATATCGATTGGTTTACAGACAGTCTTATGAGTGGTGATAGATTATTTAAATTATACTAAAACTTTAATAAAAATTTTCAGAAGAGCATTACACTGTTTAAAACTTCACAGCCCTATATTAATTAATTGATCCTAATTAATTAATTAATAAAATTAAAATTTTTTTTTATTATTATTTTTTTTTATAAACATAATTTTTTTTTAAATTTTCTTCAAAACAATAATTTTTGTTTTGAAACTTTCGGTGAAGCTGAGCATATATATTTCTTCATCAACTTTACGCTACTCGACCGGTCTTGCTACCATTGGGACTCGACCAGCTGGGAAACTTAAGGAAGTGTTTCAGGCCAGTAAGACGTCGAGAGCCACACCAATTAAACACCAATTAAACATATTACATTGGACTTGATTACATCGGAGTCGCATAATACACAATAGCTTTTTATCATCAACACACATCTATATTTATTTATTTTATTACAAATTGGCGCACAACTTTAGGGGCTTTAATTAGCGATTGGAAGGCCAATACATTCTGCCCAATCACTAGTTGGAGCTAGGCAACAGCTAAAAAGTCAGAGAAAGATAATAACAAGGGAATAACGACAAACAAAAATGGCAGATCCTACACAAGAAGAGTGGGACCAGATAACAGAAATGCTCCTGCATTTTAAAGAAGGAATAATAAAGAAAACGAATGAGTGCTTCGAATCGATGATGAATAAAATGGAATCCACAAGTAAGGAATTGAAAGAAGAATTAGGTAAGAAACTGGATGATTGGGGTGAAGAAATAAGAGAGGACATATTGAAAAGAGAAGAGTTAAGAAAGGAGAAGACCGAAGAAATAAAATATGATAGCAAACCAGAACCAGAAGAAGTACCAAATGATAAAACGCAGGAACTAGTAATGGTAGTACCTGGAATTAAAACTAGTGGAAATAAGGAAAATATTAAGCAAAGGAAAAGGAGAATGTATCCAAGAAACTTGGTAAAAACGAAGGAAGAGTTGGAGATGATGAAACATGGGTTAATTGATGGCAATAATATCCCAATTACCTATGACAAAGACATCATGAATTCTATGAATTATAGAAGGAGAATCGAAGTAATTTCAGAGATAATTTACCACAAGACAGTAGTGTACCAATGGGAAAGGACCAGAGGTAAACAGAATACGACATGTGGACAAGATCAATATCAGCGCAGAACTGGACAGTGGATTTCAGAAAGATGGAAATGTGATATCGTACCAGACTGTAATGACGGCACAGGTGAATCACCAGAATGTATTCCATTAGCGTGCCATCTAGGACAGTTCCAGGGTACGGTTAGACTAAAATATATTCCTTCAGAGTGGATATGTGATGATAAACCAGTTTATGGTGTTTCAGATAAACAAATAATAAGTGATAACCCAGATGAAGATCCTCACAGATATTTGTCAAGTAACACAAAACATGGACCAGAAAAGTATTGGGGTATACAGTACGATGATAGAGGGAACCAGCCCAGTAATTACGACGGCCCTAACAACCCGCCGCGTAATAACCAGTTTATCGGTAATTTTAACGGCGTTAGGAATAACAACCCCTATCCAAACCATAGAAACAATTTTTATCAACATAATAATAATATTCCATACAGTCAGAGAAATCCATATCCCAACAATAATGGTGACAAACCTTACCAACCTAACCGAAATTATTATCATGATAAATTTAGTAATAAAAACAATAACAGTAATAATAACCGAGTGTCGCGCCCTAGGGTAAATTTTATAAGAGCAACTGAGATGATGGACCCTGGTTGACACAAATACCACACGACATCAAGAAAAGGGACGGATCATGATAACCGACTAAGGCGAAAAACAACGTTGAAGGAGACGAAATAAATATCATTGAAAGGAAATGATATGAAGAATAAACATAGAAACAAAACTGGGTTTTATGAGTGAAGACAATGTAAGAAAATGAACATGACCAATAAAAATATGAGCAATGCAGTGACATACAGAAAATCGTCCATCTTCCTGGGTATATATAAAAGAAAAGAAAATTTATAAGAAAAGAAAAAGTGGAGATCAACTTATTAAAGTATAAATAATATGGGCCAGTGTAGAGTACAATATATGCCCATATGTTGTGGTAAATGATAAGCATAATAATACATATGAGTTGAGGGAAATCGTTTCAGGAAAAATCAAAGGAGTTACAATCAAGCTTCTATGAAGAAATATTATGAAGAATGAGTTGTGAGTTTTAGAATTTTGAATTTATTTTAAAAAATTCAAAAATATGTAAGTACATCTTACCACCTAATATTTTGAGAAGAACATTCTGGAGAATTAAAAGAATTTTTTAATTTTATTATAAAAATTCAAAAATAATGTAAGTACATCTTACAACCTAATATTTTGAGAAGAACATTCTGGAGAATTATAAGAAGAAGGAATTTAGAATTTTGAATTTAATTTTGTAAAAAATTTTAAAATAATGTAAGTACATCTTACAACCTAATAATTTTGGAACAAACTTTATGGAAGAAAGGAAAAGAAAGACTTTTGAACTGAAATATAATTATAAAAATTTAAAATTGAGTAAGTACTTCTTACTACAACCTGATAATTTAGAACAAAACTTTATGGAAGAAAGAGAAAGAGAGAGAATTTTGAACTTAATTTAAAAAATTTAAAATTAAGCAAGCACAGCTTACTACCACTGAATTATGAGAAAAACATTTTGGAAGAATTAAGAAGAAAGGAATTTTGAAGTTAATATACAAAAAATTTAAGAATAAAGTAAGACTAACTTACTATAACTAAGTTTATGAGAAAACTTTATGGTAAATAATTAAGAAGAATTTGAATTTGGAGAAATACCAAAACATTCAGAAATAATAGTAAGATCACATTACTATAAACAATTCTGAATGAAACAATTCTGGGAATAAATGAATTAAACAGAATTTGAATGTTGATAGAACGTCAGTACTTTGAAACAAGATAAGATCAACATATTACAAGGATTTATGAGAAATATTTTTCAATTAAATAAAAAGAATAGTTTGAATTTTACATTAAAACTAACCAAGTTCCAAAAAATAATTATGTGTCAATTATGATGGAATTGAGAAGAAAATAAAGTGGTTAATTCAGAAAAGAGAATTAACGTTAATCCAGAATAAATGCTAGACATTCACAATAGCATTTGAAGGAGTAGAGAAGAATAACAAAAAAGAGTGTAATATGCCAGAGAAGAAAAAAAAAATTTGGAAGCAAAGAGACTAATTACCTATGAAACGATAATGAAAACAGTTAATTAAGAGCGAAGAAGAACAACTCATACCAAACAGATGGAGAAGATGATTTTGAACAAATGATAATAATAAGACCTATATGAAATGCAAAGAGAATAAATACCACATGAAATATAATATAAATGAATTAATGCTAATGAATGCGAAGACGGATTAATAACTTTCTAAGAGAAAGGAAAGAACCAAAATGTTTAAATAAAATGATCAATATAACAACCTGTATATCTAATGTAAAGATACAATGTTAAAAAATTAAATATAATATATTAAGACCATTCAAATAATGAATACGAAAGACTATTTATAAAGACCATGCTAATACTATGAATAACCAGAAGAAAGTATAAAGAGAATTCAGATGAAGAAGAAAGAGAGTTACACTGTAAACAGTAAACAGAATTATTAAAAGAAAGGTTTTCAACCATAATTAAATTAAATATATCAGACAAGTTAAGAGTTTTGAAAAAATATATATGTAATGAGTATAATAATGATTATGAAGATTTATTAAGATAGAAAATGTGAGATAATCTGAGAGACTACGAAGTGGAGAATCCGAAGATATTTTTATTAGTCGAAAATGAGACTACTTTTTATTTATTTATTCGATGACTGACTGAAGATAATTCCAGCAGCATTATGTTTTTTGAGCAGGGATGGATATGCCCCTGTACTCAATTTATAGAAGTGGTGTATGGCCAGCAGAGAAGTAGCGTACAGTGCCCCTCTGATCTGCCCCAGCCCACGTGATAGGGAATGTTAGGGAATTAATATCCCAAGGATACAACACGAAGTTGATATAGAAAGAAAATGTATTACAATTATAATATATCTCAGAAGACACTAACTATCCGAAAAGGATCAGTAGTAAGACAAGTAACCATATATATAAAATTAACAAAACTCTATTTATAAAAAAGTCGATATAAAGATGGAGAAGAAAATGAATTATAAGAAATGATGAAATTATCATAAGAAATTATTTCATCCATAAACATGTCTGAAATAATTACTTCTGGAGGAGAGCAATCTGTAGCGTGACAGGTGTTTGCATAATATTGAATGGCAATTGATCATTAGAATAATGAAGTTATAATATTTAAATTTGGAAGAAAGCATTAAGTCTAATATAAATAGATTAATTCATATCAACTGTGGAAAGAAATCATTATTATAAAGAAAATACAAGTTAAAATAAAAGGAGTTACTAGTGATGAGTCATCCAAAACCAGTGTCATAACCAAAGGTTTTCAAGGTATAACCCAGGAAGGTAAAATAGTAAATAACAAAGCAGTACACAATATGACCAAACCCACAACGAGGGAGAATAAATAGAATAGAAACCCTAAAATAAGCCAAGATCAACCAATACAGGTTGTGTATTTCTGAATTAAAGAAGAAGATGGAGAAGATCCCAAGAAACCTGATGGCATCAAGAAGAAGATGGAGAAGATACCAGGCCCAGAAGGCAGGAGAAAAGAAGACTGAAGAAAGAAGAAGAGGGCAGCATCCTGAAGAAGATGTCATGCTCTTATAAAAGACACCCAAATCCCTATATCCCCAAAATATATATCTAAAAACAAAAGTATAACGAAATAAAAACCACATGTATATAAATTTAAGAGAGAGAAGTGAACAAAGTAAAAGTTTCCTGTGAACTAAGATGAAACAATAATATAGTACCCATGGAACAAATCTCCATTGAAAAAACGCTAACCAATTTATTATGTTAATAAGACTATACGACCATTTAGCATTAACATAATATATAAGTGCAAAGTGAACCAGTGATAGTTTTGGGTATTATAAAAAATGAACCTTGTGTTTCATTCTTGGCAATCACAAACATTGGATGCAATGAAATATGCATTTTTCAATGACTTAAAATATGTACGGTGACAATATGTTGTTCATAAGACATGAATCTGTTTAAAATAACATTTTTGTTTTACATGAAAAAAGAAAAACAGATTTCATAGTGCTTTGTGAACGGTTCATACTATTTATTTGTTAATGACAGGGTACAATTCCCCAAAGACAAGGTATAAAAGACTGTATAAAAACTGTAGAATCCTACTTATAATAACAGTTAGAAATAAGAATATAAATATAAGGTTTTAATGTATATAGTACAAGAATGTTTAAAAATGTTTTAGATATAAGGCCATTTGTTTGGGTCTGAAACAACTAACATCAGAACTATAAAAATAATTACCACTTGTAAATAGTAGAGAGTAATTAAGATGTTAGTTAGTACAAAACCTTTGTTGTAAACCATATTTCCATGTTGGAAATGGGAATTTTGTTGCAAAATGTCTGATTTGAAGACAACCATTTATTTAAAAAAAATGTTCTTTATTTTGTGTTAACTATTGTTTGTATTGTAACCAATACTAATTGTTTTTGTGTAATTTGAAAACATGTTTAATTTATAATACTATTTGTAAAAAGTCAGAGAGGGTATCACACATCATATATTGTTTGTAAATTATTTTGTAAGAAAAATTGTTAAAAAAAATCATAGGCCAAAAGAATGGAAACCAAACTTCATCAAAACAGAGAAATTACTCATTTAAAAGCAAATAAACAAAAGAGGTTTAGACAAAATAAACTTGAGATCATGCCATATAATTGCACATACCATTTAGAGAGATTTTAATAAATTATATTCAGAATTATAAATAAAAATAAAATGACTAAACTCAGAAATTTAGACATGGGAGTCATATATTTCAGAATAATGTTTCAGAATACAACTAATTCAATTAATTACCAGAAAATAAGGGAATAGGAACCTTTTAATACAATATAGGATTATTAATATTAAATATAACTGATAAAATGGCTGAATTTATATAATGACAGGAAGTAAATTTTGATGTTTTGACTCTTCACAGTATACCAAACTGAAAGTGAAATTACTATTTTTTTTGGACAGAAAACACTATAAAATGGCATTATTTAATCTGAAAATAACCAGAATGAACTGAAAGATTAATTTAAATCAAATCTAGTGAATAAAATTGACAAATAACCAAAGTTTAGGCATTCATATAGTGAAATAGTAAAATGTACACAGGATGTGAAAATATTTTTGAACAATGTTAAGGATAATATTATATGGGCTAAGAGTTTAATTGAAACTGAAGGAAACAGTTAGTTAATTATTGGTAGTTGAACGGTTAACATGACATACGTTTAATTACGTGGATAGCCTAACCTATAATCGTCATACAAGCGAGTGTATAGTGAGTTATTGTGAAATCGCGAGTGACTTGTAAAATACTTCTGAAACTATCATATTATAACAGAAACGATCAAGTAACACTCCATAACACAGAACAATATAAATCTACTCCGAAAAACACCATAAAACACTAGAAAACTGTATAATACATTAAACCAACTTAGTGACGGAATCGGAGAAAGTGTTTGAACTAATAATTATACAGATACACTAAATACAACCCAGAATCACTACACCAGTCACTACACAACATATAACAAGAGATTTGCGGACACGAGAACAGAAATATTGCGTCAAAATACATTATTTGGAATGCAGCAGCAACGAGCAACATTTTCATCGACTTGACGGCAGCCATCTTTCTTTGACAATTCCAGTGCCTCCTCTTAGTTCAACAGCTGTTGGGTGAAAACAATTATTATATTTACAAATTATTATTCAATGTCTGTGTTTATTAATAACTATTAATTTGATTGTAACGTTATACTTTTTAAATATTAGCCCGATTTCTCTGACTTTGGTAATAACTGGCTGTTTAAAGAACCCTATATAATTTTTATAACATATACTTGTAACTTTTTTCGATATCCTGAGAATCGATACTAATCGATAAGAGTCAATATTGCTGTTACTTAATAAAACATTAATACTTTTCAATACTTAATAGTTCTTTATTTCTTCAATAATACTAATTACCAATAATATAATTCTAATTGATAATCTACAAGGACTTTACCACCCGTAAGTGAAGATAACCTAAAAAATAGAAAGGTAAACAAATATCGATTGGTTTACAGACAGTCTTATGAGTGGTGATAGATTATTTAAATTATACTAAAACTTTAATAAAAATTTTCAGAAGAGCATTACACTGTTTAAAACTTCACAGCCCTATATTAATTAATTGATCCTAATTAATTAATTAATAAAATTAAAATTTTTTTTTATTATTATTTTTTTTATAAACATAATTTTTTTTTAAATTTTCTTCAAAACAATAATTTTTGTTTTGAAACTTTCGGTGAAGCTGAGCATATATATTTCTTCATCAACTTTACGCTACTCGACCGGTCTTGCTACCATTGGGACTCGACCAGCTGGGAAACTTAAGGAAGTGTTTCAGGCCAGTAAGACGTCGAGAGCCACACCAATTAAACACCAATTAAACATATTACATTGGACTTGATTACATCGGAGTCGCATAATACACAATAGCTTTTTATCATCAACACACATCTATATTTATTTATTTTATTACAAATTGGCGCACAACTTTAGGGGCTTTAATTAGCGATTGGAAGGCCAATACATTCTGCCCAATCACTAGTTGGAGCTAGGCAACAGCTAAAAAGTCAGAGAAAGATAATAACAAGGGAATAACGACAAACAAAAATGGCAGATCCTACACAAGAAGAGTGGGACCAGATAACAGAAATGCTCCTGCATTTTAAAGAAGGAATAATAAAGAAAACGAATGAGTGCTTCGAATCGATGATGAATAAAATGGAATCCACAAGTAAGGAATTGAAAGAAGAATTAGGTAAGAAACTGGATGATTGGGGTGAAGAAATAAGAGAGGACATATTGAAAAGAGAAGAGTTAAGAAAGGAGAAGACCGAAGAAATAAAATATGATAGCAAACCAGAACCAGAAGAAGTACCAAATGATAAAACGCAGGAACTAGTAATGGTAGTACCTGGAATTAAAACTAGTGGAAATAAGGAAAATATTAAGCAAAGGAAAAGGAGAATGTATCCAAGAAACTTGGTAAAAACGAAGGAAGAGTTGGAGATGATGAAACATGGGTTAATTGATGGCAATAATATCCCAATTACCTATGACAAAGACATCATGAATTCTATGAATTATAGAAGGAGAATCGAAGTAATTTCAGAGATAATTTACCACAAGACAGTAGTGTACCAATGGGAAAGGACCAGAGGTAAACAGAATACGACATGTGGACAAGATCAATATCAGCGCAGAACTGGACAGTGGATTTCAGAAAGATGGAAATGTGATATCGTACCAGACTGTAATGACGGCACAGGTGAATCACCAGAATGTATTCCATTAGCGTGCCATCTAGGACAGTTCCAGGGTACGGTTAGACTAAAATATATTCCTTCAGAGTGGATATGTGATGATAAACCAGTTTATGGTGTTTCAGATAAACAAATAATAAGTGATAACCCAGATGAAGATCCTCACAGATATTTGTCAAGTAACACAAAACATGGACCAGAAAAGTATTGGGGTATACAGTACGATGATAGAGGGAACCAGCCCAGTAATTACGACGGCCCTAACAACCCGCCGCGTAATAACCAGTTTATCGGTAATTTTAACGGCGTTAGGAATAACAACCCCTATCCAAACCATAGAAACAATTTTTATCAACATAATAATAATATTCCATACAGTCAGAGAAATCCATATCCCAACAATAATGGTGACAAACCTTACCAACCTAACCGAAATTATTATCATGATAAATTTAGTAATAAAAACAATAACAGTAATAATAACCGAGTGTCGCGCCCTAGGGTAAATTTTATAAGAGCAACTGAGATGATGGACCCTGGTTGACACAAATACCACACGACATCAAGAAAAGGGACGGATCATGATAACCGACTAAGGCGAAAAACAACGTTGAAGGAGACGAAATAAATATCATTGAAAGGAAATGATATGAAGAATAAACATAGAAACAAAACTGGGTTTTATGAGTGAAGACAATGTAAGAAAATGAACATGACCAATAAAAATATGAGCAATGCAGTGACATACAGAAAATCGTCCATCTTCCTGGGTATATATAAAAGAAAAGAAAATTTATAAGAAAAGAAAAAGTGGAGATCAACTTATTAAAGTATAAATAATATGGGCCAGTGTAGAGTACAATATATGCCCATATGTTGTGGTAAATGATAAGCATAATAATACATATGAGTTGAGGGAAATCGTTTCAGGAAAAATCAAAGGAGTTACAATCAAGCTTCTATGAAGAAATATTATGAAGAATGAGTTGTGAGTTTTAGAATTTTGAATTTATTTTAAAAAATTCAAAAATATGTAAGTACATCTTACAACCTAATATTTTGAGAAGAACATTCTGGAGAATTAAAAGAATTTTTTAATTTTATTATAAAAATTCAAAAATAATGTAAGTACATCTTACAACCTAATATTTTGAGAAGAACATTCTGGAGAATTATAAGAAGAAGGAATTTAGAATTTTGAATTTAATTTTGTAAAAAATTTTAAAATAATGTAAGTACATCTTACAACCTAATAATTTTGGAACAAACTTTATGGAAGAAAGGAAAAGAAAGACTTTTGAATTGAAATATAATTATAAAAATTTAAAATTGAGTAAGTACTTCTTACTACAACCTGATAATTTAGAACAAAACTTTATGGAAGAAAGAGAAAGAGAGAGAATTTTGAACTTAATTTAAAAAATTTAAAATTAAGCAAGCACAGCTTACTACCACTGAATTATGAGAAAAACATTTTGGAAGAATTAAGAAGAAAGGAATTTTGAAGTTAATATACAAAAAATTTAAGAATAAAGTAAGACTAACTTACTATAACTAAGTTTATGAGAAAACTTTATGGTAAATAATTAAGAAGAATTTGAATTTGGAGAAATACCAAAACATTCAGAAATAATAGTAAGATCACATTACTATAAACAATTCTGAATGAAACAATTCTGGGAATAAATGAATTAAACAGAATTTGAATGTTGATAGAACGTCAGTACTTTGAAACAAGATAAGATCAACATATTACAAGGATTTATGAGAAATATTTTTCAATTAAATAAAAAGAATAGTTTGAATTTTACATTAAAACTAACCAAGTTCCAAAAAATAATTATGTGTCAATTATGATGGAATTGAGAAGAAAATAAAGTGGTTAATTCAGAAAAGAGAATTAACGTTAATCCAGAATAAATGCTAGACATTCACAATAGCATTTGAAGGAGTAGAGAAGAATAACAAAAAAGAGTGTAATATGCCAGAGAAGAAAAAAAAAATTTGGAAGCAAAGAGACTAATTACCTATGAAACGATAATGAAAACAGTTAATTAAGAGCGAAGAAGAACAACTCATACCAAACAGATGGAGAAGATGATTTTGAACAAATGATAATAATAAGACCTATATGAAATGCAAAGAGAATAAATACCACATGAAATATAATATAAATGAATTAATGCTAATGAATGCGAAGACGGATTAATAACTTTCTAAGAGAAAGGAAAGAACCAAAATGTTTAAATAAAATGATCAATATAACAACCTGTATATCTAATGTAAAGATACAATGTTAAAAAATTAAATATAATATATTAAGACCATTCAAATAATGAATACGAAAGACTATTTATAAAGACCATGCTAATACTATGAATAACCAGAAGAAAGTATAAAGAGAATTCAGATGAAGAAGAAAGAGAGTTACACTGTAAACAGTAAACAGAATTATTAAAAGAAAGGTTTTCAACCATAATTAAATTAAATATATCAGACAAGTTAAGAGTTTTGAAAAAATATATATGTAATGAGTATAATAATGATTATGAAGATTTATTAAGATAGAAAATGTGAGATAATCTGAGAGACTACGAAGTGGAGAATACGAAGATATTTTTATTAGTCGAAAATGAGACTACTTTTTATTTATTTATTCGATGACTGACTGAAGATAATTCCAGCAGCATTATGTTTTTTGAGCAGGGATGGATATGCCACTGTACTCAATTTATAGAAGTGGTGTATGGCCAGCAGAGAAGTAGCGTACAGTGCCCCTCTGATCTGCCCCAGCCCACGTGATAGGGAATGTTAGGGAATTAATATCCCAAGGATACAACACGAAGTTGATATAGAAAGAAAATGTATTACAATTATAATATATCTCAGAAGACACTAACTATCCGAAAAGGATCAGTAGTAAGACAAGTAACCATATATATAAAATTAACAAAACTCTAATTATAAAAAAGTCGATATAAAGATGGAGAAGAAAATGAATTATAAGAAATGATGAAATTATCATAAGAAATTATTTCATCCATAAACATGTCTGAAATAATTACTTCTGGAGGAGAGCAATCTGTAGCGTGACAGATGTTTGCATAATATTGAATGGCAATTGATCATTAGAATAATGAAGTTATAATATTTAAATTTGGAAGAAAGCATTAAGTCTAATATAAATAGATTAATTCATATCAACTGTGGAAAGAAATCATTATTATAAAGAAAATACAAGTTAAAATAAAAGGAGTTACTAGTGATGAGTCATCCAAAACCAGTCTCATAACCAAAGGTTTTCAAGGTATAACCCAGGAAGGTAAAATAGTAAATAACAAAGCAGTACACAATATGACCAAACCCACAACGAGGGAGAATAAATAGAATAGAAACCCTAAAATAAGCCAAGATCAACCAATACAGGTTGTGTATTTCTGAATTAAAGAAGAAGATGGAGAAGATCCCAAGAAACCTGATGGCATCAAGAAGAAGATGGAGAAGATACCAGGCCCAGAAGGCAGGAGAAAAGAAGACTGAAGAAAGAAGAAGAGGGCAGCATCCTGAAGAAGATGTCATGCTCTTATAAAAGACACCCAAATCCCTATATCCCCAAAATATATATCTAAAAACAAAAGTATAACGAAATAAAAACCACATGTATATAAATTTAAGAGAGAGAAGTGAACAAAGTAAAAGTTTCCTGTGAACTAAGATGAAACAATAATATAGTACCCATGGAACAAATCTCCATTGAAAAAACGCTAACCAATTTATTATGTTAATAAGACTATACGACCATTTAGCATTAACATAATATATAAGTGCAAAGTGAACCAGTGATAGTTTTGGGTATTATAAAAAATGAACCTTGTGTTTCATTCTTGGCAATCACAAACATTGGATGCAATGAAATATGCATTTTTCAATGACTTAAAATATGTACGGTGACAATATGTTGTTCATAAGACATGAATCTGTTTAAAATAACATTTTTGTTTTACATGAAAAAAGAAAAACAGATTTCATAGTGCTTTGTGAACGGTTCATACTATTTATTTGTTAATGACAGGGTACAATTCCCCAAAGACAAGGTATAAAAGACTGTATAAAAACTGTAGAATCCTACTTATAATAACAGTTAGAAATAAGAATATAAATATAAGGTTTTAATGTATATAGTACAAGAATGTTTAAAAATGTTTTAGATATAAGGCCATTTGTTTGGGTCTGAAACAACTAACATCAGAACTATAAAAATAATTACCACTTGTAAATAGTAGAGAGTAATTAAGATGTTAGTTAGTACAAAACCTTTGTTGTAAACCATATTTCCATGTTGGAAATGGGAATTTTGTTGCAAAATGTCTGATTTGAAGACAACCATTTATTTAAAAAAAATGTTCTTTATTTTGTGTTAACTATTGTTTGTATTGTAACCAATACTAATTGTTTTTGTGTAATTTGAAAACATGTTTAATTTATAATACTATTTGTAAAAAGTCAGAGAGGGTATCACACATCATATATTGTTTGTAAATTATTTTGTAAGAAAAATTGTTAAAAAAAATCATAGGCCAAAAGAATGGAAACCAAACTTCATCAAAACAGAGAAATTACTCATTTAAAAGCAAATAAACAAAAGAGGTTTAGACAAAATAAACTTGAGATCATGCCATATAATTGCACATACCATTTAGAGAGATTTTAATAAATTATATTCAGAATTATAAATAAAAATAAAATGACTAAACTCAGAAATTTAGACATGGGAGTCATATATTTCAGAATAATGTTTCAGAATACAACTAATTCAATTAATTACCAGAAAATAAGGGAATAGGAACCTTTTAATAAAATATAGGATTATTAATATTAAATATAACTGATAAAATGGCTGAATTTATATAATGACAGGAAGTAAATTTTGATGTTTTGACTCTTCACAGTATACCAAACTGAAAGTGAAATTACTATTTTTTTTGGACAGAAAACACTATAAAATGGCATTATTTAATCTGAAAATAACCAGAATGAACTGAAAGATTAATTTAAATCAAATCTAGTGAATAAAATTGACAAATAACCAAAGTTTAGGCATTCATATAGTGAAATAGTAAAATGTACACAGGATGTGAAAATATTTTTGAACAATGTTAAGGATAATATTATATGGGCTAAGAGTTTAATTGAAACTGAAGGAAACAGTTAGTTAATTATTGGTAGTTGAACGGTTAACATGACATACGTTTAATTACGTGGATAGCCTAACCTATAATCGTCATACAAGCGAGTGTATAGTGAGTTATTGTGAAATCGCGAGTGACTTGTAAAATACTTCTGAAACTATCATATTATAACAGAAACGATCAAGTAACACTCCATAACACAGAACAATATAAATCTACTCCGAAAAACACCATAAAACACTAGAAAACTGTATAATACATTAAACCAACTTAGTGACGGAATCGGAGAAAGTGTTTGAACTAATAATTATACAGATACACTAAATACAACCCAGAATCACTACACCAGTCACTACACAACATATAACAAGAGATTTGCGGACACGAGAACAGAAATATTGCGTCAAAATACATTATTTGGAATGCAGCAGCAACGAGCAACATTTTCATCGACTTGACGGCAGCCATCTTTCTTTGACAATTCCAGTGCCTCCTCTTAGTTCAACAGCTGTTGGGTGAAAACAATTATTATATTTACAAATTATTATTCAATGTCTGTGTTTATTAATAACTATTAATTTGATTGTAACGTTATACTTTTTAAATATTAGCCCGATTTCTCTGACTTTGGTAATAACTGGCTGTTTAAAGAACCCTATATAATTTTTATAACATATACTTGTAACTTTTTTCGATATCCTGAGAATCGATACTAATCGATAAGAGTCAATATTGCTGTTACTTAATAAAACATTAATACTTTTCAATACTTAATAGTTCTTTATTTCTTCAATAATACTAATTACCAATAATATAATTCTAATTGATAATCTACAAGGACTTTACCACCCGTAAGTGAAGATAACCTAAAAAATAGAAAGGTAAACAAATATCGATTGGTTTACAGACAGTCTTATGAGTGGTGATAGATTATTTAAATTATACTAAAACTTTAATAAAAATTTTCAGAAGAGCATTACACTGTTTAAAACTTCACAGCCCTATATTAATTAATTGGTCCTAATTAATTAATTAATAAAATTAAAATTTTTTTTTATTATTATTTTTTTTTATAAACATAATTTTTTTTTTAATTTTCTTCAAAACAATAATTTTTGTTTTGAAACTTTCGGTGAAGCTGAGCATATATATTTCTTCATCAACTTTACGCTACTCGACCGGTCTTGCTACCATTGGGACTCGACCAGCTGGGAAACTTAAGGAAGTGTTTCAGGCCAGTAAGACGTCGAGAGCCACACCAATTAAACACCTTACAACTTACAGATTCACACATCAATCTTATTTATTTTATTACAAATTGAATAGTCCAAACAGAGGGGCTTGTTTACATCGGAGTCGAACTTCACAATCACAATCTCTTATATCATCAACACACTTACACTAATATTTATTTTATTACAATATATATATATATATATTCAGTTCTCCATCCATACATATTGTATCAGTACATAGTATCAGTTTAAATATGATATCTACCGTTATTCTCTGTGTGTATGAGAACGTTTGCTTGCGTTTCATCAGGTTTATCGAGTTTAGAGCGTGCTATATACTAGGAGGCAGCAACGATATTCAATCACCCCCTGTATCGTGTATTTACTCCAGAGACTCACTAGAGGGGCACATGTGTACGTTTGTGTACATAACACGTCGCCATATAAACAGAATTCAAGAAGAAGTATTTTGTGAAAAAATTGATTTCCAACAATGCATTTGCGCGAGATCCAGGCAGCAGTCAACTAGAAAAGTGATGGCTTTAAAAGAAAGTTTTTTCCTTTATATTGTACAGAATTGAATAGAGTAAACGACTAGAAAGGAGTATCACAATAATACCAACGGCATAAATCAAGTATCACTGCTTGCATCAAGTATGTGTATTCATGTAAGTGTTTGAACTACGAATATACTGTTACGACGGTCTACTGATCGTCGTATGGTACAGTGGAAAGCAAAATACAAGACACCAATTAAGTCACTAATAACCAGCTTCAATTATCACAATTTAACAGTTTGTAATCAACAAGATAGTCTCTTACAACAAATCAAATAAAAATTTTTCACACGCAATAAAAATTTCGATGAATATAAAACACAATTGTATTATAACTGTCTCCCACAATTATAAAACACATAACAGTTCGCCACAATACCTCGAACCGCACTGCGTAATCGCCACCCAAACGCGCAGTGTAATCGCCTGACAATAACTAACTTGACCGTCGCTGAATGGCTGTATTTGTACCAGGCTGATTTCCAAAATAATCTGCCATTTTGTTGAAAACAAACAGGCGCTTTCGGGAATCCACAAGAAACAGTGTCCTTGAACACACTGCGCTGACCGGTATGGTCAGGTATAGACTCGATAGTTGACGCGTAATTGTCTTTTACCGTAAAGTAGCAGCATTATGCACACACGCACACACGCACACACACACACACATTACAACTGGAATCTTCGAGATAGTTATAGAACGTTCCGTATTACGTAACAATATGTTTAGAGCGTGTATCCGGACATGTGTGGGGCGTGATGATGGAATGTGGTTGGAGAAGCTAAGTGAAGGGCAAGTGTCTGTAAAAATTAAACATAATCTGAATGCAAAATATAAAAATTAACTAAACCAAATAACAACGTTTAATACAGGGGATATACAGAATTCAAACAGGATATAAACAAATGTTTAGTGGTATGACATAATAAATTCCTTGAAAACATGTTGTAGAAAATTGGTAAAAGAGAAACAATATTTCTTAAGATTTTAGTATAAAAATTGAATTATTATATTAGCTAATTTTTCATTAATTTCCTATACACGAATAAAGATAAACAGAACTGTCCCACAATGCGTATCCGGACTTTAATTTCGATGTTTAGAATATTCGATTGTATCGATATAAGACGGAAGAAGAAGAAGAAGAAGAAGTTTATTAAATTGTTCTTTTCTTAAAATAAAACGTAAATACGTGTTGTTTTCATTTTTGAGGTTAGGTAATAATAGTTTTTGGTTTTTAGCTTAATGTTTAAAGAAATAAAAGCTATGGCTGGAAAAAAATATGAAATTAATATATCCACACAATGCTTAAAAGAGAGAAGCGTTAAAAAAAGAACATAATGTGTTTTTAATAAAAACAAAAACAGAAGAAAACATGAATAAAATAATTTCTGACCATATAACACGATGTGAAGAAGAAGAAGTGTATTAAATTATTCTTTTCTTAAAATAAAACGTAAATACGTGTTGTTTTCATTTTTGAGGTTAGGTAATAATAGTTTTTGGTTGTTAGCTTAATGCTTAAAGAAATAAAAGCTATGCTTGGAAAAAAATATGAAATTAATATATCCACACAATGCTTAAAAGAAAGAAGCGTTAAAAAAAGAACATAACTTTTCTTTTAATAAAAACAAAAACAGAAGAAAACATGAATAAAATAATTTCTGAGTATTAAGATTAATAAACGTCTTCAAAACGTATTGTTACAATGGTCTAACCGATCGTATGGTGTGGTACAGTGGACAAAAAAATACAAAACACCAATGAAATCATTAACACCAGCTTTAATTATTACAATTAATAAATAATTTGTAATCAAAGTGATAGTCTCTTACAACAATTCCAGTAAAATTTGTCCATATGCAATAATAACGTCAACTATAAAGGATTCGGCACTAATTATAACACAAGAACACTTCGCTACAGTACTTTTACAGACACTCGATCCACGCTGAGAAAATCGCTCACTGTCAACTGAACTACAGAGCCAGCCCTTGTCCCTTATATACGTAACATACTCGTTCTAGATTCTCTCCAGCCTAAACTTCACCCCACTCAATACGTAATTCATGTGTCCTTAAAACGACTCTGGAACTTACTTGAGCGCGGCCTTTCGACCGGTCGCGGTCAGTTGCGACGAAAGAACGTTTTTACCTGTTGCGCCCCGCACTTACACTGACCGAATCTGTCATTTCGAAACCTTCCTATTGTGAGCTTGGATGAGATTTTTTTATTCTGGAACTTTTCATTTGTGCATGTAACCTCTTTCTTCCAATATTCTTGTTACGTTAGGTTAGGTTAGGTTAGGTTAGGTCAGGTTACGTCAGGTTACGTCAGGTTAGGTTAGTTTAGGTTAGGTTAAGTCAGGTCAGGTTAGGTCAGGTCAGGTTAGGTCAGGTCAGGTTAGGTTAAGTCAGGTCAGGTTAGGTCAGGTCAGGTTAGGTTAGGTCAGGTTAGGTTAGGTTAGGTTACGTAAGGTTTTCGTTAGTTTACGTTAGGTTAGAAAATGATAGGCGGGAAATTAATGGATTTATAATATTAATGTCTGTTTCGTTATAATAATATCATGAAAATAAATTTTACCGCGATTGTCAGGGCTCAAATTTTCACCTTGGTCGCAACTGACCGGGTTTTATATGATTGCGTCGCAACTCACCGCGGTCCCAGTATCCATAAATCCTCATACTTTGAGTTTTATATATATATATATAATATATTTATATATATTATATATATATATATTTAACTTTCTTCTTATTCTGCTATGGCGTCACAGTTAGGAGTCAAACTTTAGCCTCTATAATCATCCGCCTCCATTTTCCCCTGTCAAGGCGATCAACGTCCATCGTTTTATTTCAAGTAAATTATCAGCATCCCTCGCCACTCCATCAATCCAGCGATGTTTCCAGTCTTCCGACAGGCCTTCTACTCTCGATTTGACTGAGGCTCCACCTGCTTGACTAGGGGGGGGGACGCGTGGAAGGACGTGCTCGGTTGTTCGAAACGGTTCTCGTTATAATATTTTATATAATTTGTTGTAAGAAAACCAAAATTTAATATGATTTTTAACTAGAAATTTTGATATTAGCACATTTTTCTTTGCCTATAGAAGTAAATTCTTTTACCTTTACCTATAAAGTTTTCTTTATATTACCTATAGGACTACACGAATAAAGATAAACTATTCAAGTAGAGTAATCACAAAAGAAAATGTTAAGTAAGAATGCTAAAGAAAATAAAATTTGTCAAAAGGTAAAAAGAAAAGATTATCAGGGAAAAACTGAACCAGGGAACAAAGTTAACAGAAAAAGACCCGTCATAGCCGACGCTTGACAAAACACACAGAAACAAACAAATCACAACAAGGCGTGAGAAAAGGTTGACGCTTACCGGAAGTGACGTGTGACGTTGAATGACGGAGTTGACGTAACAGTAAACATTGTGCGTCGAATACAAAACCTATACCGTTTATTTCTATACGACAACATCGGAAATAAACGAAGCTCAACAAAAACATACTGTTACGTAATGCGGAAAAGTGTTACGTAATACGGAACGCTCTACAAATTTATAGAATGTTCCAGTGGAATCCGGCTGTAATGTGTGTGCGTACGTGATTCTCAACGCGTTAGCTAGACTGTGAAAAGTCGCTCGGCCGCGCTCACTGTGTCAAGGCGGCAATGAATTTGGCTATAATATTTTGTTTTATTTCAAATGCGTAGTATGGATGTTTCTGGATTTTCGGCGAGATATAAATACAAGTACTCAGCGACTTTCAGCGACTTATTATTATTATTATTATTACTATTCACCTGGTGTTATAGTTGGGAGGTTAGAGGATAAGGCCTCACCTGAGAAGTATAACCAAATGTCATAAACATGAATACAAAGCCTGGGTGGCTGTGACCACATCTGCATTCAAAAGGATGGATAGACGGCTAAAGATTTGATTGGACTGTGATTGATTAGATTTGATTATATTATGTTATTATAGTTATTTTATAATGTTTCCTAATATTACATTAAATTGTATCTGCATAACAACAAACAAAATTTTGCAGCAAACATAAATGAGGCAAAATTTATAAGTTTTTGTAAATATCACTTTAGGTCATAATAAAAATTGAAACAGTTGTTCCGTTAAAGCATCTGAAGATGGATTATTAATTGATAAGAATATATGAATAACAGCGAAGGTCAACTATTCGACCACAGCTGTGTTATAAAAGCCAAATGTACATGATCTATGATCATTGTGAACACGTAACTAGATAATAATTTATATTAACTAACACAATAAATGAAAGCTTCATTATTTATAGCATCATGTTCTTAGTAAACAATATTTTATGTCAAGACTGTTCTAACAAAAGGATCCATTCATGTTCACAAACAGCATGCAGTACGTCATGGGTGGTGGTGCAATAGTAAATACTCATGGAGATATGAGTCGCCTGTGCGTTCAAGTGGTGGTTAGTAAAAAGTAATTATTCTGTCGAAGTGTTATGTGTTTTATAATCGTGCGGGACGATTGTAATAAAATTGTGTTTCTATATTAGCTGACATTTTATTGCTTGTGAACAATTTTTATTTGATTTGTTGTAACAGACTCTCTTGTTGATTACAAACTGATTAATTGCGATAATTAAAGCTGGTGATTAGTGACTTAATTTGTGTCTTGTATTGTGTTTTCCACTGCACCATACGAGCTACGCTCAGTTGGACCGTCGTAATAATGGTAGTACGACGGTCTCACGGATCGTCATATTGTACAGTGGAAAAGACAATACAGACACTAGTGAAGTCACTAATCACCAGCTTAATGACAACTTCATCATTCACAAATGACAAATTGAAATCAACAAGACACGGTCATACAATATTTCAAGTTACATTTGTCCACACGCAATGTAATGTCAACTACTAAGAGTTCCGCACTAATTAGGCCTATAACAGTAATCACTTGTTCCGCACTGAATGAATCGTCAACTGTAATTAACTGACTAAGCCGGCCGCTGTTACGTATATATATATATATATATATATATATCCTGCATATGTTCCAAAATAATTTTCCATTCTTCTGGCGGCGTGCCAGCATAATTTGCATCGTTGTAAGTACTAGAACAGCCTCAAGTGCTACTTGAGTACGGCCTTGATAGAGACAATGAACCTGCTCGGCTAGCCTGGAAACGGGTATAAGGACGCTGTCGACTCTTCGAGAGCGTTCCGTAATTCTCGTGACAGTATTCTTCCTTCAACTCCTTTTGTTCTAAATGTATTCATTTTGAGAAAAAGCTAAAGAATCGTAACGTGTTTGAGTGTTTGTTTTCTAAGTGGCCAGGAAACACATTCTGGTAGTATGACAGCTACTCGTAATCTATTAATTATAATAAGATAATGTTAAATAACATAGGCAAAATACTGAAGGAGAAGATGGGGGAAACAATGTAGACCTAACGCAAATCTCCATGGATTTCAGGCAAGCGTATGACAGCATAGATAGGAATAATCTTTTTGAAATTATGCTGTCCTCTCAAATACCCATTAAATTAGTACAACTGACAAGACTGACAATGATACAGACAACAGCCAAAGTCGAATTGCAAACGGTTACGACAGATCCTTTTAATCTTACGAGAAGGTTAAAACAGGGCGATGGGCTGGGACCAACCCTGTTCAACTTAGCACTCGAATACGTGATCAGAATTATGTCAATTGATAAGAATTCAACATTAGAACATAAAATGGTCCAGATCGTAGGACATGCAGGTGATATTAATATTATGGCAAGACCCCAAGGAAGAGCAAAAGTGATCTTCGAGGAGCTCAAAGATAAAGCAGAACAGATAGGATTACAGGTTAATACAGATAAAACAAAGCTTATGATCACCAGTCAAAGGAAAACCAGTAAACCTGAACAGTTTGAAATCGAACCACTAAACCTGGAAATAGTTAATCGGTTTAAATATTTGGGATGGCTGAATATAATAAAAAAATAAATGAAATAAAGAAAAGGATACAGGCCACAAATAAAGTATACGCTTCGTTGACAACTATATTCAAGACAAGGAATATCCACCGTCAGTCCAAGGTCACATTATATAAAGTTATGATTAGTACGTTAATAACATAATGGCAGCGAGACTTGGACTCTGAACAAACAAGCCGCTTACATAGTCAGTACCTTTGAAAGGAGAATTTTGAGCAGAATATATGGACCAATCCATATGGTCAATGGGATATGGAGAATGCGTCACAATGAGGAACTATACAAGCTGTATAAAGACATTGATCTGGCCACCACCACTCCGCTGCATAGATTGGAATGGGCAGGACACAGCATTAGGATGGTAGGCAACCAAATACCTAAGAAGGTACTGTTTAGTCAAATCGAGAGTAGAAGGCCTGTCGGAAGACCTGAAAAATCGCTGGATCGATGGAGTGGCGAGGGATGCTGATAATTTACTTGAAATAAAACGATGGACGTTGATCGCCTATAACAGGGGAAAATGGAGGCGGATGATTATAGAGGCTAAAGTTCGACTCCTAACTGTGACGCCGTAGAAGAATAAGAAGAACGTTAAATCTATATATATAAAACTCAAAGTCTGAGGATTTATGGGTACTGAATACAAATCCACAGCGTTACTCAGACTACCACCAAATTCTGCACAGGTAACTTCCGACACAAGGCGAAAAATACTGTCTAACTTGGAATTTGACATTTTGTCCCGTTCGCACGATTTAGGCCCTTTTAATTATGCCTTTTTGTTGAAGCGTATAAAGACGTCATCAACACCATGGAGACCAGAATTAATTACCGTAGTAACAAGTAAATAAACAAATGATATTTAGCGGCATCTGAACTGTACCCTTATCCGTTCCTGCAGTTTTTAACGTTTTTAATATGCAATTGTATCGATATATTTTGTAATTTTGTATACAGATACTTCTATATATTTTTATAATTGTCTTAAACGATTATAAAATTTGTGTACACTTATTTCTGATGATGCAATGAGTAAGTAATGAAATATATAAAAACCACTACAAAAGATGTCAAAAACACCATGGAGTACAGAGTTAATTACCATAGTAACAATTAAAAAACAAAAACTATTTAGCGGCATCGGAACTGTACATTTATCCAATCCTGCAGTATATTTTCGATGTTTTATATAATATGTGATTATATCCATATATTACGACGTGGAAAAGAAGAAGTGTACTAATTGTAAATTGTCCTATTACTTAATGCGAAGCCAAAGTACGTGTTGTTCTCATTTCTGAGGTTAGGTGATAACGGTTTTTGGTTTTATTTTACTGCTGAAATAAATAAAAGCCGCGGTTGAGGGAAACATAACGTTTAATGTGTTATACAATGCTTCTAACACAGTAACACTTCAAATAAAGGATTTAGCGTTTTTGATAAACAGGTACTTTATAAATACTTCAAAAGGCTTTATAAACGGGTACTTTTAAATTTCCAAAGGCTGTTGCACCAACATAATAATTTAGTACAAGTTAAAAGGTATAAGTGTTGAAAACAACATTGGAGAGAATTTGACTAATGAGTACAAAATTGTTATACGAGCTGACAGAACGCCATATAGACATAGACAATAAAAATTATATTAAAATACTTATTAAAATCCAATATTCCCGTGCGAAGCCGCGGGTAACAGATAGTAAATGTAGAACTTTTGAACATTTTCTTTTTACGTCTGATGGAGCAAAGACTTTGAAAGAATGTGATTTTTTGAAGTGAAAACTTCTATAGGCACGTTGGGCGATTTTTGGATGGGTAAAATCTTATGAGTTCGCGTCACCGACATACTAATGCTAACATGATATCTGTAGCTATAAGTATGACGTGTTGCGCGTGGCCAGCAGTGAAAGTATATATTATACTTGTGTGTAATACTATTATTTATACTATTTAACACACTTTTATCGTTTACGTACTTTATTTTGGAGTTTCTTACGCTGCCGAATTTGCTATCGCGTGTTCGACCCCTAGCGCGATTTCGGCTTTCCGTATTAACAATTAACGCAATACTTATGATCTATTTTACATTATTTTTATTCTTATTAATTACTTATACTATATTATATGATATTTACATAATTGTTATTTGTCCGTCTGGCTGTTAACTTAGGGTTTTTCGTCATGTCTAATGTCGAAGTATGTATTTTTAATAGTTTTTTTATTATTGTAAGATTGTAACATTAGTGCTGTGTATATGTATATAAGTAAAGTTAAATTGACTACGTGGAAAGTTTAATGTGTGTATACTGTGCATTGTTTAAATTGTGTTTTAGTTTGATCATTATTTTAAATGTTCAGATGTAGGATCACTGTGCAGTACAAAAGTGAGTACTAAATATGTTTTATATTTTTATATAGAAAAATGAATAACATAGCAAAGCATGTATTTTCAAATATTTCCAATATTCGTATCAATATTTCCGTTTAAAAATTTGATATTATTTATTTTTGATATTTGACCTCTGCCATACAAGATGCAATGAGTATTTCATAGTGGCTTAGGAGTTATCTTACTAGCGTGGTAAAACAAATTTCTAGTTGTTTGATAGTATTTTTGCCGCGGATTAGTAATTAATAAGTAAACCATATAAAAATTATATAATTGTTGCTCGGAGTGCCGATAGATGTGAAAACCAGACTGATGTTAAAGATTTTAATTTACAAAAAATTTTAATTTTTGATACTACAATTAATTTGAATATCCAAAAAAAACCACTGTTATTTCATAGTTTTAACTTTTCACTTCTGTCGGCGATCCTCAATGACTGCCTATTTTTTAATTTTTTATTCTTCAGTACATTTAATGAATTCAACGTTTTGCGACAATGTAATATGACGGCGACGTCCGGCAAAGGTGAATAGAAGTTACTTTCTTGCGTTTGCTGCTTTTATCTTCAACGTTTTCTTTTGCCATTTTACAAGGAAAAGTTTAAAGAGACTGTTTATTGCGCCGTTAACTGTCGCAGTGTCTGCCGTACACTGCACATTTTATGACTTATTTAGTTTCTTCTGCTAACTATAAAAATTTACAGCCAAGAGGTAAAAAAATTCAACATAACGTTCTTCACACTATTCCTCTCTGTTTTAGTATGTTTTCAAAAGCAAGTGTGTCAAAGTTTTATAGACTTTGACGCGTGATGACTAAAAGAAAAACGACAAAACTGTGTCATATAAACTTACATGGGTTAAATGTATACGTCTGTGTAATCTGAAATTAACTTTGAGATTTATGTGTTGGCCATTGATTATACAAATTCCGTTGATTACAACAAACTGTACGCTGCGCTACACAGTGGCGCGCGACAAGGTCATGCGATAGGTATTGTGACAGAAGCAATAGAAATTAATAAACGCAAGGATATCGTCCTCCCGGCTAGTTCTTAGTTGAGTCAATTTAGTAGTAAAGATGTAGAGATAAAGATAGTACAGTGATGAAGATACCTAAATGGGGGAGTAAAGGTGAACTTAAAGATGGCTTACAGTATTACCGACAAAGATAAACCGGGAAAAGTCGGATGATTCATGCACAAGAAAAATTATGAAGAGCCTTTAAAACGTGCAACTGATTACAAATTATTGAGAAATATATTGCCAATTGAAAATTGAAAGTCGTCGTCATGATCACCATCATCTTCAATGTTTAAACCAAGGATGGACGGTTTGTTCCGGTCTCAAATAGGCAAAGTTTAGAGCTTGTCACTCCACCACTTCCTCGGATGTCCCACTTCTCTCCGTCCCCTCGCCTTATAGTATCCGTCCGGCTAGCACTTAATTGAAGCAATTTAGTAGTAAATATGTCTCCTGGATATATTACTAGCGTATCTCAGGGTAAGACGTATGGTTGGGCTGCCGCCTTCAGGCTTAACGTCCAGCCCGATTATCTGTCTGGGTGATCTACCATAAACTGGCTGTCTTACCAGACTAAAGAGACCAGTGATTGCTCTTTACAAGGTGGTGGTTATTCCCGCACTTCTTTATGAGTTTATGAATTAGACTTTAACGAAAGGCCATAGGCCAGTCGCATCCACGCGGCTGAAATTACATTTCTCAGACACGTGGCTGGGTCATAAAAGCAACACAGAAATACGGCAGGAACTGAATGTTATGAATACACTCGACAGAATCGCCCAGTATCGGTTGAATTGGTGGGAGGAACATCTTTGCCGAATGGGTGACTGCCGCATCTACCAAACAACTATGGAACTATAAGCCGAGGGGACGGAGAGGTGTGGGACGTCCGAGGAAGCGCTGGAATGACCAGCAGTAATCTTTGCCAATTTTTGACCGGAACCTATGCCTAACTTTGCCTATTTGAAACCGGAACAAACTATTCTTGGTTTGATGATGATGATGATGATGATGATGATGATGATGGTGGTGGTGATGATGATGATGATGATGATGATGATGATGATGATGATGATGATGATGTTGATGATGATGATGATAACAATTATAACATCAACAGATAAACTGCCACGCTTAGTACGACTCGGTGCCCTTTACTTTCTGGTTTGACTGCGCGCGGGTTAACTGACAGCACAAACAATGCACACAGCGTAACGCGTACACGCCAGGGTCCACTTACCGGAACACCCACCGCCACTTCTACAATATATAACTGAGTTCGTTTGCTGGCGTTTTTGTCACTTACACCTGAGGATACTCATTGTAATATGAGTGAAACGTTGTCATAAACGACATTTTGACGCGGCCCATACCGAAAGAAGACTTTAAAAACATAATGGACACCGGCCTGGGAAGCCTACGTGAGAATATAGATTGGCGTGGAAAATGAAGTCGCTTTTTCCCTTTGCTGCTTTTGTTTCTAACGTATTTTTTTGCACTTTTACAGGAAAAATATATAGAAGACGTTTTTTGCGCCGCTAACTGCCGTCTTCCTTATACTGCGCTTTTTACGGCTTATTTATCTCCCGATGTCTATAAAAGTGTACAGTTAAGAAATAAAATTCATCATAAACGCTTTTCACAGTATTCTACATTATTACGTTTTTACAGTATGACAATCTTCTTGTTACATTTTTCTGTCCCTACTGTTTTTTTAAGCATTGTTGCTCTTCCTGTTTTCCTTTCCGTAACATAAAAGCAAATCGAATGACTACGTTCCAGAAACATGACGTTTAATTAATAAAGTAGAGTTGTGGTACAAACATTCAGTTCTTAACACGAAAAATTAATATTAAACATGAATTAACTGTATTTAATTAAATCATCATCATCCACAAGGTTTAAACCAAGAATGGTTTGTTCCGGTCTCAAATAGGTAAATATTACAGCTGGTCACTCCAGCGCTTCCTCGGACGTCCCACACCTCTCCGTCCCCTCGGCTTATATTGTAGTTTCATAGTTGTTTGGGGATGCGGCAGTCAGCCATTCGGCAAAGATGTTCCCACTAATACAGCAAATACTGGGCGATCCTGTCGAGTATATTCATAACATTCATTTCCTGCCGTATATCCGTGTTTCTCCTATGATCGTGGAGAGTATATCCTGCCACGTGCCCGAGAAATCTCATTTTAGCCGCTTGGATGCGACTGGCCTGGCCTTTTGTTAAAGTCCAATTCTCAGACCCATAAAGAAGTGTGGGACGGGCCATCACCTTGTAGAATTTTAGGCGTGTTCCTTTACTTGCTGACTAAGGGTTCGCCTAATGGTCCCGCACATAAGGTTGAACTTATGCATCTTGTCCACCACGTCGTTGCTTGCATTATAAGGCACACTGTAGCCCAGGTATTCAAAATTGCTAACTTGTTCCAGGACAGTTCCGTCTATAAAAATTTTTGCCCGTACGGGACCAGTTCCACGAAAGCCATCACCTTCGTTTTAATTGTGGATATCTACAATCCAGAGTCTTTGCAGATTCCATTTAACAAATGTATACCGATCTGCAATCTGTTTTCAGAGTCCGACAGAATAGCCTGATCGTCCGCAAACAAAAAAGTTTCAATTGTAGAGTGACCAATCATAAAATGGTCTGGAAGACACATCTGCCAGTTTTGTACGACATCGTTAACATATAAATTAAAAAGAGGAGATGATGGTGGACACCCTTGTCGTACTCCACAATTTATCAGGCCGACTCTACAAGCTGTTCTCTGTTTCCCTGCGTCAATTAAGACTTTATTCTCCATATACAGACTCTGTGCTGCTTTAATTAGATGTTGTGGGATCCCTTTTCTTGCCATTACTGTCCATAGTAAATATATTTACTTAATATAAAGTAAATATATTAATTGTATTTAATTAAATATAATAATATTATTAGATTCGAAACTACCTTACTGAAGTATTTTACTGACTTTTCGACCACTAAAATGTCTGGTTTTTCTCCCAAAATTATTATTTCAAGATTTATAAATTAATTAAGTGTAAACAGTACGTACAGTAAATGTAAGTAAAGAAATAGTAATTAAAACAGATTTATTAACCTTTGAACATAAAATAACGTATAAGCATGTAATCTGTGCTGAAAGTAATGAACGTAAAACAGCGTAGAATTATAAAATATAAGTTGAAATGGTGTTGCAATTATTCGGCTTCGGCCGAATACAACGATCAGCGAATTGTATTTTGCCCGACGTCCTGACGGCACGCCCTTCCCTCTACTAACCAAGGCGTTTGTTTCGTTAAACCTTGTCAGTCGACCACCAGACTGGCCATGTGAGCAGAGCCGCCCGTCGCCGAAGTTTCGGCGATTTTGGGAGCCTCGATTACCAAGTTCAAAGCTTTGGTTCGACGTACAGGAGTGAGAATACGAGAACATGGACTCGATGTAGTTTTCCTTCACACGTTCTTTCAGCATGGACACAGCAGCGGTCCATAGCATGAGCTGAGGAACACGCACCCGTTGCGACCGGCACAGCAGGTTGTGAGGGAGCCTCTCTTGATTGCCAAGTAAAACCGTTAACAACTTTCAGCGGAAGTTACAGTACAATTACTAATGTAAAGCGAGGGTAAACCAGTTTACTCACCTCATGTGACGGGAACAAAATTTTTATAAATGTTTTGTGATGCAGAACAGTGTTAGAATTTCCACGAACAGATCACAGCGTGTACGCTGAATACCATTAACTGTAAACTAGTATTGATTTATGCAGTTGTTCTATGTTCAGTATCCGGTATGTAACTTATACAATTATTGAATGTTAGCGTACCATTTATTCAGTATATAATCTTTTCTATAGTCAGTTTATTTTGAGCTAAATTAACTCAGTAATTGACTTTTGCTGACTGACTTATGATTACGTAAAATTTCAAGGCTCATTTTGTTTGTAATAAACGGGCCGAGATTGACTCTGCTCACTAACTGATGGTATTGAAATTGTTTTTACTCACACCTCCCCCCTTTTGGGAATTTTGTTAAACGTTAAGGATATTTGAGAAGTATGTTATAATGTGTCGAGAGACATAAATAGTAATAAGTATTTTGGTTGATTTTGTGGTATATTAGGTTTTTTGGTGTATTCTGTGTGTTGCGCTTTTGGGGCTCAGCAGCTGGAAGCGTGGCACAATGGTATAACCGTAATCTACAAAACATTAAAAAATATTTACACCTTGGGACGCAGTTTACACTTCAATACTACAGACCTTTATTTTTTTTTGAGTTTGATTCAATATTTGTTTACCAATATTTCACTGTAGTAACAAACCTGTAATTGTAGTAAGAATACTGGCTGTTATCTTCATTACGAAATATTATTTGACGTAATTCTACCGAAAATCACATTTATAAATGAAACAGTCGGATGACAATTTTTATATAGAGTAATTATTTACTTTTCACTTTTTCAAAAATTAGAGGATGGTAACTTTTATATAATTTTATAGTACTGTTAACTGTAATTATATGACTGTAATTAAGGGATGTAACATTTCAAATTAATATTAGTTTGAAATATTATAGTATATGTGTGGTCCAGAAGAATATTCAAGATAAGCTGGAGGGAGAAGGTAACGAATGAGGAAGTCTTTAGAAGAGTTCAGGAAGAGAAGAGCTTTCTGCAAAATTTAAAAGTCAGAAAAGCTAAGTTTGTAGGGCATATACTACGACACAATGAGTTGGTAAGAGAATAATAAGAAGAAAAAATTGAAGGGGAGAATCACAGAGGCCTACCCCGTTTAGACTATATGAAACAGTTTATGGTGGATATGAACTGCACATCATATTGTGAGTTGAAAAGAAAAGCAGAGAAGCATGAAGAATGGCGAGCTGCTGCCTACCAACCTATGGGCTGCTAACTTAGTAGAAGAGAAGGAATGTATATAAGTTTAATAAATTGTGAATTAACAATTTTCTTAAGAAATACTTAAAACAGTGTTAGGGGTTTTGTATGTGTTAGGTATATTCAAGATATGTTTCTTTGTAATCAGTTTGACATTAAATAAAATGTACAGACATTAAAAGTTTTTGTACATTCGAATAGGTGTATATAATATTTTAGTGCATATTATATTACACTAAATATAAATAGATATAATAAATTCTACTCAAATAAAAAATATAAATAGTTAAGTTATTGTCATAAAATTCACTAAGTTTCCTTTAATATTTTTTTTTACTGTAACAACTGACTTCCGCTGGGTACTGGCATGATATTTTTGAATCACTGTTGTCATCATAAAATGGGTATTTTAACATTTATTTTAAAACAACATTAAAAATATAAAACGTTAAGCTTTGTAATAAAGAAACTTGGTGCCTTTTTTATTCTACATTTAATTTATCTTATTTTAATTTTGCAATTAAGAATAAACCAATTTTATCATTGTTATTTTACTATTACTTAGGTACAGTCAATTTTTATATTAAAGACCTCCTTCCTACTTCCAATATATTTGTAGCAAGAATGTAAAACTTGGCTGTCTACGTTTTTTCATAGTAAAGCAAACCAGTTTATTATCACTAGATTTTTCTTTAAATAATGAATCAATTAGGAATGTCTGCACGACGTTTAAGTTTAAGTTCAGTCTGTAAGTCTGTAAGCTTTACGGCAAACTATAGAAATTACGTAGCAGTTTCACAAACTTTCCACACAATTTTCACAACTCACGGTAAAAGTTAAACTGCTTACGCAGCAGTTTATGATTAATCGTTCATTAGTTAGTCAACAACTAAAACCAATGAGATAAACATATTTTTGTTTTTAAACCGGTTTTAGAACTATACAAAACGATACAAAAATGTCCCTTGATTAACGTGAGATGCACACGTTAAAACGTACACGTGTACACGCGTACGCGTGTATGTGTACACGTGTGTGTTGATAAAAATATCAACTGCACATATTAAAAGGTTAACAGGCAGTGTTGATGTTACAGTATCACAAGAAATTATAACTCTTGGATATTAAACAATTTGCACTTATCTCATGAAATATTCACTTAAAATGATCTCTTTCACCAAAGTGAGAAGCTCAATAATTTTACTAAATATAATTAATTTACTACCGACTCGGAACCCAAAGTTTTTTTAGGTAAAAACGCAAAAGTTTTATCTTATAGCTGAACCGGTTTTCGCTTATAAAAAGCTTCTTCAGAATCTGCCGCTGGGAGCACTGTCCGTCTTGTTGTTGGCGACGGTATCGACTTTTGGAAGTTCGATGTTATGTGTGTGGGGTGTGATATGTTCGAATAATGCGTGTGATTTGAATTGTGTCTGTTTGTTTATGATGATGTCGTTTTTATATATAACACACAAAAAAACACACACACAACATCGATCTTTCAAAAGTTGATACCGTCGCCAACAACAAGACGTACAGTGCTTCCAACGGCAGCCTCTGAAGAAGCTTTTTAAAAGCGCAAACCAGTTTAGGCTATAAGGTAAACTTTTTTACGTTTTTACCTATAAAAAACTTTGTGTTCCGAGTCGGTAGTGAATTAATTATATTTAGTTAAGTAACGAACACTTCATGGACAACGAAATCCAAGAATTAAATAATTTCATTGAATCTAATTTATTGCAATATAGTGACAACAGATTATTAGTATTTTATTCTTTTTTTACATTTTACTTACAGTAACGTCAGCAATTCGTTTGTAAATAATTATGTATCTAGAGAGACAAGAAATAACAATTTTTACAATCAACGATTTATCATTCGCTGTGTAGTTGCACTGTGCATTATGTGGTGTTAGTGATTTAGTTGTCAGTCCAATACCTCTCAATACGCTGTAAATCCATTTCAAGATTTATCGTTTATCACAGCGTTGAATTGGCTTCTGGGCGTATTCATGTGAACGTTATGTCCTCGTTAGCAGTTTAAAAGAATAAAAATGTATTATAATAATCATGTTTGTGTAATTACGTGTAATGCGGGAAAATTATTAAATCTGACCTGTACGTTTTCTCAAATACAGAAAAAATGTGTTCAAGTATTCATATTCCAGAAAAATTAATAATGCTCTTATAACAAGATACTGTTACGACGGTCTAACTGATCGTCGTATGGTACAGTGGAAAACAAAATACAAGACACTACTTAAGTCACTAATCACCAGCTTCAATTATCACAGTTAAACAGTTTGTGATTGACAAGAAAGTCTCTTACAACAAACCAAATAGAAATTGTTCACACGCTATAAAAATGTCCATTAATAGAGTCCCGCACAATTATAAAACACATAATACTTCGCCACAATACTTCAAACCGCACTGTGTAAATCGTAACTTAAACGCACAGAGTAATATTGCCCGAGAATAACTCTGAACTATAATACTACGAACCGCATTCCAATACATCTGAACTCAAACTGACTGAGCGTCGCTGAGCACTTGTATTTATACCCCGCCGGAAATCCAAAACATTCCACGTATTACGAATTAGCTCTACACCACCACATAATTGATTGCGGCCTTGACAGAGTCCGCGCGGCTGGCGGCGTCTAGAAAAGTCTCACGAATGGATGTTGAAATCACGTACGCACACAACAGATTCTTCTGGAACATTCGAGAAACACGTAGATTGTTCTGTAATTCCGTGAAAATACGAACTTTATAGAAATTTACAGTTATAATTTTAAGGAAAGAATCTTTATGGGACAATTGATATAAGTATAATAAACTATGAATTAAACGTTGTAATAATTCGTTAATAATAGATACATATCAATTCTATACTGTATTGATTTCACAACCATATTTTTAAGTACTTATACTGAATAAAAAACAGGTATATTATAACGAACGTAATGTTGAAATAGAAGTAAGCAGTGCATAAAGAAAATAAACTTTCCAAGACATGAAAAATAAAGTTTGATAGAAGTAATCTTAGAAAATGTTGGAGTTTCACAAAAATATGTAGGAAAACTACTTTTGAATGTTGCCCGTGTGAAACAAGAAAACATTGCACCAACATCAAGATTTATTTGAATGTCTAATGAGTTCTTGTGTGTTCTTGATGAAAGTTGTGTAAAATTTTGTGTCTGAGGTGTGTTTATTAATTCACAACTTAATTAAAACACTCTGTTTTGCTTATGAAACGTGCCCTACTTTTCTTAGATTTACATATATACCTCACGAACGCAAAGCGACTTTGAAATATTCATGAATACGTGTAAGGTTCGTCTGGGCGTATGCAATATACAGTAAGCAGAGTCTGTAGGGTCAGGTTTGCTTCACAAAATTAGTCGCTTGCGTTTATAGTTTTTTTTTTTTTACTTTTGATTTTAGTTGAGATATCTGTATTTTAATAATATATTATGTACAGATTTTATTTTAATATCCTATTTATATCTTATATTTAATATTTTAATATCTTAATATATTAATATTTTTATAGTCTATATCTTATTTTATTATCTGGGAAAATCTTCATATTTACAAACACAATAATCTAGTAATTAAATAATAAATTCAAGTAAAAATAAAACAAGCAATTTATTTAAAATCATACAATTATTAGAATAATAAAATAAAAAATGAAAAATATAATAAATATCTAACTAGATAAACATTACAACAATCGAAAATAGAATCGAAGTAACATCGATTATCGCTAACTATATTGTAAGCGAAACATGTAATTACAATTCAAACAATCCTCTGAAGATACAGAATAATTTCTATGAATCGTGCGTCAGGTGAAAATAAATCTACTTGCGTTGTGTGTTTATTTAAAGCTATTTCATGGGAGACCTGCAGGAAACTCAACGAGTTACTTAAAAAGGTATAATAAATTTTATTTTATATATTATATTTCATATTATGTGCATACGTACATGATTTATATTAGTTGTAAAAATTTAAATTATTTGTTAAAATAATATGTTAAAAATACCTTTTGAAAAATAACATTTTATGAGAAAAAAAACTGTGACCTATAGCAGAATGCACACGTGTTCCCGCACCAAACGTTACACAAAAATTTAATTATTTCAATTTGGCTACTCTGCTGTGGTTATTATATGAGTAATTTCGGTTATGAATTTAAGTCTCCTAGATTAGTCTCTAAGTTATTGGAACTAAACGCTGCTTTTGTAAAAAACACGGCAATACCAAAGCAAAGTGTAGAGAATATTCTCACATAGGCTTCCGCGGCTGGTATAGATTACATTTTTGAAACCTTTTTTCCGGTATGTATAGTAAGAAACTTGAATTTAGTTTTATTGTTTGCCTCATAACACTTCTTATACTGAACCTAAAATTTATTATGTTATCTCGTGTAAATACTTAGTATGTTTAGAAAAATAATAAAACGTTTTTGTTTTTTAAACGCTTTTTTTGAAAAAATCACCCCAATTAATCTTTAACGATTACATGCGTTTAATTGGGTTCAGTTCGCTTACGTATCATGTTCCGGGCTTACAACTCGTTTTGATATTTTCCATTTTGAGGGATATATTCGCAAAACGTATTTTTTGTGATAAGACAAACAAAAACAACCACCATAATTATTATATTTGAGTATTGTTATGACTACATTATGATTATGCTAGTCGGAATCGATTTGGGAACTCTGTGTGTATATATATATATATATATATATTACTTTAATATTTATACTAAATTTAAAATCAGTTTTTTTAGTTTTGATATATATATATATATATATATATATATCAACGTTACAACAATTATACAAATATATTACCATCTACTCAACGCAACTAAATATGTATTACACCGGCCAGGTTAGCAGGATTTTGTTTCTCGTTGCGTCAAGTATATGTGGTTGCACAATAATTAAATACTTTTTAAAGAGGAGTGAGATGTTATTGACATGAAATAAATCATTTAAAATCGTTTCAAATAATCATTTTAAGATTTATTAATTAATAGAAAAAATATTTCAAAATTAAAATTTCAAACATTAGACACATAAATATTTACCTTTATAAGTTTTACACATATACTGTAACCTGCTGTTATGCTATTCATAACATACCACACAAATAAACACCCATATAATCTTATAGACTAAACAAACATGTTAAACAAGTTATTTAAAGTCTTTTTATTTTTGTGCGTCTGAAATTAACTCAACTTATAAATACTGATAGCAATTCAGTTACAAACAAAATAAGATTAAATTTCAAGAATGAATTCATTGTTGTTGTAAACAAATAAATATGATGTTACATTTACTTTCAATTTATTAATTGATTTATGCTGACACACCCAAAAATACGACAAAAGATTGATATTTCTTTTCTAAATTTTGTTATTACATTAACTTCTCGTATTTCTTATATTTAAACCTACTAACGTCAATGCTTTAATGTTTATAGTTCATTTTTTAAGAGCTTCTTTTCGCAATAAAATTACTATAATTGTTTTTATCACCTGCATACTGCAGTTACCGTTCCGCGCGCGCGCACGTGTGTGTGCCAGAATGCTGAGAGTATGATGATGATGTTGGTGATGGTGCTGTGGTCGTTGTCTCTAAGTGTTGTTGTTGGTGATGCTTCAGAATTCCTTCTTACGTCTTGGTGTGAGTGTGGTACAGTATGTGTGTCCTGGTCGATCTGCAATCGGGCAGCGTAACGTCGTCTGTAGATTCCTTGAGTCTGAGTGTGTGATTGCCCCAAAGTTGCCAGTGGTATTTATACTGGTCGCGATTTGACAGGAACATTCCTGCTTTCGACAGGTTAGAGATGGTCAGTTCCCTCCAGAGCGTCCTTTTTATTACACTCACTTTTTGGTTAATTATCGCGAACTTATGACCATATTCCTCACATGAGCAGTTTTATTGTTTGTGTAATTACTTTCTGGTCACTCACATATACCACACATATTAATTACTCTTTAATTACACTAGTAATTAATATCAATTAAATAGCATCATTAATATTGCAACTCTGGAAATAAATTTTACATTACTGCATTCGTTAAGAATTCATTAAAGCAATGGTGTCTTTATAATTGCCGTAAGTCTTCGTTAACAGGTTTAATAGAAGTAATTAGTTTATTATAATCCTGTTAAGACCTGAATAATTGGAACAAACAATTCGTAGCACATCACCCCATCGCGTCGTTCAAAACAGGTCACAGCTGGCTCACACACACAAACACACATATGCTGTATCCTACGCTGGCGAAGCAGGTGTCCTCTCGACTGGATCCAGCCTGCATTTTCTTGCACAAAACTGTATAAAACTGTTCCTTATACTTTCTATGCTCATTACATATTAAACATACCGCCCTGGACAAATATGCAAATATATGTATTGTTGCAATATATGTAGATTTTATTTTATGTATTATATTATATATTATGCGCATACGTACACAATTTACGTACAGTTATGATTAAATGTAAATATAATAGACCGGATTATATTTGCATGAAAATGTGTAAAAACCTAACCAATATTTATCCTGCTTTTCGAACACCAGGATCTTCTTTGAGTAATCATTCTCATTGCGTTTGCCTTTATTTCATTTTTTTGGATGTCTCCAGATTCTTATCGATAAAGTTAACTGGCTTTGTTTGCAAAGTGATAAATGTTGATTTGATTTTATTCTACATAGGAGGCCGTTTTTGCACGATGCCTCCATCACAACTAACTATTTTAGAATCTATTTGTTTGTGATTTTAAATGTTCGTCAAAGGTGGAACAGCATTTTACTATTTATACAAATTATTTACTTTTCACATTTGAATACAGTAAGTGATGGATACAGATTTTTTACATCTTTTTGATGTCGACAATTTTGGATCTATTTGTTATTACAATTATTTTCGTCAGGGCTCTTTGGCCGTGGTCCAATGTTGCTGATTCCAGCAAACGTTTCAGCCGGGCTTTTGTCGGCCATCTTCAGGCTGAGCCTTTGCCACATTACTATAAATCACTAACCGTGACACCTGTGTTAGTGTTTTTTAGCTCGACTTGTAGCACTGAAGATGGCCGGCTGAAACGTCTGCTGGAATGAACATCATTGGACCACGTTCAAACGGCCCGGAAGAAAATAATTTTAATGGCATTGACTTCGGCCGTGTAAGCCTGCGACAAACTTGTGGACGTATTTGTTTCATAACTCAAGAATATTATTTAAAATGTATATTCCGGACACATAAATGTTTCCTAATAAGAATATATATTTGTTAGTTGAAATAAGTATACTCTGCTAGTGCCAATAACTAAATTACTTTCTGGAGAAAAGCAATTTTCTACGCTTAGATTTATAACCAAGACAGTTTGTTAGTAAGAATATCGATCTTAACTATCGAAAACGAGGGAGCTTGCCATTTATTTTCTTCTGTCTTTCCAACTCGTAATCGATTGAACAATTCATTTGTATTAATACACACCACTGAACTTAGACTGAAACTGTAATTGTATCTTTCTCTGTTTAATATTCGGTAGTCTCACTAACATTATACTCTACTGGTCTGACATGTCATAGATTTATTTTGTAGTAATACAAGACCTTTTATACTTATCGGAATCTGTAGCAATCATTGAATAAGATAAAAACAATAAATATTGTTACGACGGTCTACTAGGTACAGTGGAAAACAAATTACAAGACACCAATTAAGTCACTAAACACCAGCTTTAATTTTCACATTTAAACAGTTCGTAATTAACAACACAGTCTCTTACAACAAATCAAATAAAAATTTTTCACACGCAATAAAATGTCAACCAATATAAAACACAATTGTATTACAATTATACCGCCCGATTATTAAACACAACACTTCACTAATAACCACTTGAACGCACAGAGTAATATCGCCCGAAAATAACTCTCGAACCGCATTGTAATTTATCGCAACTTTAACTGAAACTAAGGCCGCTGCAGCCTTGTATATATACCCAACGCTCACAGACCAGAACAGTCCACATACTACGTAAGATGATGTACACAACGGCTTATTATGTAATTTATTGCGGCTTTGACACAGTGCATGCGGCCGTGCGGATTCTGGTACAGTCTAGCAAATGCGCTAACAATCACGTACACCACAAAATTCAGCCTCTGGAACATTCGATAAACACGTAGATTGTTCTGTAATGTCGTAACACGGCTCCCTCCTTAAGTCTGTTCGTCCCGGACTGCCAAACCGTCTCTGAAGTAATACTAGACCAGGAAATCTAGGTGGACGCCCTTGCGAAAGATAATTCTCCGCTTCTTCGAATTCAGTTTCGTGTGATCCGAACATCACGTTTCCAGGAATGCGCGTCTTCCGCTCAACCATTAGTTTTGCTGGAATCACTCCCGTTCCGTCATGTACTGATGACCTAAACACCACTGGCTGACCAGCGTCTGTTTGGTTCTCGTCAACAACCTCTTGCGTAACCTCACCGTCAGCAACTTTTCCCCCGGGCGCTTTTATCAGCTCAGGAACAAGAAAGAATTTTTGTCTCGACACCCATAGTTGGCTTCCCAATCACTTCGTTTATCGATACACATATTGGTATTTCCTCTGCTAGTTCTTCCTCCATTTCCGCTTGCAATATGGAGGGTTCCTCTTGACCAGACCTGTTGACTTTTTCATCGGCCAATGCTTGATTGCATGGTTGGCAGACCCTATCATTTCACCCATCCAAAGCTTTATCTACTCTTGGCAAACCGTCAGAATATTTTCTTTTAAGTCCACAACGAATCCGTAGGCATTCATAATATCCGTGCCAAGAATCACTTCATCGACAATGTCTGCAACGAGCATTTGGTGGCTAAACTCGAGAAGACCCAGGCGTATACGTACGTCTAACTTTCCTAGCACCTTGACGGGGCTTCCAGTCACTGTCTGCATTGTACAAGAGCTAATTAGAAGCTTTCGGTTGCTGACTAAGTCAGGGCGCACTATAGACACTGTTGCGCCCGTGTCAACTGTAAATGAGGTTGGTTTACCTTCCGCCAATCCATTAACAATCACGTTTCCACTGGTCTTATGTAGCGTGGAAAAAGTGTGCTGTACTGGGGCTTTATTTCTCCAATTGATTAGATCACACTCTTCTCTCGGTGTCTTCTTCTCCCAGCAGTCCACCTGAAGATGACCACGTTTTCCACAGTTGTAACACTTCGGTCTTCTGTCTTTTCCCATCGTTCAAATCGTTGCGGCGCTCTTGAACGTCTGAATTGTTTGTCCGCAACATTGTTTTTCTGCACCCATCGTAACGGCAATGTGATACAGGTACCTTCTGACTGCAGTATGATGGGACAAACCCATTAATGTAGCGGGACGCCGACTTGGCAGATCCAAACTCTAGGGCGTGAACAGGAGCTTCTGAGCTGTTTCGGTGGCTTGCCATTCGTAACACTTGCTGACGTTCACAATCTCCGATGCCATCAGTAAATGTCTGCACCGCAATCCTTATTCAAAAATCTTCTGGTGCTTCAGGATAGGCCAGTCTACTCAGTCAGTTCAAACTCTTGAAAACTATCCCAGGAACGTTGTCGTCTTTTTCTCAACTGAGCGTGGTACACCTCTCGCAAATGTTTATCACCGTAGCGTAATTCTAGGGCTTTTATCAACTCGGCACAGATGTTCTGGCCGTCAGATGACACTTTCTGTAGTAGTTCTTCCGCGGGCCCTTTTAATGCAAGAAGGAGTGAGACTGCCTTGTCTTTCTCTGTCCAATTATTTGCGCATGCAGCAGCTTCTAATTGGCGTAAGTACGTCGCCCAGTGCCTGATTCCGTCAAAGGTTGGAGCTTTGACATGAACTGTCCCTACTGCAGGCAAAGTTACTTTCCCTACTTATTTTCTGTGTCCGTTTCTGTCTTTATCATTGGTACAGTCTGTTCAGAAATTTATTTTGGTAGTATCTTTATGAAGTGCTCAATTTATCCTTTTATTTGTTCTCTTATGTCTGCCATTGAGTTTTCTAATGCAGATATTTTTCTTCACATAGTTAATTTCACAGTCTAAACAGATTTTTCTATTTCAGTTATTATCTTTGACATGGATTCTTCTGCGTCAGATATTCTGGTAATCTGATTATTTAGCTCACCTCGTAATTCACTTACGTCACCACGTAGGAGACCCAATTCTGCGGTACTATGTTCTTGCAGCTGTTACTGCATAGCTTCAAAAAGAGCTTCCGTTTTATCTGCTTCCTGCTTACGTTTATCATCCTATCGTTTTTCTGCTTCTGCTCTTTCTAGTGTTCGTTTCTCATCCTGTCGTTTTTCTGTTTCTTCCGCCTCTTGTCTGCGTTTCTCATTATGTCGTTTTTCTGCTTCTTCCTGTGTCTGCCGCAGCAGCGTTTGGAAAGCTTCCATCATCTGACTGGCGTCCATGTTTACAGATTAATTACCAATTTACACTAGCCTTTTACACATATTCCACTGTTTCCACTGTTAACGGTCCTATTCCAGTCCTGACACCACTGTTACGACGGTCTATTTGATCGTCGTATGGTATATTGGGAAACAAAATACAAGACATCAATTAAGTCACTAAACAACAGCTTTAATTTTCACATTTAAACAGTTCAATATTTAACAACACAGTCTCTTACAACAAATCAAATAAAAATTGTTCACACGCAATAAAATGTCAACTAATATAAAACACAATTGTATCACAATTATACCGCCCGATTATTAAACACAACACTTCACTAATAACCACTTGAACGCACAGAGTAATATCGCCCGATAATAACTCTCGAACCGCACTGTAATTTACCGCAACTGTAACTGAAACTAATGCCGGTGGCGCCTTGTATTTATACCCAATTCTCACAGACCAGAACATTCCACATACTACGTGAGATGCTCTACACTACGATGTAATTGATTGCGGCCTTGACAGTGCGTGCGGCCGCGCGGATTCTGGTACAGTCTAGCAAATGCGCTGAGAATCGCATACGTCACAACATTTAGACTCTGAAACATTCGATAAACGCGCAGATTGTTCTGTAATATCGTAACAATATACTTCAATAATGTGGATTTTTGACGAGTGTTGTTAATACACAACCGATAACAAATGTAAATACTAATGAAAATGTGATGTATTTACAATATACACACAATTATTGTTTACTAATGGTACCTATCATCTCAATCTTCTACATCTTGTGTTGTATTCATTGTTCATAACCTAAAGGTGCCTTAATATGATTTATAATAAGGTTTCAATTACTCACTTTCGATTCGATCGATTTCGGTCATAGACGATCGTCAGGACATATACACAGTGCACTCGCGGTCGCTATATTGTAAAACAGTTACTATTTACAATGGACGAATTTGTAAACACTGATTATCATCAAACGTACGTTTTTTGTCCAGAGTTTCTCGAGAAGTGATTTTGTTTTACTTAGGGCCTAAAAAGTAAAATAAGAACATAAACAAGACTAAAAGTAAAAAGGAATGTTTTCTAAAGGTTAATCTCTACAGGAAAAAAAATTAGTGTATCCTATTTTACTCTACACATTCTATTTCATTTAAGAGTTGTATGTAATCAGATTGCCATCAGATGTGCATCAGATTATCTTTACAATACTAAGCTACTTCATTACCTATTGCCATAACAATGATATAATGGCAACAATTCAGGATCATTTCAGACTGATCAAGTAGCGTATGGAAATATTATAAACGTTTCAGTATTTCTTCATAAATAAATAATAAAAATAAATTTATTCTATGTAATGTGCACGGCAGTTAGGGAAAAGCAGTACAATGCAGAGTCATGCGAATAGCCAAAGGGAATACAACTAAAGACGTGCAATAGCTTGCGTAATAACAATAACAATAACTATAATAGTGCCTCTAACTTCTTGTTCTTAAACAACGGAGGCTACATAAGTAGAGAGGCCACAACATTCAGGCACGCTACAGGATCGGCAACGCTCTTATTATTGTTCGCTTGCACGCCACCCTGCTACAGTACTTGTACGTTTTGCTACATTGTTGGTATTCTTGATCTAGATAATGGCATTCTCAGCGTGGTTCTAAGAAATTGTCATTGTGACCCCCCCCCCTTGAACAATACAATGTTCCACCACGCACACAAACTCCATTTACCAAGTACCCAACTGTTATACTCCATGTTTAATTTTTACTTTCCTGAACGTAAACAGTAAAAAATAAATTACCCAAATGACAATTTTCATCAGGGGTCCACATCTTGTGGATACGGGTTTGGCAATCCCGATGTGCTCTAGCTGGATTATAACTTTGCTTCAACTCGTCTTGGGTGTGAGCTCTTCCTTTAGTCTTTTCTGTCTAGTCTCTCTTGACTGCCTCTTGTTCTTTTCTGACCCCGACGCTATGAGACTCATCGAAAGCTAGGGTGTCTTTATTTTTTATTCTAATTTCTTAATTTTGGGTGGCTTAGAATCTTAAGTGTTCACTGATGCTGATAAGTGAGCACTGAAAATGTTAAGTATCGGTATTTGAATAATGAAAACGTTCAGTATTTGAATAACTTATACAAATCCACCAAATCCTATCTAAGAAAGAGAAGAGTGAGGGAAATTTTTTTGCTCCCTAAAATAGGGGCGTTTTGGCTAAGGTATGGTAACCCTGACAGAAAAGTCTGTGGTCTTCCTGGCTCTCCAACAGTCCTGTTCGTATAAAACTGTATAATACTTGTAGTACCAAAGCAGCCTAGGAGTAAGGACTGAAAACTGTGGCAGTAAGATCCTCGCAAAGGATAAGAATTTCAATAAATGGATTACAAAAAATTTACTGAATACAATAGTGCAATCATTTGCAAAGTATAACAGTGTATCGATTGCCGAAAGCGGCACTGAACTATAAAGAAATTGGTAGAAGACACGTGGGTCGTCCAAGGATGAGATTTGTGCCGGAACAGATTTATATAACCTACTTCTTGAAGGAAAGAAGAAGAAGAAGAAGAAGAAGAAGAAGAAGAAGAAGAAGAAGAAGAAGAAGAAGAAGAAGAAGAAGAAGAAGAAGAAGAAGAAGAAGAAGAAGAAGAAGAAGAAGAAGAAGAAGAAGAAGAAGTGTGCGAAGCGTAGACGACATGAAACAAATACAGTCGCATAGTCTTCAGTAGCCGAACGAATAACTGGGTCACTATTTGTTCCCAGCATGTAAAGCTATAAAACTGTATTCGCGCTTCTAGTACGCGCATGTGTGTGTGCGCGCGCGCGCGCCGATAGTATCACCGGCAGCGCGGATATTGAGCACTAGCTAGAGTTCTGACGTATTAAGACTACTGTGCTTCCTATCCTTCTATTCTACAAGGGATGGAGATTGCTTTGTACCCACATTGTATTCTCGTATTATGAAAACGGTACGAGGAATAATAATGAACCTTTTTACGCCGCGTTCTCACTCATTTCCTTATTTTTCTCCTGCCTTTATCACTTCCTTTCCTTTCATTCCTTCCTCTCTTTTTCTGCACAAATTCTATTTCTGACTTACATGACTCCGGTAATGGTTGACCTACTTCTTGATACAGTTTTCAAAGTAGCTACAAAGTTTGATCAAGAAGTTCATGTTTAATTTAAAAATTATGCTTTCATTCATCATCACTTATACTACTTTAAAGTAAGCTCAGTCGAATGTAACACGATTAATGTAACACAATTATTACACCTAAAATTATTAATTTATATTTGGCCATATACTTTAATCCAATTTGGCTGCGATAGAAATTATGATATTCATGTTATGTTAAGTAAGTTTCCAACGATGTGTGGTACAATCAACCATATTTTTAGAAACAAGGTACGTCGAGATAAAAATTAAAGTTTTACAAAGTTATGGCAGTCCCTGTACACACCTATTAGTGTGAATTGTGGACAACACACAAGAAAATAGAAAGTAAAATACTGGCCTTGGAAATGGCGTTCTTAAAAGAAGTTAAAAGATGTTCTAAACTTGGTCGTATAAGTAATAAGGCCATTAGAGAAGGGATACAAGTTTTTAACTTGGAATGCAAAACAAAGAGATTACAAACAACGATAGAGAGAATCTTTAGAAAGAATGTCAGTTTCCAGACGGGCCAAACAAATCTAGAAATACAAACCTATAGGACACAGGTGTGTGGGTAGACCCAGGAAGAGACGGCTGGATTATCTTTGGAGGCGAAACAGGTAGCACTTTGCCTAATCTGTGTTATGAAGATGATGATGATTACTTTAATCCAATATTTATTTTAGAATTAAACGGCTTAGGTTATACTATCGGATTCCTGAAAGGTCTACACAAAAATAACAATCACCTTACATAAAAATACTTCTCTTATAAAATGTGTATCATCTTTTTAGTGTATTAGAGAATATTACTGAGTACAGTGCCTTTCAAATCGCTGATCAACAACCCTTACTTATTGTACATGGCTAAAGATTGTTAAAGTTACTAATTTCTAATGTCGTAACCACCAATTTGTGGTAGTGTTTGAATAATACGCGGTCAAATATTAAACGAAAACAAATTACATCCCATGGAGTAAATTAAGTATTTATTCATTAAAAAGTCAAGACAAAATGTGTAGAAGGCATTGACCGTTGCAAAATGTGTAGTCAAAACAGAATACGTGACAGGAGATTTAATGTACAAAACTAAATCAGGGAATGACAGTGAATAGCAAAAGACCTGTCATGTCCCACGCTCGACAAAACAAAATCGCAGCTATACGTGACAAAGGTTGACACTTACAGATAGTGATGACGGGTGACGTGTGAGTCAAGGCGCTGACACAACAGTCACCATTGTGCGTCAAAGACAAAGCCTTTACAGTTTACATTTAGACAACAATATCGGAAATAAAGACAGTTCAACGAAAACACGTCACGGCTCCATGCAAAAAGAGATTGGAGAAGTTAACGTAATTGAATGAGACTGAACGCGTCCTCATTACATTATTAAGAAGAATCATCATCATCATCTTTACAACATCATCTGTAGGTAAGGTGTTCAACCTTCAAAGATCCTCCAGCCATTTCTTCCTGGGTCTAGCCACACATCTGTGTTCTATAGGTTTGTACATCCAGACTTGTCTATGGGATCTGGCATTCTATCTAAGTGTTATTTCGACAGTTGTTTGTAATCTTTTAATTTTTCATTCAGGCTAAAAATTTGTAGCTCTCATCGTATGGCTTCATTCTTTATACGGACGAGCTTACAACACCTATTAATTCCACTTAACAACGCCATTTCCGAGGCTTGTATTTTACTGTCTTGTTTCTTGATTGTTGTCCATAATTCACACCTATACGAAGTACAGGGACTGCCAGAACTTTAATTCTGGAATTTGTAATTACTTTGTAGAACTTTAGTTCTGTATCCCGACGTGTCTCCTTGTTTCTGAAAATACGGTTGATTGTCCCACACATCGTCTGGAACTTAACTAGCTTAGCATCAATATCATATTCCCTGTCGTAGCCAATACCGTTTCCCAAACAGCTGAAGTGGCTCACCTGTTCTGGAATTGTATCACTAATCATTATTTTTGTTCTTATTGGGTTCTTCCCTCGAAATGCCATTGCGTATGTTTTTATAGTCGAGACTTTCATATTGTATTGTTTGCAAATCTGATATTAAGAAGATAACGACTTATTATATTAAGGTTAATTACTGTCCCATTTTTAAAAATTTTAATATACAGAATTTGCATTTAACCAAAAATATACGGTTCCAAAATTCGAATTTCATATTATTTGGAAAAAGTGTGCATACTTGAACATAAATGCCGTTATTACACTAACATCGTCATAGCGACACTCCTGTATAGTTTATAGTATTGCTACGACAGCATAGAACAATCTACGCGTTTATCGAATGCGCCAGAAAGATCTCGACGTAAGCGTGTGGTGTACGTGCTACTAAACGCATTTTGCGAGAATTTTCTCGACTGTGCCAGGCTCCGCTCGGGCGCTCGGACTGTGTCAAGGCCGTAGCAATTTACGTAGTCGCGAGAGATAAGACGCAGTTTGGAAGCTTCTGGTGTGTGAGCGTAACTATAAATACATCGCGTCGCGGCCTTAGTTTTCAGTTCATTGCGAGATTTTTGACTGTGCGGTTCGAGAGTATTAGTGCGATATATTTACAGAGCGGTTCGGGTTATTACGGTGTACGTTCAAGTAGTTATTAGTGAAGTGTTGCGTTTTATATTCGGACGGTATAATTGTAATACAGTTGAGTTTTAATATTAGTGGACATTTTATTGCGTATGAACAATTTCATTTGATTTGTTGTAGACACTGTGTTGTTAATTACGAACTGTTCTACTATAACAATTAAAGGTGTGATTAGTGACTTAATTGGTGTCTTGTACTTATTTTGTTTCCACTGTACCTACGACGATCGAGTAGACCGTCGTAACAATATGGTCCAAAGCACCTTAAGTTGAACTTTAGAATTTGAATTAAAATTAACTTTAGACTATTTACTACAACTTTTACGCTTATAGTATACTATATGTCTATCTCAAGATATTAATTGTTACTCTCCATGATCATAGAAGAACACAGATATACGGCAGGAACTGAATATTATGAGTATACTCGACAGGATTGCCCAGTATCGGCTGAACTGGTGGCAACATCTTTGTCGAATGGATTACTGCTGTATCCCCAAACAACTATGGAACTATAAGCCGAGGGGACGGAGAGGTGTGGGACGTCCGAGGAAGCACTGGAGTGACCAGCTCTAATCTTTGCCTATTTGAAACCGGAACAAACCATCCTTGATTTAATCCGTAAAAATGATGATGAATTAAAGACTTCTGTCAGTTATTCTGTACAACGACTTTTGTAACAACATTTAACAACTTTACATTTACCAAAATTGTGCGGCGTGTGTGTGGATGTTTCATGTGAAGACACAAATACACGCATAAAAATAAACAGTATTTCATGTGCTCTCTATTACGTACGAGGTTTGGTCATAAAGTTTTGCAGTTTCCACCGCTACTAGTGTCCGATTAAAAAACTGTTTTTAAATGTTGTTGGTACACATGTTAGTGACAATCATCTAAAACGTTAACCTTATTTGATGCATGGTTTAGATTTAATAGCTAATTGAGTAAGCCGCCCTTTAGTGTATTAGGCGATTGTTGTCATTCAACAATGCAAGATTGATACACATGGATTAAAGTTTGTGTAAACTGTGAGATAAACTGCTCTGTCCTGGTAAACACGTTCGGTAGGTTCCTGGCGAGACTGCTGTGCGTAAACAAGCAATTTACAAGCTTCAGAAACTGCTGAAAATGAGTTGAAGATCGCGGTTGTCAGATAATGATTATGTTTTGAGTTTCACGAATGCCATCGCTACGCGCAGTGGTAAATAAAGAGTGCTATTTGGACATTTTACGCCGTTTGTGGCCAGGACTTATGAAAGAATAATTTATGTAAATTCCAGCCCGACACCACGCCATTTTGCCAGGCTAGGCAACAAAACGTCATAATCATAACACGGCAACTGCTGTATTCACCAGATGTGTCCCAACGCGATCTTTCCTCCTCCCGATAGTGATAATTTCCGCAAAAGGACACCGTTTTACGACCGTTCAAGATGTAAAATGAACCAAGAAGTGCATGTTTGAAATGTTTTGAATCCTGCAAAACGGCTGGTTTAATCGTGTTACATTCGACTGGGACTGCTTTGGAGGGGGCAGTATATAATTGTCGATGAATAATGTTATAATTTTCAATGTAAACAATAACTGCGTGAACGTGTTTTAATAAAATCTCGTCTCTAATAACTTTACTGTACTTGGGATAAGCTGATCCCCTCTATCAAGTCCCAATGACCTCCTTGGAGGGCAGATGAGCGTATAGGGGACAGGGTCGCCCTATCAGTGTACCCTATTTTCCTAGGGGTAAGAAATCGCTTTTAAAGGCCCCTAGTATCCGCTGCTCTATGATGGAAGCTTCTCTTATTTCCGGAGGCAAAACGGTCCCCTGTTCGCATCTCCGGGTGGTGACTACTCGAACAGCTTATGGTCGACATGAACTCAACATCATATTGTGAGTTGACAAGAAAAGCAGAGAAGCGTGAAGAATGGCGAGCTGCTGCTGCCAACCAGCCTATAGGCTGCTAACCTAGAAGAGAGAGACTGTAACCAAAATTGTGCGACGCGCCTGTGTGCGTGTGCGTGTGCGTGTGCGTGCGTGCGTGGGCGTGCGTGTTCGTGCGTGTGCTTGTGAGTGGATATTTCGTGTAAAGACACAAATACCCGTACAAAATACACAGTATTCCATGTGCTGTGCCGTACTGGGTTCGGCAGCGTAGGCTAAGTGTTTTTAAAACGAGCAGCTTTAACGTCACGTACGGCCACGGCAGTTCGTCGCCGTCCGGCTATGCACACAGTTGTTGTGTAGCTACGAAATTCAGTTGGCGCGTCCAGCTGTTTTTGTGCATTCCTGCATCGAGAGTTTTCTTGGGTAGACAGACACATTGAATCTGTCTCATTTCTATTCGAACCCTCAACCTGGTCATCTGCTCTCGACTGGCGGCACTCTTCAGTTCAGGACTTCGTCGACTTTTTCTATGGTTGGCTGAATAAAGTTCTGCTCCAGGTATGTACAAGTTGTCTGGTTCTAAAAATATTCTAACCCCAAATATATTTTTGTGTTTCAGCTTCTATTATAAACTATACTTGTGTGTGTGCGTGTAGATCAGTTTTCAATTTGGGCGTTAACGCAATTAAAGATTAACTTAATATGAATGTAAATGTTGCGGGTCAAATTGACCTCAATAAAGAAAATGATAATGCATCTTGCACTCAGCTGTTTTGTGTCATTAATAATTATGAAATACGCAGTTAATTAATTTGAACATTTTCAACGAAATACTTAAAAGGTAATTGGTAGATGAGTGAAATAAGTCACAGCTGGGGAGTTTAATACTGATTAATATGAATTAGTGGCGATGTGTGTGTGGGCTGTTGATGTTTAAAGTTGGTGTTAGAAATTTAATGTGGACGGCCTATGTGGCGTGATTTTTCCTTATGACACCCTATACAACCCATTACATGTCGCAGGTGCTCGAACAAGGGCGAGATGGGTGTCGGGTGTGACAGACAACTGTCCACCCTCCTGGCAGAGACGATCCTTTAGCCACGACTGCCGTCAGTTGAGAGCTACCGTTTAGACACTCTTCCAACGCTACGCTGCCCCAGGACTTGTAATACGACCGAGACACTACTGATCAGCGCCAGTATTGCCTAAGTACACCGGACAATCCAGGTGGGAACATTCTAATTATCTAATTCTATCTCAACGACATGGTGAATGCACGGAAGCTCCCGGAAGCTCACTCATGAAGTTTTAACCGTTAAACTTTGGCACAAACTCTCATGTTCAGTTCTGTGACTGCATGTGTGAACATTACACCATTAGACCTAATGAAATCTATTACAACTGTTTATAATGTGTAAGAAAATTACACACACACACGCATGTCCGCAGTCCGCTGTAAGTTCTCCTTTTTTCATCCAGTTAAAACCATTAGGGAGTTAGTTATCTTGTGCTTTCATGTCATACGGTCATGGCTGAGTTTTAATCACGTAACGGGGGCTGTCTGATGTTTTGGTTGAGAAACTATTTTCCTGTTCACATATACTTATCGCTTTTATGATTAAAGTCAGGGTTGATTAGTATGTTGAGTCTCTGGTTTAGTTGGGGGGGGGGCGGTCACTTACATTCTCTGGTGCTGATTACCAAGGCATATCTATGCTTCGGAGCTGTGATTTATCGGATTAACTTCTTAATTATATTTATACATATATATATATTGTTGTGCATTCATTTACGGTAGTTGAAATGGGTTTATGAGGGATTTAGTACTGAAATGAGGGATGTTGTGTTATTTATGTTGTGTATGTGCTTGTGTGTGTAATCTTAATATATTTTGCTGGGGGAATATGTTATAAATTAAAAGACCATAAATGTGCTTACCAAGATAAAAAGGCTAGCCTATTTGAAATCTATACAACACTTATGGATTAGTGAATTGCTATTTTGTGAATGAGATTATTGCTACCATTAACTTATACATAATGAGGCAGGATTTTTGCAATTTATGTTAATATTCAATTCACTTACATTTTATGCCAGTAAGAATATTAATTGATATATATATATATATATACAATCCTGCAGTTAATTTTGTGCTTGTACAATCGATAACTTGTCATCTCATGTAAGATTTGCAGGCTTAATAAAGCATACGCTTGTTGGTTAAAAGACTTTTTCATTTGCAAGTCCTGTCATTCACCTGGGGAGGACATGTCTGTAATTGTAATTGGGCCTTGCACACTTTTGCTTCCTCTAGGTTCTCCACCTAGTTCTAAATATGATGTCTCTCCCCCTTACAAAAAAAAACTGAATAAAAATAAAATAAAATAAAAATTCAAAAAAAAAATTACAAAAAAAAACTTACAAAATAAAAGGGGGGTTTCAGTGCTCCATTTTACCTATTTAAAACTTGAAGTTTGTTTTCAATAATAATCTCCGTCATTTTAAGTACAAAGTCGTTAACGTATTATAAGCAGGCCTACTACTTCTAGTGTCTCTCAGTTTATTAAGACTGTCGGAGAGACGACAAACATACAAACATTACCTGCTCACATGCAAACATATACACGCATTAAATAAAATAGACAGGCCTCTTGTGGTATATTTTATAATTAATTAATTTTTAAGTGAAAAGTCAAGATTACTTCAAAGGATTACTAACTAGAACGTCCATAAATATTAACTCAAGTATCACTTTAGTGCGTCCTTCACTATATTCCGACTACAATGTGAAGAGCCACTTCACATTTTCGTTTCTTCAAGTATTAAAATTAATTTTCGGTTCTTTTTTTTATATATATATTTTCTAAAAATTATAAAAACCACCGGAAAATTATTTTCCTAAATTAATTTAAAATATAAAGTATAATTTTTACCATGGTAAAGTTTATTATCATAATATAGGCACTTACAAAGTGTTTTAAAATTTCTTTTAATATTTTTAATTTTTGTATCACTTTTATGTTGTCTTCTGTGTCTCAGAATTCAACGAATTCTACCATTCTTCTTAAACTCTACATATCACCATGTTAGGTTCAGGTGTACGCTCGGGATATTAAAAAAGGTACTATCAGTTGGACTAGGTTTTGGCTCACTTACCTTAGGTACTATTACTCAAAACCTATTTCATTACCTGTCCTATGAAGCGACATTCGCTACAGATATTAATTCAAAGAGAGTCAACCAGAGTACTCTTATGCAATACACTTATAAGTTTGGATCATTATTTGTGTAGATTATACAATCAATTTCCAAACACACTTTGCTTTATAGAATGAAAAAAAAGTTTCATGTCATAAAGTCTATAAGCAACAAAATAAAATTTTTATACGGGAAAATGTTTTCAGATACATTGATGTGTATTGCGTCATGCCTCTATTGCCTTCTTCGTTTACGTTAAAATCATAACTTTTTGGGGGGAAGGATCCAATCAGATCAAAATTGTTCATGAGGGAACAGTTTTAAAACAAGTCTCTGATTTCAATTACCTGGGTTGCACTATCAGTATTGGGAATAATGACACAGGCCGAGATATCACTGTACAAAAATATCGAGGTTTCAGGAGGGTATGTAGTGTCATACATAGAATGTTGAGGAAAATGGAAGTAAAGAGAGAAGGCTTAAATTTTATAAAACAATGGCAGTGCCTGTTTTACTATATGGATGTGAAACATGGGTTCCTACAAAGAAGATCAAAAACCAGATTCAAACTTTGGAAATTAAGTTTCTGAGAAGAACAAAGGGTTCACGGGACAGGATCGTTTGCACAATGAGGATATGATAGAAGACTTACAGGTATTCTCCATAAACGATAAATTCCAGACGTATGGCAGGGAACAGTTACAGCATCTGGACAAAATGGAGGATGGACGACTTATCTAAGGTAGCGTTTCGTTTTAGACCCTTTGATACAAGAGACATAGGAATACCGTGAGTGAGATGGGGAGACACTCTGTGAAGACAGAACAGGCAAAATGGCTACTCCGTGAGGTGCAGAAGATCTACGTTGATCGTATTAGGCACTACGCAATTTATTCCATAAGTACAGTCGGAAAAAGAACCAAAACATCATCGACTCCAGAAAAGTAATGTTTTATAAACTATTCTTGTCTCTCTGCTGTAACTTAAATTTTTGGGATAGTCTTCTTGCACGCTTTAAAAAAGGAAAAACAAAGGTCTATTATTACTAATTTAATTATTATTACTATTTATAAATTATTATTATTTTAATTATTATCACTAAATTAAAATATATTAAGAACACATAACCGACACTCATTTCTAAATCATAAATTATTACTGAAAACTGTGGGCGAATCCTATTCATAAGAAAAACAACTGTTGTTTAGTTCCGACTGCAAATGACTGTATAGTTCCTACTCGTACAAAGACTATACGTATGTATATGTACGTGAATGATTTTCGTAAATAATATGGCATAGTTAAAACGGATATTATCCAAGCTGTTAGGCCGTAGTCCCACCATACGTTTAAGTCTCACCATCGCAGGCCATCTTCAGTCGTAAAAATGTTTTACTGATGTAAAAAAAATTTACAGTTGTAATTTAAAAAAAATATATATATATATGTATATATATATATATATATATATATATATATATATATATATATATATAGGCTATAATAGGGTTGCTACAGCTAGTGCCGTCTCTCTTCCTTCAACCTGGCTTTCCAATTCTCCCGGTGTCCCCATTGTTCTTCCTCAAGCCCTATACGTTGCATAGATTCATCCACTTCGTCCCTCCAAGATCTTCTCGGTCTTCACCTTCTTCTCCTTACTAATGGACTTCATTCCGTCACTTTGTTGATCCACCTGTTTTGGGCTCTCCGGACATGACCGTACCAAACACCAAACTTTTTTCTTCGATGTAGTCAATTACATTTCTTTCCGTTATAATTTTAATAACCACGCCCTAATTCTAACCCCTAGATAAAAATCCAAATGAGAAGAACTATGTTCTCGGTAATGCATTCAGAGATGAAGATACCTAAATGGGGAAAAAACGGTAGACTTAACGATGGCTTACAGTATCACCGTGCAAGATAAACCGAGAAACGGCGTATGACACTTTGTGACGATTTCATTAATTAAAAATCAAATAATTAATAAATAGGTAATGTAAAAGCTGAGAAATTTTAAATTTTAATAAAATCGCACTTTTAAACTAAATTTTATCGCTATAATAAAATTATAATAATATTTAATGAAGAGTTTTAAATAAAAAAAAAAAAATAGTAATGCGAGTGTACAGATAGGGAGACCCTGGTTAATTAACCCTGCATAGACATGCGCTAACCGGAATTAACTTGAATACCGATCCCTAAACAAACTAATAATACTTGTAAATTTGATATTAATTAAATAAATAAACAAGACCACAGTAGTGCACTATAATGAAGTCTGTAATTAAGAATATCTTTGGATAATTAAAAAGTCAAACTTTAACCGTTTAAATAGAGGATAAATGTGGAACTATTTCGTTGCGACGCGTAAGCTCCGCGCGATTAACTGACCCTTCCTACATTGTAAAGAGTCGAGATGAAGCGCTCGCGTAGAAGAGACACGCCTGAATCATGTCTCCGCGAAAGACAAAATATTTTTATTTAGAAGACCTATACAACAATGTGTAGCTAAAGTATTGGCAATTTAGTGTGATAGTAAGTCTAAATGTTAAAAAACCGAAATGCATAAATAACTGTGTAAGGGATGACATCTCATTTATTTAATTGGTAAGATGTCTATGTTGTTTTAAATAATATGGTACGAGCTACCAAAAGTGAGAACTTTTATAAACAATAATGTGACGTGCGATTCTGCAACAAACAAGAACAGTTACGGCACTTATACTACTAACGATGTTTAACCACGAGACTTCTGAGAACCTCCAAGCTACTTCATTATGAACTAGCCACTTCAAGAACTGTAACAGGAAAGTTATCTCCACTTAAGATCAACCGCAGACGAACACCATAAGGACCAAGGACCCCGACTACGAGTAACCTGATGGATTTGGCAGGTGACACGGAGACTTGTTCTCCGTGATTAATTAAAATTCTAACCAATGAATTGCCAAACACAGTTTACATAAATAAATAGAAAGACTTTAACGATAACCACATTATAAGATGTAGTATGTTATAGAATTCAAAATATTTGTAGTAACGAATAATGCTGTTGTATATGTATAGCTTCACTGATACAAATTCTTAGATTAAGTCCATTCTTCAAATGCCCCCCCCCCAAAATAGTATTTATAGAATATAAATAAGCGAGCTTAAACCATAAACAAGTTTAAGGTCCCGGATCCGTGGATAATGCTAGCACAAATAAATCCATATGTTTTGGCCCCAATTCTTTACAAAAATCTGTTATAAATTGTAATCTTTTATTTAGAAAACGTTATATGGGAATATTTATGTAGAGCTGTTATAGTAATGATTTAATAAAGAGGTGTCGTTACTTTACACTAAAACTGTGAGTGAATAAATCATCAGAGCCCCATGTAAAGGTTCCTTTAGTAATAACTACAGCTGGTTTAATTAATTAATAATAAAAAGTTGATTACAAGTTTGGCAGCCCGTGCAATTGATCAGAGGTAAGTATGCACAGGTTCCCAGTGTTATAGCGTATGTGACACGCTATAACTTGAAGCTGAAAATTATGAAGAGTCTTCAAAACGAGCAACCGATAACAAATAATTTAGGAACATATATGGCCTAGATATAATTCAGAAATGATATATTTAATCTACCTGATATTTTATATTATACAATGTTCAAACTAATATTGTACGCCTTTTAGCAATTGTATTAGGTTTTTTCGTTCACAAGGTGGATTATGTGTAGTGTTATTGTTTAATGTTTGTTAAAGCAAAGTGTTAATATGTTTTCATAGTAAACAAATATAAAACACAAAATGCAAACCACTGAATAATAAACACGATTAACTACATTGTTCAATTGAATTTACTCCAAATAAATTACGCAAACACTGCGGTGTACGCCACCAGAAAACTAGTACAAATCTATTAATATTAAACAACGGAATATTGGTTGGTAGCGGTGGTGGACGTCCGACTAGCGCTGAATCAGCAGGGGAGTTTACGCACTAAATATATTCTGAATTAATATTTCGTAAATGCATACTTTCTTTGTCAATCTAATTGGGTTGAATAAATATGGAAAATAGATTTAAAATTTATATATTCATAAATGCTCAAATTTTTCTTATTATATATATATATATATATATATATATATATATATATAATATGCATATCTGCCCAGGGCGGTATGTTTGTAAATATTTAGCATAGAAAATATACGATAAACAGTTTTTAACAATATTATGCAGGCTAAGAATTATCAGAAAGCGTACACCTGCCTGAAAGAAAGCGAGTGAATACAGCGCTTGTGTGTTTGTGTGTGTGAACGCAAACTAGGACAGGCAAAATCTACGATGCGGTGATGCGTACGAATTGTTGGTTTGTCTGTAATCATGTTTTAACCGGATAAAAATAAATTAATTATTACATTTTAAACCTCTGAACAAAGACTTACCCCAACTATAAAAACAATATTACATTTAGGAATTTTTGACGAATATGGTGATGTAAAAGTATTGCAGAAATGTGCAATAGTAAAGACGCTAGGTAATTTAATGTTAATTACTAGTGTAATTAAATAGTATTTAATAAGTGTGTTATATGAGAGTGACTAGAAAAAAATTACGCAAACGATATATTGCTCGTGCTACGAGTATGTTTACGAAATCGCGAAAATGAACCAAAAAGTGATTTGTAATTAAAAGAACGCTTTGCACGAAGTGACAATATCTAACAGGTCGAAAACAGTCCTGGACTTGTCAGATCACCGTCCAGTATAAATACCACTGGCAATTTTGGGGCGGTCTCAGATAGACTCAAGATATCTTCACACAACGTCACGCTGCTGGTCTGCCGACCGAACATTTTTACCACACACACCAGGACTTATGGAGGAACTCTGGACCATCACAAACAACAAACCGTAGAGACAGAGAACACAGCATCATCATAATCATCATCATCAAATTCTCAGGATCCAGGACAAACACACGCGCGCACGCGCGCGCAACGGTAACGTCGGCAGTACGCAGGTGATGAATAAACAATAATATTTTTTGTTTGTGAAAAGAACTGTTAAAAAGAAACTTATATATGAACAGTAAAAACTTAAAGTTTTATATATAATCACTGTACATAAATTTAAATGGTAGTTAACGAAAATAATTTAATTTAACAAGAAATTTTAAAAATACAAATCTTCTGTTGAATGTTAAAATTTGGGTGTGTCAGTAGAAATAAATAATAGGTTGGAAGTAAATGTTATATTTTTTATTTTGTTTATAGCAACAATTAGTTTTATTCTTGAGATTTAATATTATTTTTATTTGTAAATGAGTTGCTATTATTATTTAAAATTGGAGTCAATATCAGACACACTGAAATAAAAAGTGTTTAAATATTTTGTTTAACATGTCTGTTTAGCTAGTAAGATTATATGGTTGTTTATTTTTATATGTCATGAACAGCATAGAAGGTTATATTGTATTTTTTGTAAACTTATAAAAGAGAATTTTTTTTTATTTTTTATAATTCGAAATTTTATTATTTGCATATTTTTTATTAATAATAATAAATCATAGAATGATTATTTTGAAACGGTTTTAATTAATTATTTCATGTCATCAACTTCTCACTCCTCTTTGAAAATTATTTTATTATTAACTACATATACTTGACATATTATTAACTATTAGTCGAAATATTTTTGAAATCGAAATATCTACTTGTGTTAGATTTCTACTGCCATTGTTACATAAATAATCCGTTAAATTCTAAACTTACACAAAAAGGTAATTAAGGAATCAGAGATGATGTCAGTTATTTTCGTCACACAGTACAAGGCGTCTGTTTTTTGGTTTTCCACAAGGTCACTTCCTCTTACGAAGGTTAGTTGAAAAGTTCGCGGAGCGACATCTATAGGTGATTGGGTGACAAAAGTTCCAAGACAAAAGTTCCAATTCGAAAGTTCCAATATTTATTTTTCCAATTGCACAAAGTTCCATTAGTTTCAAAAGTATAAAATTTCCAGATAAATTTTAAAATGTAAATAATACCCTATAACTTTCAGGTAATCTATGATTGCATCATTTTATCACGCTTTGACATAGATGAAATAAACACGCGCGAACATTTCCAATGTGAGTTTGAGCCGCATTAATGATGTCCAATTAAAAGGTTCCATCCACAAACCACATACGAGAAGTCGTCAGTAGCACTCTTAAATTTTCTCGAGTAGAAAACACTAGTATTCTGCCACATATTAAATCATAATCCTCATCTTCGAAAGAATCGTACAGTAAAAAGTTGTCACCAAGAATTGTTTCTCGATATTTATCCGGTAACGCTTGTAATTCCTGTATACTCTGAATTTTGTAGTTTAAGTAGGTTATGAAAAAATGTATAATAACACTAACCTTCTGTTGCTCCGAAACAAAATAGTAATGAAAAACAATTATTTGAAATTGGAAATTAAACTTTTTGGAACTTTTTTCTTGGCACTTTTGGATCGGAACTTATGTCCTATTTCCGTATAGGTTAGCGGTAGAACTGAAATTTTTCGTTTTTATAATTATATATCGCACTTCGTCTTACTTCGAGTTGGGTTTTTTGCGTGGATTTGACGAAAAGCTAGTATTATTTTAAAGGCAAATTGGATACCAAATGTAATTTTACAGTAGTTGGACCTAAACGTTTGTCATCAGAAGCGCACGTCGTACTTATATATTTGCTAGAAACATTTTTCTTAAAAATATAACAATTAAACGCAATTGTAATCGTCAATAAACTATTTTATTACAACACACATAAATACATTTTGACAATTTCTATTATTTAACTAAAATTATATGCACTATTCACTACAAACCAATGCCAATTATCCCGTAATCGAAATAACAAAAATTAGTGTTGTTACGGTTATTAGTAAAATACACAAATATGTTTATGCAAAATGTTTATTTTATAATTTTGACTATTTTATTAACTTTACATTTATGTTCTACAGACATTCGCTGCAGCGCTAGTTATAAGTACATTTTTATGCCTACGTAATTTGCATTTTGCAGTAGGACACCTTTAGGATAGTAACACTAACGTATAGCCTCATTACAATATTTAGAATAAACTATTCAAACTGATTTGCATTAAAACGTATTTGAATACGTGATATCCTTGAAAATATGACGGTTGAGCACCAACAGATCGTACAGCGTTATCGTGTTCAGAGACGTCGTCAATGAGGACATGTATATGGAAAACCGTTAGCGTAGAATATGCCGACCATGAACTATGTATTGTATACTTATTAGCGTAATGGTTAACGTGAAACCATGCCGCGTTGCAACAGTCAACTCAGTGTAAAAAATTAAAATGCAATCACACCATAAAAAAAAGGTTTAAACTAGCAATTCAATTGTTAAAATTAGGCTACCTTGTGCAACTAGGTTCCCTCCATTGGAATTTTTCTTTATATTTTATACACAACGCGTTTCGATACTTATAGTCCCATCAACTTCAGGGGACAAAATATGTTCACTCACATGGAGTACGTCAATTAACAAAAGTCGCGCACATATATTTAAGCGACTCCCAGCCCGCGTTATCTCTAGACGCGCATCGCTGTGGATCTCGCGAGTGACTAACGATTCCACATCGTACTGTGCCCGCACTTATATCTATCATATTATTCTAGCACGAGTATAGCTCGTGTATCATATATATGTTCTGTAGCATATAGCTCGTTGGATTTGATAGAATGTTTTTCATCGAGAAGCTGATCACCCTGAGTTTTGGAGGCTTTGTAAATTTCCAACCCCATCCAATGTGTCCATGAGTTTGATCTTTTTGCAGAAATGGAGTGGTTTAGAACTGTTTTGAAAACTGGAATACTTATGTTTATGATTGATGACATGTAAAGAAAAGTTCGATTTAATGTTCCTAATGTCACCCCTGGGCAGATGTTCCTTGTACCTATCCAAGAATTTTCTGTCTGTTTGTCCAATATAAAACTATTAACTCTTTTTAAACTAGTGTAAAATATGTGAAATACGCTACGCTACAGCAGGACTACAGCAGTGCTCACAAAATAAAAATAAATAATGTGTTGTACATTTTCTGCATAAATGTGAGTAATAAATTGTGTTCACTTTTACGTAAAGATAAGTATTGCTATATGCTATTACTAAATACCCGGCTGCTAGGCCATGGTTGTTTGCTGTATAATCTCGACATCGTCGTCGGCAACGTTTTGTGCCCACCTCGAGGATCTTCTTCGCGACGCAAAAGACAATAGGGAAACAGTTTAAATCGCAGCAAAATTGGAAGTTTATCTCCTTTCCCATGTCTTTGAAGAACGCTGCTCTTGATCGTCGTTTTGGTTTTTGACATGAAAATGTCTTTTAGCTGGACATCGTTTGAAACTTTCTGTAACATTTTATTTACCGTCACGCTGTATGACGTCATCATTGCGTGACGTCATAATTGCATGGCGTCATTGGAATTGTTGTAAATAAAGGTTTGTTTCAGGCTGGGGGTCATTCCACAAAAATGTAACGTCATCGAAAAATGTAACGCTTCCACACTTTCGATTCCCCACAGTCTAGAAATTTAATATGTAAACGCATCAAGACAGAAATAATCGCTGCTGACATTGAGTTTAGCAAACGTTTTAGTGAGAATAAATTGGTTTTTACATGCTCCGTTTGTGGTTTGGAAATGATTTACGTAATCCACCAAACGGAATCCACATTATACGTTTCAAAAGCCTAAAAACGTTATCATGCTTCGATGTTTCGGTTTCGTCGAAATTTGTTTAATCTTTTTACCCAAAAATATTATTTAAGAACTTATTGTGTTGTATCACGTGCCTGACCAATTTCGCCCTTCTTCTTCCAATCACTTTTAAAAGTGATTTATCTTCGTTCACTTCTGCAAGGTCTTGTTCATTACTTTTCTTATCCATCTGACTCATCTATCTTTCTCGTCGTTCTCCTCTGGACCAACATTTTAATTGTTTCTAGCTTCCTCCTTTCTATTTTGCTGTGAGTCCACGCCTCATACCCATAAGTTAAGACACTCCAGACAAATGATTTCGCGAAACTTTTCCTTACCTCCATAATTAAGTGATTATTTTTAAGTAAGTTCCGTTTGTTCTCAAACGCCTGCTTTGCTTGAGCTATTCTTTTCTTGATCTCTATTTCATTTCTACTTTGGGAAATGATGGTGCCCCCCCCCCCGAGATAGACAAAATTTTCAATCTGCTCTAAAGTTATATTACCCAAATTAATATCAAGTTTTACGTTTTCTTCCCTCTTCCCTATCACCATAACCAGGTTAATCACAGCTAGTTATAAATGTCCTATTATTTAAGTGCATATTGGGTGGATAAAATAGAAAACGTGTACAGCCTTGTTAAACTAATCTACTACAAGTCAGTGTATTACGATGGGGTTAAGATGTGGTTAACGCGTGATGGACGAGACAAGTGAGCTTAGCAATGTGATTTGTGTCTCCGCACTACATTGGATCCGTAAACAGACAAATGAGCCTCTTGGGTACGATTACCCTCACTATGTACAATGTGTTGTTACGTACTTAATTTACTGCTGGCTTGCTCTTGACCAGAACAGCTCTGTCTTACTCTCCAACCAGCTAAGGTTATTGTCTTACTCAACTGAATTCAATCGCTCCTCCCGTTCCACAATCTCTGTTACGTTTATAGCTTATTGTTGTTGTTCCCGATCATCACTATTGGTTTATGATTCTGTATTGTAAAGACTGTCAAAGAAAGAAAAAGAATTTCGACGGAACCGAAACATGCAAGCATGATAATGTTTTTAGGCTTTTAAAACGTATAATGTGGATTACGTTTGGTGAATTACGTAAATCGTTTCCAAACCACAGACGATCACAAACAGAGCATGTAAAACCAAATTTATTCTCACTAAAACGTTTGCTAAACTCAATGTCAGCAGCGATTATTTCTGTCTTCATGCGTTTACATATCAAATTTCTAGATTGTGGGGCATCGAAAGTGTGGAAGCGTTACGTTTTTCGATAACGTTACATTTTTGTGGAATGACCCCCCAGCCTAAAAACATTATCATGTTAAAATAAGACCAATTTTTGTCTTAAGCTTCAGATTTGTGTCATATTGAGAGCTGTTTAAGCGTATTGGTTTTCCATCACCTTGAGTTAATATGTTATGTGGTTTTAGATGTACACTGCACTTAAACGTCTTGTATTTTTAAGCGTCTTAACTTTTTTGTCGGGTAAGAGCAGCAAACAATGTAAGTTGGCGGGTATCGTTCGGCCAAGATCCGCCGTAACTGTTTTCTTAACAACCTGTCGCATTTGGCGGCCTGAAGAAGTTCTCCGAGTGTAGGATTCGAAACGTTGCCGACGATGTCGAGGTTATACAGCAAATGACCACGGCCTAGCAGCCTGGTATTTAATAATTTTGAATATACTGACACCGGCCGAATAAGCTTAAGACATTGTAACGCTATACTACTGGCTTTTAACATTTTAAACATCGAGAGGATCGTACTAAGTTTTAAAATAAATTTGACCAAGAAGACAATTAAAATAGCCATAATATTTGTAAATAATAAAATAGAAATGACAATTTTAAAACTAACCATAAGACAGAAAAGTTGATGCAAACTTTCTAAAACATGAAAGCCACAAACAAGGTTAAAGGTTAATTTAAAGTAAGACGCATAAGTCTAATGTACTGTACATCTAAAACCGCATAACATATTAAGTCAAGGTAACTGAAAACCAATTGTCAGCCATGGATATGAATAAACAGCTCACGATATGACACAAAAGTGTTAAACGTGAATCTGAATGTCGGAAGGAAGAACTAGGTCTATACCGTCTGAATTTCATTAAAAATAAGATTTTCGGGGTTGAATAACTTTCAAGTAATATTACATCAAGTTTACCGATAAAAAAAACTTTTTTTAACATGAACGTATTGTTAATGTGATTACATTGACTGTGATATTTTAGAATACTGGAATAATACCGAACGTCAAAGTCCGCGATACTCATAACTCTATTCATATGCTTATAAAATAATCGCGTACATGTAGCGTTGATTTTAATATATCTAACATAATATATGAGTAAGTACGTTATGTTTATGCAACAATATATTAACACAACAATTACATGATCTAATGCTCTCTTGGCACTTGGTAGAGCATTTATTTTATCCCATCTGTGAACCACATGCCTATTTCAATTCGTTATTCCTTGTTATTTTTCACTATGTCTCTTCTTCCTGTCTTCAGTCCACTTTTAACCTGCGTTTTTCTCTTTCCTATCCTGGACGTCTTCAATTTTTAACACTTCTGCCCCAAAAACGTCTCTTTTAATTGCTGCTTTTGCGTTTATAAAAATAAAATTACTTTAATTTAAAAAATAATAATGTACAACAATCTCTGATGTTGTTTATTATCAAATGTTTAACTAAACTGAGTTTTCTTTAAACATAAAAACATTAAAATACTTATGAAACAAAATAGCTGTAATTATATTTTTATGGTGTATTTATTTGTTAATAATTTATATTTAAATGTTGATAGGCGTGCAGCTGAACAGACATAAGATTAGTAAGAACTAAATTGTGAGAAGTAGTCAGCTAACTTGAAGGATTGTGGGTAGAATGATAAAGAACATTCTTAAAGATATAGATGGCGAGACGGGGGAGAGAGAGAGAGAGAGAGAGAGAGAGAGAGAGAGAGAGAGAGAGAGAGAGAGAGAGAGAGAGGCAGACAGACAGACATATAGAAACAGAAACAGAGACAGGGACACAGAGTGAGTAAGAGAATATAGAGAGGTGGGGTAACGAAAACGGTTGTTAATGGAATTTGGTAGGCCATATGCTGACAATATTAAATAGCGATACATTTACGTACATTCGCTTCTAAAACCTCATGACATATAGTTTTAAATCTTTTAGACCTGTTCTATGTATATGGTATATGTCTACTGAAGAGCAATTTTTTAATTTCTATGTGCATACCAAGATTTATATTTATTTTAATTTTATAACCTTTCCGCAAGCAAAATTAATAAACGTTTATTTTTACAGCACACGAAGTATAAACTTTATTTCTACAAATTTACTCCAGGTAGCAGAGACTTACATCGGCCCTAAAAATCTCAATATGCTACGTAGCATAGTTTTGGTGATATAAGTACCTAAGTGTTAAAAATTATGGTTTTTCAAAAAAATGCGTTTGAAGTATATCAGTGAAAACAAACAAAAACTTAAAAAGTCATGACCAAACACTATTTTCACACACAAAAACAAAACAAGGATATAGCCATATTTTTGACTTCAGATTTGTCAGCATGAAGTACAAAATATCCCCTTTTACACAATGAAAAACACATCATTTTAAGTTAAACCATTTATTAAATGTGTAGCCTACTATTGTAAAAAATCGTGTACAAAATTGTAGTGATTTTACAGTGTGCAGACCTGGTACTCAGATATTTATAAAATGTGTTTTGGCATGATAATATCTTTTAGCTGGACATCGTTTGAAACTTTCTGTAACATTTTATTTACCGTCACGCTGTATGACGTCATCATTGCGTGCGTCATCATTGCATGACCATTGGGATTTTGACATGATAATGTCTTTTGGCTGGCCATCATTTGAAAATTTCTGTAACGCTGTAAACTGTAACGCATCACGCTGCATGACGTCATTCTTGCGTGACGTCATTGGGATTGTTGTAAATAAACGTTTGTTTTGATACGTCGCAATATATATAATGTGTTAAAAATAATATCACTGCAAACAATTAAACCAGATTTATAAAGCGTCCTGAAAGTTTAAAATCAAGTGTTAGCACAATTTACCAGCCGGGAATCGTTAACTAAAACCGCGACCGCTAACATGCTAACGTCGTCGCAGATTAAAGACCTAACAAGCAAACAACACTGCATAGCTGTAGATAGGTTATTGTCTCTAGTTAATGGATATCTTCGTATGTGATTCATTATGGTTACTGACTGACTGATTGTTTCTTTTGCGCAAATGTTGCGTTTACCTGGCGGCTGAAAGACATTATCATGCTCTTAAGCTTTTACCATTTGGTAAATGGTACTGTATCTTTGTAAATAAAGGTTTTTTTTCCACACTTTCGATTCCCCACAGTCTAGAAATCTTATTTTTAAAACCTAAAAACATTATCATGCTTCGATATTTCGGTTTCGTCGAAATTCTTAATAATATTTATTCTTTTAGTCTATTTGTATCATATATATATATATATATATATATATATATATTTATATTATTTTATACAGAAAGGTCAAAATTTTAGTAAAACAAATTTTTGAAAAAGTTAATATTTTTAATTTTTTTGCCTTTAGACTCCCATTAGGCGAGGAGTGATGACTTGAGGGAAAGAAAGTTTGTGAATTATTAGTACTGCACTAAGATTGTGAAGAAGAGCCCATATAAACTCATTCTGTACACGTATAGAGTACATACTTATGCAGCATGTAGGCGTACTTGCAGACTAATACTTCTATCAACAGGAACATAAAAATTAGAACCTCAAATACGTATTATTAAACATTTAAAATGAAATAAGTTTTGAATCAAAGTAACATTTAAACTATGTAGCTTTCAGTGACTTTGAGAAGGCCATTAATAGAAATAGAAATTTTCTGTAGCAAATATAAGAAGAACAGGGATACACGAAATAGCTAATGAGAACTACATAACGACTACATATAACGATATAGCACAAGAATAATAATATTTATTCTTCTATAGAACAAGAATAGCTGTTATAAATAACTGTACCGTATCTTAACAAATGTCTACCAAACAAGGCGCAAGAAAAAGAGTGCAGTGTATCACCTACTCTTTTTAACATTTTTATATTGACGACATGGTAATGAAGTAGAAACATTTAGTGAACCCTTGTATTACGTTATCACAGAGACAGGCATTTGAATGTGCTGTTGTTTGCTGATGCTGTTGAATTTGCTTATTTCCATGATACCTGTTATTCCAAATAGACTGACGAAAATATAAAATCTCTAACATTTATCTATATCTTTAATCCTTCATGATCCTGCATCATAAAAAATTAGGTATTGATTTAATTGTCGGGTAAAATTAAAAGTATATCTTAATTTATTAAATGTGATTTTTTCTTATTAATAATATAGAAATGTTTAATACAAAAGTCAGTATTTAAACTCTAAAATATAATTACAACTATTTTGTTTTGTACGTATTGTAATATTCTTCTGTTTAAACACAACAAAGTTTAGTCAGAAATTTGGCTTATCAGACATTGTTGTTTATTTTTACTGTTTAATTTATAAGAATTTTCAAACACTACAGTTTTTATAATTATAATTTTTATGTAATATAATAATCGTTTGTTGCGTATAATTTCTATTCGAAAAGTAAGTAGTGCGGTCTCATTGACTATCGAATTATCATATTGAATTATCGAATTAAAAAACATTATAAAATTTTAAATCGATCATATGTCAATGCATTCCGTTTTCAACAAACAAAAAAGTAGTCTGTATAAAATAGTCAATTGCATAAATTTTAACACTGACATTGACAACAAATGATAACTCTTACAATTGTTAAAATATCTTTGCAGAAACCGTAGGACAGGTGGACACTCTACCTCTCACCTTCCCTTTCTCACTCTCTCACACATTCTCTCTCTCTCTCTCTCTCTCTCTCTCTCTCTCTCTCTCTCTCTCTCTCTCTCTCTCTCTCCCTCTGTTTATCCTTTACCTCTCTATCAAAAGAATATTTTCCCTGAGGACTACAAAAGGAATAATTACTACTTAATAAATTAATTTAACAAATAATGCAAAACGGAATCATTACTTGAGTACACCACATTTAAATAATGCATCATTTTAAATTAGTTTAAAATAATTATTACTTTAATTTTTAAATGAAAAATATTAATATTCACTCACCACTGATTCTTAACTCTAGTATCTTTTACCTCTTCCACTCATCACACATTGAAGTACACAACATAATTTTAAAAAGACGTCTCTAATAAGGCAATTAACTCATACAAATAGCACTATAAACTATACACATTTAATGCAGCTGTTAAATATTTTTGCCTCCCATTAGCAAATTATTAACGACTTGACTGACGTTCTAAAATTGATAACAAATTATGTACACTTAAAAAAACACTTCCCAAACTAACCGTAAATCGTTTTGTTAATAGATAGTCCTAAACAGTATTACATAATTAAATATACACAGACAAACTCACCAAATGATTGCTTATATAATTATTACGATATCACTGCAGGGTACGCAGGACACGTGGACTCTCCCTCCCGCCCTCCTTTCCTTTCACTCTCACTCACTCTCTCTCTCTCACACATTCTTCTCTTTCTCTCTACCTAAAAAATATTTTTGCTAAGGACTACAAAAGGAATAATCACCACTGAATATAGTAATTTAACAAATAATGCAAAACAAAATTCATACTTGAGTACACTACATTTTAATATGGATGATTTAAATTATAATAAAAATCATTATTTCTTTAATTTTGAAATGCGAAAACATTAGTATTCACTCACCATAGATTCCTAACTGTGATACCTTCTATGTCTTCCACTCACCACACTTTGAAGTACACAAATTAATTTAAAAAAAAAAAGTCACTAATAAGGCAATTAGTGGTAATGAAAACACACAAATAGCACTATAAGACATACACATTTAATGCAGCTGTTTCACTAGAGAGGGTTAAACAAAACTTTGACTTAACTTCATAATCACTGATATAACGTACACACAATGCAATAAGGATAAGAATAGCCGATTGTAAATATTTGTTCGCGCACGTGACTGTACACAAAATTCAAGATTACTGGACCCGGTACTAGGGTAACAGTTCACACGTTGGGCCGCCAGATAGCGCCGCGACGCGTAGGATAACATGGGTACTATAGTGCGCACACTCCCCTCTCAGGCCATAACCATCGATTATGCCCAATAACTTTCTGTTAACGGCTGTAGTCCTCTCAGTCGTGTTTACACACTTCAAAATGCTTTGTTTACATTTGGTAAATACAAGTGGTTAATAGAATCACAAAATAGATTTTTATTTTAGTAGAGCTATCACTTTGTATTACAATTTTCACAAAGATCTATGGGCAAGAATATATTATCAAAACGCATTAACTCATCTCATAATCATGATCTTCGCAACACGGTAAAGGCAAGGTGCTGCTTGTTCCGCCTTCGAAGATCCTCCAGCCATCTCTTCCTGTGTCTACCCACACACAGCTGTGTCCTATAGGTTTGTATTTACAGACTTGTTTGGTTAGTCTGGAATCTGATATCCTTTCTAGGCGTTCTTTCCACTGTTGTTTGGAATCTTTTAATCTTTCATTGAAGTTAGAAACTTGTAACTCTTCTCTTATGGCCTCGTTATTTATTCGTCAAGTTTAAAACACCTTTTAACTCCTCTTAAGAAAGTGATTTCTGAGGCCTATATGTTACTGTCCAGTATGCAACTATGGCATAGGATGTAATAAACAACTAGACTTTGCATTAAAAAAACACAGGACTTCCACTGGACACGAAAAATATTTTTTAGCTCAACACAGTTTCATAATGTTTTTGTAATTTCATACACTACCCGAAAATTATGATTATTATCATCTTCACAACGCGGCATAGGAAAAGTGCTACCTATTCTGCTTTCAAAAATCCTGCAGCCGTCTCTTCCAGGGTCTACCTACACACCTGTGTCTTACAGGTTTGTATTTCCAGACTTGTCCGGAATCTGATATTATTTCTATGTTTTCTTTCCACCGTTGTTTGTAACCATTCCTTTTGTAAACTCAACAATGGAAATTACTTGAATTGATTTAGCTGAGAAGAATTTATATGCACTATTTGCCTGCTCTTTATTTGACTTGTTTTAGTACAAAATACTTACTTATATTTGTAAACGAGGTGTAACGTATTGCCGCGTTACAAATCCAGGGAACCCATCTTAACTGACCTCTGCCAATTACGTGGGCTGCCTACGTTGTAACGAACTGTATTAAAATCAAATTAATTGAACAAATTACTCACTATCAGTGTAAGGAAACACGGGAAGGTATTTTACTGATTTATGCACTCATTTTCATGTGTAACAAGACGACTTCTCTTTATTTAACAACAGTTACTGACAGATCCCATGACATCATTATTTAAACTAAAATATTTAAATGCTTTTCATAAAACTATGGGATCAAATTGATTATATATTCTTATACCTCGGATCCGAGTTTACTTTCTGTATATTTATAGTGAAGACTTCTAATTATTTTCAGTTCATTTTAGAAGCTTGCAAGACTTCTTTAACCATTTGAAGAATGGTACTATTACTTGGAACGATAATAAGTTACATTAACATTTAAAGCGTTACAACGTATGATAATTGAATTTTTACAGTAAACTCATAGATTTTCTCATTATAATGTTTACATAAAATTAATCGTCTTTGAAAAGTCTCTATTAGAAGTGAATAGTGTAACAAATGTGATTAACTCTCGATGAGCTTTCGCTCGTACGTCTGTACTGCGTGAAGGCAACATAGCGAGAGACTTTCTGCTCGCTTCAACTGGTACTTAACAAAGGAGAGGGGCAACTACTCCGCGACAATATAGTCCCTATTTTTATTTAAGTTAACATTCTTATTACCAAAAACTATACCTTAATTATACATATATAATTTAAGTGAGTTATTTTAACGACTATTTGTGTCTTCAGATTTCTAATTATAAACATTATGATTTTTTACCTCTTCCTAAATTACAGACGACTCGGTAAACACGTTGAGTCCGGAATTAACAGGTCACCGCATGATGACAAGCAAAGGGTTAATTATGATAATAATAACTTTTTTACAATTCGCCCTTTTTATTAGTGTTTCTTTGGATCTCTTAATTACTTCTCATTCTCATACTGAGTAAATACAGGGGTTTTAGGTATTATAGTGAGATTTAAAATTACTTAATCGCTCGCAAACTTAATTTTTTTATTTACGATTACAGTTAGAATTTAAATCGTCACAGAGGGTTGGATTAAACGATGAAATGTTAGTATACATGAGTAGTCTAAAACTAACACAGTAGCAGAGAGAAATATTTATAACTGTAAACTTCCAATTTACTATTCAGTAAGATGTATAACATCCGATTCCCGAATAATTTCTTAAAGGTAAGTACGTTATATATGCAAACTATGTAACACACACACACACGTGCCTACATACACAAATATTCTGGCACTATGATGCTTTTCGATTTCAGATATAGTAAATATTAAATATGTTGTCTTGATTGTTCATCATCTTTTTCACAGCACTACACTTTATATAATAATGAAACTTTCACTTGTGAACTTACTTGTCTCTTGTCGTTGAACGCGTTTCGGCGTGGTATTCGCCTTCGTCAGCTTAGAGACAGACTGCCAGTACTTTGTAACGGTTATTGCTTGGAAGGTATAGTGGTGGTGATGTGTGGAGGAAGGGGATTGGCGCGGGGATCCAAATTATTGTTTTTGTTTTTTGTATGATTGTGTCGAAAAGTGTATGTGATTTATATTGTAATTGGTCGTTAAGTATGTTGTTTGGTTGAGCTTTGGTAAGAGCAGAACAATATGAAATATATAAACACCATACAACACAACCAAACAACATACTTAACGACCAATTACAATATAAATCACATACAGTTTTTGATACAATTATACAAAAAACAAACAATAATTTGGATCCCCGCGCCAATCCCCTTCCACCACACACCGCCACCACTATACCTTCCAAGCAATAACCGTTACAAAGTACTGGCAGTCTGTCGCTAAGCTGACGAAGGCGAATACCACGCCGAAACGCGTTCAACGACAAAAGACAAGTAAGTTCACAAGTGAAAGTTTCATTATTATATAAAGATTAAAAATGTTTTATATATTTTTGTTTTATTTCTTGTATTATATATAATTCTGTTTTTTATTATTAGTATATTTTTAAAATTACATATTTTGTATATTACGTGGTTGATTATTTATGTTTAGTATGATTTATCTTCTTTTCTAATTAGACGTATTTATGGAAAATAATTTTTTGATATTGTAATCAATAGTGTTTAACACATGAAGAGTCTATTCAACGGTTTTAATCCGTATTCGAAGGATAGACCTTTTTTCAAATCGTCTTCACCACATCACCTTCACAACACGGCACAGACAAGGTTCTGCCTGTTCATCCTTCAAAACCCTACACCCGTCTCTTCCTGTGTCTAGCCACACACCTGTGTCGTATAGGTTTACATCTCCAGACTTGTTTGGCCAGTCGGAATCTGACATTTTTTCTAAGTGTTTGTAATCTTTTAATTTTTTATTTAAGTAAAAACCTGTAACTCTTTTCTTCTTGTTTCATTCTGTATACGGTCGAATTAAGAACACCTTTTACCTCCTCTTAAGGACGCCATTATTAACCACGTAATATACAAAATATATACTTTTAAATTTTAAAAATACACTAATAATATGTCACCGGACAAAAGGCTTGCAGCATGACAAATGGCGCCCATCGTACACTCTAGTGTTTTTGGTGGCCCTAAAAAGGACCTTGTGGCGAGAATGCTGATGGTGGTTGTGCCGCGCTAAGATGTTCGGCGGTTGCGCCCGCTGTTCGCGGCGTACTACAGTCCTCCTCTTCTTTCGGCACCGGTTGTAGAGTCGGCTGCCGGCCCAGCGAAATCCATCGCTGGCGCGGAACGGGAGTGCGAAGACGCAAGAACGGCGGCGGTTCTATTATTAGGCTGTTCCTTCCGGCTGACTCCGCCTCGATGTCGTCCGAGAGAGGAGAGGAGATGAAGTGCGTCCGATGGCGTGGCGATGAAGAGTGCCCAAAAAAAATTTTTTTTTTTTTTTATGTTTGAGACCAACCAGTATGGTCGGACTCGGACTGTGGGTAAGGGATTTTGGGGAGACGTACACCAGACGACCGGGCCGCGGAGAAGGTGGAGGCACTTAGTTGGGAGAGTACTGTGTGTTGGTTATATTGTGTGAGGTGTAGTGTGTAGCCATACGCGAGCGGGAGAGGTAGATGGATGTGGCCGTTATAGTTGTTCTGGGGCATCTTTATTTATTCATGTTGCTTTGTTTTGTTTATTTCTTCATATTTCTTCATATTTCTTCTACGACGTTCTTTCGGGGGGCTCAAAATTTTCTGCCGGCCCGGGTTTTATGCACTAACCGGGATCGCTGGTTGGCTCGCTCCGAGCACGTCGTTGGATTGGCTCGCTGTGTCCACCGCTGGTACCGGAGAGCAGATGTTCGCATACCGCTGCCGTCACAAATAAAAACGGAATTATATATAATACAAGAAATAAAATAAAAATATATAAAAGATTTTTAATATTTATTAGACCTGACAGGTGAGGCATGTATTTTACTTGTCTTTTTTCTTGGTTGTTGTCCATAATTGACATCCATAGGACAGTACAGAGACTGCCATAACTTTATGGAACTTTAATTTTGTATCTTGGCGTACCTTGTTTTTACAAATACGAATAATTGTCCCATTGCAGCACATTAAAGAAAATACATACTTTCTTACAGCTTAAACCATTACTACTTAAACAGATGACTTCCAGTCAAATTTTACCCTACATTATTCTACTGCTAATCTTATTATCCTACATTACTTCTCCTATTTTTTACTTATGATTTCTTTTTTATAGAAACGGATAATGGAAAATGCGTGACTCATTGAGAGAACAGTTTATTAAGTGTTCGTTCATTTTACTCGCATAGTTCACACACCACAGAAGTTTACAGGAATGGACATATGTTACCCATGTAAAAGTCCGTATTTATACTTATGTCGTTAGCTAGCATTTAAATTGCTTTACGGAAATGGTGCACGGACTTATCTAGTAATGCTTTCAACACCACATAACATTAAATTTTTGGCGTTGAGAGATCATGGAGAGGTAGCACATTTGCTTTGGTTTAACTGGACACAAATCTCACAAATCTCAGGATTGGAGGAAGTGATGGCGCTCCTAATGGAGCCCCTAGCGTCTACCCAACCAAAACGGTACTTCGCGGTGAAGAGCCACATCCTACTCGAGGTGACCCTGTTTTCGCAGAACAGTACAGATCTAGACTGGAGAGTCAAGAAACATCGCTGATGAAAGGCAGAAGCACCCACCAGTATGGGCATGGGGCTGAAGACGGTAGTAGTCAGCTGGGCCCACAGCTGAACATCACCAGGCAGTGATACGGCAGGTGAACTGCGAGGGTGGACAGGACCCTTTAGCCGAGGTGAAGGCAGCCTGTCTAGGAGAAGATCACCCCAAAATCAAAATACCTGATCCTCCAGGTTGGGTGTTGTGCATGAGGCTGACCTCACCCTGTAAAAAAGCTATTGTTGTGAATGCTCAAAAGAAGAGGACGACCTCGGAAAACTGAACACAAGAAACTGCAAAGCCAGGGAACACAATAGCGAGGAATGGAATCAACTCTTGGAATAGGCCAAGGGTTTTAGGGCCACGGCTGATGATGGTGAACATTAAATTGTATTGTTACAATTCACAGGTATATCAGAGGCTTTTCTAAATTTTATCCTAGAGACCATATATGTGATGGATTATCTCCTGTTTCCTTTTCATTCGCGTAATATTCGTCTATGAATTGGACAATGTACGCTAGCTTTTGTGAGCCTTTTAAAGTACAAAGATGACAGCGTGGCCAGTACTATGCTGTAACTGCCAATTAGTATCACAGATTCTTAACACAGTATTCATATGTACGTAAGAGCTTGAGTTTTTGGTGTGACCGGAATCAAAACTCGCGACATTTGAAGTAAAAGCTGGGCTCCTTACCAATTGGCCTATTAGTTTACACATATTCCACTAGTTTAAGTATAGTAGCATCAGTTAAAATTTAATAAATACCGGGCTGCAACGCCGTGGTCGGTTGCTGTATAATCTTGACGTCGTCGGCAAACGTTTCGTATCCTACACTCGGGGATCACTTCCCCCCCTCCGTCGAAAGACCGAAAAAAGTTGTCGGGTATCGTTCGACCAAGATCTGCCGTAACTGTTTCTTAACATTCTGTCGCTTTTGCAGCCTGAAGAAGATCCCCAAGGGTACGGTACGAAACGTTGCCTACGACGTCGAGATTATACAGCAACCGACCACAGCCTGACAGCCCGGTATTTAATAATTTTGAATACATTGACACCGGCCGAATAAGCTTAAGACATTGTAATGCTATACTACTGGCTTTTAACATTTTAAACATCGAGAGGATCGTACTAAGTTTAAAATAAATTTGACCAAGAAGACAATTAAAATAGCCATAATATTTGTAAATAATAAAATAGAAATGACAATTTTAAAACTAACCATAAGACAGAAAAGTTGATCCAAACCTTCTCAAACATGAAAGCCATAAATAAGGTTAAAGGTTAATTTAAAGTACAAGACGCATAAGTCTAATGTACTGTACATCTAAAACCGCATAACATATTAAGTCAATGTAACTGAAAACCAATTGCCAGCCATGGATATGAATAAACAGCTTACGATAAGACACAAAAATGTTAAACGTGAATCTGAATGTCGGAAGAAACAACTAGGTCTATACCGCATGAATTTCATTAAAAATAAGATTTTCGGGGTTAAAAAACTTTCAAGTAATATTACATCAAGTTTACCGATAAAAAAACTTTTCTTAACATGAAAGTATTGTTAATGTGATTACATTGACTGTGATATTTTTAGAATACTGGAATAATACCAAACTCCAAAGTCCGCGATACTTATAACTCTATTCATATGCTTATAAAATTATAGCTTACATATAGCGTTAATTTTAATATATCTCGATCAGAACCTTCTCAAACGTTAAAGTCATCAACAAGGTTAATGTAAAGTAGAAAACGCGTAAGTCTAATGTATATCTAAAACCACATAACATATTAAGTTAAGGTAATGAAAAACCAGTCTGCTTAAGCAGCTCAAAATAAGACACAAATCTGGAGCTTAAGACAAAAATTAGTAGCATTAATTGCGAGGGTTCTCTGATGGAAACACGTTTAGAGGCTGTAAAGTATTTTTTATTCAACGATTTTAAAAGAATTGTCCATTAACATTAAGGCGTGAGTCCCACTGTTGCATTAATCTGTAGGTTCCCTGCTGATTAAATTCTTGCAGCTGTTTGCGGAACCATTCGCTAACAGCAAACTCTACATCAGCGTCCAATTTGAACCGCCGTGATTTTAGTGATTTATCTAATGGACCAAAAACATGATAATCGCACGGGGACAAGTCGGGGCTGTAAAGTGGATGTTGTAAAACTTGCCACTTTATACGAAAAAGGAGATCTTGAATCGTCTGGGCTACATGGGGTAGAGCATTTGTGTCTATTTGCGCGTAAAGCAGTTTCCAGCTCTCTCACATTTTCATTTGATGCAGCAATACGTGCAGGTAAGGGACGGGCCAAATCTTTAGTGGATTCTTTTCCTTGTCAAAATTTATTGCACCATTCAACAACTGCCGTATGCGAATAACTATAGTCACCATATACAGCTTTCATTCTCTCTCGTATTTTCCATTGGCTGACCCCGTTCAGCGGCCAGAAAATTGACTAACCGCACACAGATTATTTTTGGACCGATTTTCTACCATAGACGCCATTTTTAGCTCAGTCACAACGCTTAGAAAAGAGCAAACTGGAAATATTTTTGACAGACGCGTCACTAGTACTTAAACAGACGATATAAACAAATAAATTCCGTTACCATGGTGACGAAGTCATAGCTGCGCAGATAAAACGTGTTTCTGTCGAACAATCCTCTTATTTTACCTTTCCAATTTTTACAATACAGAATCATAAACAATAGATTTGGTAGGAAACAACAACAATAAACAATAAACCTAACAGGAGAGGACAAGTAGAGGATTGTAGAACAGGGGAGCGATTGAGTTGAGTAAGACAATAACCTTAGCTGGTTGGAGAGTAAACAGAGCTCTTCTGGTCAAGAGCAAGCCAGCAGTAAATTAAGTACGTAACAACACATTGTACATAGTGAGGGTAATCGTACCCAAGAGACTCGTTTGTCTGTTTACGGATCCAATGTAGCGCGTAGACACAAATCACGTTGCTAAGCTCACTTGTCTCGTCCATCACACGTTAACCACATCTTAACCCCATTGCAATACACTGACCTGTAGTAGATTAGTTTAACAAGGCTGTACATGTTTTCTATTTTATCCACCAAAAGTGCACAAGTACAGGAAGATATTTATCTTCCTTAAGTATAATTATGATTATATTTATGATATGATTATGTGTATATATATATATATATATATATATTGTAACTATAAGCTTTGAGGTGTGGCCGCTATTGTTCAAGCCTCACGTTGTATGCGTCAATCTGTAACTATCAGCTTTGAGCGTACCTGCAAAATGTGTGCATAAAAAAATAATGTGTTTGGATGATTAGTGCGTTCGCCTCGCACCGGGTCGTTACAGTAATTTTGTGGCTAGCGATGTTTGTAGCGTAGTTCTGATCACCTGTATATTACGGCAGTAACCTTACCTGTTATTCTTAGGGGGTGTAATAATCCCGGGTGGCGCCAAGTCGTTTTACAAAAACAACTAAAAACTGTATTTGAACCAGTTATCAGCGTAGCGGGTTGGTGTATTCAAATCGTTCCCGCTCGCACAGCCGTCTCAATCGTCGCTTCTGACGAATAACTGGCAACTAGCTTACTGCTACGATTTATTCTTCAATACAAGTAATTATTATATAGCACTCCCTATGAAATGATAACGCTGGTTACTCCCTGTAATGAATATTTTTTAATGGTGATATCTGGAAACATTTACAATTACAACAAAATAATTATCGTTTGATTACATGAGATCTTATTTTCAGGGCGGCGAATTAATTTAGAAACCATTTAACCTAGCGTCTGTTTACGTTAGGCTTCTTACAGTTTTGGTTTCAAAAATCCGTGGATTCTTTTGACTATGAGTTAGAGAACTACAATGGTTACAATAAAAATACAAATTACCTTAATCTAAGAGTACAAGAAATATAAAGTGTGCTGTTACAATCTGTTGTGTTGTGTTGTAAAAGTGTTCTGTAAGTTCGTGTTCAATTCTTAGGTTATTTTATGTTAACAAAGTTTCGTTATGTTTTAATTTGCTTAAATACTCTATGAAAGAGAAATACTATCTTTATAGTGTGGTAATTTTACCTTTCAAAATTATTTAAAGTGATTAGGGTTGGTGGAAAATAAATAATTGGATAGTACTTAACAATTCGACGTGTATAGGCCTTTGTAGTTGGTTCGAGATAGGAATTGGCTGCATAAAATCAGTTTTCTTGGATTTTGGGCTTCATTAAATTGTGGCGTCCTTTCGTCTTGTGTTTGGACGTTCTATTTATGGATAATTTCCGTTTATTCAGGTCTTGGGTCTTGTAATATTGGTTGTAGTGGTCATCTGCTTCTTTGACGATTAGTTTTCAGCAACTTTATACTATTATTTTCATGATTTACACTGAAAAAGCTTTCTTCCGAACTTCTGCATCTGTATGGCTTGGTGACGCTTCGCTTCTTTTTTTCTCTCTACTAATTTCTAACGGTGTTTTTCTGTCAACAACCGCTGTTTCCATAGTAACGGTATTTTTCGAATAGGCTTATTTTGAGTTGATGTATTGTTATCGAAACTTCGAATCCTTCGTATATCTTCTGATTACTGTTATTCCTCCATCTTCCTTCCTGGTTAATAAATATTGTCACTATAGTATTTATTCTCGTTCATAGATTATTTTGATACCCCACAAGCTTCGGTATTTTCAGATTTTAAGTTTTTACAATTATGTTAATGCTTGTTAATTACATTTCTTTTTATATAATAATGCCTATTACAATATTTTGTGTTATAAATGGTCTACAATTTATCCTTCGTGATTCCTTCACCTCAGATTTTCTAAATTCTGATTCAATTTGTTATAATCTTTGTTTGTTTGGTTCTGACAGTTATGTTTGTTCTAGGCCTAAGTAGCCATTATAATAATTTACTTATTTCGTTCAAATCACATGTTGTTTCAGCCTATTGGGCTTACTTTGTTATTTTTATTAGTTGTGTTGTGTTTTGAGTCTGTAGGTGTTTTGTTTATTATTCAATATTGCTTTCCTCATTTCAATCTTAAAAATATAACATTAGGTTTATGGACTGCACATTGCATTCAGCCATATCCTCTTATAACAATAACATGAACACAATTTTTTATAAGTTATTAGAGTTATTGTTTTGATTAAGAAATATCATCACTCACTCCTAACTTATCCTTATTTGCTAATTTTTTAGTTTATAACACATATTATCTGTGTTGTGATAAACAACATCACTTGTTATTAAATTAATAATAGTCCTTTATAAATTAAGTATCTTTGTTAGTTTTTTGACTTTTCAATCTCTAAACAATTTTTATATTCCCTCCATGGTAACACCTTCAATTTATTCTATTCTGGAATCCTCCCTTTTTACTTACTACTGGCTATAATTAACTTAACTCTATTGAACATCTTTTTAAATAAAAAGTCATTATCACTTCTAGTGTTTTTCTATCCCTTATACTATAGTTCACTCTTAATACTACTTATTTATCAGTTATCTATGCACTGTTTATTTCCAACTTTTACCTTACCTTCACTTGTAAATCACTTATTGTTAATTACAATTTCACTAGTGTCACACTTCACTTTGGGGTTCTTACACCTACACTATTGCACTGTATCACTGTTTATATCATTGGTTTGATAGTGGGTGACCCCTATACTTATTTCTCTTTCATGACTTAATCCTAATGACAATTAATACTTAATAACTAATACTTACTGACTAATAACAATTCTAGTTTGTGGTTCCTGGTTGCCTTTTTAATGGGTAGTAACCGTTATCTCTCCTTCCTCCTGATAACCCTTGTTTTGGTTTCAATGCTCTTGTTGAGTGCTATTTTACTTGTGTTGGTGAACCATTCTTGGTTTTCACTTTTGCTCGTCTCCCTCCTTCTTCATTTTCCTTGTTCGTTTAATATATTAGGTCCTTTCATCCGTTTCTTTGGACATTTTGGGGTCATTTAAACCCATAAACTTGTTTCCTTGTGGCTTAGGTTTATTATTTTCTTGTCCTTGTTGTTTATTTGTGGTTCCATTCTTTATGTTTATGTTTTTGTCTCAATCACTTGGGTTGGGTTAGAGTCGTTGTATTGTCGTGTTATATTCCTTATACTTTTATTTAAAATCAATCAGTTCATTTGATAAGAAGTATTTTTTTTACAATTATAAATATATTTTTTATCTCTGGTACGGGGTTGGCTATTTGTGTCGTGACAATATATATATATATATATATATATATGTATTATTATGATGATATGTATGATTAGATAATTGAATACACAATGCTAAGTTGGTCAAAAACTATCCGTTAAATCGGTTTAACATTCTGTGACAGATTTTCGGCCAGTTTATAAAAATATGAGGATAATTCATTTGATGCAGTTAGTAAGTTCAGATATCTGGTTAACGCGATAGGTAATAAAGGATTCATAACCGCCACAATACAAGATAGAATACAAAAAGAAAATGGGGCATATTATGTGAACAGTAGACTATTGAGAAGCAAACACATTAGTCGTAACACAAAAATAAAAAAAAAACACTTATCAGACCGGTTGTTACTTATGTAGACGAGACATTGAAACAAGAACAAGAAACACTGAGAAAGTTTGAAAAAAGATCATAAGACGTGTCTATATCCCGGTAGCCGTGTTTAAAGAAGATAGGAGATAGGTGAGCTATTGAATCACGAAGACAATATAAGATTCATAACTAGTGTACTAGTAGTGTACCGGTACTAGCTTAACAAGGATGACCACGTTTTCTTTCTTATTTTTTTATCTTATTCTATTTTTGAGTAATAATAGGTCATTTATCAATCATAGCATTGTATTTGTTGAGACGAATATGGAGACGAACCATGGACGCTGATAAAAAAAGGAACAAGAAACACGGAAAAGGTTAGAATGACGTGTTTATGGTCCGGTTAAAGAAGATGAAGAATTGAGAATAAGAATAGCCAGGTGATAGATGAGCTACATGAGGAAATTGTAAGATTCATAAAGGCTCAAAGCATACAATGGCCAGGTCACCTAGAGCGGATGGATGATCAGCGTATACCAACAGCCTTCATAAGTAACAACCCGTCTGATAAGTTCCTCGTATGTTTTTATTTTTGTGTCATGACTAATGAGTTTGGTTTCCAATAGTCTGCTGTTGACATAATGTGCCCTACTTGCTATTTGTATCCTGTGATGTGTGTCGTGTGTATGTACCCTTCATTATCTATCATTTTACCCGGGTATATAACGTACTTACCTTTGAGAAATAATACAGGAATCGTAGTTTATGCATCTTATCGGAAGGTTACGGTTACAAATTATTCTCATTGCGACTATGTTAGTTTTAGACTATTAAATTATATTGACATTTCACCGTTTAATCCACGCCTCGTTTTCAAATGTAAACGTAAAGTACTTTGTACAAATGGAAGTCAAATAAAAAGCAAGCAAATAGGGAAAGTAAATTGTTATCAGATAAATCAATTCAAGTAATTTCCACTGTTGAGTTTACAAAAGCACAAAGAACTGGGTCAGACAATGTTGTAAAAATGTTGACTACAGTTAAAAGCGCCGTCGTTGCAACAATATTGTCACGACATCGTATCAAAAGCTTTACAATAATGTAGTGATTACAATGGCACAGACAATTTGCTTTTGCCGACTTAACGGAGCAAAGCCAACAATGGAAATTTCCAACTATAGTGATGGAAAAGTTGGTTTCTGCTGGTGCTGCTAACGTTTCAACGAAACAAAGAAAGAAGTCATTCCTGGCACTTAATAGCCGCCGTCGTTATACTGAACTACATTCTCTTTTGAAATACTAAACTCTTTTCAACGATACCAAGTTGGAATTGTGACACGTGAAAAAGAATGAGAAATAAAATAAACAACGACATTTAAAGAGGTTATCAATGAATGATTTATTTACTGAATGTTGTTCTAATTCGATTATCATTCATTATTTCCTTCGATTAGTCAATTAATTAATATTCTTAGTTACTTATTAAGACAATAAATTAAGATAGATATTTTGTTTTCATTTTTGGTTAATTTTTAATGAATGTATTTGGTGTATCGATACGTTCATAACGTTATTCTACGTCTTCCGATCCCTAGTATCCATTGGCCTCGATCTAACCAAGATTCTTCTTCCAATTCCCGGTCTCTCATTGCCCGATTGATGCCTTCTCTCCAACTCAACTTAGTTCTTCCTCTTCGGCTACGACCATATGGTGTCCATCTCAAAATTTGCTTGGGGAGTCGATTATCCGGCATTCTTTGCACATGCCCAAACCATCCTAGCTGTTTTGTTTTTATGTCGTCGACAATAAAGTACTGAGCTACCATTGACGTGACGTGAGCCCCCACGGATTGTGACGTTTCTTACTTTTCCCAGTTTTGACCTCCCTGCCGCTCTTCGCCAATAATCCGTTTCAGTAGCTTCCAACAACTTTTCTGTTCTTTGTGTTATTGGCCATATTCCACACCCGTATGACGTAATTGGTTTCATGAATGCATTTGATGAAAATCATAATTACACCGGGATTGCGAAGAATATGAAAATTGTTCACTGTTTCAGTAAAAGCAAATGTATGGATAGCGCAGAAATGATTGAAATATACAAGGCAACAAAGCTTTATAAAGACCAGCTGCTTAATGATCAGTTATCACTTCGACCAAGTACTTCGTATTACGAAGAACAAGGAGGAACCAAAAGCCCAGTGACATTAGCCCAGTGAGTTAAGTGAACACTGAACGGCCCGACAGTCAATTTGTTTACGCCGAGCAGTGCGCACTGTTTCGTTGTGTCGTGTGTGCGTTTGTACAATAATTTATACTAATAATGACTAGCTTTAATTTTACAGGCACGTCCTTATGAGACGATAAGTATTTTAAACCTGATGGTGAGAACTTATTGCAGAAACATGCCGTATCAACAAAAACAATAAGTCGTAAGACGGACTAAATTAAGGTAACCAATAAACATTAACAATAAATACAAAGAAACATATATATATATATTACTTTAATATTTATAAATAAATTTACCTCAAGATATACTTTTTTCCTATTAGGAACATGTTTCGAGAGTTCCTGTACTCTCATCTTCAGCCTTCGCCATCTTGTTTCTGGTGAAGTATTTGTGTGTTGGCTTCTGGATGTTATTAAGGTAGTTTGTTGGTCTTTGGTCTTTTAAAGTTGCATTATTGTGTGTGGTTGTGGTATCTGTTTTTGTATTTTGTGTATTTTCGATGTTGAGTGCTTTGAATATTGTGTCATGTTTTGTATTGATTTGTATTTGTTCTGGTATTAGTTTGTTTTGTGTTTTATGTTTGTAAATCTGTAAATTTTCCCAAATGTTCATTATGGTGCCTTTGTGTGGTATATGTTTTATTAGTGTTACATTGGTTATGTCTGGGAATTCATGTCCTGTGTTTATTGCATGTGTGGCTAAATTGGATTTATATATATTTGGTTTTTTGTATGCATTTAGGTGTTCAAAATAACGTTTTTTCAGCTGTTTTTTGTTTGTCCTATATAACATTTATTGCAATCTTGGCATTCAATTTTGTATATACCGTTGGTTGTTGTATTAGCTTTGTTGTGTGAGCTATTTAGATTTTGTAATTTATTTTTATAAATATTAAAGTATTATATACATCAATAAACGGACTGTAGCAGAAAGTGATTGAAATATATATATATATATATATATATACATAATAGCATGGTACAAAGTGTAATACTTTATGGAGCAGAAGTTTGGAACGTTTCAAACGTAAATAAGGAAAACTGATGGCAGCGGAAATGGACTTCTTCAGGAGGAGTTGTAGAAGATCAAAATTAGACAGGGTTAGAAATGAGACTATTAGAGCCGAGATGAATATTGACAGGACAATAATAGATGAAATAGAAAGAAGACAATTGACTCGGTTTGGCCATGTGAAGAGAATGGAAGATGACAGATGGTCCCGCAAAATACTGGAATGGATACCACCGGTGAGGAGGAAAAGAGGACGTCCACGGAGGAGTTGGCGAGATGACGTAACGGAAGCAATGGTTGCGAGAAATTTAGAAGAACTTACATGGTACGATAGGTTACAATGGAAGTTGGGGACGGAGAAACGGCGACAGCTGTAAAGATCCGTTATATTTAAAATTTTTAATTTATGTTTATGTTACTTCAAGATGTTATATTTTTCCTATTCGGAACATGTTTCGAGAGCTCCCGTGCTCTCATCTTCAGCCTTCGCGATCTTGCGTCTGGTGAAGTATTCGTGTGTTGGCTGGATACTATTAAGGTTTCTTGTTGGTCTCTGGTCTTTTAAAGTTGTATTATTGTGTGTGATTGTGGTAAATATATTTGTATTTTGTGTATTTTCGATGTTGAGTGCTTTGAATATTGTATCATTTTTGTATTGATTTGTATTTGTTCAGGTATTAGTTTGTTTTGTGTATTATGACATTATACATAATTTTGTGTAATTCTATTGACAGCAATGAAAAATAATCTGACAAAATAGGTTTTTAGAAAGTAATAGAAAGTTAGAAGAATATCTAAATATTTTACATAAATGCACAGTGTCTCGTTGAGCCTGTATGAGAAACATTCCTCATATTTTTTGCAGGTGGAATTTGCCGTTTATCATCATTACTGAAACGTTTGTTAAAATTGCAGAGGATTGTTAAATGTTATCAATAATTATATGCTTACTACTTGTCACTAATGAACAGAGTGACAGAAAGCACCCGTAGATATGGTCTAGATATCAATGTTAATAAAACGAAGCTAATGATTGTATCTAAGATCAAGTTTACAAACTGCACCCTTAATATAAACCAAAGGCCAGTTGAACATGTAAGCAAATTTATCATATCTTGGTTCTATAGTCAATGAACAGTGGGACCACTTTCAAGAAATAAAGAGCAGAATTGAAAAGGCAAGAGCGATGTAAACTAGAATGAGCAGTTTATTCAAAAGTTACGATTTAACAGTAAACACAAATATGAGATTTTCACGCTGCTGCTATTCTCGGTCCTCTTCTACGGTGTAGACGCTTGGACTTTGACTGAAGCCACAACTAAAAATTTACAATCTTTCGAAATGTGGCTTTACCGTAGAATACTGAGCATTTCATGGACACCACATATAACTAATGTTGAAGTTCTTAGAAAAGCAGGAAAGGGAAGTTATTAACACAGTGAAGATAAGAAAGCTTCAGTATCTGGGACATATCATGAGAAATGAACTTATTGCAGTTCATACTACAGGGAAAAATTCTTGGAAAGAGATGTGTTGGGTGACAGTAGAGGGAAAGTGAGTGTTCGAAAACACTTCCGGGTTCCGAACGAAAACACTACCGGGTTCCAGGTCATGACGTCATAGAGGCACTGGCAGCTGGTGTCCGAGCTGTCCATGTGACGTCACTGTTTTGTGTGTGTGTATGTATGTGTGTGTATGTGTGACTGAAACACTTCCGTGTTCCAGTTCATGACATCACACAGAGGCCCAAGTCGCTGGCGTCCGTATGGCTAAAACCTGTTTCAAGACGTCACGGAGGCCGTGGTTTCTGCATGTCCAAAATTTGGTAGCCGAAAACAATGTGTAGCGGATGGGGGTACCCGGAATTCGGCGGTTGCCCGGACGCGCAGAGGCTATGTCATCGGGTACCGTTACTCGAAATTTTGGGGGTATCGGGTACCGTTACCCGAAATGTTTAAATCAACGGATGGGGGTACCCGAAATTTGCATGACAGAGGCCCTGGCAGCTGGTGTCCGAATGTTAAAACACTTCCGCGTTCTGGTTTATTTTGATGTAACAAAATAATCGTTCTCTCTCGAAATTTTTTTAATGTCAGAATTTTGGTACCCTAAATGATTAAAACAACGGATGGGGGTACCCGAAATTTGTGGGTACGCCCACATGACGCATGTATAAAACACTGGTTACGACGAAACAGGAGGCTGGGTGGATATGATAGCTGGTTCGACGACGACGTAGAGGGCGTGATGTCTGAAATGTTTAAATCAACGGATGGGGGTACCCGAAATTTTTGGTGTCTGAAATTTAGTACCCGAAATGTTTAAATCAACGGATGGGGTTACCCAAAATTTTTGGTGTCCGAAATTTTAACACCGGAATGTACGACCACATGACGCATGTGTTCAACTGTAACAATGGTATGTCATTGGATATTAATTTTTACATAAAAATAAATTACGGCCCCTCCGGGATTTGAACCCGGGACCTCCGGTACACCAAACCGGCGTGCATCCACTACACCAAGGGGCCGTTATCGCTTAACTGTAATTATTTCTGTACTTATACTTCTCATCTCTTACTTGTAACCATGAGGTGGACGAGTGATATCTACTGTCGTCCTATGTGTAAAATCATAAAAGCACAATATAAGTTTATTTATTATTAAATAAATAAACATTTCGTTATACTTTTATTTTTTTACCTCTCATCCTCTTCCTAGCAGCCTGAGGGAGGCGAATGAGAGCCTGCTACGCTTTTTTTAACGTGGTTTCCCCAACTTTACAGATTCGTAAAGCAGGCCTACTCCACGTTATCTATCGCTGTACTATTGACTAGTACAGTGGTAGATAATAATAAAGATACATTATGCAATGCTAAGCCAATGTGTAAAAGCAGTACATATTTTTTTATTTACTTTTTTATTTATTTTTTTATTTTTTTAATCGGGTGAATATGTTGTTCATACATGATGCGTATTCACATTTGCTGTACCGTAATGAGTAATTTTCACACCCATACTGGTTCTTGACGAGTTTACAGGTATATCTACCGTGCCAGTGACCCGTCTCGAACTACCAGGACTACGTTTATGAGTATTTCTACCGCGACAGTGACGTAGTCAAGGTTAACACTCACGCACACACTACGGTACCTAATTCTACGTTTATGGACATTTCTGTCACGTAGCATTCACACTAACACCATGATGAAAACATGTTCACAACCGACTATATTTTATTTCGTTGCCGCAACCATTCTGCATAAAACAAAGCTTTGCGTAATGCACAGTGTAAGGGGGGAGTGGTAACGGGTTGACGATGAGGAACAGGACATTGTATGATGGGTACAAAGGATCTAGGAACTACAGGTGCTTGAATATCGTTTAAGTCAATCACCTCACCATGGTGATACAACTGTCGTAAGAAATTTGCCTTCTCAAACCCTTTTGTATAGACAACAGGATAATCTGAAAAAATGTCTGCAACGATGCGTACCATATTCTTGTACGGTACATTACCATCGTTCCATCGTATCCTGTGATAATGTGTTTCCAACCAGTCATTGATTTTTTGGAATTTCTGGTGCAGTCGTGCACTTTCGTATGGTGGAGCGAACAACACGATAACAAAACGTCCGGTTGTTATATCAACTGTAACGAACTCTTTGATTACATATTCATTTTTGTCACCGCGAAACGCTTCAAACTCAGCAATAACCGTCCTATTCAAGTTCATTTTTCCGAGTGACACATGTCCGCATCGAGTACGTTAATTTTTTCAAATTCCCCCTCTACTTTTCCTTCCAATACCAGTTCATCGTAAAGACGATCAAATGTTAGCTGTTGGTCATGACGACTGCTTTCCAATCGAAAAAACGATGGGAAAAAGAAGGATGGTGGTACATAACACCCCTTGGCTACTACCTGATTAATGTACGACTTGAAATGATCTTGATCATAAAACAATCGAACAAGATATTTCTTTAGTACTGTTAATAAACAACCAAAACGGATCCACTCGGGTTCTGTGAAAACAAATTTTTCGGTCTTACTACCTTTAATCCGAACAAACGTTTTCCCAAAGTTACGACTGATCATCACACTCTTCTTCTTTTCACGGTTTTCACCTTCTTCGTACAATAACATACTGGATAGTAACTGTTCACGAAAGATCAACAAGTAATTCCACTCAGAAAAGTCAAGTAATATACGTTTATTTTTTCCGTTTGTAAACAAAACACCCGGTTCATAGTTGAGTTCTTTATACAGTCCGACGGTAACGAACTTAGAGTACGAGTTGATTGGATATGCAAGAGACAAGTAAACGTTATACTCACAATGGCTGCTGCTGCTGCTGCTGTCACAGTCACCTTCCATCGTTGAAAAGGACTGAGGTTGTTGTTATGTAGAGATCGCTAATACCTATCTTTATAAACTAGTAGAGGGGAGAACAAGTTTTTTTATGACAAACGATGAACAGTATTCGACAACGCTGTGTACTGTACTATCCTATCGTGTATAATCAAAGCGTAAGCGGTGGTTTTATCTGGAAAATTGTTACTGGATTCAAATTCTAAACTCACATCAACGGCAGACGACTTGATTGGTTCTTCTTGTCTGGAACAATCGATGACAAACAACGGTGCTTTCGTTATAAATTCATTAGGTGTCAAAAGAGGCGCTCTGTTGCGACGGTCGTAGTATGATGTTTGGAAACGTGTATACATGTCGTAGAACAGGGCGTAACGTTTTTTATCGATATCCTGGTTCAGGTTATCGTACGGATAGTATTTATCGTTCAGAAAAAGCTTGACATTCGTTAAATTGCAGTGATCAAATTCCGACGCGTTTTTCGCTATATTGTTCTTCCTATCCGTCTGAAATATTAATATTACATACCGAGGTTTTTCCAACTGTGACGATGTCTTCAAGGTCCACGAATGTCGATTTGTCGTCGGTAGAACGGGATACTCGTGCAATTCCCAACTGCGGAACGGCATCACTAGTTCATGATCCTCCTCGATGTGCTCCAATAGCGGTATTCGGTACTTGTTTGACACGCGCACATAGGGCATCTTCCAGTGTACTTTGTTTATTACGAGATTACCGTTTGCAGTTGCACCCGATTCTTTTAGCACCATTGCGTTCTGATCGGTAGAGGTACGCAACAGAATCAATTCTTGCTTAACGTTCAGCATGATGCGTGTATAGTCTTCGTTGAAACCGAGTAGCATTTTCAACGGAAGACAAAACGTAAAATCACCGGTACTCTCGTGTACTGTCAACGACTCGTCGGTTGTCGTCACCCATCCTGCATTGATTAGATGCTTTCTTTCATGCTCATTGCTCGATAGTAACAATTTCACAGTGCTCGTAATTCCAACGTTTTTTGTACGATCCACTTCCACACCGCACACTTCGTAACGGATCTCCTCAAACAAGAAAGCCATTGCATTGTTGATTAATTTCACGTTCAACGCTGTGTCGGTAGCATTAACCTTGGTCAATGTTCCTTCGATGTACAGAAAACTCTCCGCCGGTAAAGTGAAAACATCCTGTTGTTGGATGGGTATACGTATTTCATCGTTGTTACCGTATCGGGTGGAAGCATACGGTGCGTGCGTACGATATTCGAACTCAACGATTCTGTTATCGAAAGCCGCTCCTCGTTCGATAGCTAGAATTTCACCCGACATTATTTTAATCGTATAATTTGAATCCAAGTGAAAGTAAGAAACGCTTGTTCCTTGATGTCAATCGCTTCAACGTTGAACACCGACTACCATGTTTCTTTCGTACACACTCCCTTTTTACAGGTGACGTTTGTCCGAAATACAATCCCATATTTTCAGATGCAGTCGTATCGTGATAACTTCACCGCGAAAATCGACTAAATCCCCGTCCTGATCAACGAGAGACAAAATTATGTTGTCTACACGTTGTACGTTTACCGGTAAGTATATTACGTTTGTCGGTGTTTCAACTATTTTGAAACCTGGTGCCACGGTCGGATAAAACGAATGCAACGTGTGCTGGTCCTGGCCGTCCTTGTACGCACCCTGTACGATATTACTCCGTACGTGAACGGTGTTAACTTTGATTATGTCAACGGGTACGTTCGACTCGTGTGTTATATACGCTTCCAGCTGCTGATTCTCCTTGAATCCTAACATACTTGCAATGGTATTCGGTGTATGCGAAAAGTCGATGACATGCTTACAGTAAATTTCACACTTTAATGTGTTGTTGTTTGGACGTAAACTGATTGTTCTCTCGCCTAACTGTTTCTGCAGATACGTTTCGATATCACTGATTTCGTAGGTGCCGGTAGGCAACTTGATGACGGACCACTGATCCTTGGAAATTTTTACTGGAAATGCATTATTTTTTCCTTCAGTAACGTTTGGTATTGAATTATACGATGTAAAATCCAATAGTCCAACGTACCATTCACCGTATAACTCGAGAGGTGGGAAAAAGTTACACACGAGATTCGCAGCGTCGGTACCCGTCACGGTGACCGTTAGCGACGACATGCTGAAGTTTACTGATCAGAAGACGATAAAAAGTCTAAACATAAATGACCGCAGATGACCGTGTTAGGAGGTTGCTTCCGTTCATAGTTGTAACGAACGTCGGCTGTATCACCAAAATATTGCATCAGCTCGAGAGGTGGACGTAAATTACCGAACCCGTCAAAATAGTGTACTCGATTTCCACGCTTCTTGTAACATACCCAGTGGGTTCCCGGTCCGCTCTCGTCGTCCAAATTTACGATGACGCTTTCGTTCTTCCACGGCGCTGTATCCGGTAATGCGTTACGCATGTAAACACCTCTAAAATACGGTATGTTTAGCTTTTGCGTATACACGTAATTCATCTTCGGACAACGGGCGGAGCGGTATGTGAATTAGTTTTTTCGGTACGGACGTAGATACAATCCGGACGCAGTTCTCTTCTTTTTCCTAGCGGTTCGGACAGTTCTCTTCCTCCTCTTCTTCATCCCACCACCAGCACCACGACCACGACTACTCACATTCTTTTTATTTTTACGACGTCGACCGCTTCCTATTGCTGATTTTGCTTTCATGGCCGCTGCAACTGCTGTCGCATAAGCTCGTTCGCTGATACCCGAATCCAAAGCCTTTACCCGTCCCCACGCTTTTTCCGCGAGTTTACGATCTGCAATACGTCTACTTTCGTTGTCTTTGTATTGAGCGTAAGCGATATCGTGTTCGCGACAGGCTTCGTCTAGTTGATTGATTCCACGATCACCACGCGCCAATCTTTCTTCGAGTTTCGTGCCCGGTCCACAGAATCTGTAACCCGGCAGATGTAATTCGACAGGTAGTGCGTCCACCGCTCGATTGATAACTGACGAAACAACGGACGGTACAACGTTTTTAAGCACGTTTCCGACGCCCCACCCCTTTTTCCTCTTAACGTTGTTGTACATCGTAAACCGATCTCCAGTCTTTCTCTTCTATGTTTTTATCGTATTCATCTATTAACCTTCTTATTTCCTTCGTGTCGAGTGTCCACTCGTCTTCTGAACTACGTGGCTTAGACAATTTCAATAAGTAGTAATCCAGTTGATACTGAAATGTTTTAACGACTTTATACATCTCGCTCTTTACGTATCGTCTCACGTCATTTAATTGTTGTAAGTTAACAGCATCGCTCTCCGCAAAACCATCCGCTACGTCTGTTATTCTCTTTTCCGCTGCTTTGAAAACACCATCTTCGCCCAAGCTAACGGTGTTCTGCAACATGTATTTTACGTTAACCGCGTCATCTCCAAAAATCGGTGAACTCACTCCCGACAACCAGCTCTGCCCAAACAAATAGCTGTTCGATACTTTTTTAATGACGTTCGAGTCTACATAGTTTTTGTTAACCGCATCGGTCCTTGTTCCGGACTTCGAACGTTGATTACCCATCGATCTCGTGCATCGATGACCTCACCTCTCTCTTGACTCGAGTGTTGTATACAGTTGTCATCAACGTAATATTTGTTGACTACGTCTTTAACGTCTACAGGAGTATCAACATTTTTCAATCTACACCCTTTAACGTCCACGCTTTTACGTTCATCATCGAGTAGCAGACAATGTGTTTGCATATAACTCAGGGATACAGCATCCTTTGCTGCATCCGGTTCGTTCAGATTGCGGATCTTTTTGTTTTCAACATCTATATGCCCATCATTCGTAATCTTAAATCCTACAGTATCGCGTAATTGTCTTTTTGTTTCTCGTCGCACGCTCACGGCGCTTTGATGTCTCCCGAACTTGTCCACAACCATTGTACGACTGCACGCTACAAATGATGTGCTAACCGTTTTAAGTAACGACACTGTGGTGACCATCGCGTGTGTAACACAATCGGATCGTCACCCTCTTTCCAACGAAAGATTTCTATACCGCAAAATGAACATCGAACCCTGTCAATTTCATTTGTGTAATGAAAGCCTGCGGCAACCATAGCGGTTGGACTGATGAAATGCACAGGCCATGATGTAAAGGTTTTCAGTCTTTCGTTTTCGACTTCAAAGTCAGGTGTCAAATCTAACCCGCACATGTTGACAGTGTTGACGTCAATGAGTTGTTATACCGACGTTCATAAAATTTATACGATAATGTTGGCTTCACGTAATTCCTCCACAACGGAGATGATTTCGTTGTCGTGTCCGGTGTGACCGGCGCGTTTTGAACTTACCAGCAGTCTCAACCGTTCAACCAGTTTGTTGGGATCGTTCCAGTGTACGTAATCGATACCACGTCCGCTGCGCGGTGGGAACAATCGGGCGATTATCTCTCTGTACTTTACACCTTTGTTTGTATTTATTTTAGCACCGGGTAAATGATAATGTTTATGTGCGTTAGTGTCCAACAGTATAGATTTGTACGCTGCTAAATCGTTTTCATCATAGACGCTCTTGTTGGGTTCTTTCATAAACATAAGTTCGTAGAGACCCGGTGTACCCCTGTATCGTTTTCCAGCTATGTAGAAGCTGTCGTCTTGATTGATCTCCAACACCGAATTTCCCACCATCCATTTGTCTGCAACGTTACGGATACCGTACGTATGATCCATCTTTTTTTCTCGATCATCAGATAAAGCGAGTAGTAAGTATTTCCTCGCGAGCGGACCTTCGACAGACTGTTCAACGTATTCTTGTGCTTCGTGTCGACCTTCGGGTGTTGCTAAAAACTCTTCAAGAGTCACGTTCGATGTTTCGACATCAGGAGTTTGTGCCAACACTTCCGTTCTAAGGAATCGAGGTTGTGATGGTGGTGGTGTCATCTCGACAGCTGTCTTCGTATCTTCATCTTCAACATTTATTTTTTTAATTTTATCACCGGAGACGTTCAACTTTTCCGAAATCTGGGTTAACGGTTCCAAAAGAGGTTTGTACTTTCTCGTTAACGCTTCATCGCTCTCTCTGTAGTCATGTTTCAACGCGCGATACTTTTGTCTTATGTTATCGCTAATTGCATCGATTTCATGTGTCAATTGCTTGTCATCCATCTTGACACTGATGACTTTCTCGCACAAACTATTCTATTTATGTATAAAACGATCGAAACCCACTCTGTATCTACCCGCGTTTATCGGTGAGTCCTTGTTGATGACTATGAATCCGTAACGATCCTTCCACGCTTCGGCGCACATCGCTTTGAACTCTTCGTATTTCATATCTGTGTTAACGTGATCGTTGTAAACGTGACGTAAATTGAGATCATCTTGTCTGAAAAAAACCAAGAAATTGGCATTATCACGCACCAGTTGCTTTGGCACCAGACTGTACGTCTGACAAAGGTACAAAGTGTCCACACCGCTATGCCGTCCCATAGCGAAATATTTTCGTATGTTATTCTGCCGTTCACATACCACATCATCGAACAACATGATTGAATTAGGTACAATTTCGTGCGGAGGTGGTACTTCATCGTTTTCACTGTATGTGAAGTACATCATTCCTTCGTCAGCGAGAGCATTAAAAACGTCTTCCAACATACGATATTTTGGTTGAAATAACGATTTGGAGAACACGTACAGGTTCTGAAATCGCAGTCCGTTTGAATCGAATAACATGTTAAAGGCAACGTTTGACTTCCCGCTACATGACCCGCCGCACACGATACATCGAACTGTGTTTGGAAACAGTGGACTGTGTTTATTATATGCAACTTCACCGTTGTACTTAGCAGAGTCTACGTTCTTAACATTTAACTTTAACGATTGTTGTTCAATCTTCATCTTAACTCGTTTACGTTCGGTTAAATACTGTGGTAATGTTATTATATCAGATCTTTTTTATGTATCCACGAATCGTGTTTACCGTCAAAGCCGAGCCAGCGCACTCGCACGCGATCACCTTTACGTTGTAATATTTTTTCAACGAGATACACATCACCAACGCTGGTTTTACTCAATTCTTGTTCATAAAACCCACCTTCCACAACGTCACCCGTGTGATCTTTCAACAAGTACGTAACCGGTACGGTTGGCTGAACTCTGTGCACTGTATATATCTCGTTCGTCCAGTTTGGTGTATAACCTTTAGCGAATGTGATTTTGTATTTACTGATACGCACTCGATCGCCTATTTTAAACTTATGTTTCTTGCTCACTTTCCGCGGTACGATATTTTTTCTTATTCGTTCCAACACAATTTGCTCGTTGCTCTTGTCGACTTGTCGCGGCTTCATCTCTATAGTTCTATGCACTCTGTCGTTGTATTCCATCACCAGTTTAGGCAAAAGCGACAACCACCGATAATGGCCTTGCTCGCTGAACGCGCGGTACATGTTCGTTTTCAACGTACGATTAAATCGCTCTACGATGGACGCTTTCTTCTCGCTATACGTTGAATAGTGTTTGACGTTGAATCTCTTTAGTAAAGCTTGTACGGTAGTGTTAAAGTACTCTTTCCCCTTATCCGTTTGCAGGTATTTCATTTTATTTTTTACAATTATTGGTTCGAGAGCATGTGCTACTTCAACACCCGATTTAGTTTTTAAGGGAATCGCATATGCATACTTGCTAAATTCGTTTATTACCGTCATTAGATATTTGTACCCCTTGTTCAACTTGGCATGCGGTATCATTTCCACCAAATCCGCTTGGTAGAGATCGTGTAACCCCTTCACCTCCACCGCACGTCTGGGAAAGTTCCTTCTCACCGGTCTGTGCAATTCCTTTGCAATAGTTTTGCGTACGTTTTCCATATCGCCACCCGAAACGCGAATCGCAAAATTTTGGTACGAGATATACCGTTACGTTTTCACTGAACCTCACCGACTTCATCGTCGTTACTGACAGTGTGTTGCTCCTGCAAGCGAGTCTTATATCAACGTATATCGAACGCATAATTTATAACGGATTTTCTCGCTTGCTGAATTATCTCGCGTCTGGGTTGACAGAGTTTATAATGACCGTACGCCAGTGTTGTTTCACCGTCATCCAAGACATATCGTTTGTCATCGTATGGTGACAGCGATAATTTTGTAAGCTTTCTTGTGTATATGTTATGTTTTTCGCTTTGGATAGTCTGCGCCGTAGTATAAGTTTGAGAAGTGGTCTTTACACATTGTTTATAAAGTTGATGTTTCAACTGTGTAGCTATCGCGGAACGTGGCACACCTTTCGCTACCTTTTTCTCTTTATCGTTTGCCGTAACGTATGAATAACATTTTGCGCGCAACCCGACAAATTCAAGTATCGGTATTCCATTTGTTTCGTCTTTAAAAGTACCCAACTTTTTCTTGTTTGTTTCACTAAAGCACGGATGTGCCTTAGGGTACTCCGACGTGTCAAAGAGTTCGAGATGCTCCTCCATGTCTTTGTACACATCGTCGGTGCGAATGTCGTACAACAGAGAGTCAGTGTCCGTCATACATAGACGTGCACGTGACCCGTACGTATTCATCGTGAATCCGTAATGGAACCGATACATAATCAGCTTACTAATATCCAATACACTGAACCCAACGTACAAAGGTCGGTTCAGTGTAATGGATATTTTTTTCATCGTGAGACCTACCAGGTCCTCGTTATAGATGAAAAAATGTTGTAGCCTGGGGTTAGCGGTTAGTTTGTGAAGTTTGTTCTCGTTTGGAACTAACTTGAAATCGATTCGCTTCCGTACGTTTTCCAACGATTTTCCGTACGGTGCGTTATTCATTAACTTAAAAAAGTCTTTTTCAAAGGTGTTTCTGGCTTCCTTTCGTCGCTCCGTATTAAAATCGATGAAAGGTTTCAACCATACGCACTGTGTGAATGCTAACACACGGTGAATCGCTTTCAACTCCATTCCTAGTTCGAGGTAGAGTTTCAATGTTCTGTAATGAACAATGTATTTTGTCTTGTCCTCGAGGGACGTTATCAGTTTCTCTACCTTACTGTTACTACACACAAAGTCTTTTAACAGCTTCATGCGATAGCAGTACGGTGAAAGCATACTGTCCGTAATAGTACGCTTTTCAGGTGCTAAAGGGTAGTCACTGTGTAAGTCGTGTAGGTAATGTGGATACCCCAGATCGACTTCCAGGATATAACCGGTGTCACCATCGTCGCGTAACGCGTGCACGTTCAACGTATCGATCACTGTACGTTCCAACCATCGAAAACCGGACAGTGGTAAAGGCTGTGTCATAGCCGTTCCGTACAGGTTGGTACAATCGAGGTAAAGTAAATAGTTGTGCGGCTTGCTTGCGTCATAATCGGGAATGTACGGGTTGTTGGCTTTGGCGTACCTATTAGAAATTGCTGCTAAGCCGCCACGGATACCTCTTTCGATGTACAGGTGTACGTCTATATCGCGGAGTAACTCTAACCTGACTCCTGTCATTTTCAGCATCGCGTTCCACGCTAAACCGGCGGTGGTAAAAACGTTACACGGATCGAGTTCGTAGTACTGCAGGCTCATGTTTCGAAAGTTTTCAAATACATCAGCAAGCAGTAGTACATCCGTTTTTAAATAAAGGTCATGATAATCACCGAACGTTTGCATGTCGAAAGCCGACCAAACCGTTCGAGCGTGCGCGTAATCTTCTTCGTCTATATCCGACTCTGTCAACCCGTTGTAAAAATGTACGCGGTCCGGTAACTGCCTCTCGTCAAATTTTGAATCGTCCGTAACGTATTCGTAAGGGTACACACCTTTACGTAACAGTAAATCAACATTACGCGTGTAAAATTGATTAAGGATTTTAAATTTATCCGCGGATAAGTTGGAGACGAGTTTTTCAAGTGACGCGTTCATGAACCGCAGAGAATCGAGAAACCGGAGCTGACCGAGTGTAACGGAGATGTAACGTTCGCTTGTAGTAGCGATACACGTTATTTCATCTTCCTTGTACTTTCCGAAACCTTGCATCAAATGATGCGAGTCATAGCCACTTAAATTATGGAAAAAAACCGGAACGTGTGTTGGTATTTTGTAATTTATATTACACGCATTGTGAGCAGCGCCTAAATAGTTACCCGTTATGTGGCAATGATTTTGAACCGTGTCGTCCGTTAACGGCTGCTTGCACAGATGACAGTGAGTGGCGTTTCGGAATGACCGTTCATCGGCCGCTGTCATTTGGATCGGTTTATTAAACTTTCTATCGAGTCGTTGAACGTCGGCTAAAAGCACACGAAGGAACGTGTCCACCACGTCTTTACCGCGGTATATTACAGGTTCCTTGACGGCGTTTCCCATCCAGTCAACTATCACATAGCAGAAACTGGCTGGTATATGATGTGCCACGTTTTTACCGGTGGTCGGAACAATAAACGATTCGAAGTCAGCGTATACCGTATAAGGTACGCGGTGACAAAGTGAAAAGTTTTTAAAATACATCCACTTTTCGTCCTCGTCAGGAAGTTTTACTTTCTGTACTCCGTGCTGAGAACAGTTGCGTTCGTGTTCTTCAACTCGTTTTCGCGCCGCGTTAGTATCTTTATTGTCCGCAAATCTGTGTAGACAGTAGTTGCAATAAAACGAAGTGCCCTTTCGTTTTGTCAACGACGAAAGCATACGCGAAAGGTTCCGTATGAGGCAGTAGTGAGTAGTGTTTGCGTCGGACAGTAGCAGTAGGTTTACGTGGTACTTTCTACCGCGATGTTCAGTGATACGTAAAGGATATACCTCGCCTTCATAGCCAAAAACGTTAACGGATATGTTTTCGTTTAATTTTTCGAACCGTTTTATCTTATTGAGTGCGACGGGATAAGGAATGTCCTTCATGTTTATTTCTTCTTCGTACGGAAGGTAATGGCTAACGCGATGCGGGTTACACGCGATCGGGTGTATACCAGCGAGCACAGACCACAAGAAACACTTTTCATCGTCTACATTTTTTATATTGATAATTCCTTTCTTACTGTTTGATAATTTTGATGGTGTAGGTAGAAAGCTCGACCCCACAAGAGGGTTGTATTTTGTAATATTTAATTCCACCGACTCGACACCGTTTTCGACCCACCCGCTTCCGTCACGCGTGAATTTGTCAACGGATTCCATTATTTTCTCGCTAGCTATCGAATACTGTTCATCGATATCGTCATACTGTGACTTAAGTTCTGTACGCGATCTGAATACCGCATTACAATAAATATTTTCGGTGTTTATTAATTTTTTAAAAGATACACGAACTGCTAAATACCATTTTATATAATTATTTAATGCTACGGCTTCGCTACACATCTTATCAACAACCGTGTGTTTGTAATCTAATAATACTGTTTGTGTGTTTAGTGTATTGTCAAGTATCATAAATTTTATAGTAATTACATTACCATTGATAGCACGGTGTTCGCTGCTGCTGCCGCTGCTGCTGCTGCTGCTGCTGCTGTCGGTCATTGTGAAAGGAGTGAGGCCGGCTTCGCGTCGTCGGTTCCCTATATAGACAGTCCGGTAACCGGTGACTCTGTCGCCGCGCGCCCTTGACCGATCGGCCTCGCGAGGAGCAGCGGTGCGGGGTAGGTAGTCGTCCGGTCGTGACCGACGACGCGCGTTGCGGTGGGTGGGGTGGGGTGGGGAGTGCGGTGTAGGAAGCCGACGTCCGTGACCGATGCGGTGCGGGGTGCGGGGTAAAGGTGTGGGATGGTGGTGCGGGGTAGGGAGATAGGTTCCAGCCGGTGTCCGTGACCGAGAGGTAGGCGAGGTGCGGAGTACAGGATGCCGGCGACCTTGGCCGAAGCGCGCTCGTTGAGTCGCCTCGCGCGGGATGTAGGGTGCGGGGTACGGGGGGCTGGGTTGTACGACCGGTCGTGACCGAAAGCAGATGGTGGCCCGAGACGACGCAGGGTGGGGTGCGGGGTGACCGTGACCGACGGACTCGAGTGTGGTGCGGGGTGGGGGTGGGGGGGGTAAACCCGGTCGTTGCGGAGCGACAGACAAAGTAATTGAACAAAATATGTAGGCGAGGTGCGGGGTGGTGGCGAGGCTCTGGGTGCGGTGTGGGGGTGCGGGGTATAATGTCATCGTCCGGTCGTGACCGAAAGCAGATGGTGGCCCGTGACGACGCGGGGTGGGGTAGGAAGCAAAATTATAGCCGTTACCGTTGCGGTGGAGGTGCGGGGTAGGGTGTCGTGACCGAAGGAGATGACGCTTTAGAAGGAAGGAACGTGGTCGGGGGAAACAGAATAAATACGCCAGTGTTTCCCTGTGCAGTCATCAGTACTCGCCATGGAAGGAATCGTTGCGAACGCGAAGACAGTTGAAAATTTTTTACCAAAAAGAGACTTGTCAAGTCTTTCTTTAGGAGTAAAGTATCATATAATTCACATGAAATTTGTGAAAACGAAATTCGGGGAGTCAGTTGTGGTAGATTTGGAAGATACCGGAGCCTGTCCTCAGCCGGAGGATAAACTTTTCTATGTATACCTACCTAAAAGATGGTGTGACGTATTTACAGAGGAGCAATTGAAAGCTGTGAAGCCTTGTGTCCTATCACTATGCGTAACCTCACACACTCCGCTGGCGAACGAGAAAGTGAGCGTGCAGTTGGATATTGATTATGTGAGTATGATATTTCAGTACCACTAATAATTACTTATACAGAAGTGGTTATGTATTAATTTTTTCTCTTTTTTTCCAGACCAAATAAACGAGAACAGGATTGATTTATTATAATAATAATAGTAATAATAACATTAATAGTAAAATGTTTTTAAATGATGAAGTAGACTTCTCTATTTTTTTTGTCGTTTTTTAATGTTAACTATTCATTTTCAGAGAAAGAACAAGGTGTTGCTTGGATCTAATATTGTAGAAAAACTTTTAAACAGAGAAATAAATGGTAATAATAGATTATATTGTCAATGCAACATGATTAAATTCGATTATAATTTTAGAAATAATCGTAAGACACTGAGTAGATGGATATCAATACGAAACGAAAAGAATATTTACAAAATGAAAGTATTTATTCGTAATGAGTTTTTCAAACTCTTCAAAACATCAATTAGTTATTGTAACAACCATAATATTGAATATCTTCAAATAAAAGATTTGCTAATTGCTAAAACAAAGCTGGTTAATCAGATATACTATATGATGTATAATTTTACTGGTACAGCGTATACCTCGCTAGTAAAAACATATGAGTGGTCAAGGCATGACTCTAGCGGATGTCCGCTTCGTAACCGTTGTCGCGTCTGTTGTTATCTAAGATATCAAAATGACTTTAATTCAGAATACATGTTTTTTTAATACCACACTAACTATCATTTGATGTGTCTACATTCTTTTGTATTTGATCAAGTATTATTAATTGTAGGAAATTATATTCTGTTTTTAATTATTAAAAAACGTATGTGGTTTATAACATAAAAAGTTGAGATAAACAATCATTAAAGTGTTAATTAAATTTTTATGTGTAATTAAATTTTTTAAAAGATTTCTCTCATAGTTACAGAAACCTTGTTTCGATGTTATGTGTTTGTGCGAATGCGAGGGAGATGTATGTCGTTCACCACCATATGGTGACCACTGTAACATTCTGAGTGCTTGTGAGTGGAGAGAATTTACACTCTGAAGAACAATTGTTTTAAAAAATTATTTTGACGAAAAAATGTAATTGGTTAAGGCATAATTCCACTGGATGTGCGCTTTATAAGCGTTGTTACCACTGTTATTATCTAAAATACTAAAAAGAGTTGAATTCAAGGTTTTGGTGTACCATTTTACACATGTAGTTAACACCATATTAATTATCATTTGATGTGTGTCTACATTCAGTATGTTATTATTAATATATTACACATCAACATTGTAATATTGTATGTTATTAATTATTATTATTATTGTTAGACATATAAGGCTTGTTTTGGTTGTAGTAAATGTAATTATTATTTTGTTAATTATATGTGTGTGTGTGTATGTGTGTATATATATATATATATATATATAGAGAGAGAGAGAGAGAGAGAGAGAGAGAGAGAACCTTCAAGGCTGCAAAAGAGAGAGAAAGCGAGAGAGAAAAAAGATTATTTTGTATAATTATGTAAATATATATATATATATATATATATATATATAGATAAAGTGTCTATTTTGTTTAGTTATGTATATAGAGAGAGGGCGTATGTTTTGCTCAATTATAATTGTCTTGTGAATATAGAACATGTGTGTGTAGAGAGAGAAAAAACTTATAGCTTATGATTTGATTGTAAAAGCTTTTGATATTATTAAAAATTATATATACATATAAACCATAACCTATGTTATTTTTATTATTATACCCCTTATACAAAACAATTATTCCTATCATACTTGAATAATCGCAAAAGCAGTAGAGATGTACGTCTCTCACATGGAATGTAACAGCAAAGAAACCGGTTTTTATAGTAGAGAAAGAGCGCTGCAAGTTACAACAGCTTGCCTGTGCCGGCTCTACGTCAACCTCACACACACACACACACACACACACACACACACACACACACACACACACACACACACACACACAGAGCTTTATAAAACACGGACGCCAGCTATCAGTTCCTCTTTGAATACATTAACGGAACGTGGTAGTGTTTCACACACACACCGCTTGTACCAGCTTAGATGCTGTTTGACTGGTTTACAGGAGAATCGTCACAGGAGTAAATATATTTATTCAGTTAACAATTTTAGTAACGCATGATAAGAATATATGTTTTCTAAACAGTATTCAAATCGATGCATCTGTTTTATATTAACACAATATAAACATTATAATAATACAATATCCGGTTTTGAGTACCGGAGGAACCGCGTCGGGATGTCATTAATCACCAAATTTCGGAACCCGTCAGGTACCTATTGTCCCAAATTTTAACCGATCAATTTCGCGTAACGGTTTCTCCTCCCCGTCCAGAGTTTAGACATACAGGACTTGTTTTAGGGTGTACCCCCCATCCGTTGATTTAAACATTTCGGGTGTCAAAATTCGGACACCAAAAATTTCGGGTAACCCCATCCGTTGATTTAAACATTTCGGGTACTAAATTTCAGACACCGAAAATTTCGGGTACCCCCATCCGTTGATTTAAACATTTCAGACATCACGCCCTCTACGTCGTCGTCATGTGGGCGTACCCACAAATTTCGGGTACCCCCATCCGTTGTTTTAATCATTTAGGGTACCAAAATTCTGACATTAAAAAAATTTCGAGAGAGAACGATTATTTTGTTACATCAAAATAAACCAGAACGCGGAAGTGTTTTAACATTCGGACACCAGCTGCCAGGGCCTCTGTCATGCAAATTTCGGGTACCCCCATCCGTTGATTTAAACATTTCGGGTAACGGTACCCGATACCCCCAAAATTTCGAGTAACGGTACCCGATGACATAGCCTCTGCGCGTCCGGGCAACCGCCGAATTCCGGGTACCCCCATCCGCTACACATTGTTTTCGGCTACCAAATTTTGGACATGCAGAAACCACGGCCTCCGTGACGTCTTGAAACAGGTTTTAGCCATACGGACGCCAGCGACTTGGGCCTCTGTGTGATGTCATGAACTGGAACACGGAAGTGTTTCAGTCACACATACACACACATACATACACACACACAAAACAGTGACGTCACATGGACAGCTCGGACACCAGCTGCCAGTGCCTCTATGACGTCATGAACTGGAACCCGGTAGTGTTTTCGTTCGGAACCCGGAAGTGTTTTCGAACACTCACTTTCCCTCTACTGGTGACCGAAAATCTATGGCTGAGAATGTAAGGACCTGGTCTAGCACGAATACAATTGGCTTATTCCGTGCAGCAGTACATAAAGTCAAAATAGTCTGTATGATATCCAACGTCCGAAACGGATAGGAACTATCAGAAGAAGAGGTACACATGAGAATGGACGGGAAAGGCAACGCCTATTAGATGCAAATTGCATACAACAGGATTTAACTCTTTTTGTAGAAAATATTTTATTAAAATAATATTTCTCCGTCTAATTAACTTAATGTGTTTCCACAAAGTAAGTTAACTGGCTACATAACACTTTTATTTGTTTCCTTATTCAATGTAGTAACATAATTTTGCCTTTGGCAAGTAGCAGCAGCAGCAGCAGCAGCAGAAGCTCTTTTGTATTGAGCAGAAACCCTTTACAGTATTCCAGGAAGTGTCTTTACCTTATTTCATGTTCTATTTCTCTTCATATAGATTTCTTAGAATTTAATTAATCTAATGGTTGTACATATATATATTTCCCTCCTTGTTAAATAAATGTCACGATTGCAAGCATTAGGAAGTGTATATATTTCCTAGGAAAATCTTTACTTTCCACACAATCACAAGCACACATACACATAAATACAAATATAATCCAATCTACAGTTGGATAGAATTATACGTGTGTACTTCCAATGGAGTTTTTGCCGTTACAATTCGTTACATCTACCTGTCTACTGTTCTTAATGATTATAAAAACCATAATCCTTTTTTGTAGACAGGTTTATATCTGCATTACTATCATGTGTGATCGGTTCCTTATTTTGTTTCCATCCCAAACACGTTCGTTTTGTTTATTTCAACATAATATGTAGCGTGTGAAATGCTAGTTTGGCTTTTCTAATACGAGTTACTATGCCACCAGATAATGAGTTATCGATCATTATAGTCTTTACACCATCTGATATTTATTGTTTTCTATATTGCCAAATGATTTACCTTTCAAAGTCAGTCTAACTTATTGTGTAGTGTTGACGTACATAACAAACATTTTCCTGCATATTTTTAATATCTTCATTCCCAAAATTAAAGTTTACAATGTTTGTTGTAATAATCATCAGTGATCATAATCAGGAGCGGTCGTGGCGTAGTGGCTAGCGTGTGACGCTGCTGCGCTGTCGGCACGGGTTCAATTCCCGCCGGGGGCCATCTGATTTAGATACGACCGTTCCCCCTCGCAAGGTAATGGCAACCCAGTGAGTGGTATCCTGCCTAGTATAAACCCTCCCCCCCCCAAAAAAAAATTGCCGTTCGGATCCGGCGTTAAACTGTAGGTCCCATATACCTGTGAGAGACTCAGTCACACACGCAACACGGGTATATGCGGGGAGGGTACAACCAGTCGAAAGACTGAAGGACTACGAACTGAATTGATCATAATCATTAGTTTTTACTTTACAGTGTCTTGTGTATAGCATGACAATGTATTGTAAATTAGTCAGATCTATCCTGTGTAACTGTTAGTGGCGGAAATCACAACTACTAATGACTAATGCAAGTATTAGAATAAGCCAACATATGTTTAAAATATACTCATATTCTGTAGCCTAAAATATTCCTAGTCATTCAGCAGGCTAAAACCCATGCTAGATTGTAACGCCGGGAAAACAATGACAGCACTAGGAATCACCTGCTCACCACATACTGTGAGCAGTGACTAACTAAGGTTTATTAATGTCCTTGCTTTATATTTAGTTCAACAAAAAACAATCTTTCATACGCCCGATTAGCTCTTATCACCAACAATGTTATCACATTTTTATTGTGCGGTCACTGAAACCTTATACAGACTGTACTAAATGTTAACATGTACTAGAAAATAGATTGTTAACATTTAAAAATTAATCCGAACTGAAATAATTCCTTTTAAATTTACTTCAAATCAACGATTGTAACTAAGATATAGTATTAACAATTATTTTTGATAATAAAATTATTGATAATATTTTGCAGTTATAGCAAGTATTCAATATAAAACCAAGACTTTTACATTAAACTAAATTTGATGTAATGTTTGCAAACTAAATGAAATTATTATGATAAGTGTTAACAGTTTTTATTAATAAAACATGAATACTTTTACATCACAACTAATTCCAGCTAAACTTTTTACAAATAAAATACAAACATGAATTAATTTCCTTCCGTTGATGATAGCATATTTTATGGTTAAAATTATTATTAACTATATGCTGGATGATAAATAAAGGTATTCAACTGACTTTCTATTGATTAGCCAAGATTTTAGAAAAATTGCATTTTTCAAACCAATTTTCCTAAATTGACGAAGAGTTTCTTAGTCTTTTTACACGTGGCGCCATATGTTAGTGCGCATGCTTGGCACGACATGCCTCTTTTTATGTTATTATTAAAATATTTAATTTGCATTCAGCGTCTATGAACGTAGCTGCATCAGTGATCCTCTATGTCTGCTTTCCTCTTAACAAAACGTAAAACAAATGGAACATAAAACCTAATGCTGTAGAAACTTTACTCCTCTACTCTGTAAATGAAATAAAATTTTATGTTCTTCATCTTGCCCGTGTTTGCAAATCGGAAATGGATTAGCGAGTCATTTCTTTATCGACATTACGTTAAACGGGGATTTTTAGCAAGAAATAACATAGTAGTATTTTCGCAGCTAACACTGCAGACGCGCGTCTTCTATAATAGCAGCATTTTCTGAAAAACTGTATTAACCTTTTTCTCTTCGCTTATGAAAAAAGAAAGTAATATAATTATGTCTTGAAATCAGTTTCAAAATTATGTAATTATTAGGTTGGAAAATAATTTTGTAACTTAGTGTTAACGTAGTGTGTGATACCAATGATAAAAGTCTATAAACTCTTAATCATAAATAAACATCTGTTATTAAAGCATATTGTTACGACGCTCTAACCGATCGTCGTATGGTTAGTGGAAAACAGAACACAAGACACCAATGACGTCACTAACCAGCTTTAATTATTGGAAATAATAAATTGTATTTAGCGCCAAAATTCTTGCTAACTGATATTGGTCGAATAGAGAGGGTTAGAAAATTTAAGTATCTGGGAGAAATAATTCAAGAGAATGGCTTACAAAAATCTACTATAGAAGAAAAGATTCATAAGATGGAAAGGGCATATGGTATAACTAAAGACATTTACAATAAAAAGTGCATATCTAAGAATGCGAAAATTAGGCATTACAGTACAGTAGTAAAGCCAGAATGCCTATATGCAAGTGAATGTCTAACATTAAATTATAATTTAGACAAACTAGAAATATTGGAAAAATAAATTATTAAGAAAATATTAGGCCTACGAAAAACTTTAGAAGGTTGGAAATGAAGAATTAATGATTAAATATATCAAGTTATAGAAAATATAACAGAAACAATGAAAAAACGAAGACTATTATTTTTTGGACATTTATATAGGATAGGCGACAATAGGTTGACAAAGAAAACATCAAATATCTGTGGGGGAAGGAGTCAACATCAAGTTGGATTAAAAATGTCTAAAAGGATTTAGAAAAAATAATATAAACGCAGAAGAAACTATTTAACGGAAAGTTTTTTTGTGCAAAAGTGTTAAAAATGGAAGGAGTCCAGGGTCGGAGAGAGAAAACCTCAGGTTCAAAGTGGACTGAAGACAGCAGGAAGATACAAAGTGAAAAGATGAAAGAATGTTGGAGAAAAAGAAAAGAACAAAGAATAAAAAATTGTAATTGGCATGTAGTCTTTAGATGGGGGATACAAATAAAAAATGTAATTAGTCACCCATCGGGCGCCTCGCCAGGTGGCGGATTCCGTCTTGTTGTGGGTGACGGAATCGAATTTCGAAAGATCGATGCTGTAAGGACAGCGCTACCTGCGGCAGCCTCTGAAGAAGCCTTTTAAAGGAGAAAACCGGTTAAGGCCGTAAGGTAAAACTTTATGCTTTTACTTATATAAAAAACTAGTGTTCCGAGTCGTTAATGCAATAGTGATATTTAGTTAAGTAACGGGCACGTCATGGACAACGAAATCCAAGAACAAAAACACTTCTCTAAAATACTTCTACAAACATTCGATCAGCGCTAAGGAAATCGATCACTGTCAACTAACTGAGACAAGCCGGCTGCTATGGCTGTTTATAGGTAGCGCACGTATTCTAGAAAGTTTCTGTCTTCAATGTGGTGTGTCACCTACTGATGTATTTCGAGTGTTCTCCAGAGGACTCTGGAACGTACTTGAGGCAACACCTGCACTACTACCGGTTGTTGGTGGGGGTGGGGGGACGGGTGGAAAACAGTGATCTATGCGGTGTCATTCGTTTCAGTATTACTAACGTCACTATTATTAATGGCCCTACTATTATTTTAAATACAGTTCAACTGCTATAGAATAGTAAGCGCAAAACTAATTATTATAAAAATGTAAGTATTATCATTATGCCTACATATATCGTGGATAAACAAGTGCATAATCTTACAATAAGAAACATGCATGACATGTGTTATCATAACTTAATTTATTAGAAAATATCAATTTGGCATAAAATATTTTTTAAATTATAAATCCTGTATAATGGAAATGGGAATTCAAATGGATGAGCAGTGCATAACAACTCTCCTATTTGCCGATGATCAGGTAATTATAGCGTGTGACGAGGACGACACAGCCTATATGTTTAGAAAATTGAAAGAGGAGTACGAGAAACGGGGTCTAAAAATAAACACTACTAAAACAGAATATGTGAAAGAAGGAGATATTCAAGAAGAAGACTCAGATCTGCAAATCCATAGAATCGGAAAGTGTAGCGAATTTAAAAATTTAGGTAGCATTATTGCAGAAGATGGAACAACAAAGAATGACATCAAAAATAGGATACACACAGGGAAAAAGACTATTTTTTTGCTAAACTCGTTACTTTGTTTGAACAAAATGAACCTTCAAACTAAACAGACAATCTACACAACTATTGTATAGGACATTTTAATTTATGGCTGCGAATGGTGGCAACACTCAGATAAAGAGAAAAAGATGATAGGAATTATGGAAATGGACTTCTTAAGAAGAGCGTGTAATATTTCTAGAATGCAACATGTTAGAAACAAAGATGTAAGAGGCAAAACAGGGCGCGTATTTGCAACAGCAGAAAGAACAGAATCCAGGCAGTTGCTATGGTATGGTCACGTAATGAGGATGGAGGAGAAGCGATGGCCAAAGAAAGCACTGACTTACACACCACAAAACAGGAGAAGAAAAGGAAGACTGACAACACAATAGAGAACAGGAATAAGGAAAAGCATGAGAAATCGAGGTGTTAAAGACAGAGATAGGGAGGATAAGGAGAAATGGCGATCTCAATGCAGGATGCGGCATAGCCTGTAGGAGCCACGCTAATAATAATAAATCCTATTATCTTTAATAATTATTAGTAATAATTCTTAAGTTTCATATTTATTAGTAATCGTAAAGAATTTCTGTGCTTCAATAATAATTTAGACTTATATAGAGGTAATAATATTGAACGAGTTGCAGCAGCCGTGCGATCGTGTATCTTGGTGATGGTGCTGAAGCGTCAGCGGATTTCTACTACTGCAGTTAGTTTCAATTTCCGATGTCCGACTTCCACCGTCACTTGTCACGCGCTGACCCAGGCAATCTTAAATTAAGTGAATAAAGTACCGCATGCTGTCTGGTATTGTGGTCTATTTATTTTAATTTCTTTGTCACCAGTGAAGCGAATCTTGTGACAATTTCCCATTTCTCGCTCAACTCAATCTCTTGCCCCAATGCACCTAATTTCTGGCTTCCGTTTTCTACACGTTTTGCTAACAAACAAACAAACAAACACACACACAAACTTACTGATCCACGGACCTATATAATGTTCTGGATTTGACAGATTTCAAGGGAACAGCAACCAATTTTAGTACAAATTAGGAATGCTGTGATTTGTCATATCATCCACCCATTATATCGCCCAGTATCGGCTGAACTGGTGGAAACATCTTTGCCGAATGGATGACTGCCGCATCGTCAAACAACTATGGAGCTATAAGCAAAGGGAACGGAGAGGTGTTGGACGTCCGAGATAGCGCTGGAGTGGCCAGCTCTAATCTTTGCCTATTTGAGACCGGAACAAACCACCGTTGGTTTAATTCTTGAAGATAATGATGAATGACCTGTCATAGTAATACTAAGTATAACTGTAATGTTAAGCAAACTGACTATATACAAAAGTCTTATACGACCGGTAGTAAGATTAAGGGATGCGAAGCCTGGACATTAACCAGCACAGACGATCAACATCTAAGAATATTTGAACGAAAAGATTTGCGAAAAATTTGTGGACCTCTACAAACTGAAGATGGCTATTGGAGGACTCGAATGAACGATTAACTAGACTAACTGATTCTGGACGCCAAACATAGTCCAGTTTAATAAGAGTAGGAGGCTTGAGTGGCTGCGCCACGTAAGGCGAATGGATGACGGAAGAATGGCTAAGAGAATTGTAGATTGGAGACCGGTAGTAAGAAGAATTAGAGGCAGACCCAGAAAGAGATGGTTGGATGACGTGGAGGATGATATGAACTTGAGGGGATGGAGACGGATATGTAATGATAGAGGGGAATGGAAGAAAGTCATTGAGGAGGCTGAAACCGAGGCTGGGGTGTAACGCCAGGAAAATGAAAGAAACTACATGTATAATAAAGAAATGGCTTCCACTATCACTGAATAATAACTTGACAGACTGGAATGTATTTACAGAAACACTTGAACAACTAATTGAGTTAAATATTCTACTGAGACCTACTGTACACCTTGATATGAACGTAGAACAATTAATACATGATATCCAGGTAGCTGCATGGAATAACACTCCTTTTATTGAAAAGAGAAAACTCCAAAACATTCTTCTTCTTCTTCTTCTTCTTCTTCTTCTTCTTCTTCTTCTTCTTCTTCTTCTTCTTCTTCTTCTTCTTCTTCTTCTTCTTCTTCTTCTTCTTTTTCTTCTTCTTCTTCTTCTTCTTCTTCTTCTTCTTCTTCTTCTTATTATTATTATTATTATTATTATTATTATTATTATTATTATTATTATTATTACTATCTAGCGTTACAGCTTTTTGTGGGCGTTAGCCTCCTCAGCAATACTCCTCCACGCTTTCCTAATCTTCGCTCTTCCTATCCACCCTCTGATTACCATGCTACCAAGATCGTCAATTACGCAATCCAAGCATCTCATCTTTGAACTGCCTCTACTTCGAGACATTTTTTCCACATGTCCCGAACAACACAACTTCTTTGGTTTGATGAATGTCACTGTCTTTCCGTGTATTTCATTATTATTATTATTATTACTACTATTATTAGTATTATTATTATTACTATTATTATTATTTATATTATTATTATTATTATTGCGTATTTTTCAACGTATTTTAAGCAATATTTTACGCTCAAATTATTTTAAAGCAGTTTCGTCATTTACTGTCAAAGTTTACACCTCAGATCTACATGTAACAACAGAACAAGTTTACATTAAACTAAGAAAATAAGACAACTTGTTACCGAAAGCCTGTAACAAATGGCACCAGACTAAAGCATCTGAAGATGAAATCAGGATGCTTAATCAGTTGAACCAGCAGCTTAAAGAAGAGATATGTTCAGTTAAAAATGAAAAATTGTCTAACTTTTTACGAGAGCTGACATATGATAAGGAAACTTTGTATTCCCTCTGGAAAGTTACCAAGATTATAAAATAAAATAGTCGAAAAACATAATCCACCCGTTAGAAAAGATGATGGCACATGGGCAAGGAAAGATATTGACAAGGCTGAAACCTTTGCTCTGGATTTAGGTACGAGTTTTCAACCACATTTGGTCGCAGTTGATTAAACTCCGATTCAGAATTGAATAACATTGACGACAGAACATAGGTACCGTACATGAAGGTCCATGGAAATGTTAGTCCTAAGAAGGCCTTACGTTATGCTTTAATAACTGGACAGACAGTTACAGAATTAAGAAATATAGGAATAGCAAAACTTACACAATTCTTTTAAACAACATTATGACCTTAGTATGAGGAAATGCAGTGGAAGATTGCTGGGGATGATTATTGTTGCTAAACATGGCAAACCACCAAATGAGAAGTCACCATATCACCCTACTATATATTCATTTTTAATAAACTTGCATTGCAACCACTAACACACAGTTATACTTTTCATAAGCGCTTTCAAGCCTCTCGGCTCATCTTCAGATAGAAAGCAATGTTCTATAGAACAAGGTTATATTACATCTGCAGATGAGCCGAAATGCTTGAAAGCGCTTATGGAAAGAATAATTGTGGGATTAGTTGTTGCAATACAAGTTTAGTAATAATTAGACTAAACCACTAAATTATGTTTATCTTTCAAGCCTATATATTATTGTTGCCATTATTTAAATTGTGTTACAAATTATTTCTCTAACGTCTCAGACCAATAATTGAGAAAATGGAATTTATTCCAACCCATCAATTTGTATTTTACAACAAACACTCAACTACTGAGCACATGCATTATATCACTGATGTAATTGAGGGGTCACTGCAAGAAAAGAAAGTATACACAGCTATATTTTTCGATGTGGCCCAATCCTTTGATAAACTGTAACATAAAAGTCTGATATATAAGATGAAAAAAGCTACTTATCAGACAAGCCAAAACCTAAAATCCTATATCTCAGAAAGGCCGTTTAAAGTGTGGTAAAGATTATTTAATTTAAAATATATATGAGGTGAGGTACCGCAAGGACCTATACTTGTTGTGCACGGGAGACATTCCTAGGTGCGATAGGGTGACAACATATACATTTGCTGATAACACTGGACTATTAGCTACCGGTAACAATGTAGGAACAGCAACGAACAGTCTGCAGATAGCAGTTAATAATTTCACTAGATTAACAGGAAAACTAGCGTAGTAATCTGAATAAGGACAATATGGAGAATATTATAAGACAATAAGGAATGTCTTATTATTATTGTCCGTATTATGGACAATAAGGAATTTGGACAATGTTATGGCAAGATCCCAAGGAAGAGCAAAAGAGACATTCCAGGAAATCAAAGGTGAAGCAGAAGAGATAGGATTGCAGGTTAATACAGATAAAACAAAGGTTATGATCACCACTCGGAAGAAAACCAGGAAACCTGAACAGTTTGGAATTGAACCAATAACCTGGAAATAGTGAATCAGTTTAAATATTTGGGATGTTGTGTTGAATGGTAGAAAATAGTGAAGAAATAAATAAAATAAGGTAAAGGATACAGGCCGCAAATAGAACATATACATTATTGACAACAATATCCAAGACAACGAATATCCACCAACAGTCCAAAGTCACATTATATAAAGTTATGATTAGACCGGTGATAACATATGGCAGCGAGACTTGGACTCTGAACAAACAAGCCGCTAACATAGCCAATACTTTTGAAAGGGGAATTCTGAGGAGAATATATGGACCAATCCAGGTAAACGGGATATGGAGAATGCGTCACAATGAGGAGCTGTACAAGCTATATAAAGACAATGATGTGGCCACCACCATCGGACTGCATAGATTGCCATAGGCAGGATACATCATTAGGATGGCAGACAACCGAATACCTAGGAAGGTACTGTTTAGTCAGATCGAGGGTAGAAAGCCTGTCGGAAGACCTAAGACACACTGGATTGACGTAGTGGTTAGGGATGCTGATAATTTACTTAAAATAAAACAATGGACATCGATCGCCAAGGATAGGAAAAATAGGAAGAGCATGATTATGGAGGCTCAGGTTCGACTTCGAACTGTGATGCCATAGAAGAAGAAGAAACTGAATAAGATCAAATCTACTCATGTCAACTTCAGCAACAGTAAAATAGAGCACTTTCCTATTTTAGTCAGTCATTAGATAATACCACATACAAGTTCAGCAAAGTATTTGGATATGACTGTACATACTGAGCTGACGAAAGTGGGAAGAAAATGTTAAGATGAAACATTAATAACTTAGAACAGATTTCAAGAAAATATGTTGGCTGTTCGGTTGACACCTTCAACTGTCACTACACATTAAACTGTGTTTATACAGACAAATTTTCAACCGGAGTGGGTTTATACTGGACAGCTTTGGGCTTGCACAAGGAAATCCAACAACAACAAAATCAAGGCTTTTTAAAATAAAATGTTTTGCTTTATTTATGATCCACAATGGTATGTAAGGTGTGACGATTTCATTAATAAAAATATGGTAATTAATAAATAGGTAATGTTAAGAAATTTTAAATTTTTAATAAAATCGCACATTTAAACTACATCTTTTGCTGTCATTAAATAATAATAATATTTAATAAAGAGTTGTAATAATAAAATAAAAAGGAATACGAGTGTACAGATAGGGTAAAACTTGTTAATTAATCCTGCATAGACATGCGCTAACCGGAATTAACTTGAATTCCGACCCCTAAACAAATTAATAATACTTGTAAATTTGACATTATTTAAATTATTAAACAAGACCACTGTAATGTTCTTTATTAACGCCTGTAATTAAGAATATTTCTGCTTAATTAAATAGTCAAACTTTAATCCTTTAAATAAAGAAGGAACATGGAACTACTTTTATGCTGAATAGTAAATGACGCGAGATTACCACTCTCACCCCTTAACTATTAACCCACTTGCAATGGAGCGCTCACGCCGTAAGCTGCGCACAGCGTTGGTTCGCGACGCAGAGATAAATATGTGAAAGTTCGCTAAAGAATATCTTAATAACTAAATTGTGCGCCGATGACATCTCTATCAAATCGTAAATAAGAAATTATGTAATTAATACAGTACTAGAACCATGAGGTGAAATTCAACTAATAAATAATCATGTGAAGTGAATACCAGTGAAACAAACTTTTGCTTTATTTATTCTAACAACAAGAATCACTACAGTCATCTAAGAAGAGAGTACCACACCCAGAATGATTTAACATACGCCAAGAACTTCACCGTCACCGGATACTAAGGTAACGACAGACCTTCAGGAAACACACCGAGGACCGAAGACCCAAATCTGCATCAACTACAGGAAACCACAGGTGACATGGAGGCTTGTCTTCCATGGTTATGAGATACTAAAATTATAACCAACAAAAGACAATTTAACTAACACTTTAAGACTTTTAAAAACAGACATTATATGTAAGATGTAGTCTGTAATCTAATACAACTGTTTGTAGTAAATGAGTAAAAGTTTAAACTGTTACTATATTCAATCCCGGATCCGTGGAATAAATTAAATTGATGTACATCTTTATTTTGAGGGCCCTTGTGAAAGAATAAAATATATAATCATCTTGTAAAATGTAAGCTGTTGAACCATATATGTTGAGAACTTTAAGTAGAGCAATTAATCTCATTATGTAATAAAGAGATGTCATCTTTAGTACAGACTAAACTGAGTGCATGAATCAACAGTCTCCCCTTCCCAGGTTCCTTTTATATTAATTGTTTTGGTGTTGTGATTAATTTTCAGCTCGTCACAACGAAGGCAGCCTGTATAATTGGCAGAACCAATTAATGCGGGTTGCCTATGTTATAACGCAAGTTAAGATGTTACAAAAGAACGATGACATCCATTGAGACTTAAAAGTATCTACGGCTACTGATGAGATGACACGGTTTGCAACTAAATATTACAGAAGGCTTCATAAGCATTAGTAAACTGCAGGTTTTACAAATTTGAACTTTCAATTATAAATAAACACGTTATAACTAATCTGCGAAATTGACAACTTCCTCCACTCAATCAAGAAGGCGGGTATATTAGGTAATACATCCAGAAATAGTACAAAACTTACTCGTCCAAATATACATAGAGAAATAATACTATTGTATGGGAAACAGTGCTGCACTCTATAATTACATCTGTACTTATGCACAATTGAAAGTTGATCGTTTGCACTGAAACACGAGAATATACCATGCTGGTCACATCGTGTGTGAGCGCGCGCGCGCGTTGGGGTAATAGTTTTATCTTGTACTGTTCCAGTTCAGCAAGCGGAATAGTAACGGTATTTTCTTGCAGTACGATTATATTGTTCGTCTCTACCGCGTAGTTCTGAATTGAAGGTAGAAACACACACACACACACACACCGAAATGTGTAACATGTGAATGGAAGCGTTCACTGTTGTTGAGTCTTACAAACCATTACACAAAGGACAAGTCCAAACTAGTATCAACTGCAGCCGTGCGTTTGACACTCATTCAAAGTTTGAACTATCGACAATATCGACAACCGTTAGTAAAGAACATGCATTCTTGTCGCTTCTTTGTTGGTAAATGAAACAAATTTGTAAAACGTATAGAGTATATAAAATATAGACATTGTGAAAACAATAAATTTACAAATATTCTATCGATGGAAAAATTTAGCGATGTTCGGAAATTACTATCTGTACCAACTCCAATATACGTTCGATGACAAAGCCTACTAATGTCTATAATTACATATAGTAATTATAATAATAAATAACACATTCCATAAAAGAATATACTTTGTATTTTTTGAAAATTTATAGTGTTTTTGTAAGTGTTATTTGTAATTTCTGATAAGGATATTTTAAACTATCAAAACACTGTAAATATTAAAAAAATACAAAATGTATTTTTGTAAGAAAAGTTTTATTTATTGTTAATAATAAAAATAAATCTATTTAAAAATAAAGTGAGCAAATAAAAATTATTTATAAATATAATTATGTGAATATGACATTGTCAACATTGTAATTGTAATATTCTATTATTAATTTTTTGGAGTATTATAATTTTTAATTAAGAAAGTCGTATTAGTGGTTATAATCATAAACAGAATTAACACTGTTGCACACCACTATAAAAAAAATATTCCGATTAGCGCTTTCAAGCTTCACACCTCATCGTCAGATAGGAAATTTCCTATCTGACGAGCTGTGAACCTTAAAAGACCTAATCAGAATAATTTTCCTATAGTGGTGTGCAACAGTGTTAATCCTGTTTATTATAATTTTGTCCATATATATACTTAAGTAAAACGATACGTAAGGAATGTAATTATCTTGCTGATGTAAAACAAACTGTCTCAACCCTCTTACACACACACACACACACACACACACACACACACACACACATTCTCTCAATTAATTGATATTCTGTCTTGATAATGACAGTAAATGTTATCGACACAAGTAATGTAAAATTTGTAATTTACTTATTGACCGATCCTCACTATACATTCAATCATTAAAATTTATTGATATTGATAGTCACTAATAAATTTACAATAAATTTATACCTTACCACAAATTGCATATATGAGGTAAAATAGTTAATAAATTATTGTGTAAATATTAAATATACTTAATACAAACAGCAAAAAAAACAAATACACTAAAAAATCGTTTATCCGAATTTGATAAGACCGTGCCCGTTTTGGATAAACGAAATTTCGGATAAACCGAAACTTCTATTTCAATAATAATACATATGTAAGTAGAGTAACTTTATTTAATAAAAAGTTACAGTGAATATGACACAATAAAATATAAAACGGCAATACACTGTAAAATATAGTTTCTACAGTACTCGAAGAGTCCTATCGCTTTTTCGTACAGTAATCAATCATAGTTAAGCTTTGAAGCTCATTTGTTTGCTGCCCGATCTGGAAGTAGTTTCATTTAGTTCTGATTATTGACTTTTTACTTTATATAACGTGGAATCGCTTATCTACGCTATTAAATATAGATTGTAGCGACAGAAAAATGTTTTTGTGTATTTTCAAAATTTACTAAAAATTGTTTCGGATAAACCGGATTTTCGGATAAACGCGATTCGGATAAACGATTTTTCCGTGTATGTTAACAGTGACAAAGAAAATAATGTTATTTTTTGTGTTCTGTATGTTCTCTGAAAATGATAGCCACTTAGGTATTCAAATGTATAACGTGTTATAGGTATACAAAAATTATTTATTCTTAAACTATAAGATTACGGTTTTTAATTCTGTTTCGACATGCTGTCAGAAAATCACGGAAATCTGCGTGTATTAACCAAATAGGTATGATGGTGTTTTAGAAATTATTAGTCAGAACAATTACTGTTGTAATAAAAGTTTAATACTTCAGTCACCAGACACAACTACTAAAATATCTCATTGACGTGTTCGTCATCTCACAATTTCCCTATATCTAGCCACCGTCTCCTTACGATCGCCAATATAAATCAGCTACATTGATCCCCTCCTTTCTAACCATATATAGTATCTTATTGCTTCAAACATTCATAACTCATAAATAATGTAAAAGGAAAAGGAAACGGAGGAGACTGGATATATCACGGTGGGAAGGCGAAACGAGATTATTACTTTTATTTTATATTCCTATTTCAGTAGAAATGGCGTCATATTTCTTCCCGGCTTCTCTGGGCTGTTATAATTTGAAAGCAAAAGCAGCCGTATTCTCTTCTAACATTTAATTCATTTTTTTTTGTATTTGATAATTTATTGTCACTACTTCTGTGTTAATAACACGAAAAATTAGAGAAACAATTTTTCATGATCATTGTAATCGCAGTAAATCATCATAAGACAATAAATTATTGTACGACATTACAAGTATTTAGAGATTTAAAGCATAAATATTCCTGTTTACATTAATGTTGAACATTGTATTACGGAAATTTATATATGTTTTTTAATTTTGGAAACCGTACAAACACTTTTAAGGAAGGATACCGACAATTTGTGTGTCAAAAGTACGTCAATTGAAAAGAATAAATGTATATTCAATGTTCCTTTTTATTCAGAGACTTTTCGTTACAGTCCATTTCTTGATTCATATGTAATATATTTAATATTTATAATAACTTTACCTGAAGATGTTTTCTCGCTTATTTGGAACATGTTTCGGGAAACGTATCGTTCCCATCCTCAGCCTTCTTAATTTTGAATCTTATGGAGTACTTGTGTGTTGGTTGGTTGTTGTTATGGTTTTCTGTTAGTATTTGGTATATTAAACTGGTATTATTGTGCGTGATTGTGGTGTATATATTAGCATTTTGTGTATTTTCGATGTTAAGTGCTTTGAAAATCGTGCCATGTTTTGCATTGATCTGTATTTGTTCAAGTATTAGTTTTTTTTCTGTTTGTATATTTGTAAATCTTAGCAAATGATCATTATGGTGCCTTTGTGTGGTATGTGTTTTAATTAGTGGCATGTTGGTTATGTCTGGGAATTTATGTCCTGTGTTTATTGCATGTATGGCCTAATTATATATATATATATCTGGTTTTTTGTAGATGTTTTGTATACTTCTGCGTTTAGATGCTTAAAATAACGTTTTTTCATTTGTTTTTTGTTTGCCCTTTTTATTCATATACTTAATAAATTTATTGTAAATAAAAGTGTTTAATAATTATATAAATAATATATTAATATTGTTTTTGAACCAATGTGCAAAGTAATTTTTAAGCACTACGTGGGACGTTTGGAAAATAAGATCCTATTGTGTATAACATCTGCACAGTCGAAATTATCCAGTACGTTTATTAAAAATAAGTAATCCCATTCAAAATCCTGTGAAGTGTAAATTTAGTGATTTTGCATTCGAAAAAAATAAATGCGTCTGAAATTTATTGGCAAATTACTGTACTATAACGAGAAAATGTGACGAGTGACAGCAAAGTCCGTGGATGGTGTCGGGAGTTCTCTGACGGCCGTACAAGCATTGATTACAAACCCTGGAGTGACTAGTCACTGACGACCATGCACAACGTATTGATGACAACATTTGTGTAAACAGGCGTTTCACATAAGCGAATTAAGCAATGCTTTTTATTAAGTATCATGAACTCTTCTGTCCAAAATAGTCACAGCAAAGCTTCATTACCACAAAACCTGTAAGAGGTAGTCCATAAAATGTTGAAACAAATTAAAATCAAAGAAGGACAGCGGTTAGAAAGTTTTTGGACCAGTACAGAATTCAAAAAATATTCTTTTATAACCCCGACTTTGCACTAACTGACGTTTGTCTTTTCATGCACCTGACAAATTTTTGGCTTTACAGAAATTAATAAACGATGACGAATTCAAAAGTGCTGTGGAGGGATCTTTACAATTAGGATAAAAGTAATTTGTTGAATATATAAATAAGCTCGTCCCACTCTATAAAAAGTGTTTATATAATGGTAGCAACTATATGGAAAAGTGAATTAGCGATAAGTGTAATACACGCTACCAATAAAATATTTTTTTACACGAACAGGCCAGCCGTGGACCACGCGAATATCATCTCCTTTTCAACACCATCCAAAAGATACACTATCGCCAAGGCTGCTAAAGCTCATACAATATTATTTTCTTTATATTAATTTAACTATTGTAGAAGCACGGAAATCCTTTACGTTTACAAATAATTATATATTTAAGAATTATTTCTTTAAATTATTATAGTTATTGTTTTTCTTATTACAAGAACCACGCGAAAATCATTTTCCTTTTCTTCTCCTGCCAGAAGACCAATTAAATAATAGACCGATTAATCAATGAAGAAAATAACTAATAGTCCTATAATAAAGAGCCCAATTAACTAATAGCACGATTAACTAATAGCGCAATTACCTAATACTCCGATTAACTAATTGACCCCAATTAACTAATAGTCCGATTAAATAATGGGGCAATTAACTAACAGTCCAATTATAAAGAGCCCAATCAACTGATAGCGCAATTAACTAACAGTCCTATTACAAATAGCGCAATCAACTAGTAGCCCGATTAACTAATAGCACAATTTTATTATAGCCCGATTAACAAATAGCACAAAAGTGCCCGATTAACTAATAGCCCAACTAACTAATACCGCAATTAAATAATAGCCCGCACAAGGAAAAGACCACTAAATAATAGTCCGATTAACCAGTATCCAAATTAACTAATAGCCCGATTAACTAATAGAACAATTAACCCATAGTCGGATTAATTAATAGAGAATTTAACTAGTAGCCCGATTATAAATATGGCAATTAATTAATAGCCTGATTAACACATGGGGAAATTACATTATAGTCCTATTGTAACAAGCCCAATTAACTAATGTCCCGATTAACAAGTCAATTCAATAATATCCCTATCAACTAATAGTTCTATTATAAATAGAGTAATCAACTAATAGCGCAATCTACTAGTAGCCCGATTAAAGAACAGCACAATTAACTAATAGTCCTTTTAACTAATAGCCCTATCAAATAATAGCCCTAATATAAATATAGCAATTAACTAATAGCCCGATCAACTAATAGAGCAATCAACTAATAGTCCAATTAACTAGTAGCGCAATCAATTTATACCCTACCATAAATAGCGCGATTAACAAATAGATCAATTAAACTCAGTTAAATAGCAATTATGTAGCTTAATTAACTGATATCCCGATTAAAAATAATCGCAATTAACAAATATCCCCACCACCTAATAACCCCAAATAGCCTAATTAACTAATAAGCCGATTAACTAATAGCGCGATTATGTTGTAGCTCGATCAAATAATAGCGCAGTTAACGTATAGCCCGATTAGGTAAGAGCGCAATTAACTAATAGCCCGATTAAAAAGTAGCTTAATTAAATAATAGCCCGATCAAATAATAGCCCAATTAACCAATAGCCCTATTAAAAGCAGTACTCTTGTGTGACTAAATTTAATAGCCCAATTAACTAATAGAGAAATTAAAAAATAGCTTAATTACCTAATGTCCCGATTATATATAATCGCAATTAACTAATATCCCTACCACCTAACACAACTACAGTAAGTCTAATGGAGTAATATCGTATTTTGCGCCGCTTTCTGGGACATCGCATTTCTATGTATGCCTAAGCTACTAGGATTTACCTTTAGTGTTCATGAGTGCGTTTTTTTACCTACCAATTGTCAGTGAGTATGTGATAATATTAAATATGGTTTGTATTATGTATTTGAGAGACACGTGTACATAAATATAACTGATTTACTATACGACAACGTTCCTAATTTTAGTGGAGTTGATGTGAATGTCTCCCACAACGAGAGTAAATGGCAAAGCTGACAAGGAAGTTGAAGGACAAGGAGTCGTTTAAGGAGCAATTATAAGACGACATGGCTGTAAGAATTACAGTCGAAGGAGTGTCAAACAAAAGTATAAACACTTAGGCAAAATTGCTATTACCTTACGTTCGAAATAAAAAAATTAAGCATATAACAGTAAATTAAATTCTTAAAATTTATAATCTTATAGTTTTCTGAAGACGTCAAAAAAATTTAAATCTAACGAGATTATTAGTAATAATGAAATATTAAGAATAGTCAGCAACACAACACTGAACCTCTTTAACCAATTTACTAATATTTAGATTTGTCATCAATTGCTTCTTTGAAGCCACAAATAACTAGCTAGACCTCAACTAATTTGTAGCCATGTTTAGAATCGTTCAGATGTCATTAGTTCAATTTAGCAACAACGACAATTTGCAAGATTAACTAGATTATTCAGACAGTTCGTTTTAGCATAATTACGTTTTAGATTAATTACTGTTATGTGTTTCATTAGCGTACTTTTCTTCTGCGCACATAAAGTTTATTTACTCTTAGAGTGTACGAGGGTCAGTTGAAAAGCTCGCGGAGCAATATCTGTAGTTTAGCGGTCAAACTAAACTTTTTCGTGTGCTGCCAGATTTGTATTTTATGTAATATACTGTTAATTTCCAAATCCATTTGTCAATTCATTCATTGTTTAGAAGCTGTTTAAAATTAACGTGTCAAGTGTGTTTAAAAATTCACACATCGTGGTGCGATTCTTTGTTAAAAATTGTTTGGCGCCAACAGAAATTCAAAAAAAAATTTCAAATGTGTGAGAAGATGCTGCAACTTTAAAACCAACGATTTATAAGTAGGCATTTGAGTTTAAACGTGTTTAAACTTCCAGTTTTTTGGCCGTCCAGTTTAAAGTTTAAACTGGACGGCCAAAAAATGCAACAACTTCAGATGCGGCAGCCATCTTTCACAACGCTTTTTCACACCAAGTTTTGATTTAAAGTATGATACACCCGCTTTCATTAGATGCCTATAATTTCAGCAACGTCATCCACTCCTCAACCTGCGATCTTCCAACACCCTATGGAATTTCTTCAATAATGCCATATTTAGTTGCACTTTTATGACGTCCACTGCTGGGATAGTCTTCAGTGCTTGTACAACCACGTTTAAACTCGAGTGTGCCCCACTTATCGTTATTCCTGAAGCCGCAGCATATCCTAACACATTTAAAAATTCGTTTTGATTTTTCATTGGCGCTAAAACGTTTTTAACAGAGAATTCATCAAAACACGATGTTTGATTTTGTGCATTTTATAAACACGCCTAATAGAAAAATTTCAAACAGCTGGTAAAAAGTTAATAAATTGAAAGATACATCTGGAAATTAACAGGTGTTCGCGCGAAAGATTTATTTCTACCACTGAACTATATATGTCGCTCCGCGAGCTTTTTAACTGACCCTCGTATCCTGATGTAAACAAAACCATGCGCTTGTACTTGAACTGGATTGGTAAGACAAGTGGCCGCATCACTACATTCATCGCTAAGAATAGAGTAGTTCCAAATTGATTATTATTAATTAATTAAAAATAATTTAACCAGTTCTTTAAATACAATCAGTATTAATACAACTAAAAATAACTTAAATGGTTTTATAATTCTTTGGATCTGTTAACACAATTTTCACTTTGCACTGTGCATGCTTTTGGGCTGTATCACTCCGCTTTGTTTACATCAGACTCCACTCTCTAAGAGCGGACAAATTTTATTTTTATGTATTATCACCGGACAAAAAGATTGTTGCATGACAAATGGCGCCAATCGTACAACCCTTAGTGTTTTGGTGACCCTAAAAAGGGCCGTGTGGCGAAAACGTTGTGATGGATGTTCCGCCCGAGCCGCGCTGAGAGATGTTCGGCGGCTGCGTCCGCTGTTCGTGGCGTACTGCAGTCCTCCTCTTCTGTCGGCATCGGTTGCGTCGAGTCCGCTGCCGGCCCAGCGACTTCCATCGCTGAAGTGGTACAGGAGTGCAAGAACGTCCGTTCTACTCTTCGGCTGTTCCTTCCGGCTGGCTCCGCGTCGATGTCGTCCGATAGAGGAGAGGAGATGAAGTGCGTCCGATGGCGTAGCGATGGAGTGCCCTGTTTTTATGCCCTGACCGGGATCGCCGATTGGCTCGCTGCGGTCAGGTGTAATGTCTCGGCTGCTGATCACTGATTGGTTCGCTGCGGTCAGGTGTCACGCGCCGCAAGGTGTTCGCGGCGACCTCTCTCAGGGACCGGAGAGCAGACGTTTGCCTCCGTGCCGTCACAGTATCCTTGCATCTGCTCTACATAAGGAGAATATGGATGCATTACCTACTTTCATAGTACTGTATCTTCTTTTTCTTCACGTTGCTTGCTAGCACTCTGTCCTGTTCTATAACAACGGTCGTAAATGCTGTCACTCCGCACCTCTTCCGTGGCCGACCAACGATCCTCTTAGTGTTTGGTTGCCTACCTCTTGCCTTTTTCACTACCTCTGTGTCATCCATTCTTGATATGTGTTCACTTCATATCCTCCTTCTTTCTGCAATCTAAGAATTAACATCTGTTACACTACGCGTTTCGTTTATACTATTTTTTGGCAACCTATCGTATCTTGTCTTTCCTAGTACCTTCCGTAATATAGTCATTTCTATAGTTTGTCGTTTTCGTTGAGTTGTTGCTGTATCTGGTTTGGTCCCTGATGCATAGGATATTACTGAACGTATTGTGCTTTTGTAAACCCTAGTTTTTGCTTCTTGTATGAGGTACTTATTATTCCATATAAGGTTGTACTTATTATTACATGCATCCAGCAATTCTTCTTGCTTTCATCAATTGATGATCCATTTCTTCATCTCCCCTATTGTTACGTGTAAGTCTTGTTCCTAAGTAGTCTACCTGCATTACTTATCCTATTATTCCGTCATTTATCACAAGCTTACACCTTAATGGGCTATGTGAAATTGTAACTGATCTTATTTTCTCTTCTACTTTTTTCATGATATATTTCTAGCACGCTATACATAAGTCAAGTAAAAATCACTAATTTCTGAAAAGAATTCTATCAACTACTATTTTATAAGCAGAATGATCACTGTTGCACACCACTATATAAAATTATCCCGATCAGCGCTTTCAAGCTTCACAGCTCATCGTCAGATCGGAATTAAACCAAAAACATGAAAAAACCTTCACTCACATCTCACCCCACCCCACTCACACACAACAAGCTATAATTGAATGTCCCTTCTTGTGTGTGAAGGGTGCTTCACAACAATTATAGCTTGTTGTGTGTGAGTAGGGTGGGGTGAGATGTGAGTGAAGGGTTTTTTCTTCAGGTTTTTGGTTTAATTCCGATCTGACGATGAGCTGTGAAGCTTGACAGCGCTAATCGGGATACTTTTATATAGTGGTGTGCAACAGTGTGATCATTCTGCTTGTGATTGCAACGACTAACACAACATTCTTCATTAAATTAATATTTCATAGAATAATAATATTCTACATTCACACAATCGTCATAATAATAACACTGATGCCCACCTATGACAGATTATAATATTTTTAATGAAAACCCAGAAAGATTAGTGAAATAAAAACAAATTAATGGCTTATTTGTAAATAATTTGTAATAATGTATTCTTAACTGTGTAGATGTTAAAAAATATATATATATTTTTTTCTTACATCAACTAATGTTCTATTTCTTCATCTGGCCTATTGTTACTTGTAAGTCTTGTTTGTAAGCAGTCTAATTGCATTCCTTTTTTGTCAATTGTTGTTGTCAATTGTTTTTGTTTTGCAATTGTTTTCAGTAATGTTATATGATTCAATTTAATAAGATTACAGTCATTCGGGGTAGTCTCATAGTTTGCAACGAACACATGTTTCCCCCTTACGTAACAAATCTTATTTTACATAATATATTTATCATAGTTTAACATATTACGTTGTATACAAATTGTAATACTATGACGTACCTCGTGTATTCAAGATATGTATAGCACACAATAAATCACGTGAAGCGTTCTCACGTGCCAAGTGTTTTACAAGCCATTTGTTTTACACCTAACTGCATGTAAGAATATTTACGGCTCTGTAAACGAGTCATTGTTGTTTCGCCACCATCGGCAGGTGTAAAACGTGAACATCTTTGTTTAATCAACGTGTTGTTGTTGTTTAAACCGTACATTATTCATTCCACATGCATGCAGATTATGTAGTTATTTCTTGCATTACCTATACCACTCGTCCTTATCTCTTGTCGCTCTTTCCTCTTTACCTTCATTTCCTTGTCAAAATACACGTATCATTTCACCAAATAAAACTTTGCAAATTTAACAAAATATTTTGAAATTTATTGAATTGTACATAATTATCAAAGGGAAAAATGCACTATGATGTCTTCCTGGTTCTAAATTGTACCACACTTTCTACATTGTCTGGCAGTATCATCGTTTAAAATTTGTATTCTTTTAATTGCATTTACTTTAGTTGACAATACGATAATCTTCTTCTTCTTCTTCTTCTTCTTCTTCTTCTTCTTCTTCTTCTTCTTCTTCTTCTTCTTCTTCTTCTTCTTCTTCTTCTTCTTCTTCTTCTTCTTCAGCTTCTCTTCTTCGGCACCCATTTCAACCTCGGACGACCCACGTCTCTTCTACCAATGGCTTTATAGTTCAATGCCGCTTTCGGCAATCGATCCTCTGTCATTCTTTGCAAATGATCCCACCATTGTCCTCTGTACATTAAAGTAATCTCATTTATGTCCTTTACTTCGAGTTTTCTTCGATATAGTCCTTCCTTATACTATCTTGCAATGTATGATTTAAAGTATTTCGAAGAAATTCCGTTTCAGCACTCTGAATCTTTTCGCTTTTCTTTTTTGTCCTTTTTTGGAACGCCTCACTTGCAAAAATCAACGTGAGCATTGCAATTGTCTTATACAATTTAGACCTTGGGCTGTGTCTTGTTTTATTTCTAAGATTTCTATGAATCGTACCACAAATAGTTATAAATTTATTTAACTTCTCTCTTATTTCATATTCAGATTCATAGCTTCCTACACAGCCGAGATGTTTGAAACTGCTCATTTGTTCAAAAGTGCTGTTGTTTATAACTGTGTTAGTCCTCACTGGATATTTACCTTTAAAGGCCATGGTTTTGTTTTCTTTCTTTCTTAGTATTGTCAGTGAGTACTCTCTTGCCACTTCTTGAAATTGAAACATAGCTCTTTGTAAGTCATCCTTATTTTCTTGAATAAGAACTGTCATTCGCATATAGCAGGGAAAAATTGATTTGGTAAGCTGTATTCCCGAAGTCACTCTGGATTTTTATCCTCTCAACGTGTCGTCAATGTGTATATTAAACAAGGTTGTGGAAACACAGCATCCCTGCCTAACTCCCTTAGGCAGAATACCTAGGCATTAGTACCAGAATACTCCCTTATCATTGCCTAACGTTCAGTATCAGAATAACTGAAACAAAGCCACCAAATGCTATCTCAGAAAGAGAAGGGTGAAGGCGAATCTACTGCGCCCCAAAACAGGGGCCTTTCAGTTAAGAGTCAGGTCAGTTAGGTAACCCTGTCAGAAGAGTCTCTGGTCCACCTGGTAGGGAATTGTGTAACAGGCCAGTAACCTGTTCATGTAACCTGTTTAGGCTAGTAATCTGGATACTTACAGTATCCAAAGGAGCTTCGGAGTAATGTCTGGAAACTGTGCCAGTTGGATCCTAGCAAAGAATAAGGATTTTATTAATAAACGGATTGGAGAAAATTTATAGTTAGTTACATGGAATGTTAGAGAGATCAGTGGCAAAGAAGAACTGTTATTTGCATAACATGTTATTTATCATAGTTTAACATGTTACGTTGTATACAAATTGTAATACTGTGACCTACTTCGTGTATTCAAGATATATATAACACACAATAAATCACGTGAAGCGTTCTCACCTGCCAAGTGTTTTACAAGCCATTTGTTTTACACCTAACTCGCATGTAAGAGTATTTACGGCTCAGTAAACGAGTCATTGTTGTTTTGCCACCATCGTCAGTTGTTAAACGTGAATGTCTTTGTTTTATCAACGTGTTGTTGTTTAAAGCTTACATTATTCATTCCACATGCATGCAGATTATGTAGTTATTTCTTGCATTACCTGTACGCCACTCGTCCTTATCTCTTGTCGCTCTTTCCTCTTTACCTTCATTTCCTTTGTCAAAGTACACGTATCATTTCATCAAATAAAACTTTGCAAATTTAACAAAATATTTCGAAATTTATTGAATTGTACATAATTATCAATGGAAAAATGCACTATGATGTCTTCCTGGTTCTAAATTGTACCACACTTTCTATATTGCCTGGCAGTATCATCGATTAAAACTTTTATTCTTTTAATTGCATTTACTTTAGTTGACAATACGATAATCTTCTTCTTCTTCTTCTTCTTCTTCTTCTTCTTCTTCTTCTTCTTCTTCTTCTTCTTCTTCTTCTTCTTCTTCTTCTTCTTCTTCTTCTTCTTCTTCTTCTCCTTCTCCTTCTCCTTCTCCTTCTTCTTCTTCTTCTTCTTCTTCTTCTTCTTCTTCTTCTTCTTCTTCTTCTTCTTCCGCTGCCCTTAAAAGATTAGGTAATAGAAACCTGTTCCGGCACCCATCTCAACCTCGGACGACCCACGTCTCTTCTACCAATGGCTTTATAGTTCAATGCCGCTTTCGGCAATCGATCCTCTGTCATTCTTTGCAAATGATCCCACCATTGTCCTCTGTAGATTAAAATAATCTCATTTATGTCCTTTACTTCGAGTTTTCCCCGATATAGTCATTCCTTATACTATCTTGCAATGTATGATTTAAAGTATTTCGAAGAAATTCCGTTTCAGCACTCTGAATCTTTTCGCTTTTCTTTTTTGTCCTTTTTTGGAACGCCTCACTTGCAAAAATCAACGTGAGCATTGCAATTGTCTTATACAATTTAGACCTTGGGCTGTGTCTTGTTTTATTTCTAAGATTTCTATGAATCGTACCACAAATAGTTATAAATTTATTTAACTTCTCTCTTATTTCATATTCAGATTCATAGCTTCCTACACAGCCGAGATGTTTGAAACTGCTCATTTGTTCAAAAGTGCTGTTGTTTATAACTGTGTTAGTCCTCACTGGATATTTACCTTTAAAGGCCATGGTTTTGTTTTCTTTCTTTCTTAGTATTGTCAGTGAGTACTCTCTTGCCACTTCTTGAAATTGAAACATAGCTCTTTGTAAGTCATCCCCATTTTCTTGAATAAGAACTGTCATTCGTATATAGCAGGGAAAAATTGATTTGGTAAGCTGTATTCCCGAACTCACTCTGGATTTCCATCCTCTCAACGTGTCGTCAATGTGTATATTAAACAAGGTTGTGGAAACACAGCATCCCTGCCTAACTCCCTTAGGCAGAATACCTAGGCATTAGTACCAGAATACTCCCTTGTCAGTGCCTAACGTTCAGTATCAGAATAACTGAAACAAAGCCACCAAATGCTATCTCAGAAAGAGAAGTGTGAAGGCGAATCTACTGCGCCCCAAAACAGGGGCCTTTCAGTTAAGAGTCAGGTCAGTTAGGTAACCCTGTCAGAAGAGTCTCTGGTCCACCTGGTAGGGAATTGTGTAACAGGCCAGTAACCTGTTCATGTAACCTGTTTAGGCTAGTAATCTGGATACTTACAGTATCCAAAGGAGCTTCGGAGTAATGTCTGGAAACTGTGCCAGTTGGATCCTAGCAAAGAATAAGGATTTTATTAATAAACGGATTGCATAAAATTTATAGTTAGTTACACGGAATGTTAGAGAGATCAGTGGCAAAGAAGAACTATTATTTGCATAACATGTTATTTATCATAGTTTAACATGTTACGTTGTATACAAATTGTAATACTGTGACCTACTTCGTGTATTCAAGATATATATAACACACAATAAATCACGTGAAGCGTTCTCACCTGCCAAGTGTTTTACAAGCCATTTGTTTTACACCTAACTGCATGTAAGAATATTTACGGCTCAGTAAACGAGTCATTGTTGTTTTGCCACCATCATCAGGTGTAAAACGTGAACGTATTTGTTTTATCAACGTGTTGTTTTTGTTTAAAGCGTACATTATTCATTCCACATGCATGTATAGTTATTTATTGCATTATATGTACACCACTCGTCCGTGTCTCACGTTTGGCATTCCTTCTAGCTTCCTGTTTACTTCATTTTCCTTCTCAGAATACACATTTTATTTCATCAAATAAAACTATGCAAAAATATTAAATTTGCTTCTGTATAAAACACTGATCCGCCGAGTTCTCACTTATGGTTCGGAGACTTGGACCATTTCTAGAAACTCTGAGTCAAGCCTTCTAGTTCATGAACGCAAAACACTCCGCAGCATTTTTGGTCCAATATGTGTGGGAGGTGACTGGAGGAAAAGGACCAACCAAGAACTGAACACTCTTCTGAATGAAGCAGATAAAATTTAGTAGATTCATGTGGGCTGGACATGTGATCAGAATAAGGGAGAATGAAATACCCAGAAAGGTACTCACAGAACAGATCTATGGCACCAGGAAAGTTGGCAGACCCAAACAACGTTGGGAAGACTGTGTAAATTATGATGTGTGCCATATCCTTGGGATCCGGAACTGGAGAGCAGCTGCACTTGAGTGGGACAATTGGCGGAGGCTGTTAAAGGAGGTCTGGACTCAGTAATGGGTTGCCGCGCAGATAAAGAAGAAGAAGAAGAAGAAGAAGAAGAAGAAGAAGAAGAAGAAGAAGAAGAAGAAGAAGAAGAAGAAGAAGAAGAAGAAGAAGAAGAAGAAGAAGAAGAAGAAGAAGAAGAAGAAGAAGAAGAAGAAGAAGAAGAAGAAGAAGAAGAAATTAAAATATTTTGATATTTATTGAACAGTATAAACGTAAAATACTGTATGCCTTATTAATGAATACATTTCCTTCTTTTGTTATGTTTAAAAGATTAATGTGCTAATATCTTCTGGTTTCAAATGGTAAGGCATTTTCTACAAGCCTGGCAGTATCAAGCTTTTAATTCTTTTTTTTTAATTGACTATCATTTTAATTAAAATAAGATAATTTTATAACTTAAAAAAATTTCATAGGTTTTTAAAAATTGTCTGTTTTGTATGGGTGTACATCTTATTACTATAGGTTAATATAGCATTCTTTTCTTCCCTATCACGTTCTTCGCATCTGTTGTCGGTTGCAGCGCGGTGACCTCTAATTCAGTATTTAAAATGGTCAAAGGGGACTAATGAAAAGAAGGTTCCTCATATTTTTAATATAAGGCCCCTAACGTACCTGATGTTCTAGTATTAGGAAAGCTACGTAGTACCGCTAGTGTACCAGAATATCTTAATATCATGAAATATTCAATTATATTTTTGTATCGTTTTGCAGTGAATTTTAAAATTTTCTTTTCTAATCCGTAAGTAAAGTTATTTTCAAAAAACACCTGAACTCCGTTTCGGGGCGTTCCGCCAAAAATAATTAGATATATCGATTCCATACAAATATATCTGTCAATTTTGTACGAACTTTTATGGTTTGAACTAGACAAAGGTATAATTGTTAAGTGTACGAGACGTTTTGTGCACGACGACCGATCATCATGTATCTTCTTCTTCAGCTGCGCAACAACCCCTTGCTAAGTCAACGCCTCCTTTAACAGCTTCCGCCAGTTGTCCCGGTCAAGTGCAGCTCCTCTCCAGTTCCGGGTGCCAAGGATATGGCGCGCATCATAGTTCACAATGTAGTTTGGGTCCACCAACCCTCCTAGCGTTGTAGATCTGTTCTGTGAGTACCTTCCTGGGTATTTAATTTTCCCCCATTCTGATTACATGTTATGCAGCCCACCCGAGTCTACCAAGTTTTATACTTTTTACAATATCTGGTTAATTCAGAAGAGAGTTCAGTTCTTGGTTGGTCCTTTCACTCTATCCACTTCCCACACACATATTGGACCAAAAATGTTGCGGAGGATTTTGGGTTCATGAACCAGCAGACTTGACTCAGACTTTCTAGGTTATCATGTATGCTATTCAGTAAATAAAGGAAAACAGAATTGATTTTTCTTTAAGATATTTTAATAGATACTAGAAAGAGTAGCAGCAGGAGAGAGGGAGAGGAAGAGAGAGAGAGAGAGAGAGAGAGAGAGAGAGAGAGAGAGAGAGAGAGAGAGAGAGAGAGAGAGAGAGAGAGAGAGAGAGAGAGAGAGAGAGAGAGAGAGAGAGAGATCTTCAATCAATCGCCTTACCTGAATGTAGGTCAACGTTAACGCAAGTGGCGGATACTCGTGCCCATTTCACCTGTAAGCAATATTATTATAGCAGTACCTTAATGCGTCGAGCAATTATACTTGATAGACTATTAGAGGAGAAATATGATACATTAAATAATACTAACCGTGTAACGAATAAAGTGAATAACGTAACTTGCATCTTAACGTTACTCGTAGTATATACATTCTGTGATGTACAGCCGTTGCACTGAATATTCATGTTAAGTATTAGCTAAGCAAATATAAATACTGCAACGGCCGGTCTCACTGATCGTCGTATGGTAGAGCAGAAAAAAAATACAAGACACCAAAAAGTCACTAAAAACCAGCTTTAATTATCACAATTAATAGTTAGTAATCATCAAGTTATTCAACAATATTATTCTCGTACAACAATTCAAGTTAATCTGTCCACGGAAATACAGTAATAATGTCACTATTATCCCTTTAATTCTAATATCACTTTCGCGCTGTAATAACATTTTACTAATACACCGCTTGAAACGCACTGTGTAATCGCCGGAAGTAAACTGAAACTTAAGCGGAGGGTTGGGGTATTTATAGTCCAAGTCATTAACAAAAACTGGAAAATTCTAGAGCGCGGCCTTAATAGAAACACGCACCGTTGGGTTAGTTGAGAAGCTTGTCTAAAATCACTATCGAATGTAGGAGATTGTTCCGTATTATGTAAAAATGTCTTGATGGTTGACGCATGTTAAGTGTCATGTACGCGGACAAACACTACACCTGGGATCGCTGAGAAACGTGTAGAACACTCTGTAATCTCGTAACAATATGTAATAAACTAATACATTTTGACTAAAGACATATTTTTAGTTAATACTCTTACATTTTAAAAAGATAAAGAAAAACAGTATATTGTAAAGTATCTGGGAAGCCTTATTTAATAATTTAGTGTTTATACGTGGTGCAAGGCACATTTACAGTAATATATGCAGAGAAGAGGAAAGGGCATATCATATTATTGCTTTACTAATTACTCTATCGTAACCGCTAAAGTTGAATAATTTTGAATACATCCTTTGGGGAAAACTTCAACAATGCTAACTGTCTTTTAAATTTACAATTTTAGTGTTTTCTCATATTTTGTATATTAATTTTAGGGTATATTAGTTCTAAACAAAACATCATATTAAAAATAAGTTACGTTTTTATTTTATTTTTTTTGGTATTGGCCATCTAAGGACCAATGCCAATTTCAATTCTTTACTATTTGTTCTTTTCTTTTTTTCCAATATTATTTCATCTTCCCACTGTCTCTCTTCTTTCTGCTGTCAGTCTACTTTGAACCTGCGCTTTTCTCTCTCCCACCCTGGAATCCCTTCCACTGTTAACACTTTTCCCGAAAAAATTCTTCTGCGTGTATATTATTTTTTTCTAAATCCTTTTGGACTTCTTTAATCCAACTTGATGTTGACTTCTTCCCCCACAGATATCTGAAGATTTGCTTTGTCAGCCTATTGTCGTCCATTCTATATAAATGTCCAAAAAATAATAAAGTTACGTTTTTATTATTTTGTTATATTATTCACAGCAATTGTATTATGGGACGATATTTTTTACTACTGAACGTACTCTTGGGGTACAAACGTTCTTTTACGCTAAGACGTTTTTACCTTTGTCTGTAGGTGTATGCTTTATACCATAAGAGATAATTATAGTCATGTTTTATTTTCCACTATTTGAAGTTGTATACCGTAAACATAATACCGTAAAAATATGGTGTATAAAATTGATGTAAGTATCACCGTTGATAATAAATTTGCAAAACAAACAATATATAGTTACACAAAGACAAATACATGAAATTTAGTAGTCTAGTTTGGCTTGCAATTCTCTTTCAAACAAAATGTTAAACGCGTAATAATAGAGGAGGTAGTTGCCATTTCTAGCAGTAACTAGGTTTTATTGTAACTCCCACCACAGTTGCAGTGATATATAATGTTCTTTTGGCCAAATACCAACACTCCAGTACTTTTCGGGATTTCTAAACTCTCTCTCTCTCTCTCTCTCTCTCTCTCTCTCTCTCTCTCTCTCTCTCTCTCTCTCTCTCTCACACACACACACACACACACACATGGCATTTCCAAGGACGATTTTTAATATAAACAATAAACGGGTGCAATTATTCAACTTGTTCCATGCACTGGTTTCTATTGGCCCATTACACCGGAATCAGGCGCACAGTATGCAATTTAGGTACACAGATGTAATACTTTTCATATATTCCTAAATTTTTTCCAGTCAACGGGAATCATTAGGTAATCAAATAATCTTAGATAAATATGAGTGCGCGTGTGTGCGCGTCGGTGCGTGCCTCTCTCCCCTCGCTCTCACACACTCTCACCCTCTCACTCGCTCTCCCTCTGTGTGTGTGTGTGTGTGTGTGTGTGTGTGTGTGTGTGTGTGTGTGTGTGTGTGTGTGTGTGTGTGTGTGTGTGTGTGTGTGTGTGTGTGTGTAGGTGCGCACGAATATGTGGATATTTTCTGTATTTTGGGGAAGAGTGTACGTCAGTGTAAGTACGCGTAGTCGAATGGGCAACGTCTCTGTATTTTTACCGTTAACCAGAGTAAAAAATCTCTGTTTCGCATACGTGAGTAAAATGAAAACCATTATATTTTTATCTTGTAATTTATTATAAACGCACATCATTTTCCAAAGTCGTTTCTGTGACGTATTATTCGAGTTTCACCGCTTTTTAAGTGCATGAGCACGTCTAGAACATCGATATTGTTGCGACTGTCTACCCGATCGTCGTATGGTACAGTGGAAAACAAAATAAGTACAAGACAACAATTAAGTCACTAATCACCAGCTTTAATTCTTACAGTTAAACAGTTCGTAATTAACAACACAGTCTACTACAACAAATCAAATATAAATTGTTCACACGCAATGAAATGTCACTAATATTAAACACAATTGTATTATAATTATACCGCCCGATTATAAAACGCACCACTTCACTAACAACCACTTGAACGTTAACAGTAATGTCGCCCGATAATAACTCTCGAACCGAACTGTAAATATATCGCTGCTCTACTGACTAGAGCGTCCCTGAGTAATTGTATTTATAGCCGCCGAAAATCTAGACGATTCCTAATTGCGTCTTAGCGTCCGTATGAACTACGTAATTAGCTGCGGCCTTGACACAGTCCGCACGGCTGGCGGCATGTAGAAGGCTCTCGCAAATGAGTCTACAAGCACGTACGCCACACGCTTACGTTCTGGATCTCTCTGGAACGTTCGATAAACACGTAGATTGTTCTGTGACGTCGTAACAATATGTAGTTTGTACCATAATCACTAATGAGTCGCCTGGGTTATCTCGTTGATGGACTTGATAGAGGTGCCTCCTGTCGCACCTTTGAGTTGACAAAACACGTACATATTACTAGGCGAGAGCTCTGGAGAATTTGATGGTGGTGTGGTGAAAATGAAATTTCAGTTTTTGATTCTTAAAATTGTTGTACGGGCACTGTAATTTGCGTCGAGCATCTTAATGTTGCAAGCAATTTCCAGTACTCATAATACTGAGACATCTGATGTTGGCAGCATTAATGTAGCTTGTCTGGAATTTTGTTAAGTCCAGTTCTCAAACACATAGGAATATCTCTGGAGGCCATCCGAGGGTGTTCTTTTCTACGACACAGAATATACATGATATTTTTAATATTTTGTTGTTTTGATTATGTATTTTATTTTTAGATGATTATATAAATTTGTGCAAATACTTCTAAGCAAATCTCGCCTAACACAGGATTTGACCAATTTTAAACACTGCGATTGCCATAACATTGGACTCCTAAAAGTTTAGCGCAACAACTTTGATAGTGCACAGCTTTTATTTCAGAGCCCTTCCCGTAATTTACAGGTAGTAATTAAGAGAGATTTATCTTCCTAAATCTTACTGATGTCTTAATACAAATCATAGTTGCCCAATTAATTCAGTAACCCAGTAATCTTATTTTAATCCGAAAATTAACATTGATTGTAATATTCTATATATATTTAATTGATTCAGTATATTTTAACTTTATGAAAATACGGGTTTATAAAATAAAACAAAATAGATTAAAATTATATTCAACCACTTTTTTCTACAGTCTGTTTCTTGATGTGTATATAATATATTTAACATTTTTAATTACTTTACCTCAAGATGTTTGTTTTTCCTTATTTGGGCCATGTTTCGGGAAACATATTATCCCCATCCTCAGCCTTCTTAATTTTGAATCTTCCGGAGTACTTATGTTTTTTACTTTACTAAAAATGAACTTTATCTTGTGAAAAACTTACTTTTTTCGTCGGACGCGTTTCGGCTTAAGTATCCGCCTTCTTCAGCTTTTTGGTCAGACTGCCATCATTTCGTAACGGTTTTTGTGTGGAAGGTGTAGTGGGGGTGGTGTGTGGAGGAAGGGGATTGGTGCAGGGATTCAACTTGATGTTTGTTTTTTGTAAAATTGTGTCAAAAAGTGTATGTGATTTATATTGTAATTGATCGTTGAGTATGTTGTTTGGTTGTGTTGTGTGGTGTTTATATATTTCGTATTGTTCAGTTGTGTTGAGTTTTCGGCCTTTAGGTAAGTAATGTAAAATTTCGAGATTGGTGTCTATGTTGGTGTAATTGTGGTTTTCTGTGTGTATGTGTGTGGCAAATATCACAAGATAAAGTTCATTTTTAGTAAAGTGACCGAAAACTCAACACAACTGAACAATACGAAATATATAAACACCACACAACACAACCAAACAACATACTCAACGATCAATTACAATATAAATCACATACACTTTTTGACACAATTTTACAAAAAACAAACATCAAGTTGAATCCCTGCACCAATCCCCTTCCTCCATACACCACCCCCACTACACCTTCCACACAAAAACCGTTACGAAATGATGGCAGTCTGACCAAAAAGCTGAAGAAGGCGGATACTTAAGCCGAAACGCGTCCGACGAAAAAAGTAAGTTTTTCACAAGATAAAGTTCATTTTTAGTAAAGTGATAGTGCTGTGAAAGAAGAGATGAACAATCAAGACAACTTATGTTTTGTTTGGTTGCTGTTATGGTTCCCTGTTCGTTTTTGGTATTTTAAACTGGTGTTATTGTGGTGTACATATTAGGTTTTTGTGTATTTTCGATGCTTTGAAAATTGTGTCATGTTTTGTATTGATTTGTATTTGTTCCGGTATTAGTTTTTTGTGTTATGTGTTTCTATAATGTATATCGTGTTATACATTATATATACATAGGCCTATATAATATACATATATATTATATATATTTATATAATACACATAAACATACCATAATATAAAATTATATTATATAATACACTAGTAATTAAATTAAATTATTACAGTGTATTATCCAAGTCAAAATGAAACTAAGGTTATTATGTTGTTTATATCCTCAACAGTTTTATTTTCATTTCAAAGGATAAACAGAGTAACAATTTTTAATAATATTTTCTAGAGTTCTTGAAGAATTCGAAGATATGCGCTCTTTAGTTAATAAAATTGAAAGCTCCCGACTACGTTGGCTTGGCCACGCAGGATGAATGAGGAAAGGTAGGTGAGACAAGCATGGGAGGCAAAACCAGAAGGAAGAAGAAGAAGAGGACGGTCTAGAACGAAATGGGAAGATACCATCAAGAAGAGTGTAAAAGGCAGAGGATCAGTTCGGCCTGTGCCAGGCATTTGGCACTAGACAGGACGAGATGGAGATTTCTCTTGAAAATCTCGACACCAAATAAGTAGAAGAGGATGACTATAAAGAAGAATTTCTAAAGTAAACAAATCGAAATAAGTGCTGCAGCTAAAAGTGAGATGTGTAACGTTTGACTGCACAATATATTTTTATATTGGATGTTGTATATCATTGATACGAAAGTGATATTTGAGAAATAAAACCAATATTATGGCACCTTCTTTCCTTAGTTCAATACAAAGTTTTTCATATCTCACTTAAGCCATTTCCCACGGTTAACATGTTTACAGGCAAGAATAAATTACAAAAAAGAAATCAGTATGGAGAACCATACATGAATCCACATTCTAAAATTTATATTTAAAATTTTTAAATATAAATTGAAATATTTGACAAGTTTGACAAAAATTGAAATGAAATATTTCCACAGAAACTATTCCCATGTTGCCGATAACCTAGTACATATATAAAAATGTACCCCCTCACCATTCAACTACCTTTCTCATTTATAGATATTTCATCAATCTTTCACATTTGATTATTGTGACTTTCTTTTCAGGATACTTTATTTATCAAAATTAAGTACTTTGATTTTTGTTAAAACATAGAACGTTGCAGGCAAAGTACCCTTCCCCCTCAAACGATCGTAACCACAATCAATAGGCCTTGAGTCCTCTACACCACGCGCACGTATGCAAGAAATTATTTGATTCTGTTTGAATTTGCGGCAGTCATCGTTCCCCATAGAAAAACGTCTACACACAGACACAAGGCACACACACACACACACACACACACACACTTTTCGAAAATGACATTTCTTCATGTTTTGAGAGTAGTACAATCAGAATCAGCCTACGATTGATTTCTCGATCACCATACTTTCATTTCCTAACGGAACATGGAAGTAGAAATGTAGCAGAAATACAATGTTTAGAGACGCTTAGGAAACCAGAGGAAGACTTAAATGGAACACGTCTAGTAATTTCACAATTTAAAACCATTTTTTTATTCTTCGTATTGTTTAAATTAGCAGCCATCCTTACTATTTCTTTTATAAATTTGCTAACTGCTATAATTTTTTATTGTTCGACTAAGCTTTTCGTCATTAGGTTGTTTAAGACCTGAAGATGTCAGTAATGACGAAAAGCTTAGTCGAACAATAAAAAATTATAGCAGTTAGCAAATTTATAAAAGAAATAGCATTTTGTTATTGTAATAAGCGTCATTTAGTGCATCTTAGATTTGACAGGTTGACAAACTGTGACAAATTATATGTGGACACTGACAAGAAGAAAGTCAACAACATTCTTTTGACAACGCTTTAATCTGTCGGACGTTTTAGGATTTCAACGAGAAAATTTTAAGAAAATCTAGTACCTTTCACTGGAATATTGCTTTTTTGTACCATTATATGAAATCAAATTTCTGTCAAGAGCCAAGAACTGTGGATTAAAACCTTGAGTTATTAGAACAGGACTAGTACGTACAAAATTAGTTAAATTATGATAAATGACGTACACTATGTAATACTCAGATTTAGTTACTTTCGAAATGCCATCATTTGCATGCCATTTAAACCGTTCTATTAAACACTAAATAAGGACTACGATGTAACACAATTTTCTTAATAAGTGCAGCCCAATATTTTCAATATTACAGTCGCCACGTTTAGAATGACCACCGGCCACGACTACCTCCAGAGTCACCTGCACCACATCGGCCTTGCCGACTCCCCCCTGTGCCCCTTGAGCTCCGAAGATGAGGGCACGACCGACCACCTCACAAGCTGCAGAAACCTGGAAGTCGTGGACGACAACTTGCAAGGACGGGACAGGCTCTACTGGTCAGCAAGGCGTCTACTGGCCGAGCAGCCACGGACGGGGGTTGGATGAAGTAAGTATATTTTCAAAATTGTGAATCTGAAATTATGACTTGCCCACATAAAGAATAAGGCTGTAAGTGAAGAGTCACAAACTTATAATTTGATGAAAATGTAAAAGATTGCAAACAACGGTGAAAGAAATTTTACAAAGGATGTTACGGATCCACACTGGCCAAACAAACCTGGAAGTACAAAATTATAGGACACAGGAGTGTGGGTAAACCCAGGAAGAGACGGCTAGAGGATTTTTAATGGCGGAACAGGCAACACCTTACCTATGCCGCGTTACGAAGTTAATGATAATGAGAATCTAAAAGTTTTTGAATCACGCCACTTTTCTTTCGAAGTGCAAGCTTGAAACATTGGTTCTGAGACAAGAGGTTTTACTTGGAAATAAACATTCACTTAATACTGTAGTCTTGCCTGCTTATAAATACACATTAATAAATTATTTTTTTCTGTGATAACGTGGAATTTATAACGTAAAACACATTAACGCATTCAAGAAAATTACGTAGCCTTTAGTTTTGTTTTTTTTTCGGGTGTGATATCAAACTCAGTCACGCACAAAACAGAAACACCAGCTAGCATAAAGACTTTATTACTGAGTAACGCGCTGCCTCTAACAGCTAGACGATTCGTTTAAGGGAGCCGAGTCCTGTCTGGAGCCGATTTACGAGCAAAGCTGAAAGTATGACAGACGACGCCTAATATACGGTACGGCACGCTCTACTCTTTCCCGCTGCTCCAGTTTGGGCAAAATTGTCTCTATGTCATTTTCACATGACAGTCCCCAGTGGGATCATATCTTATTTTCTTTATTACACTTTGTGAATGTATTTTAATAGAACATACGAGTTTGTAAAAACCGAATGTTAAGCTTTTGAATCTGATTTAGATACGACCGTTCCCCCTAGTATAAACCCTCCCCACCCCCAAAAAAAAAAAAAATTGCCGTTCCGATCCGGCGTTAAACTATAGGTCCCATATACCTGTGAGAGACTCAGTCACACGCGCACCACGGGTATATGCGGGGAGGGTACAAACCAGTCGAAAGACTGAAGGATTACGAACGAAGCTTTGGAATAACTTTAAATAAATCTGTGTAGTGATTTACTGTCAGAACAATCGAGTTTCTTTGGTTGATATTAATTGTTGTTTATGCGACTGAAAGAAATGATTTATTGAAACTTTTATACTCTCCTCTCAGTTGATTACTATACTGAATTATTTATTTTTCAGGATTGTGTAAATACAGAATATGCTATATTTAAATATCATCGTCATCACCCTTACAACACGGCAAAAGGCAAGACGCTGCCTGTTCCGCCTTCAAGGTCCTCCAGCTATCTCTTCCTGGGTCTACACACACACACACACACACACCAGTGTCCTATAGGTTCGCACTTCCAGGCTTGTTTCGTCAGTCTGGAATCTGACATTCTTTCTAACTGTCCTTTCCACAGTTGTTTCTAATCTTTTTATTATCCATTCAAATTAACAACTTTTAACTATTCTCTTATAACCTTATTTTAAAGAGCCTACCAACAACGGTGGAAAAACTATAAAACAGCGGCAGAAAGGCTGAAAACTCAGAAATGCCCGATTGCGATCTATGAAGAACTTCAACGCAAATATGACATTGAACCGAATGAGGCGGCACCATTTATACGTCACCGTGAATTCTTTAGCCAACTCCCAAATGCTAACTTGAAACTCGTCGACCATAATAAGACAAAAACAGAGTGGAATTAAGCCAAGCTTCGTCAAGCAGCCTTACACACTGAACAAAAACGTTTTCCCTCTGAGCAGTGGATACGAATCTACACAGACGGATCCTCTATACCATCTACTGGGGCTGGGTTCTACAGCTCTCTACTTGAAGGCCACCTCGCTGTAGGAGGCCGCCTAAGCAACTATGACGGAGAGGTAGCAGCCATTATATAAAAGCAGCATCTATTGAGCTTGCCAAGATCTCACCACCCAACAAAGCCGTCTTCCTCATAGACTCAACTGCAGCGATTCAAAACGTGACCTCAAATGGTGACACAAACTGCTCCCTGACAATCGAGTGTAGGCGAGAACTGCAGAACCTTGTACAATTAGGCTGGCAGATTGAACTGCAATGGGTACCCAGCCATGTCAACATCATGGGAAATGAAAAAGCCGACAACCTCGCCAAAATGGGCGCAGCACTGCCTCAGCCGGAGACCCCCAGCTCATATGCATCTGCGAAAGCAAGAATAAACTGCTCAATAAGCCAAATGGCTAAAAGGAAAACAATTAAGTGCCTGTGTGGGAAAAAGATGGGCAACGTTGGTTACGGACGGCCCCATCAACAGAACTCTACCCCGAGCAACTAGTGTTGCTCTTTTTAGCACTACAACCGGTCATGACTACCTGGCCTCCCACCTGCACCGCATTGGCGTGTTGTCGTCTCCTGAATGTGTTCTCTGTGAATACGCTTCCATGAATGCGGATCACCTAATTGCATGTCCAGCCTTGCTCTCAGACACGCAAGTCCAAGACGAAGAAGATACGGCAAGGCTCTCACGTCTCTACTGGTCAGCGCGCCGCCTAATGGCCCAACAGCCAAGGGTGGGCGTTGGCTAGTAAGTAAGTAAGTTATAACCTTATTTCCTATACGGTCAAGTTTAGAACACAGCTAACTCCTATTAAGAACGCCATTCCCAAGGCCTGTATTTTTTTGTATTGTTTCGTGATTGTTGTCCATAATTCACACCTATAGGACAGTACAGGAACTGCCATAACTTTGTAAAACTTTAATTTGAATCTCGACAAATACATTGTTTTGAAAAATACGGTTGATTGTCCCATTGATCCTTATGAACATACCTAACTTACATCAATATCATAATTCCCATCATAGGCAATATCTTTTCCGAAATAACGTAAATGGCTTAATTAAATATGTAAAAAACGTTAATGTTTAAGGAGATATTTTTAAATTAATCTACTCTTGATATAAAAATGTTATTTGAAAGAAAGCACGGTTGTTCATGCTTTCAATTGTGTGTTTATGTGATGAAGAAATTCATTATAACAGTTTATTTTAAAGGCACTGTGACGGACTAACTGAATTGCGCAAATAATTTTAAATAACTCATTGTGCCCTCACTGACATGACCATGCTAACAAAACGACAATAAGGACGTGTTTCACTAAATTCGTATTTGATGAAAAAACAAAACCACTCTGCAGAAACATCATCCTGAAGTAGCACCATAAACTTGCCGCTCAAAAATTTTGCAATTTTTAAAAATAAAATTAAACATATAATTATCGAGTACATCGCATACAGAATGCTAGGATACCAGAATGACACTCAGCTTAATTTAAATTCGTAGCATAATAAAAATAATCAACCTGCGTTTTCATTGTGTTCATACTGAAATCGGTAACATTTTAATAGACATTTTTTGGTGAAGGGTTTGTGAGAATCGGTCAAAAAATACAACACAGGTTTCAAATTATTTGTGTAGACTTTTCGACAATATTTTTTGTCATCATCAGGCCCTATGTATGAATACAACAGATATGTCAAACATAACAGATCAATTACAAAGGTCCTGATGATGACAATAAATATTGTCGAAACGTCGACACAAATAATTTAAAATTTGTGTTATACTTTTTGACCGATCCTCACATACCCTACGCCGGAAAATTCTTTGATTGACGGTCACTACGAATTTAAGGATTGTAATAGACAATTAACTTTATTTCTCTATATTTAATACATGTAGTTTTTAAAATGCTATTTTTAAGTTATAAAGGTTACTCTACTCTAACTTTTGCAATACTATAGTTACTCTGAATAGAGATGATTACAATTTTACATAGATATACTAACAGTAATTAAATTTGTAATTGTTATTTGTTTTTCTTATTTTGTTCCCCACACAATATCAATGGTGTATTAATTGTTGTCCTATGGAAATATAACACTATTGTTTGACGGTCTCCTTGATCGTCGAAGGATACAGTGGAAAACAAAATAAAAGGCACCAATTAAATCGCTAACATCTAGTTTCACTTATAAAAAATAACAGTTTGTAATCAACAAGTTATTCAACAAGATAATGCTCGAACAATAATTCAAGTTAATCTGTCCACACAAATAATAATGTCAACTATAAAGCATTCCGCACTATAATCATTTTTCACTAATACACCACTTGAGAGACGCCCTATGTAAATTGCCTGACATACACTGAAACGTAGCAGCAGGTATGGGCTATTTATAGTCTGCAGGGTTCCATAATAGGAGTCCTTAACAAACACTTGAAAATTCATTAGGACACTTAAGCGAGGCCTTGGCAGAAACACACACCGACAGGGCTAGTCGAGCAGCTTGTAGAATGACACCCTCGAACGCACTAGAATGTTCCACATTACGTAACAATATAAATATTGTTGCAAGTAGAGCCTTTTTACCTTATAATAAACTTTTAAAATACACTTCCATAATCTCTTATATTATTTTTAAAATTAGCCTTCTAAGAATAGAAGTAAGTTTTCTAAGGGAAAAATAGCATAAGTAAGCTTATTTTTACGAAGAAAGGAATAAATAAGTGTTTTCGGAAATAAAAGCTTTGAATTTTGAATTTCTACTACAACTTTAGTTTTTCAGTTCTAAAAAAGCCTTTGGAATTACAGTGAGGGTGCAATAGTTTAGACGTGTAAAACATATGTAAAATTGTGTTTCTAAGAGACTCTTCTTTGACCTTGTTTACGATTCGATATATGTATTTTTTTTGACTTTTTAAAACCTAGACTTCAGCTAGTCAAACATAGAATAATTTTTGAAAATTATTTTTTTATTACGTACAATGGAAATAAAGGTTATGCTAAATTTATGCAGTTACATTGTTACTGTAAACAGAGAGTCCAAAAATGGGTTCAAGGGTTATATCAACTACAATTAAAATTGCAGTTGTTACTTGCTTTTCTTATTTTGTTTCACATGCACTATAAATAATGCAATATGATTAGGCCTATATAATGCAAATATATTGCTTGTTGGAAAAGCATCCTTTCGTTGTTTTGTAAATAAACGTTGTTAAATGCACTTCCTTAATATCCTTTATTCTTTTTTTTAATAGCCTTTTGATACTCGACGTGAATGCTAAGAATGGGAAAAAACTTGCATAAGTATTATTGTCAATGAGGAGTGATTAAATACATTTTGAAATAAAAAGCTTTGAATTTTTTATTTAAAACAAAATTTTTGTTTCAAAATTCTAAAAAAAGCCATTGCAATTTCAATAAATTTTTGGACCTTTAGGCATGTAGAACCTAATTTAATTAAGATACTCTACGAATCTCTTCTATGACCGTCTTTAAGTTTACATATCTATCTTCTTTAATCTCTTGTTTTGAAATCATATTATCAATTAGTAAAACAACAGAATAATTTTAAAAATTACTTTCTTATTATGCACAGAAAATCTCATTGGTTTAAACAAAACGCAACTACAATTTATAAATTAATAACAGATTTTATTTATACACTTAAAAATCTATCAACTCTGCGTGCAGTAAGTTTCTACAAAGCGTTCACTTACTTTTGTAACCCTTCTGTCGTAACGTGTCCCATGAGCGCAGTAGAAACCAACATTTTGTGTAAAATTATTATGATAAAATTTATAATAAAATAGTAACTGATAAACACGATCCAACAGCCTTGGCCACATCTTCTAGTTTGACTAAGTAAAAATAACATATACTAAAACTACTAATTCCAAACGGCAGTTCCTTGAAATGATAACAATCGTTGAAAACAAGCAAAATTACGTAAACAATAAAACTAATGTACATCCAAAAGCATTTAGAAAAAAATAATATAAACGCAGAAGAAGCTATTGAAAGAGATGTTTCTCGGGCAAAAGTGTTAAAAATGGAAGGAGTCCAGGATAGGAGAGAGGAAAACGCAAGTTCATAGTGGACTAAAGACAGGAAGAAGAGACACAGTTAAAAGATAAAAGTAAAAAATATATTGGAGAAAAAGAAAAGAACAAAGAATAAAGAATTGAAAATGGCATGTGGTCCTTAGATGGCCGATACAAAAAAAAAAAAAAAAAAAAAAAAAAAAAAAAAAAAAAAAAAACTAATGTACAGAGTCTCAGCAAGTGTTATTCAAACTTTATACAAAGGTTTTATTCAAACTCAGAAAATGAACATAAAATATAAACTCGACAATCCAACAACCCCCTTCTCCATTGAAACCGTTACACCTGGACGTTTCTTTACTATGTGCGTCCGCTCCTTCTCCAATCACGTAACAAATCCACACACTGTCAAAAAGTGCGATTATATATACGTGTATGTATGTAACCACTATGTGTATGTATTTATATCTTAGTGTAGAGTACAGTGTCATATAATGTGTGTATCAGGGATTAAAAAAAATATATTTGTAAGCACCATAAATTGCTCTACACAACACAACACTACTATTAATATTACGCCATTACAGAACATCGTACGCGTTTCTCGGCTATCCCAGCGGAGTCCAACTATAATGTGTGTGTGTCTGTGTGCGGACACAATGCTGCTACTTTAAGATGAAGGACAATTACGTGACACTTGCGACACGTTCGCAGCCGTGACTGTTCCAAATTTTACCAGTCCGCGCGCGCCGTGTTCAAGGCGGTTAGGAATTACGCTCTAGTGTTGATGTGAATGCGAATGAACATCTTATGGTTTGTTCTCAGTGTCATGTAAGGTTTTGCCGCGACCAATATTTGTGTACTTTCGAGGGCCCCGTGTGCAAAAAACTATAAGGATTACAGAATATCTAAAACTATGACTGGATAGCCCGTTTCGTCGACTACCGGAAATGGTTTGTCGCGAGCGGAGGGGGGTTGCGCGGTGACGTCACAGCGCTGCGCGTGGGGGTCTAAATTTGGGCTTGTTTGGGCACGGCGCGCGCTCAGTTCAGTTGTATCTCCGGAACGAGTTGGTCGATTTTAGTGATCGAGGTGTCTACGGAGAGCTGAGAACGTGCGTTAGACGTTAATAACACAAGAAATATATAATTAACATTGGAAAGCAGAAAATATTGAGATATTGTGAAAACGCCGCGTCCTCAGAAGAGAAAGAAGGCTGTAAAATGTGGAACTCCGAACAAAATGCGTGCACCACGACTTACAAATATAGAACGTTGTCGGCTACGTCGATTGCAACAAAAGGAATTGGAAAGAAGACGCCACAATTCGAATTTGGATGGTGGAAGTGGAGCGCCCAGTACAAGTAGCGAGTGCGTACAACGTTTGGAGCAACCTAGCACTTCGTCATCGTGTCGAATGGATGTAGAAAGTGGTCCAATAGACGTAGAAAGCAACGACGATTCCATTGATATGCAGGATGACAATACTGAGACTCGTACGGACGGTAACATCGGTCCGTCAATGGCGCGTTCAGACCTTTCGCTCGATTTGACAAATAAGTATGCTGCATGCGATCGCCACTTTGTGAAAATGTTCTTTGACAATGAATTTGGACTTGGTTGTGATGTTTGTAATCGACTTTGGTTCAAGAAGGATCTTAAGCTCCTCAAAGTTAAACACTGTAACATTTTACGCAGCGAGTTCCCCGACCAAGTAGTGGAGGCTATGGTAGCATGTGTAAATTGCCGTCGATGCTTGGATACTAATAAAATCCCATCCATGAGTGTGTCTAACGGTTTCAAATATCCTGATCGGCCTGAAACTTTGCCAGTGTTGAGTCCGGTAGAGGAACGGTTGATATCACCTAGGCTGCCTTTCATGCAAATTCGCCGACTTCGACACGAGGGCAGTTATGGCATCATTGGTCACTTTCCAAATCCATTCGACACGATGACGAAGTGCTAGGTTGCTCCAAACGTTGTACACACTTTGACAAATAAAACAGAAGAATCTTCCAATAACGAGAGTAACGTATGTAATTTCGCATTCACGAAATAAAGATCCGACGGGAGTATCAAGAATACTCCCTGAATATTTTTGTCTACTAGTGCTGACGCGTATTAAGGATTATTTTGAAATTTCAGCAGGGTATAAATATAAGCATTCAGCTACGCTTAGTTTCAGTTTAGATGGCGGTTTATTCAAGTGCTAGTGCGATTAGGTGGCAAGTTTACTTCGGGCGATAACTCAGTGCGTCTCAAGTGGTTGTTAGTGAAAAGTAATTATTGTGCGCGACTCTTATTAGTTGACATTATTATTGGTGTGGACAAATTAACTCGAATTATTGTACAAGTATAATCTTGCTGAATATCGTGTTTACTAGAAACTGTTAAGTGTAATAATTAAAGCTGGTGATTAGTAAATTAATTGGTGTCTTGTTTTTGTTTTTTCACTGTACCAACAAACAGATCAGATCAGACGATCAGATAGACCGTCGTAACAATATCATAGAGCTTGTAAAAACAACAATTGCAAGTATACTGCTTTGTATTGTCTATTGTAGGCATAACTATGAGATCAAATACATCTTGAAACGTTGTATATAACTGCATTTTTATTACAACCAGACCTCGATAACAACTAGAAACCACAAAATTTAACGTAGAAGTTTACTGAAAAAACTGATAACATCTGTTGACGAACAGTATTAAGCCAATATGTCAGCACGACTTTATAACTACAGTAGCAATGACAGCACATGCAACGTGTAATCCACTTAGTTGTGTGGGACGATTGTGCAGTGAAGAGGACGTGGACTGACTAACTTGAAAGCGGGTAGTAGAGCGGTCGCTTTGTCAGCCAAGAAGTGATGAGGTTGTTTTGATTGTGCGCGTGTTTCTGTGTTTTTGTCTCCCCTTCCTGTTAACTAGTCAATTTGCTGGTCCGTTAAACCCTATCCGGCTTGTCAACAATGTCAGCTGTGGATTGCTTCTTAGCTGGCCACACACTTTCAGCTGGACTACATTTGGGGTGTGCAAAACACTCAGTACATTTATAAAATATACCATTGAAATTTTTAATAATATATTAATATGTATTTTAATAAGTTTGTGAAAACATGTTATCAGTTAATTTTTTAATGATATCATTTTTGATAATTATGAAATGGTCTACATTTGGGGTATGCAAAACACTCAGTACATTTATAAAAATATACCAAGGAAAAATTTAATAATACTTTAACATGTATTTTAATAAGTTATCAGTTAAACATGTTATCAGTTAATTTTTTAATGATATCATTTTTGATAATTATGAAATGGTCTACATTTGGGGTTTGCAAAACACTCAGTACATTTATAAAATATACCAAGGAAAATTTTAATAATACTTTAATATGTATTTTAATAAGTTATCAGTTAAACATGATATCAGTTATTTTTTTAATGATATCATTTTTGATAATTATGAAATGGTCTACATTTGGGGTTTGCAAAACTTTCTGTACATTTATAAAATATACCAAGGAAAATTTTAATAATACTTTAATATGTATTTTAATAAGTTATCAGTTAAACATGTTATCAGTTAATTTTTTAATGATATCATTTTTGATAATTATGAAATGGTCTACATTTGGGGTTTGCAAAACACTCAGTACATTTATAAAATATACCAAGGAAAATTTTAATAATACTTTAATATGTATTTTAATAAGTTATCAGTTAAACATGATATCAGTTATTTTTTTAATGATATCATTTTTGATAATTATGAAATGGTCTACATTTGGGGTTTGCAAAACTTTCTGTACATTTATAAAATATACCAAGGAAAATTTTAATAATACTTTAATATGTATTTTAATAAGTTATCAGTTAAACATGTTATCAGTTAATTTTTTAATGATATCATTTTTGATAATTATGAAATGGTCTACATTTGGGGTTTGCAAAACTTTCAGTACATTTATAAAATATACCAAGGAAAATTTTAATAATACTTTAATATGTATTTTAATAAGTTATCAGTTAAACATGTTATCAGTTAATTTTTTAATGATATCATTTTTGATAATTATGAAATGGTCTACATTTGGGGTTTGCAAAACACTCAGTACATTTATAAAATATACCAAGGAAAATTTTAATAATACTTTAATATGTATCAGTATGTGTACTTTAATAAGTTATCAGTTAAACATGTTATCAGTTAATTTTTTAATGATATCATTTTTGATAATTATGAAATGGTCTACATTTGGGGTTTGCAAAACACTCAGTACATTTATAAAATATACCAAGGAAAATTTTAATAATACTTTAACATGTATTTTAATAAGTTATCAGTTAAACATGTTATCAGTTAATTTTTTAATGATATCATTTTTGATAATTATGAAATGGTCTACATTTATGGTTTGCAAAACACTCAGTACATTTATAAAATATACCAAGGAAAATTTTAATAATAGTTTAAAATAAGTATAAACACGTAAGTAATACACATAGTAATAGTTTATAAGTATACTTTAATAAGTTGTAAAAACATGTTAACAGTTAATTTTTTAATGATATCATTCTTCATAATTATGAAATGGTCTACATTTTTGTTTTGCAAAACACTCAATACATTTAATTGCAATAATTTTAATACCTTCAGCAGGGACTGGAAGCTTAAAAAGATTGTAACTGAATTTAATTAATAAACTTGCTTCTGTCGACTTGATTTGCTTTGCCAAGATTAGAACATTTAGTCGGTTGTGTACACTACTTTTATTTTACAGTCTTTCGTTTTTTAAGCTCTGTCATCTTTAAAATTTTCTCACACATTTTAGTGACATGTACAGGAATATAATAAATTTAAATAGATTCAGTTCTTTTATTAACAAATTAGTTTAGAAATTAAAAACAATTATTTTTTGTCGTACAGTATCTCTTACTAACGCTGCGAATGCCAAATGCCTCCATTGCTGCACAAAATTGTTTATAGTTTAAAATACTTTAGTAAAAGAATATGATAACAGAATTTTGTCTTTTAAAATTGACTGTTATGAAATACATAAATTTTTATAATAATAATTATGTAATAACTCATAGTTTTAGCAAGGATTTTATAATTTTCCAAATAACGGGATCACTTTTCTACACTGTATTGTAAAAAGAAAATTAACTGCCTTATAATTACATTCATGGCCATATTGTGTTTTCATCTCTAAAGGACATGCAAATTTACCAATGCATAACAGAGTAATAAATTCAGAAATCAAGTCAGCAGACTGAGTAATTTTACACTGAACAACAATCTGCGAAATTAGCTTCAACTGAATGTAAAATAGATGCATAGTACAGAGTGGGTGTATTTGCGTTCAAATATGATTTCAATTTTGTAATTATTAGTCTGATGTAGTTGACTGAACTTGACTGGTGGTAATGGTGAACTGAGTGAGAATCGACGAAACACTGGAAACACGGAAATTGCATGTAAATGCACAATATAATGTGACATGTTTATGAATAATAAACGTCTCGACCATATGAAGTGCTTATGCAGTTATGTATACTGAAGCCAAGTTACAGTGCCAAATACGGAAAGAATTGCTATGAGTAAATAGAAATTATTCAGTGTACCCATTTCTTCATACTTTTGAGAGTGGTATATAATAGTAGTTTATAATATACATATATAAAGTATACATATATATATATATATATATAGTGTAATTAAAAAGTAATTAATAAGTGTGTTATATGACAGTGACCAGAAAAAATTACGCAAACGATTAGATCGCTCGTGCTACGAGTATGTTTACGAAATCGCGAAAATGAACCAAAAAGTGATTTGTAATTAAAAGGACGCTTAGCACGAAGTGATAATATCTAACTAGTCGAAAACAGTCCTGGACTTGTCAGATCGCCGTCCAGTATAAATACCACCGGCAATTTTGGTGTGATCTCAGACTCAATATATCTTTTCACAACGTCACGCTGCTGGTCTGCCGACCTATCGAACATCTTTACCACACACACCAAGACTTATGGAGGAAATCTGGACCATCAGAAACAACAAACCGTAGAGGCAGAGAACACAGCATCAGCATAATCATCATCGTCATTAAATTCACAGGATTCAAGGCACACACGCAATGGTAACGTCACCAGTACGCAGGTGATGAATAAACAATTATATTTTTTGTTTGTGAAAGATCTCTTAAAAAGAAACTTATATATGAACAGTAAAGACTTAAAGTTTTAAGTATAATCACTGTACACAACTTTAAATGGTAGTTAGAGAAAATAATTTAATTTAACAAGAAAATTTAAAAAGACTAATCTTCTGTTGTATGTTAAATTTTGGGTGTGTCAGTAAAAATAAATAATAGGTTGGAAGTAAATGTATTTTTTTTTAATTTGTTTATACCAACAATTAGCTTTATTCTTGAGATTTAATATTATTTTTCTTTGTAAATGAGTTGCCTAATATTATTTAAAATTTGAGTCAAATTCAGACACACTGAAATAAAAAGTGTTTAGATAAATTGTTTAACATGTCTGTTTAGCTAGTAAGATTATATGGTTGTTTATTTTTATATGTCATGAACAGTATAAAAGTTTATATTGTATTTTTGAAAACTTATAAAAGATAAAATTTTTTTTTATAATTCGTAATTTTTATATTTGCATATTTTCGATTATTATTAATAAATCATAGAATGATTATTTTGAAACGGTTTTTTAATTAATTATTTCATGTCATCAACATCTCACTCCTCTTTGAAAATTATTTTTTTGTGTAATTTTTTATAATACTTTTAACTTTGCAATATATATACATATATATTTGTGTGTGTGTGTGTGTGTGTGTGTGTGTGTGTGTGTGTGTGTGTGTGTGTGTGTGTGTGTGTGTGTGTGTGTGTGTGTGTGTGTGTGTGTGTGTGTGTGTGTGTGTGTGTGTGTGTGTGTGTGTGTGTGTGTGTGTGTGTGTGTGTGTGTGTGTGTGTGTGTGTGTGTGTTAATTCGGTGTCTAAACCTCCGTTGTTGTTTGTCGTTGCAGTTTTCGCCGTTTAGTCGTCTGTCGCCCATTGATTTTCTTATGCCCTCCAACCATGTTTTCTCGGGTCTTCCTTTCTTTCTGTGCTCTCTAAGTATCCATCTCATTGTTTTCATTGGTAGTCGGTCTTGTCCCATTCTTTGTCCGTACCAGATTAGTTGTTTTTTCTTCAATGCAGTCGATGATTGTCTTTTGTACGCCCATTTATTCGTTGATCATTTCATTTTGTATTCCCTCTAGCCTTGAAGCTCTACCAGCTTGTCTCAAAGTATCCATTTCTGTAGCTTCTAACTTTCTTTTTGCAGGTTTCTTTTTTTATTCTCTGTGTTTTGGATCTGTACATCAACGTGCTTTCAATCATACTATCGTATATTCTTTTCTTCGTTTTTTTTCCAATTTCTGTGCTCCATAGAATCTCATTCAGAGACATAATTATTTGTTTTGCTTTGTTTATCCTTGATTTTATTTATAAATCATCCATTCCTTCTTCATACAATTTTATTTCTAATTATTTGTAGCTGTTTCATTTTTTATACGTTTGTCGTTTATCAGATTAAATCTGTTGTTTCTTCTCCGATACATAGATACTGCATTTCTTTTATATTCATCAGTAATCCCCAGTTTTTATACTCTTTATTCAGTTTTCGTGTCATATGTTCCAGGTCCTCTTCTTCTTTGCACATATTACTTGATCGTCTCCAAACTGCATGTTTATAATATACAATCTTCATTATTACAGGTTTTCCAGGATGTTTACCTGCCTTTTACAACTTGTTCACTTTTTTTATTAAAAGTGAATGTTCTTTTGTTTCTGTGACTTATCTTCTACTACATTAATAGAATCAGATACTTTAGAATTGAATTCTCTGCCAAATATATAGAAAACTAATTTATTTTAAAGCACCTTGATAGACTTTTTTTTTACAAAAATGTTTGAAACTATGATCTTTCAGATTTACTCCTCACGTGTTGTAAGAAAAAATCAATTTAGTATTCACAATTTAGTATTCACAATTTAGTATGCTGTAAACACAAAAACAAAATACCAATGATTTCGTATTAGTGTGTAAAATAAAAAAAAATTATGGAGACGAATTAGAAATTAATTATTGCGTATATTATTAGGTAGTAGGCAAATATTTTTATAAAATAAGCAATCACACCTCTAGCAGTAAACAAAATTTCCACACGGATTTATGGAATAAGTATGTTTGTTCAAAATGAAAGAATTATATTAACAAAAGTCCTCTGTTGCTTACATGCATGTTAGTTTTTATGTTCTCATTAGAATCACTGTAACTGTTGTTAATGAGAAAGAAGGAAATATCGTAAAAGGATTAAAGTATTGCTCGTAAAAGGAGGAAAACTGAGAATTAGAACAACCAAAAAATACGATTTCGAGAAATCGGCCTTATTAAAACATCAAGATTTTAATCTTCATCATCTTCTTAACGGTTTTAGGCTTTAGCGGCCTGTTCCTATTCAACAGTTCACCTTTTCTTAGGCCTACCAACATTTCTTTTGCCTCTAGAGAAATCTTTTGCCATCTTCCGTATTCTACTTTCTTCATATGAATACTGTGTTGAATCCACTTTCTTCTGTATGCTTTAATCCTTCCATTTACTGCAAAAACATCTAAATCACTTCTTATCTCCTCATTTCTTATATGGTCTCGTCTTTTACACGTTTTAACTGGTCTCAGAAATTTCATTTCCGCTGTTTGTATCTTCTGTTCATTTTTTTTCTTTATGACCCAAATTTCAGAAACCATACCATAGTGTGGGTATTGCCATCGTTTTATAAAATTTTCGTTGGGCCTTTCCCCTGACGGTATTAAAATCCACCTAAATAAAAACTTGAAAACCATTCTCTTCGGTGATGTCCAAGCTATATTCTCCACTTCAAAATACGATCTCCAACAAACAATATACATCTTACATAAAAAATAGCAAAAGAATATAACTGTAACATATCTGAATCAAAGACAAAAGTAATGGCCTTTATAGGAGATGAACCGGTTCAGACCAAAATATGCATAGTCAGCACATGCATAGAATAAGTAAGACATTTCAACTATGTTAGACGTAAAATTACTTTATAATCTTTAATTATTTAAAATAAAAATATGATTTTATTTTAGGTGACGCTAATATTTTTTTATTACAACTGTGTACTACCCATCTAGTGTATAACCCATTGGCTATAATCTCCCCATTTAACTAATATCCATCAGATCAAGTGGTTTAGTTCGTCTCAGCCTTCTAGCTGCATTAGTTGTGTACAGCAGTCACCGTATCCCAGGGTGTACATGCTGCAAGACGCGTTGCCCATGCTTCACTGCCTGCTTTCTTATTTCCTCAATAACTAGTTCAATTTTTAAGTCCCTGTGTATGTTGTCGTTTCTTACATACCATTGTGCATCAACAATGCACCGAAGCACCTTGTTTTGAAATGTTTGAATTATATTTATGTTTGATTTCTTGGCACAGCCCCAGAGTTGTATCCCATAGGTCCAGATAGGCTTTAGCACTTGCTTATACAACAGCAATTTATTATGGATAGACAGTTGGGATTGTCTTCCCAAGAGCCAATACATTTTCCTGAACTTTAGATTCAACTCCTGCTTTTTCTTTTTGACGTGCCCCTTCCATTTAAGTTTTGCGTCTAATGTCATTCCTAAATACAAATAAAATGACATACATTTTTCTTTCTGTTTACCCAGAAATTCAAATTTTTGTGATATATTCATTTAATTTTTCACTTTAAATGTATTAAACTCGCTGGCATATTAGAAAGGATAATTAACAACACTGCCTTCCTGGAAAAATATATTTGATGGCATCGCGTTACTGACACCCTTGTAAAAGCGTTGTACATTTCTAGGAATGTTTAAACCAATAAACCACTTGAAGCGTCAGCTTTCGTTGGGAGAGGTTTATATTAATTTCTCAACATAACAAACTGAAACGGTGAAAACAACTACTCAAATTAAACACAAAAAACATTATTAATATGTTAACACGTTTGTCATGCTATTAAATAATTGTACACTATTTTATTAAGATTGTTTTAAAGGCATCCGAAAAGTGCTATCTTTACCACCTTAAATTGGTCACATTTGTGCACACGATTGGGTGACAAAAGTTCCAATCCAAACGTCCCAAGACAAAAGTTCCAATTCGAAAGTTCCAATTTTAATTTTACTAATTGCACAAAGTTCCATTAGTATAAAGTTTCAAAAGTACAAAATTTCTAAATAAATTTAAAAATGTAAATAATAGCCTATAGCTATTATAGGTAATCTATGTTTGTATCATTTTCAACGATTCTTGATGTCGCTGAACAATGTTGAAATTCTTTCTTCAAAATTTCGTCGACGAGCTGACGTTGGAATGTTTTATTTTTTGTCCTAGACTGAGTTGTCGTATCATGCTTTCTGTGTTACCTTGTTCATATTGTACCTCGTTCAGAAAATTACATAAGCTTTGGATGGCACCGTCCCACCACTACCTGAAAGCGATTATGCCACCCATCAGAATTGGTTCGTGCCATTCTTTAAAGAACAGCATCATATTGATTTCACAGTTCTGGGGCATAACGTACACTTTCCTCCAAGGACGTTAATGATAAAAATTAGCTCTGTATACTACACTTTAATAAAAGAATTTTTTACATGACAATTCCCAAGTGAGGAAAAATTTGTTTTATAAAACTTTTTTTTTAATAAAAGAAATTATATTTCAAATTATATAATTTATTTGTAAACAAAAGTATTGAAACTTTCCTATATTAAAGTGTGAACTAGAATTCATAGAAACTGTGGTAAAATTTTATTAATATATTTTCAGTAGTTCCTGAGAAAAATGTGAACTAATTTGGAAAACATAGTTTTGGGGAAATCGCGTTCACATTAAAGATTTTTAATGTAATAGTGAAACAAACTTTTTATTGTGCACTTAAAGTTTTAACCTAAAACCTGCCGGCTCAATAACTTGGTTTATTTCATGGCCGGCTCTAATAGAAGGCCGGAACGTTAAACGTGGCAACGTTGCGTCTAAGCCCTATAAGCATAGTGTAATAAAATAGCTAAAGTGAACATGTTATGTATTGATTTAATTTCATATAGCATTAATACAATCATGAGTAGGCCTATGTATAGCTAAATCTAAATTATAGGTCTGTGCGCACTTAGTACGGTATGTTTAAGTTGAAAAAATTACTGAATTAGTGTTAGGCCTATGAATTAATTTTGTTCAAATTATTAAATTCGTATTATATGAATGAGTTAATGATTATATTACTTAAATATTATGACCGTATTTTACATAATAAACTTTTAATTTACAAAAAGTACTTACTTACTTACTAGCCAACGCCCACCCTTGGCTGTTGGGCCATTAGGCGGCGCGCTGTCCAGTAGAGACGTGAGAGTCTTGCCGTATCATCTTTGTCTTGGATTTGCGTGTTTGAGAGCAAGGCTGGACATGTAATTAGGTGATCCGCATTTACGGAAGCGTATCCACAGAGAACACATTCAGGAGACGACAACACGCCGATGCGGTGCAGGTGGGAGGTCAGGTAGTCATGACCGGTTGTAGTTCTAAAAATAGCAACACTAGTTGCTCGGCGTAAGTTCTGTTGATGGGGCCGTCCGTAACCAATGTTGCCCAACTTTTTCCCACACAGGCACTTAATTGTTTTTCTTTTAGCCATAGGCTTATTGAGCAGTTTATTCTTGCTTTCGCAGATGCATATGAGCTGGGGGTCTCCGGCTGAGGCAGTGCTGCGGCCATTTTGGCGAGGATGTCGGCTTTTTCATTTCCCATGATGTTGACATGGCTGGGTACCCATTGCAGTTTAATCTGCCAGGCTAATTGTACAAGGTTCTGCAGTTCTCGCCTACACTCAATTGTCAGGGAGCAGTTTGTGTCACCATTTGAGGTCACGTTTTGAATCGCTGCAGTTGAGTCTATGAGGAAGACGGCCTTGTCAGGTGGTGAGATCTTGGCAAGCTCAATAGATGCTGCTTTTATGGCTGCTACCTCTCCGTCATAGTCGCTTAGGCGGCCTACTACAGCGAGGTGGCCTTCAAATAGAGAACTGTAGAAACCAATTTGCAAAAAGTGAAGAATTATAAAACTGCTGTTAACCGGAAATTAAAAATGACGCTATTTCATTATCGAAATACATCAATTAAAAGATTGACTAGTCGGCCTCAAAATATCAGCTCGTTCCAGTGTTGCCACGTTTAATGTACCGGCCTTCTACTAGAGCCGACCACTGTTTTCTGCATCCTCTTCACAATCCTCGAGCTTGCTCTTAGCCTGTTGTTTCTTCTGATCGCTCGGCAATTTTCCCTTTAATTCCACAGTTGCTCGAGTTGAGTTCTGTAATCGTCCTTTACCCATGTCTTTCATTGCATTTACTGTGTTTTTGCCAATAATCATGCCCAGTCTTTGAAACACAATGTAGTTAATAACCTGTTCATTATTGAATATATCAATTGCATCATATACTCCAAACTCTATAGTTTTAGTGAAAAGAAAACAAGTTTTTGAAAGCCTCTCCCAGATCATATTGTTGACACTCTCCAGACCTCACGATCTGGCAATTAATATAAGTCCTAAGTATGAATCAGTTAACGGCGTCAAAACGAAGCTTGTCTGTAAAACTCTCTCAACTATATTTATCATACACATATTAAGTTAACGCCTGAAAACAAATACTGGAATAACAATCGATGTCTGAAGCGTAGTATATTATATATATAGCAACAGTACAAATGTATAGGGTACTGTGCGTTGCACAAATTAATGAAGATAATTAATTGAATTAAATAAACAATTCTTATTCTTAGTAATAATAATTCATCTTTCAATCTGAACTGTAAAAGGAACGACCAAATTTCATGCTGGGACAGGTTAATCACGCCGCACAGCTGTGTCTGTGTGTACACATGTATTATATCTTCTTTTTCGGAAGATATAGCGAATAAGGTTTATCACACGCGCACGCGCGCACAATTTCACACACAAAGTATATGACATAAAAGAACAAATTTTATAAAGAATTTGGTATAACCTAAGTCCTTATCCATCACTAAGTACATAACTAATAGCTAATTGACCAAAAATTGTATAAATCCATTTGAAGAATGTTAATGTCCGTCATCCATGCTCAGATACTCTTAATATAGCTCATCATCCTGTGTTTTGTTGCAATATATATATATATATATATATATATATATTACATTTAATATTTATAACTAAATTTACTTCAAGATGTTATTTTTCCTTATTTGGAACAAGTTTCGAGAGCTCCCGTGCTCTCTTCTTCAGCCTTCGCGATCTTGTGTCTGGTGAAGTATTTGTGTGTTGGCCGCTGGATGCTATTAAGGTTGTTTGTTGGTCTTTGGTATTTTAAAGTTGTATTATTGTGTGTGATTGTGGTATATGTATTTGTATTTTGTGTATTTTCGATGTTGAGTGCTCTGAATATTGTGTCATGTTTTGTATTGATTTGTATTTGTTCTGGTATTAGTTTGTTTTGTGTTTTATGTTTGTATATTTGTAAATTTTACCAAATGTTCATTATGGTGTCTTTGTGTGGTATATGTTTTATTAGTGACACATTGGTTATGTCTGGGAATTCATGTCCAGTGTTTATTGCATGTGTGGCTAAATTGGATTTATATATTTCTGGTTTTTTGTATGCGTTTAGGTGTTCAAAGTAACGTTTTTTCAGCTGTTTTTTTGTTTGTCCTATGTAACATTTATTGCAATCTAGGCATTCAATTTTGTATATGCCGTTAGTTGTTGTATTATCTTTGTTGTGTGAGCTATTTAGATTTTGTAATTTATTTTTATTAGTTTTGTAAGCTATTTTTATATCTGTGTTTTTAAATAGTTTTGTTAGTTTTGTCATTTTATTATTTATGTATGTGAATGTGGCCCATTTTTTGTTGTTGTTATTATTTATGTGTTGTTCAATTTGATTAATTCATAATTGATCAGTTCTTATTTTATATTTGATTTTATTTTCTATTTTGTTTACAGTATTTTTATTGTATCCATTTTCATAACCAATTTGGTATATTATATTTCTTTCTTTGTCAGTTTCTTGTTTGTTTAGGGGTATTTTGTACATTATGTTAAATAACGAATAAAATGCTGCCATTTTATGTTGTGGTGGGTGGTCAGAATGGTTAGGTATAATGATGTTAGTGGAAGTTGGTTTTCTATATATTGCATATTGTATGTGTTTGTTGTATCTTGTGATGGTTATGTCTAAATAGTTGATTTTGTTATGTTTTTCTTTTTCTTCTGTGAATTGTATTTTGGGATGTATGTTATTGATTTGTTTCAGTATGTTCTCTGCATTTGTGTTTTTGTTATTTGATACATATAGTCCATCATCTACATATCTTATCCATATGCCATCTGGGTCATTATAACATGATCATAAAAATACATGACATAAAAACAGATAGATGGATAAAGAAAGACAGTAAGAGAGGGAGACGTTTCTTGTCTAGTGTTAACATTGGCACACAGCTCATTACACTACATTACATTGTATCACTCTAATCAGTAAGAAGTGTATTACGTCTCTTGTGTATTACGCTGCAGCAGCGACGTGAACACTGCTTGATGGCAAACAGGGGGATTGTGCACTGACATTGTCACGTTTGTACATTGACATTGACACCAAACCACGAGCTACACAACGTCTCCTAAAGGGATCACAAACTGCTCCATTTCCTGATGCCCTCTGGGGAACGTTGAAACAGTTGCAGTACTCACATATTGCGTTGTCATGCTTGTGTTTGTAAGTTTTGTCCATTAGTTATATTGATTCACCATTATAGAACGTTCTGCATGTTGCTCGGCTATGCCAGCAGGGCCCAGCTGTAATGTGTGTGTGCGTATGTTACACTTTGAGGTACAAAGGGGGTGTGACGCGAACATAACCTTTCACAGAAGAAAAATCCACCAGCCTCTCCACAACAACTCTACTCTCACCTACAGGACGGTGGACCCTGTTACGCCGTGCAATCCACTCCAAGGTTGTGGTAACCAATCCTTTCGGCGGAGTGGATCGGTAAGCGAACGAGAGATGGGGGTTCTGCCAAGGCAGTCTCTGTAGGTATCATGGATCCGGCAGGATGGTGCACATCGGCAGCAGGATGTGCATCTAGTGTGGAGGCGGAGGAGCCAATACAGTAGCCCAACGGCTGCACGCGTTGGCTAAGTTAGTCTACTGTGACCGGGCAGAGAGAGCTCGTCAGCTGAGGTGAAAGCAACTCTCTAGGGGAAGAGCGCCCCGAAATCAAGTTCCTGGTCCTCCAGGTTGGGGGTTGGATCGGAGAATTCACATATCCCATCTGTGAAGGTCTTTTGTGTGCAGAAACCTACCAGTTTCACAGCTAGTCAGTTTTTACAAATATGAACGTGATGGCTAGCAACTAGCGGAGGCCTGCTAAAGGAGGTCTCGACTGGGTTGACGCGCCGCTGAAGAAGAAGTACGTGATTCTTAACACGCGAGACAGTGTTACGTAACGCAAAACGTTGTCATGCGTTCGATATTGTCGTTCTACAAGCTTTACGACTAACCCTGCCGGTGTGTATTTCTGCCAATACCGCCCTGAAGTATCCTCTACAATTTTCAAGTGTTTGTTAAGCACGCATATTATGGAACCCTGCACACTATAAATAGCCCATACCAGCCGCTTGGTTTTCAGTTTGTTCGGGCGAGTACACAGTGAGATTAAGTGGCGATTTATTCAAGTCAGGTTAGAAGTATTGCGGCGAAGCGTTCTTATGTTATTGTGGTGCGTGACTCTATTAGTTGATATTATTATTGCGTGTGGACAAATTTGATTAGAATTATTGTACGAGTACAATCTTGTTGAATAATGTGTTGATTACAAACTGTTAATTGTGATACAATTAAAGCAGGTTTTCAGTGACTTCATTGGTTCCTTGTTTTCTGTTTACCACTATACCATACGACGATCAAGGAGACCGTCGTAACAACATCACAGTATTGTCACTATCAGCATGTTTAAGACAAACGGTATCTCATATTGCCTGACGCTCTGTCTTGACAGTCATTGAGCAATACTTTTAGTCCAAACACTATTTATAATATGCAACATTTTGAATTGTTGTATGTCATCATCATCATCATTATCTTCTTCTTCAAGAAGTAAACCAAGGATGGTTTGTTCCGGTCTCAAACAGTCAAGAGTCCAGAGCTGGTCATTCCAGCGCTTCCTCGGACGTCCCACACTTCTCCGTCTCTTTGGCTTAGGATGCTTTCCTAACTTAGAGATGTGTTTCCTGCAGAGGGGCAGGATTTCTTCTCTCACGGTTGGAACTCTGAGGTTGTATAGAATCTTGCAGACAAATCATGAAGCGTCGAATATTGATCTTAATGTTTTGGACTGAAAGCGCTGTATAATCTCGATATTACTCGTACTGGCAGTGCCTTAAAGTTGAATGCCGTCCGTCCATACCGGTTCAAGAACTGCATGACATATTAAAAGTTTGTTGACAAGTCTTAACCACGGTTTCCTGCTAGTAGATATTTCTGACCTTAAGATTAAGTTGCGTCTTCTTATAGGTTATGTGTTTCTTCCACGCTAGTCACAAAAAATATGAGAGTAGATGAAGTGTTCTGCTGTCCAACAAAGCAAAAAGTTATAAAAAAAATAAGGAGTAAAATCTTGTTTTCACAGGACTGTTAGTACGCACAGAATAATACCGTTTGTCTGTATTCATAGCAAGAGAAAAAATGAGGCTGGTTGAATAGATGTAATGGAAGCCAAAATAAGATGCAAGGTTAGTAGATCAACAGGATGATCAAAAATGACTTAAAACGGGTACGAGATATGACTGTTACAAGACTGAGGAGATGGAATAAAAAATGATAAACAGATTTATTAGAGAGTCACGGTTATAAAAGGTACAAACAAGTTGGCCACTGACACTGCTTTCAAAATTGTAAGATTTTGAAAGTATAGCTAAGAGTAAGTAGAAAATGTAGAGTCAAATAGTACGTAATAACAATTTTTTTTATGTACAGGGGGACAAGTGCTTTATGCACCGTCAGAGGAGATCGTGCTTTCCCTAGTGAGTGCGGCTCTCACCGACTAAACAAACCCAACTCTAATTCAGGCATTCGTATCCATCTTGAAAACACTTAGCATATTACTTCAAGATGAAGCCTATTGCGCCCTTATCGGGCTCCTTGTAGTTGTTCCTCATCTTCTACTGCCCGTTGGGTGTAAGTTGGGCTCTTTTTGTAGGACCCGCTGATTATATGCATCCCATTCCGTCTTACCACGAAGCATAAGCGCAACTACGTTCTCGGGCCTGAACTCCACTACCTCCATTTCCAGTACCAGCCTCTGTCTTGCAAATTTGCAGCACTTTAAAAATGTGTGCAAGGCATCGTCATGGGTAGAGCCACCGTATTGGCATGCTAAAATAATAATAATAATAATAATAATAATATTGTTACCATGCTAGAATATAAAATTTGGTTATATGACAAGTAGAATTATACTTGCAAAATATAATTCTAATTTATAAGTAAAGAAATTTATAGACTTCTCCGGTTGTCTACATAATATGCGACAAATGCACAAAAACTACAAATACATAACGATTTTAATTGGAGTATATCACTATATAAAATTTCTCAGAATATTATTAAAAGGTAGAATCGACAGCTACTGTTACTGTCAAATATTTACATATAAATCCTCAAAACTTGTTTGAATTGAACAGAGAAAAGTTAAAAACAATTTTGAAATACTGAAAATTCAGTTCGTGGAATTAAGGGATTACACAACTTAAAACAAGCGCTTTTAGGTTGAAGTGGATTAAACATTTTCTTTACAAAAATAAAATAAGCTCTTAACGTAGATAGTAAAGCGATTAGAAGGCTTAATTTTTATTTTGTAGCCAGAACAACTTGTGAAATAAAACCCATTAGTAACACGTGATTATTCTGCATCATAATATATTTTTATTCGGTCTTTTATTATAATTTGTCAACATAAAATTACACTTTCGGTTAACCAGATTTACGCTTGACATACATACGAGGGGCAGTTGAAAAGTTCGCGGAGCGACATCTATAGCTCAGTTGTAGAACTAAAATCTTTCGTGTGCTGGAAGTCAAACATTTCTTGCGAACACCTGTTAATTTCTAAATATATCTGTCAGTTTGTTCACATTTTACCAGATTTTGGAAATTTTCCTGTCACTCTTGTTTTTAAAATGCACAAAATCAAACATCGTGTTGTGATGAATTCTCTGTTAAAAACGTTTTAGCGCCAATGAAAAATCAAAACAAAATTGTAAATGTGTTAGGGGCTGCTTTGCCTTCACAAACAACGGTACGTGGGGCACAAGCACTAAAGACTATCCCAGCAGTGACGTCCAAAAGGGCACTATTGATAACATTTCATAGGGTGTTGAAAGACCGCAGATTGAGGAGTGGATGACATTGCTGAAATCATAGGCATCTTCATATGAGCGTGTGCATCATACTTTAACTCAAGAACTCGGTGTGAAAAAGCATTGTAAAAGATGGCTGCCACATTTGGAGTTGTTGCAATTTTTAGGCGTCCATTGGGACCACGTTTTCAATTCTCGTACGGCCACGATTAAACGCAAGTGCCTACTTACAAACTATTGGTTTTAAAGTTGCAGCATCTCCTGATACATTTACAATTTTGTTTTAAATTTACGTTGGCGCTAAACAATTTTTAACAAAGAATCACACCACGATGTTCGATTTTGTCCGCTTTTCGAAACGCGTATGCCACGTCAATTTTAAACAGCTTCTAAACAATGAATAAATTGATAGATTAGGAAATTAACAGGAGTTTACATAAAACACAGATCTTGCGGCACACAAAAATGTTGCGCGAAGCTACAGATGTTAAAATAAGGTTGAACTTATGCAACGTATTCACAATTTTTTGTCTTCTTAATTCAGTCCACCGCCTATCTTTTGCAGCCATATTAACGCTACTTTCCATCTTTAGCGTCATGCGCAACTCAATCCTGCCGTGGCTGTTTTCTAGTTTGAGTTTTACACTCCCGTATCATGCGCTCCGATCACCATGTGGCTCTCCGCACATTATATTCGCCCACAGCCACACTTTCTCTCATTCTACTCGGCTGCTCCACCTTTTCGGTCTCCATCTTCTCGGTCTCCACTTTCTCCGTCTATACCTTCTCCGTTTATACCTTCTCCGCCTCCACCTTCTCCGTCTATACCTTCTTCGTCTCCACCTTCTCCGTCTATACCTTTCCGTCTCCATCTTCTCCGTCTTCACCTTCTCCGTCTCCACCTTCTCCCTCTCCACCTTCTCCCTCACCACCTTCTCCGTCTCCACCTTCTCGGTCTCCACCTTCTCCGTCGCCACCTTCTCCGTCTCAAACTTCTCCGTCTCCTGCCCGCACTGGCGTGCGTCTCCAAATACCGCGTACCATACAGGATGAAGGGGGCTCTTCCTCAAAACAACCTGGGACGTGTCCAACACAAAATCAAATTTCTCTCAGTATTCTTCAATCTTGGACTTTGAATAAAGCCACAACTAAAAAAATTGGAACCTTTCGAAATGTAGCTTTACCGTAGAATAATGAGCATTTTATGGACAGCACATATAACTAATGTTGACGTTCTTAGAAAGACGACGGAAGATAGGGAAGTTATTAACACAGTGAAGATAAGAAAGCTTCAGTATCTAGGACTTCTCATGAGAAATGAACAGAGATTTTACTTATTGTAGTCCATACCACAGGCAAATGTACTTGGAAAGAGAGGAGTTGGGCGACCGAGAATCTCATGACTGAGAAATTTAGGGACCCGGTTTGGCACGAATACAGCTGACTTATTGCGTGCAGCAGTACATAAAGCTAAAATAGTCTATGATATCCAACATCCGAAACGGATAAGAACTCTGGGAAGAAGAAGTCTTCAATGCAACTCCATGACGCTAACGTTTCTGTTTACGAGGCGCTCTTTATAAACAACACAGAGTAAAAGAGAGGGGGAGAGAGACAGACAGACAGACAGAAACACAGAAACTACGTGTTAAAGGGCGGTAAACTGACAGAGAATTGTATCAGTACACAGAGAACACACTGCATTACAAACACACACACATAAACTAAATATAGAACACAAAACACAGTAAAACGTGCCCAACATTCTTCTCTCTCTCCGTCTCCCTCTCTCTCTCTCTCTCTCTCTCTCTCTCTCTCTCTCTCTCTCTCTCTCTCTCTCTCTTTCACAGCCGACGGTCCTAAGCTTGGACACAAATTAGTCAGCCTATATTGTTGCAGTTGTATCTCTTCCACGTAATCCATTCTGTGCACAGCTGACTGACCGACATTAAATTAATTAAATCAGCTGATGCTGGGGCCATATTGTTGCGCACACGTGTTGTTGCGAGATGTGCTGACTATACGCGTCAGACAATTCAATTATCCTTAACTAAAAATGAACTTTTTTCATGTGAAAAACTTACTATTTCATCGGACGCGTTTCGGCTTAGTATCCGCCTTCTTCAGCTTTGGTAACAGACTGCCAGCATTTTGTAACGGTTGTGTGGAAGGTGAAGTGGGGGTGGTGTGTGGCGGAAGGGGATTGGCGCGGGGATTTCAATTTATTGTTTGTTTTCTGTATAATTGTGTCAAAAAGTGTATGTGATTTATATTGTAATTGATCGTTGAGTATGTTGTTTGGTTGTGTTGTGTGGTGTTTATATATTTCATATTGTTCAGTTGTGTTGAGTTTTTGACCTTTGGGTATGTAATGTAGAATTTCAAGATTAGTGTCTATGTTGGTGTAACTGTGGTTTTCTGTGTGTATGTGTGTGGCAAATGCAGAGTGTATATTGTTGTTGGTTAAAGCTTTTAAGTGTTCAGAATAACGTGATGAAAAAGATCTTCCCGTCTGGCCTATGTAGAAACTATTGCAGTCATTACAATTTAATTTGTAAACACCTGTTTTGTTATATTTGTCTATGTCTGTGTTTGTATTACTGATGTGTTTTTTGATGGTATTGGTTGTTCTGAATGCTATTTTGTATTTGTGTTTTCTGAATGTATTGGCGATTTTGTGTGTGTATGAGTTGTGGTATGTGAGTGTGATGTACTTCAATTATGTAGGTCAGTAGTGTGCCTGCTGTCTGTTTCAAGGCGTAGTATTAGTGAAATTGCATATTAGCATGCAAATGTGCATCGAAAACAATGTTCCGGACAGTAAAATTTTCCCGGTCATAATATTTTTCTTCATTTTCTCTCTGTCTGTGTAAATTACAGCTTCTTTTAAAAAGATATATCCTTATAATTGCTAAATTTTACCACAAGCAAGAATTTGTGTGGTCCTTCAGTATAATTATGTTCCCGGCTGTAGTCCTCTTTTCGTAGATCCAAAGGTTTCGACTGTAGCTGAGAAAGTCATCCTCAGCGGTCTTCTGTTCTGTTCCTCTGGCGATTAAATGACAAATTTTTTTCTTAAATTTTTCGAGACTGGCCTTCATTAGGTCCAGACTCAGGCTGTTGTGGGGCAATCCCCCTTGAGCCGTATGGATAGGAGAGTTGGTTGGTTGGTTCCGCACGCCAGCGCTGACCGCCCGTTGAGAAGATGGAGGTACCTGAAAGTAAAGAGAATGTGTCTGAGTTGACGATGGTGTGGCAGAATCTAGGGAGGGTGAAGGGAAGTGTTTTAGTGCCAAACTTCAAGACATAGGCGACCAGAGACGAGGAGCGTGTGACGCTGAAGATGGTGGGAAACGTCGTAATGGCGACAAGGGATCAGCGTGGGACAGGTTTTGTAGGTTTTATATTAGATATTTCTGTTTTGTGGGAAATAATTATTTTATTTTATTATTTCGTAATAGAAATAGATGATGTTTGTGGACGGGACAGAGAAGTTGTGTACAGTTTAGTTTATTTTATTTTATTCAGGTTTTCGATGCCAGTTTAACTCATTAGTCGTGTCCAGGAGCCCTCCTGATGCGAGTCCTTCTTCATCGATTTTTGGGTGGACGCTCATCCGCAAGAGCCAGGAGGCGGTTGATGAGGAAGTGGGGGTGCTGGGTACTTTGTACTGGGCTATTGATGGGAGTGGCGATGGATTGTATTGCTCTGCGGGTTTTGGCTGTTGTTGCGTATTTCCCTCCAACTGTCGCAATCATATAGCCGTCTGGGTCCGGGCGGCTATCTGATTGGCCGAGAGCTTGGCCAATCCCGTTGCTCGCCTGTGTCGACAACAGAGTTAGACGTTATATCCTAGGTAGCGGTCGGAGAACCTCTGACTGCCGGATACCAGAACTTATTCAGCCTCAAGAACTCTTCCTTCGCTGTTATTGTGATCTAAGGTTTGGGTTCTAAGCTATCTCCTCATATTTTGATAGTAATTATTGCGTGCTAATAACAGAAGTTACTATTGCCATTACAATATTCTTAAACTAACCAATATGATTTTCAAAAGTAGAAAGACATTTTTATTCTGTACTTATGGCTTTTACGGGCGGCGTCAACAAACTAACTTAATCTCCAGGCTATTGAGCCGTGGTCTACCCCTGTTGGTAACAAACTGAATCTCCAGTCTACTGGGCCGTGGTCTACTCCTGTTGGTAACAAACTGACTAATCTCCAGTCTACTGGGCCGTGGTCTACTCCTGTTGGTAACAAACTGACTAATCTCCAGTCTACTGGGCCATGGTCTACCCCTGTTGGTAACAAACTGAATCTCCAGTCTACTGGGCCGTGGTCTACTCCTGTTGGTAACAAACTGACTAATCTCCAGTCTACTGGGCCGTGGTCTACTCCTGTTGGTAACAAACTGACTAATCTCCAGTCTACTGGGCCATGGTCTACCCCTGTTGGTAACAAACTGAATCTCCAGTCTACTGGGCCGTGGTCTACTCCTGTTGGTAACAAACTGACTAATCTCCAGTCTACTGGGCCGTGGTCTACTCCTGTTGGTAACAAACTAGCTAATCTCCAGGCTATTGGGCAATGGTCCACTCCTGTTGGTAACAAACTGACTAATCTCCAGGCTATTGGGCCATGGTCCACTCCTGTTGGTAACAAACTGACTGATCTCCAGTCTATTGGGCCGTGGTCGACTCCTGTTGGTAACAAACTGACTAATGTCCAGGCTATTGGGCCATGGTCCACTCCTGATGGTAGCAAACTGACTGATCCCCAGGCTATTGGGCCGTGGTCCACTCATGTTGGTAACAAACTGACTGATTTCCAGTCTATTGGGCCGTGGTCCACTCCTGTTTTTAACAAAATGACAAATCTCCAGGATAATGGGCCGTGGTCCACTCCTGTTGGTAACAATCTGACTGATCTCCAAGCTATTGGGCCATAGTCCACTACTGTTGGAAACAAAATGACTAATCTCCAGTCTATTGGGCCGTGGTCTACTCCTGTTGGTAACAAACTGACTGATCTCCAGTCTATTGGGCCGTGGTCCACTCCTGTTGGTAACAAACTTACTGATCTCCAGGCTATTGGGCCGTGGTCCACTCCTCTTGGTAACAAACTGACTGACCTCCAGGCTGTTGGGCCGTGGTCCACTCCTGTTGTTAACAAAATGACAAATCTCCAGGATAATGGGCCGTGGTCCACTCCTGTTGGTAACAATCTGACTGATCTCCAGGCTGTTGGACCGTGGTCCACTTCTGTTGTTTTTAACAGACTTTCGGCCTTTCCTCTGGAAGCCATCTTCAGTATACAAAAATGATTCACCAACTCACACAATCTTCGTCAGTTAACCACAGTTGATGGCACACTCTTCTGTCACGATACTGTGGTTAACTGACTAACAGTCGGTAGGCTACTGCTCACTGAAAAGTGTCTGGACTCCAGAGTAAAAGCTGAAACGTTATTAGTAACAACAGGAGTAAAACATGGCCCAATTGCCCGGTGTTTAATCAGTTTTTTCCAAAGATGTTTTTAAATTGGTCATTTTGAATCAAAGTGTTAAATACGAATCTACATGCACGTAAACATAATATGTTATAAACGGTGCAAAGAAGTTCTTAATAAACAAAGTTCTTATTACAAACGAGATGTTCTGTCAGTTATTTGCATAAAGAGGGCTTTAAAAAAAGCTTATAGCACGTCAACTGAACTTATTGCAATTAAGCATATAATATTAAAATCTGATTAAACGAAAAGAGAAAAGAAGCTTTTAGAACGTCACAATTCAGAAACTTCCCATAACAAAGAAAAAGATGTGAACACAAAAAAAATAAGTAAACTCGTGTCACGTAAGTACTAATAAAACAGAAAATAATAACATTTTTTCTGTGAAGAGCATTTCTAATGCTACAAGTGAAAAGAAATGCTTATTGAAATATTAAATTACCTAAAGAAATCCAATTTTGATTCCTGTCAATATAACAGTTGAAATCGTTTGTTTGGTAAAATATTGAGAGATTAGTGGCAAAACTACCCAAATCCAAGTTTTAATAATGTTTTAAGATGTCTCAAAATAAAATTATTAATGCATTTTTCTGTTTCTTTTTATTTATGAACAGCTATGTAGTCAATAAAATAAAATCGATTACTAATTAAAATATACTTGCAAATCAGTATTATGATTTCTCATTGCACTTAAAAACCTTTAATTTCAGTTTTCCATAAATTCACGTGAGTAGATTTTGGTAAGTTTCGCAACAACCCTACGACATCGTTAAATCCACACGCTGATAGTTTCTCCTCTTACGCCTCATGTAAAACCCTAATTTACCTAGATTCTATATTTTCATTGTGTGTTGTCTCCAAGTTGCATTCATTAATTGAGAATAGGTAGATACCTGATTATATTTTCCTTCATGCAAATTCGGTAGTTAGGTTCGACGCGATCCGGGCTCACAGTCTCATCTTCAGGAGAAAATCACTCAAGACGAGCTCGTCTTTATTTTCTCTTTCAATTACACTTTTATTTTCTGGACGACGCGCATTGTGTTTTTGCGCAATATGAGTATAGGCCTATAATGAATTCAGTTGTTTTTATGTGCGTGTTAATTGTTTTGTACTGACGAGCTCGCCTCGAGTGATTTTCTCCTGAAGATGGGACGCCACCTTTCTCATCATTATCATCATCCTCAAGGTTTAAACCAAGAGTGGTTTGTTCCGGTCTCAAATGGGCAATTATTACAGCTGGTAACTCCAGCGCTTCCTCGGACGTCCCACACCTCTCCGTCCCCTCGTCTTATAGTTCAATAGTTGTTTGGGGATGCGGTAGTCATCCATTCGGCAAAGATGTTCCCACCAATTCAGCCGATACTGGACAATCCTGTCGAGTATACTGATAATATTCAGCTCCTGCCGTATATTTGTGTTTCTTCTAGGATCATGGACAGTATACCCTGCCACGTGCCTGAGAAATCTCATTTCAGCCGCTTGGATGCGACTGGCCTGGCCTTTCGTTAAAGTCCAATTCTGAGACCCATAAAGAAGTGTGGGAGGGGCCATCACCTTGTAGAATTTTAGGCGTTTCTTTACTTGCTGACTTAAGGGTTCGCCTGTTGGTCCCCCACAGAAGGTTGAACTTATGCAACTTGTTCACCACGTCGTTGCTTGCGTTATAAGACACACTGTAGCCCACGTATTAAAAACTGCTAACTTGTTCCAGACAGTACCGTCTACAACAATTTTTGCCCGTACGGGATCAGTTCCACAAACCGCCGTCACCTTGGTTTTAATTGTGGATATCTACAATCCAGTGTCTCTGCATATTCCATTTAACAAATGTATTCCCATATCTACCTATTATCAATTCTATGTTTTGTTTGTAAGTAGTAAGCTTTTACATAAGTCATCAGGTAAAACTGTTAAGATTAATTGTGCATATAGGATACTGTATTGTTACGACGGTCTACTCGATCGTCGTAGGTACAGTGGAAACAAAAATACAAGTCACCAATCACCAGCTTTAATTTTTACAGTTAAACAGTTCGTAATTAACAACACAGTCTACTACAACAAATCAAATATAAATTGTTCACACGCAATAAAATGTCACTAATATTAAACACAATTGTATTACAATTATACAGCCCAATTATAAAACGCAACACTTCACTAATAACCACTTGAACGTACACAGTAATGTCGCCCGATAATAACTCTCGAACTGAACTGTAAACATATCGCTGCTATACTGACTTGAGCGTCCCTCAGTAATTGTATTTATAGCCGCCGAAAATCTAGACGATTCATAATTGCGTCTTAGCGTCCGTATGAACTACGTAATTAACTGCGGCCTTGACACAGTTGGCTTGGCTGGCGGCATCGAGAAGACTCTCGCAAATGCGTCTACAAGCACGTACGCCACACACACACAGTAGAGCGAGATTCTTCTGGCACATTCGACAAACACGTAGATTGTTCTGTGATGTCGTAACACTATGTTACTGTACACGCGCGCACACACACACACACACACACAAAGTCTGATTGTAACTGCAAAACTGGACTGTAAAATTCATGAGGTTCTTTAGAAAATTAAAAACCATCAGATTATAATCCGTATTTTAGACTTTCACGGCGGGCGTAATAATTATTATAATTACTATCCGGTCTCTAAGGTCGTGGTCTTCCATTCTATTCAAGTCAAAAGTTGTTAACTCAAACACACGTTTCGGTCATTGTCACAGTACTGTGTTTGTATTGAGCCTACACTTTGTCGGTGCATCAAGTCCTTATTACACTGAAGATGGACTCCAGAAGTGGGACCGAAACGTCTGTTCGATCTAACACTTTTCGACAAGAAGGCAATAAAAGACCACGAACTTAGAGACCGGATAGTAGTTTTAGTAATTATGAAAAATTTTAAATTTATTTAGTAATCACTTTCAATTTTTATTTCTTTTATGAAATTGCTAACTGCTACAATTTTTATTGTTTAGACAAAGCTTTTCGTCATCACTGACATCATCAGGTCTTAGACAACCTTTTATGAAATTGCTAACTGCTACAATTTGTATTGTTTAGACAAAGCTTTTCGTCATCACTGACATCATCAGGTCTTAAACAACATCAACAGGTGTTGTTTAAGACCTGATGATGTCAGTGATGACGAAAAGCTTTGTCTAAACAATAAAAATTGTAGCAGTTAGCAATTTCGTAAAAGAAATAGAAGGATGGCTGCTAACTCAAATAATACGAAGAATAATCACTTTTAGCAACCAAAATTTTGTAAATTCTGTAAGAAACCTAAAAATGCTGAATACAATACGACTTTGTGAATTATGCAATCATATTATTGTCCTCACGCTTTCACGGCCGGTGTCAGTTGTAAGATTAAAGATATCCGGGCTGTTTGGCCGTGGTCCATGGTTTATTTCCAAAGCAAACGTTTCGGCAGCTCCAATGGCTGCCATCATCAGTGGAATAAAATTCTGAACGTCTGGTGTTCACGCACTAACACCACAGCCTATACCACAGTACTGTGGGCCTGTACGTGAACACCCGACGTTCAGGATTTTTATTCCACTGATGATGGCAACCGTTGGAGCTGCCGAAACGTTTGGTTTGAAAATAAACCATGGACCACGGCCAAACAGCCCGGATATCTTTAATCATGCAACCATATTGTTACGATGGTCTACAGATCGTCGTATGGTACAGTGGAAAACAAAATACAAAACATCAATTAAGTCACTAGTCACCAGCTTTAATTATCACAGTTAAACAGTTTATAATCAACAAGATAGCCACTTACAACAAATCAAATAAAAACTGTTCAACGTAATAACAATGTCAACTAATATAGTTTCGCACAATTATAAAACACATAAAACTTCGCCACAATACTTTGGACCTCACTGGAATGAATCGACACATATACTGAACTGACTACCGCTGCATGCCTGTATTTATACCCCGCTGATTTCCAAGAATAATTTGTCACCTTGAATGACCTGAAAGGCGCTCTCGAGAATACACTAGAAACAGTGTCCTTGAACACACTGTGCTGACCGGTACGGTCTGGAATAGACTCGATCTGGAGTTGACGCGTAATTGTCTTTCATCTCAAAGTAGCAGCAATAGAGTATGTACGCACGCACACATTACAGCTGGCATAGTCGAGATGGACTTCAGGCAATGGAGATGTGGATTTGGCGGAGAATGACAAAAGCTAGTTGGACAGATAGGTAGACGAATGAACAGATCTTAGAGGAAATAAATGAGAATAGAACACTACTTAGGAGTATAGAGGTGAGGAAGATTAAGTTGATAGGGCATGTGATCAGACATAGTGCTTTTTTAACTAACATCTTTGAGATCAAAGTAGTGGGGAAGAAGCCCAAAGGAAGACAAAGAACTGCATACTTCCGCAGCACAATGAGTGTCGTGAATAGTGGGGTCCTATGAAGAAATGAAGAATATCGCAAGGGATAGGGTGACGTGGCTACAGCGACAAGGCATTGCCTTTAGGTGTTAATAATAATAGTCGAGATACCTGTAGGATGTGTTACGTAACACTTTGCCGCATTACGTAACAATATTTACTGTCACACTATATTGTCGACTAAATCGTTTGTTCTTATTTTAAGATTATTTTACTCAATACAAAGAACATTCTATCTTACGACTATCGATTCCAAACCACGCCAACATTGAAAACTAATAAAAACTGAATTGGTTATTGGAAAAATATTACTCCGTATTTGTATTCGATATTGAATTTACATTTGTGTACCGTTCTCTTATTGTATAATTTTAACATAGAAGTTAGCGATATTGCTCTGCGTTGTATACAGAAATATGTTAATACTGATCTTATCGTATGTCGCTTATATTCCTTCTAACATATCATGACTTCTTCTTCTTCTTCTTCTGCTTCTTCTTCTTCTTCTTCTTCTTCTTCTTCTTCTTCTTCTTCTTCTTTTTCTTTTTCTTCTTCTTCTTCTTCTTCTTCTTCTTCTTATTCTTCTTCGCCTCCTCCTCCTCCTCCTCCTCCTCCTCCTCCTCTTCCTCTTCCTCCTCCTCCTCTTCCTCTTCCTCTTCTTCCTCCTCCTCCTCCTCCTCCTCCTTCTTCTTCTTCTTTTTCTTCTTCTTCTTCTTCTTCTTCTTCTTCTTCTTCTTCTTCACTTCAAGAATTAGGTTATATACACCTGCTCCGGCACCCATCTCATCCTCGGACGATTCACGTCTTCTACCAATTATAGTTCTGTGCCGCTTTCGGGAATCAATCCTCTGTCATCCTTTGCAGATGATCCGACCTTTGTCTTCTGTACTCTAACATAAATAAATTCATTTATGTCCTCTACTTCGATTTCTGCTCTGATATCCTCATTACTTATTCTATCTTCCAATGTATAATTTAAACTATTTCGAAGAAACTGAATTTCAGCACTCTGAATCTTGCCGCTTTCATTTTCCGTCATGATCCACTCCTCACTCGCATAAATCAACGTGGGTATTGCAATTGTCTTATAAAATTTAATCCTTGTGCTGTGTCTTGCTTTATCTCTAAGATTTCTACAAATCGTTCAACAAATATTTCTAAATTTATTTATCTTCTCTCTTATATCATACTCAGAGTCATAACTTACTGCACATTCAAGATATTTTAAACGGCTCACTTGTTCTAAGGTCCTGTTGTTTATAACTATCTTAGTCGTCACTGGATATTTACCTTTAAAAGGCATGGTTTTAGCCTTTTTCATTGCAATTGTCAGAGAGTAGTCTCGTGCTACTTCTTGTAATACTTATAGTACCCAAAGCATATCATAACTTCTGTTTCGTAACATGTTCTGTTTATGTATGTCTGTATATAGGTGTCACTTTCTACCTGAGTGGTTGGTTTCCTGTACCTAATTGTTCGCCCATTTGTGAGTAAATGGAAATCCGAATGGCGTGCGGTGCAGGTAGGATGTAATTTATCACGATTACTAAACTTTTTTGTGGTGCAAGGTTTATGATGCGCAATACATAGTCTCTCACGTACAAATGCCAACCTCACCTTCTCGAAGTACAGCCTCGGTTGTATGGTGCACCCTGTGTTAACTGACGAGGAAATGGCAACCGAGTCTCCCACTTGCTAGTCAACAGCTTCGGGTGGATGAACTGGCAACATCATTGCCCTGGGGTTGAGAAATCGGCCCCGAAGGCTGATGAACTAGTTACTAGTCATCGACATAGGGATGTAGAAGGCAACGAGAAACCACTACAATAAAGATCGTTTACATATCTCTAGTAATATCATCATGGCTATGTTCAAGGCAAAATCATCCGGAGCTTCAAGTTCCCCAATCGGATCTCCGGGGAGAACAGTTTTGAAGTAAAAATGGAATTCTTTAAAATGTGGCTTTACCGTAGAATACTGAGCATTTCGTGGACAGCTGAAAGATAGGGAAGTTATTAACACAGTAAAGATAAGAAAGCTTCAGTATCTGGGATATCTCATGAGAAATGAACACAGATTTTATTTATTGCAGACCATACTACAGGGAAAAGTACTTGGAAAGAGAGGAGTTGGGCGACCGAGAATATCATGACTGAGAAATTTAAGGACCTGGTGTGGCGTGAATACAACTGACTTATTCCGTGCAGCAGTACAGAAAGTTAAAATAGTCTGTATGATATCCAACATCCGAAACGGATAGGAACTATCAGAACAGAAAAATGTTATGGCCATTTGTACCAAGTGTGTATAGTTTCTGCACAACATTGCGTTAAAGCAGTCTCTCCGGTAATCGGATTTTAACTATTTTTGAAGTAAATGACATTTTTGTAAAATATAGAAATTAAGTTCACGTTTATTGTATAAATTAATAAATACTTTTAGTAATAATTAAAGGTAATATCAAAATACAAAATCAAACACAAGTTTGCTCAGCATTTTCTTAATTGCAGTTAACGCTATTTGAGGGCAAATGTTTCCCTCTGTCGCTGAATACCGCATATAAATTACCATCTCCACTTAGGCTATATAGGACACCGCAGGCTTTCCTTCCTTTTCTGTATAGACTTGAAATGTGAGCAGCACTCATACAAACCCTTTTGCGCCAGCATATATTATGTGGCACAATAATTCCAGCGCAAATCTATGTCACGTGTTTATAAATTCACCCACGTAAACGTGAACGTACGGTGACTTGAAAACTGAGTAAAAGATTTGCGTTGATCACTAGAACGCATACGTAATTACGTGATTTGTTTATAACGTTTCGTGTTATTTAAGCTGCCCAAATGTGCAACCGAAAAATTATTAGTTGGAACAGACTAAAAGAAGTTATGTACGCGTTTTTGAGAGTAAAGTTGAATATTACAGTACTTCCGCCATCTACCGTTTGGTTATCGTATAATGGTTTGTAGTAAAATTTATATTAAATATTGTACCCTTTTTTGGCCGTTTATAAAAAGACTTGTGTAAAAATAATAATAATAATTTTTTCCTGTGAAGGGTTTGTGAGGATCGGTCAAAAAATATAACACAAATTTTAAATTATTTGTGTCGACGTTTCGACAGTGTTTATTGTCATCATCAGGACCTGTGTATGAATACAAAAGAAATGTCAAACACAACAGAACAATTATTTGAGTGAATGTGTTTGTGTATGTGTGTGCGTGCGTATGTGTGTATCCTTGTATATGTGAAGGAGTTGAGACAGTTTGTTTCACATCACTTTAAAGAAAACATTTGATGATGTAAGACAAACTATCTCAACTCCTTCACATATACAAGTATACACACACGCACGCACATACATATACAAACATATTCATTCAAATAATTGTTTCGTTGTGTTTGACATTTCTTTTGTATTCATACACAGGTCCTGATGATGACAATAATCATTGTCGAAACGTCGACACAAATAAATAAAAATTTGTGTTATATTTTTGATCGATCCTCACAACCCCTAAACAGGAAAAATTCGTTGATTGACGGTCACTACGAATTTAAGGATTAAATAATAATAATAATAATAATAAACAGTGTATAAATAAGAACGTTAATAGTAAAATTGTATTATTCAAAACGGCCAATCAGCTAAACAATCCAAAATGATGCAAATTTTGCAAGAATTAAGACTCAAAACAAAGTCAAAACGGAATTTAAACAAATAGTAGAAACAAGAGAATACTAAAATCTATAAATCATTAAAAGATCATATGCAGTTATGTAAAAATGAAATTGAACACACGAAGTCTGGTTAATTAACGTATATAGACCAACGTATATGACCAGGTTGATACCCATTTTCCGAACAAAATAGTAAAACACAAAATTGCCAAGAATATAAACAATACAACACACATCTGATGAATGACAACAAAGCTGAGTTAGAAAGACAAATAGAAGATAAAATTAATCATGTCATACAAGAAGATGTAAAAAATTAGTGGTGTTACTGTATGTTTTTATAAACAAACCGATGACACATACGTATAATCAAGATAAATTCTGGAGTGACACAACAAATGAAAATCCAGTTGAATTTATCCGTTAGTGTGAACGTGATGGACTTGATATGAGATCACTAAATAGAACGGATTGTCAGGAAAATAATAGTGATCTGTAAAACTATATAAAGTATTTATTTACTCAATTCAAGTAGCCTAGTATTGTTGTTATGTTTTATTAGGTAAACTACTATCTTTAAAGGGCGTTTTACCAAACAAAACCATTCAATAGATAATTATACTAATTCACGTGAATAATTGTTGTCAAGTCTCTTGAGAGCAATCAGCAATTTCGGTAAACTAACAATGTTATTATTTTCGCAGCAAATGGAAATATTAATAATTAAACTCAAATTGAATGCAGACGCCTGGACTATTTATTCTATCCCGGGAATAGAAAATTCAATAATTTTCCCTGCTGTGCATATATGAATACGCGCGAATGCACATATGTTAACAAAACACACCAAATTACGTTATCAACTACCACGATGTTGTAAAATGTGACAGGTCTTTGAACTTACAGTATTGTACTGTAGCTGTTGAACACTTCGGAACTAGGACTTACCTAGACTGATGAATGAAATTGTATGACAAATAATCACCTCAGAGAACTTCAGATTAAAACGGAAGCGATAAATTAAACTGTTATGTTCTTGTAATTTTAAATTTAAGATTTCGCCGTGTTTCAGACAAGATTTCTAACATCACTTTATTTCTATTACGGAGTTTGCAATTATTACTACATCACCTACAAAGCGGATTCTATGAATGCGCTTTCCATTAATCTTAATGCCTTTGTTTTTTCTTTCATTCTTGTCATAGCCTCTTCAATAAATAAGTTAAACAAATATGGCGAAAAAGAAAGACTATCATTGTCTGACTCCTCTTCTTATTCTGGCTTCTTTTTTGCAGCAGCTTATAAAACTTTTAGTCTCAACTATATAACTGTAATAAGAAAAATAATTTTAACATATACTGCTAAAAATAAGATTAGCAATTAAGTACTTCCTTTGGCATGGGAAGTTTATTAATTAACACTACTTTAAACTATTGTAACGAAAGTCGACTCTACCAAAACTATATTGCATCGTGTGATCGCATCATTATTGATTTAATTAATACAGTCTGCTTTAATAACGAGGTACGGACGGACGCAATTATCAGTAGTTACTTGGCTGTTGTATAAATCGAATCTAACACGAGTGACGTTGTCGTTGTGGATTGCCGTCCGTCAATTATTGAATGCAATCACAGTAATATTGTGTCGCCTGCAGTGCAGCAGCAGCGAAACTCCTTGATATTTCAATACAGTAGCGTAGCTTAATTAACGCCCTAGTAAAGACCTTGTAATTACAGTCTGCACTCAGTTTCTCATTTCTATCTTGGATACAGATAAAAAACTTTTCTGCATGGTTCAGTGTATAAGGGGGTTAGTCTTTTATCTTTTTTTTTTTTTTTAAATGACAATTATTGGAGTTTAACGAAAGGCCAGTCCAGTCGCATCCAAACGGGTGAAATGAGATTTTCAGGCACGCGGCAGGGAATAGTCTCCATGATCGTAGAAGAAACACAGATATACGGTAGGAACTGAATATTATGAGTATACTCGACAGTATCGCCCAGTATCGGCTGAATTGGTGGGAACATCTTTGCCGAATGTATGACTGCCGCTTTTCACAAACAACTATAGAACTATAAGCTGAGGGGACCGAGGAAATGCTGGAGTGACCAGCTCTGATCTTTTCCTTTTTGAGACTGGAACAAACCATCCTTGGTTAACCCTTGAAGGTAATGACGATCATGATGATAATTATGATGATGATGATGATGATGATGATGATGATGATGATGATGATGATGATGATGATGATGATGATGATGATGATGATGATGATGATGAAGATGATGATGATGATGATGACTGGCAATTATCTATAAAATTTAGTTGAGTAATGTTTAACTCAAAAAGAAATAAGAGTAATGTTCTGTTTGTTATAGTTTATTATCACTCCGGCGTCATAATTATTTGAATTATTTTCAGGGCTGTTTATTTTACATATTCAAGCCGACCAGGAAGATTCAGCAGTTTCTGAGCCCGGTAAAAGACGCCAGAGATCCGCTCTCGTCTTCGGGGTAATACATTCTTTTTAGTCGTAGGCCTATTCATTTATAAGGTGAAAGGGAAAACTTTGGGAAACAGTTTGCACAGTGGATTATAATAAAGTTTGCTGTTTATTGATTATAATATTCTTAGTCTTAACCTTGAGCGAACGTCTGACCAATTAAAAAATCTTAACTACGTCAACATAAAGACTAACTACGCTCACCATTTGGTCTCACACGACAACAAGTTTTATACGGATTTCAAGTCCAACTTGGAACCACTACATGTTTGTGAAAAGAGACGAATCATGAGCGCCTTGGAGAGGTTGAAATTTACAGAGCAGACACAAACATAACCGCTATACGATACCGCCTTGAACCTGCCTTGTCAGGCAGAGACGAACAACCGCTCAGTGGTCGACCAAACGTGAACAAGTGCGCATTTACTGACGCGTATACAGTCCATAATGATGTTGGATTTTTAATTAATGACAACCTCCTACGTGGGATATTTTATGATCTGATGATAAAGCATATTGTAACGAGAATCGTATCGAACCGCGTAGAACAGCCGAGATCTTCTTTCCACTCGTCCCCCCTGCCACGATGTAGCCAGGTGTTGCCTCAGTCAAGCCGCATTAAAGTTTGTTCTAGATTCTTCAATAGGCCACATGAAATACGCATTAGCGTCAGCATTAAGTGGCGTGCACATTGAGGATGGAAGATTTCTATAAAAAGCCATAGTACCCGGCTTGTGAGTTCAGTGGTGTTGAGCGATTTCTTTAGCGCGCATCGAGCGTTTGTAGAAGTATTGTGGCAAAGTGTTGTTATGTTATAATTAGTGCGGAATTCTTTATAAGTGACATTAATGTTGCGTGTGGATAATTTTTACTTGTTGATTAATCTTGTTGATTACAAATTATTAATTGTGGTAATTAAAGATGGTTATCAGTGATTTTATTGGTGTCTTGAATTTTGTTTCCACTGTACCATACGACGATCACTTAGACCGTCGTAACAATATGCTTTGATACTGGTCATCTATACATAAAAAGTAAGTCACAAGGGTGATTTAAAAATGTTATTTTTTGTTTATTATATAAATGTAAAATAACATTTTTCAAGTTTAATAATTATAACCGTTAGTGTTTGCACGGAAGATCGTAAATTTATCTTGTCCCAGGAAAGATGTCATACGCAAATTGATCCTGTTACAATATTTGATGATGCGGTTAGTTAATTTTAATGATGTGTATTAACTTTATTGTCACATGACAAACTGCTGTTGTCTCCAACAAATGTATTGCAACAATATTCCATGATTATACTGGGAGTAATTACAATGAAAGCATTGTCATTATTGTATGTAAGCGGCATGCCTATAGAGACATATTGTAATATACAAACTACAACACCGGCATACGTACAATAGCACTAGCACTGTACAGTACAGGTAGTTTGTTGTGATGTTGGATAAAGGCATATCTAGGGAATATGTTGCGTTTGATCTATTGTCTCTGTTGCTAATATACATAAAGGATATGTGTACGAGGGGGGACCCAAAAGTAACGAGAATTTTTCTCTGGCAGTTGGTAGAACGCTAGTTCCGACTTCTCCCGCTAGGTGCCTTCACTAGACACCATTTTGTATCAGTTGCCCTAGCGGCATTGTTGTGGAAACATTAGCGCGGTCAATGTGAATATTTTTTGTAAGCGCTGTTTCACGTTTTGGGCGTTTTTTTTTAATGGCAGACATTAAATACCAACGTGCTAACATCAGGTTCTGTTTCCTGTTAGGGAAATCAGCAGCAGAAACTGTCGCAATATTTTGGACGGTTTATGGGGAGGAAGCTTTGAGCCAGGCAAGGATTTACGAGTGGTTTTCTCGTTTTAAAAGTGGTCAAATGTCAATTGAAGACGAACCACGACCGGGACGTCGCTCGACTTCCAAAACGGACGAAAACCTTGAAAAAATCCGTCTTGCGATCATGTTTGATCGTCGTAAAACAATCGATGAATTGGAGGAAATGACTGGAATATCCTGGAGTTCATGCCAACGAATTTTGACTGAAGATCTGAAGATGAAACGTGTTGTAGCAAAATTCGTTCCGCGTGTGCTTTCTTGTCGGCTCAAAATCTTTGCCTGGCTCAAAGCTTCCTCCCCAAAAGCCGTCCGAAGCATTGCGACAGTTTCTGCTACTGATTTCCATAACAGGAAACAGAACCTGATGTTAGCACGTTGGTATTTAATGTCTGCCATTAAAAAAATCGCCGAAAACGTGAAACAGCGCTTACAAAAAATAGTCACACTGACCGCGCTAATGTTTCCACAACAATGCCGCTAGGACAACTGTACAAAATGGTGTCTAGTGAAGGCACCTAGCCGGAGAAGTCGGAACTAGCGTTCTACCAACTCCCAGAGAAAAATTCTCGTTTATTTTGGGTCCCCCTACGTATACTGAAGCATCTCTATTTTCCGTTATACTTAGCTAGTAAGTAACATATGCTTATGCATATAATACTTTATATTGTTACGACAATCTAATTGATCGTTGTATGGCACAGTGGAAAACGAAATACAAGACACCAATTACGCCACTAATCACCAGCTTTAATTATCACAATTAATAATTTGTAATCAACAAGATAGTCTCTTACAACAATTCAAGTAAAAATTCTTAACACGCAATAATAATGTCTACTAATAGAGACTCGAACAATTATAAATCACATAACACTTCGGCACAATACGTCGAACCGCACTGGTATAAATCGCAAGTCAAACGGGACTAAGCGCCGACGAAGTTTTGTATTTATACCCCGCTGTGTTTCCAGCATATCTATAATATAACGCGCTAGGTAGTGTGTCAGTCATCGGTATGTTACCATAGTAACAAGTAAATAAACAAATTATATTTACCGGCATCGAATGTATACATTTATCCGTTCCTATAGTTTTTAATGTTTTTACTATGCAATTGTATTGATATGTTTTGTAGTTTTGTATACAGATACGTCTATATATTTTGTAATTGTCTTAAAAGATTGTAAAATTTATGTTTATACGTATTTCTGATGATGCAATGAATATTTAATATATTAAATACCACTACTAAAGGATGTCAACATCATCATGGAGACCAGAATTAATTACCATAGTAACAAGTAAATAAACAAAAGCTATTTATCGGCATCGGAACTGTACATTTTCCCATTCCTGCAGTACATTTTTGAAGTTTTATATAATATGCGATTGTATCGATATATTATGATGTAGACAAGAAGACGTGTACTAACTGTAAATTGTCCTATTTCTTAATGCAAAGCGAAAATACGTGTTGTTTTCATTTGTGAAGTTAGGTTACAACGGTTTTTTACTTAATAGGTACTTTTAAATCTTTAAAGGCTGTTTCAACAACATAATTATAAATATAATTATCACAATTAATAATTTGTAATCAACAAGATTGTCTCTTACAACAATTCAAGTAAAAATTCTTAACACGCAATAATAATGTCTACTAATAGAGACTCGCACAGTGTTGAAAATTTGGAGAGAATTTGACTAATGAGTACAAAATTGTTATACGAGCTGACGGAACACCATATATACATAGACAATCAAAATTATATTAAAATACTTACTAAAAGTGTCAAATATTCGCGTGCAAAGCCGCGGGGAACAGCTAGTTCCATAATATGCGTGTACTAGAAAACACTAGAACGCAATTGATTGTGACCTTGAACACAGCGCGCATGGACCGGTATGGTCTAAAAAAATCTCGTTGCGGACGCGTGAAAAGTGTCACGTGATTGTCTTTCATTTCAAAGTAGAAGCAATATGTACGCACACACACACACATTACAGCCAGGCTCTGCTGGAATAGCCGAGAAATACGTAGCATGTTCTGCAATATTGTTACAACGATGTAATTGATCGTCGTATGGTGCAGTGGAAAACAAAATACAAGAGACCAATAATGTCACTAATAACCAGTTTTAATTATCACAATTGATTATAATTTGTACTCAACAAGATAGTCTCTTACAACAACTAGAGTAAAATTTATCCACATGAAATAATAATGTCAATTATAAAGAACGCCGCACTAATTATAACACAACAACAGGTCGCTGCAATACCTCTACAAACAGTCGATCCGCGCTAAAGAAATCACTCAACACCACAGAACTGTCTAACCGACTGCTACAGCTACTTATAGATAGCGCACGCTTCTAGAAAATTTCCATCCTCACTTCACGTCACTTAAAGCGTATCTCAAGTGTTCTTGAATACACTGGAACCTACTTGTGAGCGGCCTTGACTGAGGCAAGACCTGCCGCACTGAACGTGGAGACGAGCGTAGAATGTTCTAGGTTGTTATATAGGATTATCGTTACAATATGTTTATGTAAATAGACATTAATCAGCGTTTTACAACAAGGTGTAAGCTTAAACAGCATTACAAGTTTAGTGTCCGCATAGAATTTTAAAGGTTCATAGAACTAGTGACTTATACATTTGTTCATCATCATCATCTTCAAGGATTAAACAATTATGGTTTGTTCCAGTCTCAAACAGGCAAAGACTGAAGCTGTTCACTCTAGCGCTTCCTCGGACGTTCCACACCCCTCCGTCCCATCGCTTTATATTTCCATAGTTGTTTGGGGATGCAGCAATTATCCATTCTGAAAATAAGAGGTTTTTCACCAAATCAGCTGTTATTCACCAGTTCTGTCGAGAATACTCATAATATTCAGTTCCTGCCGTATATCTGCGTTTCTTTTATCATCATGGAAAGAATATCCTGCCACGTGCCTGAGAAATCTCAATTCAGCCGCTTGGATGCGATTAGCCTGGCCTTTTATATAACAAACAAATTAGCCTTTTACAATCCGCCTTGTGCCTTCTTTTTCATATATAGATGACGTGTTTCAAATTATATGCGCCTATCATCAGATCATGGAATTTCTGTATTAAGGGGTCGTCATCATTATCTTTGAAGAATTAAACCAAGGATGGTTTGTTCCGGTCTCAAACAGTCAAAGAATGAACAGCTGGTCATTCCAGAGCTTCTTCGGACGTCCCACACCTCTCCGTCCCCTCGGCTTATAGTGCCATAGTTGTTTGGGAATGTGGCAGCCATCCATTCGGCAAAGTTGTTCCCACCAATTCAGCCAATACTCGGCAATTCTGTAGAGTATACTCATAATATTCAGTTCCTGCCGTAAGTCTCTTTTTCTTCTACGACCATTGAGAGTATAGCCTGCCACGTGCCTGAGTAATCTTATTTCAGCTGCTTGGATGCGACTGGCCAGGCCTTTTGTTAAAGCCCAATTCTCAGACCCATAAAGAAGTATGGGAAGGGCCACATCACCTTGTAGAATTTTAGGCGTGTTTCTTTACTTGCTGACTTAAAGGTTCGCCTTACATAAAGTTGAACTTACGTAACGTATTCACAACGTCGTTCCTTGCATTATAAGACACGCTGTAGCCCAGGTATTCAAAATTGCTGACTTATTCCAGGACAGTATTATGTACAACAATTTTGGCCCGTACGGGATCAGTTCCACGGAAAGCCATTTATACACTTCTAGCTAATAACAATTACCGACTGCCAACAGACAAACTGCTGCTGCTGCTGCATCGCCCGTATCACAAGTTCTGCTAATGGAAAGGTAACAGAAGTCGTAACAATCAATCAGGCCTAATGTATTTTACATGTAGTTGTTGCAACCAGGTGAATCGATATTATTGCTGGCCTTGCTTTAACGGCCATTGGTCAGTTGGTTTATAGCGCTATTTATGTGGGCAAGAATAATGTAAGTGTGCGTTGCTCGTAATAATAACGGCCGTTAAATAAATCACGTGTCGTTAGCGCATCTGTTGTCCATTACGTACCTTCACATTGTTTACAAATTTAAATATTATACATATTGTGTTGTGGTCTCCGAGTTGCATATAACTAATTATAGTTAATATTACCCCGTGTATCCGGGTACACTGGTGCTCCTCCTTGCAACTTCAATGTTTTTTAACAACTACGCTTTTCGGAACTCATGGTCCCATCGTCAGGTTGGTAAAAACGCAAAATCCCTAACATGGAGTACGTCAACTCAATAAAATACAAATAAAAACTTTCACTCGCACATCATTCCAGAACACAAAGTCATAGTACCGCGTGTATACAATTACACCACTACACGATGCGCATCGTATGGGACCTCGCGAGCGACTAACCGTCACGCGTCGCACTATATCTACCTTTATCTATGTGTTGTTGCAACACGCGTATGGCCGTGTCGTACAGTCCGTTGGACTTAAAAGAAAGCTTGTCGTTCAAGAGCTGTTTACCTTGGGTTTTTGAGGCCTTATAAATTTCAAATTTTTCCAGCGCGTCCATACGCCAGCCCTTTTTACAGAAATGTAACGGCTTCAACCTACTTTGAAAACTCGAGTAATTATGGTTCTGGTTGACTGTATGCAAGGCAAAGTTTGATTTTATCTTCTGCAGGTGATATCCAGAAGTTGCAAGGAGGAGCACCAGTGTACCCGGATACACGAGGTAATATTAACTATAATTAAATATTATGCTCCCTGAGCTGCAGAAATAGTTCACTGTTTTGAACGACGTACAGGTTTCTTTGAGACGCACAACTTTTATGTGTTATTGCCTGTAATACATATGCCCAATGACTGTAACTTCCTCCGTATTAGTTCTGTTACTTGAGTCTCTCTCTCTCTGTCTCTCTCTCTCTCTCTCTTTCTCTCTTTCTTTCTCTCTCTCTCTCTCTTTCTCTCTCTCCCTCTCTCTATCTCTCTTTCTCTCTGTCCAGTAATCTCTCTAGCTTAACTTATGTTTAGTCTGTATCACTTTCATCTAATAAAAATATGAAAACCTAAGTGACTATCATCATCACTATCTTCAGAACACGGCATAGGCAAGGTGCTGCCTGTTCTGCCTTTGAAAATCCTCCAGCCATCTCTTCCTGGATTTACCCACACACCTGTGACCTATAGGTTTGTATTTTCAGACATGTTTGGCCAATCATGTTACAAGTTCTCTTTCCACCATGGTTTGTAAACTTTTAATTTTTCATCCAAGTTAAAAACTTGGAACTCTTCTTTTATGGTCTCATTCCTCATATAGTCAAGTTTAGAACACCTTTCGACTCCTCTTAAGAACGCCATTTCCTGGGTTGAGAACGCCGTGGCCTGTATTTATTGTCTGGTTTCTTGGTCGTTGTCCACAATTTTTACGACTATAGAACAGTCTTAGTTTCGCAGAACTTTAATTTTAAGTAATTATTAAGGCAGCATTTAATCTAGTAGGTGATTCAAGACACGTTAATAATAGAAGTAAAGTTACTACAAAAAAAGTTCCCATAACTATACTTTGTGAATAATAGAAAATAATCGTCTGAAAAATTAGAGTTTAATTATCGTTTTAAATTAAACGCGGTAGAATTCTGATCTAACTAAAATAGCAGCAGCAACAAAAGTTGAAGGTTACATAGTAATGTCTTTCCATCAGGAATTAAAACCTTACAGTCAAACAAGCAACGCGGCTTTAGTAAATTTGTCACCAGGAAAGAAACTGTGTTGTTCGTAGAACAGCTGCTTGCTTGCACTTTTCTGTACAAGTAAAACAGCAATAAACAGCAATATTGGACTTAATAATTTTGTTTAAGTTATTGACATACCCAATACATCCTATGTTGCATTTTTTGTGTTGTTATGCCTGTGAGTGGGATGTTGGGATGTGTGTGTGTGTGTGTGTGTGTGTGTGTGTGTGTGTGTGTGAGGGCGGAGAGAGAGGGGGGGAGAGGGAGAGGGAGAGGGAGAGGGAGAGGGAGAGGGAGAGGAGAGAGAGAGAGAGAGAGAGAGAGAGAGAGAGAGAGAGAGAGAGAGAGAGAGAGAGAGAGAGAGAGAGAGAGAGAGAGAGAGAGAGAGAGAGAGAGAGAGAGGAAATTGTGAAAAAGAACTAAAGATATAAGATAGAGTAACATAAAAAGAATATCATTTAAAACTATTTAATCTTTCCACTGTAAATATAATATGTTTAAATAACTTATGCTAATTTGGAAAAGATGGCTATATCTACATTAAATGGAATCCTGTGGGATAAGCAAATTACAGCAGAAACTAAAACTAAATTATTTAAAACCATTGTTAGAAGTGTCATGACCTACGGCTCAGAAGTTTAGACTACTAATAAACACAGAAGAATAAAATTAATGACAGCAGAGATGGACCTTTGGAGACTTTCGGCAAGAGTATCCAGACGTGAGAAAATTAGAAGTGATGTCATTAAGGACAGAATGAATGTGAAAAATTCAGTTGTTTATTTTATCCAAACAAAGAATTACCTTGGTATGGACACACGAAAACAATGGCACAGGAAATATTGCCAACGAGAGTTATGGAATGGACCCCACCAGGAAGAAGGAAAAGAGAAAGACCACCTATCACCTGGACAGATGAAATTCAGACTATATTGACGGAACGATAAATTGAAGAAGATCATTGGATGGACAAGCAGCAGTGGAAGATAAAAATTCAATCACTTCTGTAATCTCTGGTTCCGGAAAATATGTAAACATTGTACAGCCGGAATAATAAAATAAATAACATATGCAAGTATGAAATATATATGTCTCATTGAATAAGTAATAGTTTGAATGCGTTCCCATTACAGTTATGAATGTGTAAACAAATACCGAGTAATATATCGGAAGCAATTTACTTTTATGCATGTACTCAACAGTATGGTGAAAGACGCACCATCTGGTTAGCAGAGGCGTCTACTATGTTACAGGCTGTGACTATTGATTAAATTGTTTAAACGGTTAAAGTCGTTTCGAATCGATGAAACTGCTGTGGAATAGGAAAACGTCAACAGTATTCATGAGAGCAGAGAGCATAACTTCTTTCCCTATCAGAACGTTACATTACCCGCTTGTCTCAATTATGTTTTGACATGATAATGTCTTTTAGCTTGACATCGTTTGAAACTTTCTGTAACATGTAATGCTGTATGAAGTCATCATTGCGTGACGCTTCCACACTTTCGATTCCCCACAGTCTAGAAATTTGATATGTAAACGCTTCAAGACATAAATAATAACACAGACACACACACGCGCGCGCGTTTATTGCTAGCAGTAAACTTTGTCCCCGGCGCGCCGGGACGTTTAATGCGCTGTGTTCAGCACTCTTCTTCTGAGGTTTTTCTTTGTTTAATAATTTAACGTTATCGTGACTCTTTGTATTATTATTGTAATTATTATAACAAATTATAATTATCATCCTTGACAGTAGTTCAATGTTTGTGCAGAGGTCAGTGTGTTGACAGTCGCGCCGTTACAGATACAAACGTTTCGTCACATTTCTCGCCTTTGTTTTATCGTTTAACCAACAACATCACAAAGATTTTCTGTGGACAAGAGAACGCAACGTTCTGATCTCAGTCGCTTTCTGTTTAAGTGGCTCGTCCGCGGCGCTCCACTCGTAGTGAGGTTGTAGTCTGCTCAAGTATTTTTTTTTGCAATCTGTTACAAATACATCTGGTAAAATATTATTTAATTTATTATAAACCGGGATGATAGGTTTTTTTTCTTTTTGACATGATAATGTCTTTTAGCTTGAAATCGTTTGAAACATTCTGTAACATGTAACGCTGTATGACGTCATCACTGCGTGACGTCATCATTGCATGACGTCATTGGGATTGTTGTATTGTAAATAAAGGTTTGTTTTGATACGTCGCAATATGTAAATAAAGGTTTGTTTTGTGTTGTGGCGAAATACACTGCTGCTGATATATAGTAACCAAACGTGGCGACTGACTAAAACAGCGTTCGACAATGGATAGCAGCGACGAGAAGGCTCAGATCAAGAAACGACAAAATGCCGAGCGAGTAAGAAAGTGGCGGGAACGAAAGAAGCGCGAGAAGGAACAGCAACGAGCGGCTGCTGTCGGCGGTGAAGCTTCGGTACAAGCGGCCACATTGCAACAAAAACGAAAGGAAGATGACTTGATGCGCGAAGAATTGAACGAGTACTTAATAAATACACCGTTCGCGTCGACGATGATTGAGCAGGAGAAAATCGATGCATTCTACAACATTAAACTGGAAGAGAAGCGAATAAAAACCAACTAACGAGTAAAACGTTGTAGATTGAATAAGAAAATTGAGATGGCAACTAAACGCAACATTTGCGCAAAAGAAACAATCAGTCAGTTAGTAACCATAATAATGTTGCGTTTAGCTGGCGGCTGAAAGACATTATCATGCTCTTAAGCTTTTACCATTTTGGTAAACGGTACTGTATCTTTTTGTTTACAAGTTACAATTTCATAACACGAAAGACTATTACTAGGGTCATTTGAAAAGTCCGCGGAGCGACATCTATAGCTCAGTGGTAGAACTAAAATCATTCGTGTGCTGCAAGACGTATACTTTACGTGAAAACCTGTGGGCCAATTTTGTAACGACACAAAGGCTCGTTACCTTCTAAATTGTATGTTATTTAGCCTCAATGTTGTGATCGCCAATTCTGTAACGTGTAAAAGTTTTTACTAGTATATTTTACTACCTCATGTTGTTGGCATGAATTCTGTACATCCAGTCTCGAATCTACGGGTTATTTATTCAGAATTGTACCTTGTTTTACTTGGTTATTATTTTTGTATACTTTGTTAATGTTTTAAAGGATGAGTAGATACTAAATACTAAATACTAAATATTAAATTTCAAATATTGGAAAACAATTCCACACATATCGGCGTTACGTGGGTGCGCACTCGAGTCGGACCGATCGGACACTGACTGTCAATATCTATTGTGTAAACAGGTTTATTGCGGTACCGTATAGCGGGTTTGATTTGAAATTTAAATTATCGTTTTCAATAATTTCAATTTTAATATTTAACGACCTCGCTAAGAGTGATTTTTTATTTCTGAAGACGAAACATATGCTTCGAAACGCGTAAATCATTCGAACGCAACACGAATTCACACGACGGAAGAAATACGGTAGATATTATACAGAATTTGTAAATATTTATATTATTTTAAAATTAATTATATAATTTGTGATGTTTTCAATTTGTTTCTTCTGCAAGTAGTATAATTTTGTATATTCTTTTTAACACCTGACGCACGTTTCACTGAAAAATATCAGTATCATCAGAGGTTTCTAAGTAAATTAATAACAATCGAAATAATTCTATTAATATAAAATTAACGAATAATCGAATTTGTATCGATTAATTAAGTAACTATATAACATATGTTTTACATACACATATAGGAACTTTAAATTTAATTTACATATAAAATAGCTGTTTTGAACAATTGTTTTAAAAATTTTGAATTTATTAATTATATCTGATGATGATAGTCATATTACGATAGAAATATTTGTTATTTACAAAATGAAAAATATATTCTTGCTAAAAATGTTTTATTGCTAATAAATAATGAGCAGAATAATATTAACAGTTAAAAAATTTTGTATTTAAAATATTTACGAAATATATATTTATAGTATTGAACTAAATAATACAATGTTTTTTCGGGCTGGGTTCATTTAGCAGACCTGACTTTATTGTTGTGGAGTTATATGAACATGACCGGATACGCGAACTGTATTCTTGCGACGGTCCACTAGATCGTCGTAGGTACGGTGGAAACAAAATACAGATACCAATTAAGTCACTAATCACCAGCTTTAATTTTTACACTTAAACAGTTCGTAATTAACAACACAGTCTCTTACAACAAATCAAATAAAATTGTTCACACGCAATAAAATGTCCACTAAAATTAAACCACAATTGTATTTTAATTATCCCGTCCGATTATTAAACACTTCACTGCACTAATAACCGTCAAGGTACTGATCGTGCAAGGTAATATCGCCCGATAATAACTCGGACCGCACTGTAAATATATCGCCACTATACTGAAAACTAAGGCCACTAACGCCGTGTATTTATACCTCCGCTCACAGACCAGAATGTACTAAACTCCGTCTTAGCGCCAGCGTGTACTACGTAATTAATTGCGGCCTTGACACAGTCCGCGCGGCTGGCGGCTTCGAGAAAAGTCTCGCGAATGCGTTAAGAGTCACGTACACCATCGCATTACATTCTGGACCCCTGATGTCGTAACAGTATTGTATAATCTCAGTCTCACAGTTTGTTAGTAACAATTTTTGTTTTCTATTAGTATCGGCCATCTGAAGACCACATGCCAATTTCAATGCTTTATTCCTTGTTATTTCCTTTTTCTCAAATATTCTTTCATTTTTTCACAATGTCTCTTCTTCCTGTCTTCAGTTCACTTTGAACATGTGTTTTCCTCTCTTCTACCCTGGACTCCTTCCATTTTTAACAGTTTTGCTCGAAAAACGTCTCTTTCAATTGCTTCTTCTGCGTTTATATTATTTTCTCTAAATCCTTTTTGACTTCTGTAATCCAACTTGATGTTGACGTCTTTCTCCACAGATATCTGAAGATCTGTTTTGTTAGCCTATTGTCGTCCATTCTATATAAATGTCCAAAAATACTAGTCTTCTTTTTCTCATTGTTTCTGTTACATTTTCTATACTTCTATATATTTCATCATTACTTCTTAATTTCCAACCTTCTGAAGTTTTTCATGGGCCCAATATTTCTCTAATAATTCGTCTTTCCAATATTTCTAGTTTGTTTAAATTAGAATTTAATGCTAGACATTCATTTTCATATAAGCTTAGGCATTTTGGCCTCACTACTATAAAATTTATTGTTACTTTGCTTCCCCTTCTTCTTCTTCTTCTTCTTCTTCTTCTTCTTCTTCTTCTTCTTCTTCTTCTTCTTCTTCTTCTTCTTCTTCTTCTTCTTCTTCTTCTTCTTCTTCTTCTCCTTCTTCTTCTTCTTATTGCTCAGTGATACTTAATTGCTTTTGTCTCGGTTTCAACAGAAAGTATTTCTGTAACAGAAATTGTTTCAGTTTTATTAGGAAATATAAATTAACCCCCAACAATGATAATTAACCTCACCTGGCGACACCACATCGAAAGAACCCCTGACCAAGCCCGACACCGTATCCGATCGCTGCGTATACTTAGGAGAAACGATCGTTGCTCCAGTGTGACCCTCAGCAGGATCAACAGTGCATGTCTTAGGCCGATCGTGACATATGCATAACCGATCCTGCTGACTGCAGACCCAGCTAGAATCGACCCCTACAGGATCACAGAACGGCAAGCTCTACAGTTAACATACCGCCGTCCTCTCGTCGCCAAAACCTACAACATGGCTTTATGAGCCCTGAATAAATCATTCCCAATCCTAGACGCGTTTCTCCGAAAAGTAAGTTGGAAGTATGCCAAAATAGCAAAGACCCGCACTGCATTACAATCCATCGCCTCTCCCATCAATAGAACCGTCAGAAATACACAACGCCCATTTTTCCTCATTAACCGCCCTCCTACCTCTTGCGAACGAATCTCCACCTAGAAATAGCAACAGAACCCGCATCGGAAGAACCCCGGAACACAACTGATAAGCTACACAGGCAACAACAAGCCAAATAAAATAAAATCAACGTGAACACTATTTCCCTGCCCCGTTCACAACGCACAACAAATCCCCTAAACAAACTGAAGAGCTAAAAAGGCCAGAATACAATGAATAAAATAAAATCCATAATACTTTTTTGCCTAATTCAAAACTTACATGAACTGTCCCACGCCGGTCCCTTGATGTCATTACGACTCTTCCCGCCATCTTTAGCGTCAAACGCTACCCGTACCTGGTTGCCGTAGTCTTACAGTTTGGCACAAAGAGGCTGGCACACTACATCAAACACAGTCACAATCTACACCATTAACGTTTCTGGTTCCTCCGCCCTCTCAACGGCAGGTCTGCTATGGTGTGCGATTCCACAATTCCTTCCCAATCGGCTGAAGATGGTGCGCCCCAGAACAGCCGGAGACTGGTCCTCACCAACTGGAACATCTCAAAAAAATAATAATTAACCGACCAAACACTCTGCTGAAAGTAATTTCATTGTTATTTCCTTGCGATTAGATTTTCCACCACTATTTTAACATTTTTGTACAAATATTACAGTGTTCTCACGTAGACTTCCGCGGCCGGTGTACATTAGGTTTGTGAAGTCTTCTTCCGACATGGACTGCGTCAAAAATGTCTTGTATGGCACCTTTTCACTCATAATAAAATGAATATTCTCAGGTCACTTAGACTTGAGGACATTTATTGTAAAATCAGTGAAACGTAGCCATACAAGAGATTTTTGACGCGGTCCATCCCGGAAGAAGACTTCAAAAACATAATAAATAATACAGTTTATCTGACAAACGTGTGAAGTCCCCCGAGAAGGAAGGAACATTACGCTAACAAGAGGAAAGTCTCATAATTAATTAAGACAGATACAGGACAGACATACAACTTTTTTTTTCTGTTGTTTTCACGAAAGGACATCATTACAAGTGTCGGTCGAAAAACTTGTGTCAACAAAGAGAAATATAGCAGACAACCTTCTATTAGATTTTCTCACTACTGTTGATCAAGTATAAACTCTGACCGTTCTCTTGTTTAATTAAACTTTAAAAGAAATACTGCTGTGAAGAAATAGTTATGAGTAAGCTTTTCTACAGTAATACTGACAACACATTTTCTGTGAAACACAATAATTTAAGTAAAGACACAGTGACAGTAAACTGAAATCAGCATATATATTATAACGTACCAAATCCCATAAATTTGGGGTTATATGTAGAAAGTTTTAAAAATCAAATATAAAATTAATTTAAATCAATAGAACCATATCTCGCGCTGTAGCGAGCATTCCAAACAATTGTAAACGCACAGCGGATATGTTCCGTTGGTGTTATGTAACCGCGCACACACACTGTTATAAATTAGGGACATGCCCTAACTTTAAAACGTTAATATCTCGGAAACGAATAAATATAGGCAAAATCCAAAATAGCCAAATTGTTTACCGAAATATTAAGAATACGGTGTGCGAATTTCATTAAATATAATTAAAGAGTTAATGAGGTAATTCATTTTATTTAAATAATTTCCATAGAGATTTTTGACGCGGTCCGTGCCGGAAGAAGACTTCAAAAACATAATAAATAATACAGTTTATCTGACAAACGTGTGAAGTCCCCCGAGAAGGAAGGAACATTACGCTAACAAGAGGAAAGTCTCATAATTAATTAAGACAGATACAGGACAGACATACAACTTTTTTTGCTGTTGTTTTCACGAAAGGACATCATTGCAAGTGTCGGTCGAAAAACTTGTGTCAACAAAGAGAAATATAGCAGACAACCTTCTATTAGATTTTCTCACTACTGTTGATCAAGTATAAACTCTGACCGTTCTCTTGTTTAATTAATCTTTAAAAGAATTACTGCTGTAATGAAATAGTTATGAGTAACCTTTTCTGCAGTAATACTGACAAAAAAGTTTCTGTAAAACACAATAATTCAAGTCAAGACACAGTGACAGTAAACTGAAAGCAGTAGATATATATATAAGCGTCTGTTTCTTCCTTTTTTTCTATATGCTCGCTCCATCGCGTATTTGTATTGTCTCTGATTTTTCCATTCATATTATCTTAACGAAAATAATTCATTATATATACAAATACAAGTATGTTTGATATACCGGAAGTAAATTAGTAAAGGAACATCACATTTATTAAAACTAAATATTTTGGAACTTTAACACTTTTTGTTTTGCAGATGCAGGGTGTCACAGGTACAAGCAATACACAACCAGGGTGTGTGTGTTGGAGGGGGTAGAGCAGCTAGTCAAGCGACTTTACAAGTGTTTGTATATTTTTAAAAAACTTTAAATTAATCCCAACTAATTAAATTCGTGGCTTTCATTTAATTACTAGTTTCGTCTTGTATTTAATTTCCGAGAAAAATATTCAAAGCAGTTACCGGAAACTTTAATTCTTTCATCACTTTCGGCCAGTTTTCAATAAATTCAAACGTTTTAGAAATATAATTTAATCACTACGCTAGGGAGAGATTATCTTAAATAAATTTAATAGAGATTATCTTATGACCAGTATCGGCTGAATTGGTTGAAACATCTTTGCCGAATGGATGACTGCCGCATCCCCAAACAACTATGGAACTATATGGCGAAGGGACGGAGAGGTGTGGGACGTCCGAGGAAGCGCTGGAGTGGGCAGCTCTATTTTGCCTGTTTGAGACCGGAAAAAACCATCCTTGGTTAAGTCCTTGAAGATTATGATGATGATGATGACAATTGTCTTATAAGAACCCATTAGTCTAATACATGTTAGTACTCTATTTAATGTCTTCTTCCTATATGGAGCGCGTCGAATCAGTCGTGTCAGGCGTTACAAAAATCGTGTATTAAACGTTGATAAGGAGAACTTTGAAACGGCGGTTGTCATATTATATCAGCTGCTGTGAGGTAAAACGAAGCTCGGTAAAATCCGCAATGTTAGTGTTAGGACAAAGGTGATATCGAGAAACGAAACCTCCTTGTCATTTGCAATTGAAACCATAATGGTTCTAACTCCGAGGCTATTCTCGTTTCTGCCAGTAATAAAAAAATCTCCCCTGGCTGCGTTACGGGATCCGCCGTGAGTAGAAGGCCCTCTAGTAGAAGGCCGGAACATTAAACGTGGCAACGTTGCATCTGAGGCCTTTAAGCATAGTGTAATATAACAGCTAAAGTGAACAGGATGTATTTTCATTTAATTTCATAGGATTACTAAAATCATGAGCAGGGCTATTTATAGCTAAATCTAAATTATAGGTATGTCCGCACTTACTATTTTACGTTTATGTTGAAGAAATTAGTGAATTAGTGTTAGGCCTAATGAATTAATTTTGTTCAAATTATGAAATTCGTATCATATGCATGAGTTAATTACTATATTTCTTAAATAATATAACAGTATTTTACATAATAATCTTTTAATTTGCAAAAAATTGAGAATTATAAAACTGATGTTAACCGGCAATTAAAATGACGCGATTTGATTATTGAAATACATAATTTAAAAGATCGTCCAGTCGGCCTCAAATATCAGCTGGTTTCCGTGCTGCCACATTTAACATTCCGGTCTCTTACTAGAGCCACACATGGCTCCTCACATATTATGCTTTCTCCGCAATGTACACTTACTATTGTTTTATATGCAGACAATGTTGTTATTATACAACAGACAGAAAATGACTTGCAGAGGGGAGTATTCGCCTTGAGGAATTTAGCAGAGGAATATATGTAGTATGTGGAGAAATATGAGCTTCGTGCTACATTCACATAAAACAAAAGTAACGAATTTTATAGGGAACTATCCAGTAAAAACAAAAAGAGAGTAAATGGAAACATCTTGGAGCAGGTATTCAGTTTTAATTATCTTGGATGCGGTATATCCCCCGCAGTTGATTCTGATGTCAAAAATAAAGTTAATAAACTTAAAGATATACAGGGTGCCCCGGAAGGAGAGGGAAATAATTTGAGAAATGGTTCTATCGTGTAAAAGAAGAAAAAAAGTTCATATAAACATATGTCCGGAAACGCTTTGTAAGCGAGTTGCGAGTTACGGTTAGCGAAAGATTTCGCCCGGGTTTCGGTAAATGAAGACTTTCTGAATTTCTGGGAAGGTAAATTAAGGGGCGAATTCTGTTGTTTCTTATGGTTTTTGACCTGAACAATCGAATAAAACAGGTCGCAGAACTGTATCTTCCATAACTTACATGATATCCGACGTAAAACAGAAAAATCTTTCACTAAAAACGTATTGTATTGTTTTTAACCAAAAGTGGAATTTTTTGTTGATTTTTATTGACTTTATTTACACTATTTTTTTCAGAATTAAATTCTTTACAAATTTTGTTTTTAACTTTTATGCATTTATCAATCATTCAACAAAGTTATTGTACTTCTAACCTAACAACACGTTTTTTTAGGTGTAAATAAAGTCAATAAAAATCAACAAAAAATTCCAATTTTGGTTAAAGAATACAATACGTTTTTAGGCAAAGATTTTTCTGTTTTACGTCGGATATCATGAAAGTTATGGACGATACAGTTCTGCGACCTGTTTTATTCGATTTTTCAGGTCAAAAACCATAAGAAACAACAGAATTCGCCCCTTAACTTACCTTCCCAGAATTTCAGAAAGTCTTCATTTACCGAAACCCGGGCGAAATCTTTCGCTAGCCGTAACTCGCTTACAAAGCGTTTCCGGACATATGTTTATATGAACTTTTTTTCTTCTTTTACACTATAGAACCACTTCTCAAATTATTTCCCTCTCCTCCCGGTACACCCTGTATATGTAGGACAATCCATAGAACCTTAAAATACAAAACTAGAAAAGACACTACGCTTAAGTTGTATAAGACTATGGCTGTACCGGTGGCGCTGTATGGGAGTGAGACATGAGTACTTTCACAGAGACAGAGGGAAGATTACATCAGCAGAAATAAAATATCTCAGGTTGGTCAAAGGGTGCACATTACGAGACAGAATAAGTAATACGTAGGTAAAGCGAGAATTACAAATTTTTAAATTAAAGGATAGAATTACTGAATACAAGGCAAACTGGTGTAATCATTTGGGAAGAGTGCAGCAAGGTCACCTTTACAAACTTGCCTTGAATTACAAACCGACAGAGTATCGTAGTGTGGGGTGTCCGAAGATGACATGATTTCCAGAACAGGCAGTGCAGCCTGATCCGTGGAGTAGAGATGGTGATGTAATGAAGCATAATGGTGTGATGACAGTAGCTTGTAGTCGGGTAATCATTGTGCCGCTGGAGGAAACGCACAGAAGCAAAAGTAGCGGAAAATAAACCTTTAAAACAAATAACCTTGGAAAGTGCTGTTGTTTGCTGACGATTTGATTGTACTCAAAAATACAGAATTTGATTTGCAAAAATTTACTTTTAACCTTCATCAGATTTACAAGCAATAAAATATAAAAATCTCTACTATAAAAACAAAGAAAATGAAATTTTTTTAGGTAAGGAGCCAAGAAGAACAATATTATTGATTAGTGATCGAATTATAGAAGACGTGACCCATTTTAGTTATTTGGGAAATGACAAAATAGTTATGATACGAACTATAACATTGATGTCAAGTTAGGTATGTTCCAGACGATCTGCGGAACAATTAACCGCATTTTTAGAAACAATGTACGTCACGATAAAAATTAAAGTACTACAAGGATATGGGAGTGACTGTACTGTTCTATATGTACAGTACAGATAGCAATTATGGGTGGGTGTGAATTATGGATAACAAACAAGAAGCAAGCCAGCAAAACACAAGCCTCGGGAAGGGCGGAAAGGTAAGTCAAAAAAGTGTTCTAAACTTGACCGTTTAAAGAATGAGGCCATAAGAGAAGAATTACAAGCTTTTCACTTGAATAAAATACTAAAACATTTAAAATCAACGATACTCGTATCCAAGTCACGCTTTGAATAAATTAATATTTTACCTTATTATCCGTCTTGTGACTTCCCTTTTTCTAAACAACACTACGCGTTTCAGAACGTATGTTCCATCATCATGAGTAATTACTCTTGCGAGGTCGTCGAAACATTAAGAAATATCATAAACGCATAAAACACTAAACATAAGTACATATTCAGTACCTAACGCGCGCGATTCGTTTTCGGTGCGCACCTTGACGAGACTCATGTTTAGTGTTTTATGTGTTTATGATATTTCTTAATGTTTTGACGACCTCGCAAGAGTAATTACACCTGATGATGGAACATACGTTCTGAAACGCTTAGTGTTGTTTAGAAAAAGGGAAGTCACAAGACGGATAATAAGGTAAAATATTAAAATATTAATTTACTAAAAGATTACAAACAATGGTGGAAAGATCACTTATAAAGAATGTCAGAGTCAAGACTAGCCAAACAAGTCTAGAAATACAAATCTAAAAGACAAAGGTGTGTGGGTAGACACAGGAAGAGAGGCAGCTGGAGGATTTTTAATGCGAAACAGGCAGCACCTTGCGTCTTCCGCTATGTGAAGATGATGATGATGATGAAACATTAACATTGTATGAACAAAGTTACATACACAATAGTAGTCGGAAATAATGGCAGATCCTTGTACTAGTGATTCGCGGAAAGCTATTTACATCAACGCTGGCTTACGCTTCTGTGAATTCTATTTGTAAACCTGGTGGCAGCTACCATTGCAGTAACATACGATACCCATTTCATAACGTACTTCACAGGCAGCAGTTCTGTACGATAGAAACAAAGCGGGGTAAATTAATTCCCGTGTATTGTTGTCGGTTACGTGAACAGTATGCAAACAACTGTTGTCGATAATTATTGTGTCAGTGTAGTAGAACCGTTGTTCTGAGAAGTAACATGTGGGTCTCCTTTCCTTCAATAACGTTCTAAAATATTACTTTTTATGCGTTTGAACCTTTTGTTCTGTTTTTGACGTGTAATCACGATTCGTCTATCTCATTAGAGTTTATCGTCTCTGTTTCATTGTTGCCTTGCACAGCAGTGTTTATTAACTTTAACACTGTTCTTTCCATATTGTATTGGGACTAGAATGTTCCTATCTTCGTCATGTTAAATTAATCATGGTAAGTGTTTCTTAAAATATGTAAAAATCTTTCTAGTTTTATAATTTTTTAAAAATATAATAATCATTTTCCAAAAAATAACATATAATGTTACATAGGTTTGAATTGAATACGAATTTTGGAAAACCTGCGCTTAAAGTATGTACCTTAATACAGGAAATGAAAGAAAAAATAATCAAAATATCTTACATTGTTTTTTAGAAAAATGTAGCTATATATAAAAAACACAATTCTAAGGAAATAGCATTTAATGTGCACATCTCTAGCATTTTGTTATAAAATCTCTGTGCTTTGTCTCTGCAATCTTTCGTTTTTGTCTCTGTTTTAAAATTTGTCTTCGCCTTGTAGCTAAGATCAATTAACGGAAAAATATTTTCTCTCTCTTATTGTTGTTTTCATGTTCGTACAACATTATAAATATTAAAAGAAATGAAAATTCATGAAAAAGCTTTTTTATTTTATAAAACAATAGAAATCAATAAATATTTTTAATAATGTAGCAATGCATATGTCTTGATAAATAAAATGTTCTTATGTATGAAATTATTTTCTTTATAAAATAATCTTTTACCCCATCCTTCTAATAAACACATATAAAATATTTAATAGTACTACAAATTGGGTGATAACTACTTTAATTATTAAAGTAATACTATATTTACTAATAAATTATATAAAATTTATATTTATATTACCTCAAGATGTTATTTTTCCTTATTTTGAACATGTTTCGAGAGCTCCCGTGCTCTCATCCTCAGCCTTCACGATCTTGCGTCTGGTGAAGTATTTGTGTGTTGGCTGGATGCTATTAAGGTTCCTTGTTGGTCTCTGGTATTTTAAAGTTGTGTTATTGTGTGGTATATGTGGTATATGTAGCAGAAAGTGATTGAATTACTAATAAATGTATGCAAAATAAACTAACAAGAATGTCAAAGCGTTTACATGTAGGTATTTAGACTTATTTACTTGTTAAACAGTATGATGGTAATCATTTTCCTTTAAGTTATATAAAAAATTATAAAATTATTTAAGCTGTTATATAGAAGATTATTTTAATCTCATAAACTCCTTTTTATAAAGACCCTTGTACGTGATGAATATATTTGAGAGACAAGATAGGCGCATATGAAGAAAGCAGCATTATCTTTTATTAGAATTTTTATATATTATATTTATTTTATGGAATCAAAACTTAAAAATATAAGAGTAAAACAGAAGATTTTCTTATGAATAGGGTATGATACGTAATAACAATGAATCTCGTTGCCATGGTTACGCCCACTTTATTTCTGTAACTTTGAATTATTGTTAAACACGTCACGACGACGTACGCTCGTTCCGCGAATTATATGATGTGTTACGTTTGTTTATATATTATTTAATTTCTGGTTTGCGAGCTAAAATGCAAACATCTTACAAAATTGTGTTTCAATAACTTGGAGGAAATTGTTATTTTATTTTTGGAGGATATTCTTTCTTTTGCGTCATGTTATACAATGAAAATATTGTTACGCAATCACGAACGTTCCCAAACAATGGAGAGTGTTGTTTCACACGTTTCTCGCCTAGCCCAGCAGGTGCGTGTTTCCTCAAGGCCGCACCCAAATACGCTCTAGAGATTTGGAGTGCCTGTTGACGCGTATTATGGATTATTCTGGAACACTTATGCTACTTATTTAAACTACAGCAACTGGCTTTGTCAGTCAGTTTATGTTGAGCGATTTGACAAGTGGTATCAAGTGCTTGTTGCGTTATAATTGGTGGGGAATTAGGCTATTTATAGTTGAAATTATTACTGCGTGTAGGCAAATTTAAGTTGAATTATTGACTTCATTAGTGTTTGTATTTTGTTTCCACTGTACCAAACGACGATCAGTGAGACCGTCGTAACAATATTTACCTGGATTTATTCTAATTTTCGCAACTAATTTCACTAATTTTCCTTCTCTCTCTCTCTCTCTCTCTCTCTCTCTCTCTCTCTCTATCTCTCTCTCTCTATCTCTCTCTCTCTCACTCTCAGGAACTTCTAATTTGCTTTTTTTCACACCTTCATCTCATTTTTTACCTTTATCTGTACTCCAATTTTGGACAAACCAAACACAACTTTAATATGAACTATTAGACTATATAAATGAAAAAAAAATAATATAAATTCGTAATGACATTTAAAATATAAAAACTGTACAAAATTATCACAATGCATTATTATTAACTCTTAAACATTTTCTTCAAAATGAATCCAGTTATATTCAAATAACTAAAATAAATAAGTAAATAATCTTCAATAAGTTCTGTTAGCCCATATATTAACGATCACACACGCACACACACACACACACACACACACACACACACACACACAACTGAATCACTCATTCACTCAAAGATCACGCATATGGAAGTCGCGGTTAACAAAAGTCGTTGTATTTGATTGTTTTGTACATTTTGAGTATTAAAACCTGTAAGTAGACTAACTGTGAAACACGTTACATACATTAACAAAAATAAACTGGTGTCAAATAACGAACTTCCATTCTACGGTTTACACGTAATAAAGCTTATTCTTACATTTTACAGTTATTCCATTTTATGGACCATTAAGTACACAACGCAGCAACGCACTAAGATATTGCTAGTATAAAGGAACACGATATTGCTTAGAGAGAAATCGTGTATGTATGTCTGTACTGTGTACGACTTGTGACCCACTTTGGACCAAACTGATCACTTTATATTTCTCTTTTCCTATCTCTTACATTGTCAATTCCTTTCTCTCCTTTTCTTTCATTCTAACCTTTTTTTTGCTGTCTGTCTTTATACCTGTCCGTCTCTGTCGCTCTCCGTTTTTCCTCCTTTTCCCTACCGTCTCTCACTCCTTTATCCATTTTTTTATTTCTGCTTTATCTCACTGTCTGTGGTTGTCTGCCTCTCTCTCTCTCTCTCTCTCTCTCTCTCTCTCTCTCTCTCTCTCTCTCTCTCTCTCTCTCTCTCTCTCTCTCTCTCTCTCTCTCTCACTCTCTCTCTCTCTCTCTCTCTCTCTCTCTCTCTAACGCCAGTCGGACACCGCTACGCAGATGGATGTAGTAAAAGCTGATCGTATCCGACACACTAGCTATAAAAATAATTTCACCTGAGAAAACAAGTCTTTCAGGTGATTGGTCAGCCTTTATTAAGTGAAAAAATCAAATATTCCGACTTAAACTTCTGTCCGAGGCTTTCACGGCCGACTTCAATGTTTTGAGAACTTGGGCTTGCCGGGCTCTAGGTGGTTTGGTGCAAACATTTTGGCCGTGCCTTCGACGGCCATCTTCAGTCCAGTAGGCTGCAAACACTGACAAAGATTACGTAGTCAGTGGCCACTGAACTGTGGTAAAGGCTAGTGGCCGTGAGTAGGACACCCATATTTATAAACTTTTGGTGTCCGCACGAAGTTGTTGTCTGACGTCACCAGCCAATCAGAAGAAAAGCAAATTCTTATTGGTTCCCACAATTTGCCTTATTTGTCCAAGTCCTTCTCTCTTTTTCTTTTAGTCTATCCCGTCATCAAGGGCTGATGATGATATATATATGATACATGTAGGCTTGTAGCCTGTTCCGTCTTCACTGCAGCCATCTCTTCCAGGCCCTACCCACAGATCTTCTGCCAACTGGTTTGTAGTCTACAGCGCCTTACTACCCTCTGGTGGTCCATTCTGTAGACGTGCTCCATTCACTGCTGCTCTCGTTCTTCTATCTTATCGCTGGTGGAGAATTTACCCAGTTCGGTTCTTATATGTTCATTACGCATTCGATCCCTTAGACGATAACCACTCACGTGTCTTAGAAAAATAATTTTAGCGTTTTGTATATGCTTCTTTTCTTTCCCAGTAATCGTATATGTTTCACTAGCATATATAAGAACACGTATCGTAGTATCAGTTTTTGTTTTGTTTCTTAGTTTTTCCCACTGTACAATTTTTACACTTTTTTCGGAACCAAAGATTACTGAAATGATTGAATCCTTATCGTCTATTGCTGCTTGTCAATCCAAAGACCTTCTTTAATTTCTCGTTACCTCAATATAGTCTGAATTTCTTCTATCCAGGTCTTCTTCTTCTCCTTCTTCCTGATGGGGTTCATTCCATAACTACCCTTGGCAACCTTTCCCGTGCCATTCTTTCCGTGTGTCCATACCACTGTAATTTATTTGTTAGGATAAAATCAACAATTGAATTTTCCATACTCATTCTGTCCTTAATAACTCTATTTCTACATTTCTCTGAATATTCTACAAATACCAGCGAATATCTCCAGGTACAGCGAATATCTCTTCTGTACCACACGTCATCTGATACTTACTTACTTTTTAATTTTTATCGTCATTATTATGTTTATGACTTACGTCACAACGATGGCAAGACGTAAGTTTATCCCTGGATCATTTTTAACTTTCCACTGCCTGATCATATCATCCAAGTATATATTAAACAATGTATGTAAAAGACTGCACCCTTGTCTGACATCTTTATTTTCAGGAGAGACCAATAACAAATATTAACGTAAAGATAGAGCACAAGAAAATAAATAAAAATACATTGGAAACAAAGGATTGCAATTTATTAGAATTACGAGTAAAATTCTACAAATTGATTACAGTCCATTATTACGCTGCAACGTAGGCAGCAAAAAACCTCCCCCTTTTTTATGTGACTTAAATTAATCGCCAGACATATACCTCAGAGAATTATTTCTTCATCCGCCAAGCCATTCAGATAATGAAATAAAAAGTTGATTACTTTCCTCATTTCCATTTTTCAATTTGCGGTTTATTTGGCATTCTCAGCAGATGAATGGGGGTGTAAGGCATTCAAAGTCGATTGGGAATTGTTTCGTTTATACGGCATTTCAAATTGACGTGCCGCGAATAAATCAAATGAGCAATATATACTGTCGAATATATGTGGGGAAGCAACGTGCAGTTGACGATTTCCTAGTTAAAGTGAGACTAGGTTTTTAGAATAAAGAAGGCTACCAACCGTCACAGGACTTGCATTACAATAATTTACATTTCATTACATTCATCATCATCATCATCGTCTACAGAAGACAGCATAGACAAGATGCTGCCTGTTCCGCCTACAATGATGTTCCATCCTGGGGTATCCACACACCTGTTTTTTCGTGTCGCAGCCGCTTATCCATGAACACGAAAATCACGACATACCTTTTATTTCACAGTTCTGGATTGACAAAGGAACGAGGATATCAGACGCAATTGAAAGATTGTATCATTGCACCAGAAGATTGAAGACCACCGAAGGAGATGGTGTGAACACATGAATCGAATGTATGACATCTGTCTACCTGTGGCTGCCTTGGGTTATCATCCTACTGTAAAAAGAGATGTCAGTAGACCCAGGAGGAGATGCGTTTTGGAACAGGTGTAAAGGCCTAGTCCTTCAAGTGATGGTGATGATGATGATGATGATGATTATGATGATCCTATCATCCTATGAGGCTCCCGCATGGTGGTTTCTTTTGACTACCGCCAACAGATTTAGGCTGGACAGTTTCCAAGCCAAAACCCTCCGCTCTTTATCGAGGTCCCCTTAGTTTGTGAGGAACGACGTGATTCGAAGGGGTCTCCGAGTTCCTACCTTGTCAGCCTTTGTCCGGCCGTTGGCTGTAACTCCCTTTCCTGCAGCCTCGACCTCAAACTTTCCTTACTTGCGAACCATCAGCGCATCAGAATAACTACCGCCGATTCGGGTCAAGCGCCTTCGGGCGCTTCTTGATAACGCGCCATGAGGACATTCTCTCGCACTTACTCAGCCCCCAGCCATAGAGTTCACAACTAAAACTGTCCTTCATTCTGTCCTTGCCCACCTTCCAGCACGCTGAGTCAACTGCTTGTTGTTGTTATCTTGGTTATGGGGGCTGTCTGCCTAGCGGGGAGCGACCAACGCCTCAAGGCGTCTGCTGGCTGGCGATGAGACGGGCAACATCTATTGACTGAATCGGTTCCAGTGGCAGTGTCACAAAAATAAAGTTTTCTCTCTGCTCCGTGAAAACTTATTTACGCGTTGGCGGTTTCGTTTTCCAGGTTTAGGCTACCTATCAACAGATCCAGACTTAGTTTACCTACTGGCAGCCATTGGGCACAACCCAGAGCCACGGGTGCAAAGACACCCCGTGCGCATAATGCAATGCAATACAGTAAATCTGTGTTCTATAGAATTGTACTTTCATAGGTTTTTGGTTAGTCTAGAATCTGAAATTGTTTCTGACTGTTCTTTCTATCGTTGTGTGTTCTCTTTTCATTTTGCATTGAAGTTAAAAATTTTTAAATCTTCTCTTATGGTCTCAATCTTTAAACCGTCGTATCATAATTTACTGTCTCGTTTCTTAGTTGCTTTCCATGATTCACACCCATAGGACAGTACAGTAGTATCTTTGTAGAAGTGTAATTTTGAATCTCGACGAATTTTGTTTCTAAACATAGGGTTAATTTGTCCCACAGGTCGTCTGGAACTTAACTAACTAAACATCAATATTATATTTCCTATCACAGTCAACATCGTTTCCCAAATAATTAGAATGTCTAAACAGCTTTTAATGACCAGTATCTACTATCATCCTCCCGTCGGAGTAATAATCTGTTGGTCTTCCATTTCTTCTTTGATCAAATTTTCATCATTATCTTCAGTAACTCCACAGCCCACCGAGAGCCTCCTGATTTGCCTCCAGACTTTCCTGTCCATATTTAGGAATATTTGTAGTCAGATCCACAGAAATCTTAGAAAGAAATTGAGACACAGTACAAGGATTAAATTAAATTGTATAAGACAGATGCAATGCCCACACTGACGTATGCGGGTGAAACATGGGTCATGACAAAAAAGGAATGCGGCAAGCTTCAGAGTGCTGAATTTCAGTTTTTCCAAAATACTTTAAATTATACATTGCAAGATAGAATAGGAATGAGGACATCAGAGCAGAACTCGAAGTGAAGGGTATAATCAATTTATTTCAATTTAAGAAGACGATGGTGGGATCATCTGGAAAGGATGGCAGAGGATCAATTCCGAAAGCAATCATCATCACAAACATAATCTTCACAACACAGTATAGTGAAGGTGCTGTCTGTGCCGCCTTCAATGATATCCATCCTGGGTGTACCCACACACTGTGTTCAGCAGGTTTCTACTTGCAGACTTGTTTGGCCACTCTGGAATCTGGCATTCTTTCTAAGTGTTGTTTCCACCCTAGGTTGTAGTTCTGTAATTTTTAATTCAAGTTAAAAACTTGTAACTCTTCTCTTATGGCCTCATTCTTTAAGCCGTTATATTCAGAACACCTTTTAACTTCTGTTAAGGGGATGTTACACTGAAAATGGCCTAAAATGACAAAATGTTTGAAATATTTTTTGCTAGTATTGTTCTACATGTCTTCCTGCACCAGAAAAATACAATATAAGTCATGTTTCACCTTTATTTTTACCAGAAAAAATTGTTTTTCTGAGAAAGCGCACTCTTTCGCTACTGGTAGTTTTCGTGCTGCAGCGGTTACTTTGAGGATCAGTAATTTTTTGTTGTTGTAAATTTCACTGTGAAGTTTTTGCTGGTAAATGTAGGCCCTGAATTGTATTATATTTATAGAGGGAATTAAAGGACCTATGTGATATATAAGCGTTTTAAACTTTAATTACCCAGTTATTTCTGTGTCAATGCAGTGTACTAGACAAGCGTTACTTCAATCGCAGTTTCCCGAAAGTTTGAATTTCCGTGTTTTTTGAGACACAAATTGATATTTCTAAATAACCACTTGCACTACAAGACTGAAATTTTTACCACATATTCTACAGATGTTTTTCTTCATATTAGGTAGATTTATGTTTGTAAGTACCCTAGAAGCCAAAAAAAAAACTTGGTAAGGGGAAGCAAACTTTTTTTGTTAAAAAAAACACAAATTTTAAAGTTGACTCATACAAAACCTACACATTGTACCACCATAAATCTGCCTAAATATCAAAAAGACATCATACTCTTTAATATAACACAAACATAAAAAAATCCATCAAGTACTTTTTAAGGAATATCAATTTAAAAATACCTCTGCAAATTTGCCGAAAAACCGACGTTTTAATTTTTTTTCCTATGATAAAATTTTAAAAAGTCAAGTTTCATATTTTTGTATTTTTTTTTACACTATTCCTTACATTAAAAAAATTAGTACAACCCTATATAATACATATTTAAAAAACGACCCTTTTCAGTGTAACATCCCCTTAAGAACGCCATTTTGGAGGCTTGTAATTTACTGTCTTGTTTCTCGGTAGTTGTCCATACTTCACACCCACAGGACAGTACTGGGACTTCCATAGAACTTTGTAGAAGTTTAAGTTTGTATTTCGATGTATTTTGTTTCTACAAATACGGTTGATTGTGTCATAGGTCGTCTGCAACTCAACTAAATAAACATTATTATCATCATCATCATCATCATCAAGTGGTGTATTAGTGAAAAGTTATTACTGTGCTGGATTCTATTAGTTGCCATTATTATTGCGTGTGGGCAAAATTTAAGTTAAATTGTTTTACGCGTATAATCTTGTTGAACAACTTGTTACGTACAAACTATTATTCTTGTCTCATTAAAGCTGGTGATTAATGACTTCATCGGTGTCTGCATTCTGTTTTCCATTGTACCATACGACGATCAGTGATACTGTCGTAACAATGTTTTAGGATAGTCTGACCGCTAGGTAAGATAAGTTGTCAAAGGTTTTCATAAAATATTGACGGTTATACATGGTCTTTCAGGCTATACTCACTTTATTTTTAATTATAATTGGTACAGCTAATGATATTATCTAAATGTACACAGAATGGCCAGAATTATTGAATTAGGTTTCACCCCGCTCAAATAATACTGTTAATTAGGCATTGTATTAAATGTCTAAAGGCCTATTGTAGCGCGTTTAAACCTTATTATTTTTTCTAATATTGACCAAACCTCTTCCAAAAAAACAAAACGTATTAATGAATCATTCTAATGTTCAAAGTGAAAACAGTATTTTAATACATTGATGTGTAGTAGCTAGTTTAAAACAAATAAAATATATCAAAATAATACTTTAAGTTGCACAGTCGGGGCGGATAGCCAATTTTATTTAGACTCGAATATATATATTTTATATTATGTTGTTTATTGTAGGTAATAAATGTCCCCAGTCTTCTTTCGTATAAAGTTCATAGTGTATATGTTGTTGTCTTTGTTTTTATTTTCATAAAAGTTTATTGTTCGTTTCATCGTTGCCAGAAACATTTCATCGCATTTTACGACCCCCAATCAGACAGTACAATATAACTTATCTCTCTGTTTTGTTTTAGCTTTGGGCATCGTTTTGTGTTCACGGATACTTGTTATAACATTCTTGTAAACAGAAAAAAATTCCATACCACAAAATACTTGTAAAAATCTTAGTATTATAATCGCATTACCGGTATGTCTTTAATAAGCCATGTCTACCTTTGAAATGACAAGTTCTTCACAACGCTGGAATTCTTGTCCTGATCCCCTACCTTGACTCCAAAATAGTAATAGTAGACTGTTTTCAAAGGCGGTGTAACAGGGCGTTTCTGGTCAGGAAATGTCACTTCACCACAAATATAACAAAAGTTGGCAACACATATTTGAGGGTCTAATCGTAGAGTTTTGACGAGAATTGTACACACGAAACTGTAAAAAAAAATAAAAGAAATATCATTAATAACTAATCTGCACAAAGACTCTGGATTGCAAATATCCACACTAAGACCAAGGTAATGGCTTTCCGTGGAACTGATCCCGTACGAGCAAAAATTGTTTTAGATGGTACTGTCCTGGAACAATTCAGTAATTTTGAATACCTGGGCTACAGTGTGTCTTATAATGCAAGCAACAACGTTGTGAATAAGTTGCGTAGGTTCAACCTTATGAGCGGGACCAGCAGCCGAATCCTTAAGTCAGTAAGTAAAGGAACACGCCTAAATTTCTACAAGGTGATGGCTCTTCCCACACTTCTTTATGGATCTTAGAATTGGACTTTAACTAAAGGCCAGGCCAGTCGCATCCAAGCGGCTGAAATAAGAGTTCTCAGGCACGTGGAAGTGTGTATTCTCCATGATCATAGAAGAAACATAGATATACTGTAGGAACTGAACATTATGAGTATATTCGACAGGCCCATCGCCCAGTATCGGCCGAATTGGTGGGAACATCTTTGCCGAATGGATGACCGCCGCATCCCCAAACAAGTATGGAACTATAAGCCGAGGGGACGAAGCGGTGTGAGACGTCCGAGGAAGAAATGGAGTGACCAGCTGTGATCTTTGCCTCTTTAAGACCGGATCAAACCATCCTTGTTTTAATCCTTGAAGATGATGATGGTGATGAAGATGATAACTAATACGCATTACCCTCATAAGATATTTAGAAGAAAACTAAACTGAATTGGCAAGTCCTTGTTGCAGTCAGGTCTGCCAACCTCGAAATGGGAAAACTTATTGTGACTCATAAAAACACCCATATACATAAGTTGGCTGTATTTCCAAGCACAGAGCTAAATAAGCCTTTTAAGGTCATATACATTTTTTTAACGAGCTGAAATGAATAAGTAATGACTATTTTCGAGCCGAAGACATTTTTGTTGTTGACCAGTATTTGTGTAGTTTCAGCTGCGGTGATCCTGTGAAACAAAACAAAACGAACACCACTGTGTAAAATTATGGTTTTTGTTTTCTTTAGTTAAAGTCTAAGAGAGGGTTATAAATTGTTGCAAAACCAAACGCTGAAGCTCAAAACGAAATAATTGAAATAACGTAACGTTTCTTTTGCAAGTAACAAAGTATTGGTAAGAAGCGGCGACGCTGAGAAATTCCGTTTCATAATTTGATTTTACCCGCTTACGTGTACCAATGTACAACAGTCAGCAGAAAATTGGCCCACTTTTTACGCGGCTTAAATTAATCGTTTGGCGTGTACCGCAGAGGTAAAAACCCAGGTATAATAAAATGAAAAGCTGATTACTTTCCCATTTAAACTTTTTAATTTAACGTGGTTTACGTTTTACAAGTAGGTGAGTTTGATCTAGAAAATGTTAATCTGTTTATACAGAGTCCTTACGAATTAGTAAAAATTGTTTCACAGAGCATCAACAATATATTCTTCTTCTTCTTCTTCTTCTTCTTCTTCTTCTTCTTCTTCTTCTTCTTCTTCTTCTTCTTCTTCTTCTTCTTCTTTTCTTCTAGGGTTAGGTTATATAAACCTGTTCCGGCACCCATCTCATCCTCGGACGACCCACGTCCCTTCTACCAATGGCTTTACAGTTCAGTGCCACTTTCGGCAATCGATCCTCTGTCATCTGTTGCAGATAATAAGAAACGTTCAGTATCATAATAACTGACACAAAGCCACCAAATCCTATCTCAGAAAGAGAAGGGTGAGAGCGAATCTCCTGTGCCCCAAAACAGGGGCCTTTCGGCTAAGTTATGGTAACCCTGAAAGGAGGGTCTCTAGTCCTCCTGGTTGGGGGTTGTCCAACAGATCAGTAACCTGTTCATGTAAAACTTAGAAGTACTTCTAGTATCGAAAGCAACTTTAGAGTAAGGTCTAAGAAATTCTGAGTAGGTCAATGGTAGCGAAAATATTCAGAAACGATTGCGAGTGGTTTAGTTTACTACAAAACGTGAAATAAAGCGGTGCAGAAATCATCAGATCAAAAGTATTTACTGACGGGTAAATGAAAGGTACAAGGAAAAATCTGAATTTTGTTAAATGGTACACTGTGTACTCGAAACATTGAGAATGGTTCCGAAGTAATCGTTAATCTATCAATAATTTTACAAGGCTTATTAATTCGAGAAATGCTTTTCTTCTTCTTCTCCTCTTGAATGATTAGTTTATATAAACCTGTTTCGGCAACCATCTCATCCTCGGGCGACCCACGTGTCTTCTAAATAGGTTTTATAGTTCAGTGCCGCTTTCGGCAATCTATCCTCTGTCATCCTTTCTAGATGATTGCAACATTGTCTTCTGTAAATTGAAATCATTTCATTTATGTAATTTAGTCCTAGTTTTGCTCTGGAAAATTTATTCGTTATTCTATCCTGCAATCTATATTTTAAAACAAAAGTTTTAAAAATTTATAAACACTTGGTACGTTTCACAGATTTTATTTTACTCTGACAGCTGTTTCAGCTTATCAACCTATTCCAAAAATGAGATCTGTGAACAACTAACAAATCATGTTAGGCTGGTGAACACATGTTTAGGGCATGTGTATCCGGACATGTGTGGGCTGTGATGATAGAGGGGGTTGGAAAAGCTAGGGGAAGGTCAAAAGTCTGTAAAAACTAAATATAATCTGAATGGGAAATGTAAAACTTAACTAAATTCAATAATAACTTTTAATAAAGGGGATACACAGAATTTAGCTTGTTTGTTCATTTGTTAAATTTTTGTTACATTTTATTGCTTTTCTAATTTGTAAAATGTCTATCAAATTTAACAAAACTTTAACAAATGAACACATAGAGTTTTTTCTATCCCCTTTATTAAAAGTTGTTATTTAATTTATTTAAGTTTTATATTTTCCATTCAGATAATATTTAGTTTTTACAGACACACTACCTTCCCTTAGCTACTCCAACCCCCCTCCAACTTTACATCCCACACATGTTCGGATACACACGCCCTAAACATATGTTCACCACCTTATATCCTTTGTTAGTTGTTCACTGGGCTTTTTGAGAATAGGTTGATAAGCTGAAACAGCTGTCAGAGTTAAATAAAAACTGTGAAACGTAACAAATGTTTATATATTTTTATAAAAACTTTGTAATAATGTAATAATGATCAAGTAAAAGAGAAGAACCTAACACCACTGTGTAAAATCATGGTTTCTTTTTTTTTTAGTTAAAGCCTAAGAGAGGGAGAATGAATTGTTCCACAATCAAACGCTGAAGTATAAAACGAAATAATTGAAATAATGTAACCTTTCTTTTGCAAGTAACAAAGTATTGGTAAGTAGCGGCAGCGTTGAGAAACTGCGTTTCATAATTTGATTTTACCAGCTTACGTGTACCACTGTACAACAGTCAGCAGAAAATCGGCCCACTTTTTATGCAGCTTGAATTAGTCGCTTGGTATCTACCGTAGAGGTTCATTTCCTCGACGAAAAAACCCAGGAATAATAAAATATAAAACTGATTACTTTGCCGTTTAAATTTTTCAATTTAATGTGTATTACGTTTTCACAGTAGGTGAGTAGATTGGTCTTCTTCTTCTTCTCCTCCTCTTCAAGGATTAGGTTATATATACCTGTTGCGACACCCATCTCATCTTCGGACGACCCACGTCTCTTCTACCAATAGTGTTTATAGTTCAGTGCCGCTTTCGGCAATCGATCCTCTGTCATCCTTTGCAGATTATCCCACCATTGTTTTCTGTAAATTGAAATCATTTCATTTATGTCCTTTACCTCGAGTTCTGCTCTGATATCTTTATTCATTATTCTATCTTGCAGTGTATAATTGAACGTATTTCTAATCCTTGAATGAAGACGAAGAAGAAGAAGAAGAAGAAGAAGAAGAAGAAGAAGAAGAAGAAGAAGAAGAAGAAGAAGAAGAAGAAGAAGAAGAAGAAGAAGAAGAAGAAGAAGAAGAAGAAGAAGAATGTAACCGCACAACGCACAATTTACAAACACCCATCTTAGCAATAAGATTACTCAGTTTAAACATTTTCAATTATTTTGCACAAAAATATGCAATTGTATTTATTGATTATATAAATTTCAACTTTAGAAAAGTTAAAATTAAATTTTTAGCATATAACGAAAACACCGATGAGTATACAAGCGCGCGCGCACACACAAATGCACGCTTTTAAAATGACACATACGCAGTCAAAATCTGAACCATTTTTTCAATTAGAATTTATATAGCAAAATGGGTGTGTATTGAACAACATTTACGTTCATTTTAAGCTAATTCGTTTAAACATTTCATAAAGCAGGGAAATATAAAAGCTATAATTAGGTTACAAAGCACTAATAATTCCATTTTATATACATTAAAGTTGATATACAAAATGTAATATTGCACTTTTGGCGGAAACGCTAATGCAGATAATTATTGAAAACAGATTTTGTTACGTTGTCGTTATTAAATCAGAAAAGCGCAAAATGCAAAATAAAACTATTAGTATTCATTTTATTTCTCGTAATCTACTGATGAACGATTTGGTATTTTATTACACACACAATCCTATTTCTACAATTACCTTGGTTTCGATTCCTAGAATATTGTTGATAATATTACGTGCAATAATTATGTAGCCTGCACAAACGAAGAGAGAGCATTGAAAGGCTATTTTTCCGCGAACATACATCTGTAACTATGTAAGTGTTGATCATTATTATTTGATAGCAAGACTAAATTGAAATATTTATTTCTGAGAAGTTGCTGAACGTTTATTACAATACTAAATTTAAATTTATAGAAAAGGTTAGTAGTAGTAGTATTTATTATTCCGGCTGCACAATGTTTACACATTTTCTGGAACCAAAGATTACAGAAGTGATTGAATTCTTAGCTTCTACAGCTGCTTGTCCATCCAAAGATCTTCTTCAATTTCTCTTTCCCTCAATATAGTCTCAATTTCTTCTATCCATGTGATAGCTGGTCTTCCTCTTTTCCTTCTTCCTCGTGGAGTCTATTCCATAACTCTCCTTGGCAAACTTTCCTGCCCCATTCTTTTCGTGTGTCTGTACCACTGTAATTTTTTGTGTGGATAAAATCAACAATTGACTCATTGAAACAATTAACGCTCAGTGATCATTTTCTGCTGAAATAAAAAATTGTATTTCCTGTTAGAGCGGCAGGTACTAGTGTAAAACAAATTAATGATGGGGATATTCTCCAAATTAAGATATATACCCTGAAATATAATCTGAACGGTTTGGAAAATAAAAGTACTGTATATTTATATAGAACGGGACTGGACAAGAAACTAACTCAAGCTGATTTCAATGGTACAGAAATTTAATACCAATATCTTTTGAACAAGGTACATGTGGCACATAAAGAAGTGTTAGGGGAGGAAAGTAAATGTCATAGAAAACAATTATTTATTACTGGAATGAAGAAATTGGAAAGGATGTGCAAAGATGCATAACTCAAGTGGTTGAATATCATGGGATAAGCAAATTATAGCAGAAACTAAAACCAAAATATTTAAAACCATGCTTAGAAATATCATGACTTACGGCTCACACGTTTGGACTACTAATAAACACAAAAGAACAAAATTAATGACAGCAGAGATGGACTTTTGGAGACGTTCTGCAAGAGTATCCAGACTGAGAAAGTTTAGTAGTAACTTTAAAAATTATGTAAATAAACAATAAATATATTCAGTGGAGCAGGATGTTTATCACAATACGTACATATAATTAAGCACGTGTATACAGTTTTTATAAATTAATAAATTATCTTAAATCCGTCGTGTGACTTTGGTTTTTTTTTTAAATGACGCGTTTCGGAACAATGTTCCATCTTCAGATTGATTCACTTAGTTGAGATAGTTAAATTTTAAAATCATATTACTTTGTATTGCACTAGAGTTAACACAGTTGTACCCTGTCGGAGCTGGAGTTCCACAAGGAAGCGTCCATGGACCAACGTTATATCTACTTTTCACGTCAGATCTTCCTACTTGTCCCTATACCCGAACAGCAACGTTTGCCGATGACAAAGCAATACTGGCTAGTCATGCAGATCCTGGCATTGCTGCGAGAATGCTTCAACAACACTTGGATCAAATTCAACGTTGGACGAAATCATGGCGCATCCTGATCAATGAAACAAAAGTCCATGTCACTTTCACTAAGGCAGAGGAGCGTCACCTCAAGTCTCTTTTAATGGCCATTACCTACCACAAGCGGACAATGTTAAATATCTGGGCATTCATTTGGATAAAGGCTTGACATGGAAGACGCATATTTTCAACAAAAGAAAACAACTTGGCCATAAACTCAGCAAATACTATTGGCTGATTGGACGTAAATCAACTCTGTCCCTTAGCAACAAATTACTCCTTTACAAAGTGGCATTCAAACCAATCTGGACCTACGGCATACAGCTGTGGGGGTCGGCATCAACGTGTAATATAGAGATACTAGAACGATTCCAGACAAAAGTTCTACGGATTATAACAAGTGCACCCTGGTTTATAACAAATAGAGAAATCCTCTGTGACTAAAAAGTGTCATCTGTTACAGACGAAGTGAGTAAGTGCAGTGAAAAGTATTTAAGTAAACTAGAACTACACCCTAATATTCTTGCAATCAATTTGCTAGACAATAGTGAGGACACTCATAGACTAAGAGACAAAAAATACTAGATTTACCATCTAGATTTAAGCAACCACAATCTTTGTGACTGTTGTTTCTTTTTGCAACTTACTTTTAGGTAATAACTGAGTTTGTTATCACAGGATAACAGCTCCATATGGTCAACACCTATTTTTCTCATACAAAAGATTTGCTTATAGTATGTTATTTTTATGTTATACTGATTGCAATTTGTAAAAAAAAAAACTTTGTATTGCACACGTCAGTGTCAGTATGGGTGCGCACCCTTTGAAGGCCGACCAGATACGTCTATATCAAAATGTTTTTATTGCTGTTTGAAGTGCACACTTTAAGCTACGACATTTTTTAAACACACTTTTCATAGCGAGGCACCAGGTGTTCTATATCTTCGCCGTAGAAATTTCCCGCCTACGATTTTAACCATGTACTAACAGCTATTTTGACATCTTTGGCCACAAGAATGATTTCTCGTGCTTAAATGGATTCATCGATTCATCGCAATGTCACGGGTAAGCATTCTACGTCGCTTAACACTCTGGATAGGAATAAGCAAAAAAGTCGTATAAATCTTAGTACCATTAAATCGCTCACTGCTTCTTCTCCATAAATATCGATAGTCTGACGGTGAATTTCAATTGCTTTAATGCCTCTCGCATTCAAGAACCAAATCACATGCCTACTTTCACATGCAACGGGCGTCTCGAATTTCTTCGACATTATAAGCACGTCCAACGAAGCTTACTCAGTGCACAGTTGTTTACAAATGGCGTTGTTGGCTTGCCAAAGAATCCACAAACTGGCCGCGCATGCGCATCAGCGTGATGGCATTGATACCGCCGCAATATTTAAAAACGGAACTTACTTTCTTACTAACCCTCGCGTACAAGCAACAGCAGCCAGCGTAGAAGTTATTTACACCTGGCGAGATTGTAGAGTGCGCATCAAGTGTTTTTTGCGGATTAGTGGAAAGTAATTATTTTGTTAATTAGTCCGATGTTGTAATAGGGTGACATTATTATAGCGTGTGGACAAATTTAAATTAAATTATTGTATGAAAGTATAACTTTTTGATTATAAATTGTTATTTGTGACTAATTAAAGCTGCTTATTACCAACTTTACTGACTGAAGGATACCCGAATGAAATGTTATAAAGCTGTGGCTGTCCCCCACATTCCTGCATGGTAGCGAGACATTTATGGACTCTTGGTTAAAGGGACGTGCGAGGTTTAAAATGAAATTTCTAAGAGGGACGCAAGTATGTTCTCTCTTGGATCGGAGAAGTAACGAGGATATTAGACGCGATTTAAACGTTGTGTCATTGCACCAAGAGATTGAAGACCACAGAAGGAGTTGGTGTGAATACTTGGATCGCATGGCTGATATCCGTCCATCTGTGGCTGCCTTGGACTATCACCTTACTAGCAAGAGAGATGTCGGTAGACCGAGGAGGAGATGGGTTCCGGAACAGGTCTAAGGCCTACTCCTTGGAATGATGATGGTGATATTACTGACTTCATTGGTGGCTCTATTTTGTTCCCACTGTACAATACGACAATCTGTGAGATCGTCGTAGCATATGAATATAACATATTTAAAACATCGTTGAAAATACTCGTGAAGAAAAAGATTGATATATATGGAGAATGAGTGAGAAAGATAGATAGATAGAAACATATAAATATATATATATATATATATATATATTACATTAATATTTATAATGAATTTACCTCAAGATATATTTTTTCCTTATTAGGAACATGTTTCGGGTACCATCTTGTACCCATCCTCAGCCTTCCGGTTTGTTGTGTCTGGTGAAGTACATATGTGTTGGTTGACTATTATTATTGTGGCTTCCTGTTGGCTTCTGGTACTTCAAATTGGTTTTATTTTGTGTGATTGTGGTGTATGTGTTAGTTTTCTGTGTATTTTCGATGTTGAGTGCTTTGAATATTGTGTCATGTTTTGTATTGATTTGTACTTGTTCAGGTACAAAACAAACCAATATCTGAACAAATAAAAATCAATACAAAACATGACACAATATTCGAAGCAGTCAACTTCGGAAATACACAAAAAACTAACACATACACCACAATCACACACAATAAAACCAATTTGAAGTACCAGAACCCAACAGGAAGCCACAATAATAATAGTCAACCAACACATATGTACTTCACCAAACACAAAAACCGGAAGCCTGAGGATGGGTACAAGATGGTACCCGAAACATCTTCCTAATAAGGAAACAAATTATCTTGAGGTAAATTCATTATAAATATTAAATGTATTATACACATCAAGAAACGGACTGTAGCAGAAAAAATGATTGAATATATATATATATATTCATTCATTAATATATACATTTTACAATTCCATTAAACCTGATAGCATGACGCATTAACTTATTACTAGTATAAAGAACATAATACTGCTCAGACAGATAGCGTAGTTGCATACGAAGGCTTGTAGTCCTGCTGACCCACTTACAAGAAACTCAATCGTCTATCTTTCTGTGTGTGTGTGTGTGTGTGTGTGTGTGTGTGTCTCTCTCTTTTCCTCTTCTCTATCTATCTGTCTATCTGTTTCTCTTTTTCTCTCTCTCTTACATTATTTCTTCGTCTGCTGGCGTTACAACCCAGTATGGGTTTTAGCCCGTTCCTTTCAACTCTCTTGCAACCCTAGTCCTCTCCGTCTTCTTCTCCTCATATCCTGAGACCCTCGTCAACATCCTCAATCCAACTCCTCCTAAGCCTTCCTCTTGATCGCCTATCAACTGCTCTCCATGCCAAAATTTATTTTAAAATTCTGTCCTGTTTGATTTCATTGTGCGATCCATCCAGTATATATATTCTTCTACCAGTTATAGAACTTACTGCATCAGTTCATTGTATTAGATTATTTATTTCATGAATACTTTGTATTATACACAAGCCGTCGTTACTTTGCACTGGTCCAAAGTTTTTCCCAGTATTTTTCGTTCGAATATTCTAAGATACTGTTCGTCGTTTTTCGATAATGACCAGGTGTCGCATGCATATGTTATGACTAGTCTAATTAACCTTTTGTGTATTTTTAATTTTAATGATTTTTCAGTAGTTTCGACTTTTCTATGCTGAGGAAAAGGCGAAGTACCATAAATTACCACTACGTATTCCCCCCTACATATATTTGCTTGTGGTAATTTGTGTAATTTCCTTGTAAGCATAGGTAGTAAAATTAACTTGAAACTCTAGATTCACAATTTTAACATTGCATAGGTTGTCTATTTCACAATGTTCTAATTACAAGCAGATTGATCACTGTTGCACACCACTATATAAAAATTATCCCGATTAGCGCTTTCAAGCTTCACAGCTCATCGTCAGATCGGAACAGACAGAAATTATGTGAAAACAAACCCTTCACCCCTCTCACCCAACCCTGACGATGAGCTGTGAAGCTTGAAAGCGCTAATCGGGATAATTTTTATATAGTGGTGTGCAACAGTGATCATTCTGCTTGTAATTTCAACCACTAACACAAATTTCTTCATTAAATGTTCTAATTGTTTCAACGTATTTGGGTTTATTATGATCTTTCTGAAGTTCTTACAAAGATGAGGAAAGAAAGGGAACTTATTAACAGAGTGAAGATAAGAAAGCTCCTCAGTATATGGAACATCTCATTAGAAATGAACAGAGATTTTACTTATTTCAGTCCATACTACAGGGAAAAGTACTTGGACCGAGGGAAAAGAGTTGGGCGACCGAGAATATCATGGCTGAGAAACTTAAGAACCTGGTTTGGCATGAATACAACTGACTTATTCCATGCAGCAGTGCAGAAAGTTAAAATAGTCTGTATGATACCCAACATCCGAAATGGATGGGAACTATCAGAAGAAGATGATCTTTGTCAGCCCTTTTTCCATTTATTAGAACTTCTTTTAAAGACTGTTTTCCTTATAATCGCTACATCTTCATCATAAACAAGAATGTCTGTGGTGCTTCAGTAAAGCCTACGTGAGAATTAAAAAATAAACTTCATCTAAAAATACTAAGTAAAGTTCTTAAAACATTGTGTGATGTACACGCTGCATAGAAGGATAATAAGTGTTTAAATCTTTTGAACTGTGCAGCAAATGTACAGCTGCATTTTCATTTATGTTGCGTCTGTACGCAAACTTTGAATCGTAACGACAGCTGTGTAATTATACAAGATGCAATTAACTTTAATAAACTTTATTTAAAGTTTCAGCATCTACAGCTGCTTGTGGAAGCGTAAACATACTACATTGAACGAAAAAGTAACGACATATTGAACGAGAAGTAACTGTCTTGCATAGTAAGAACGTTTATAAAGCAAACTGGGATTAAAGAGGTTATAGTAAGAATTATTACAAAGTTTAATTTAAATAAACTTTGAATCACATCATCGCAGAAATTCTTGTTTAATACTGTTAATTGTATCTTCTACTTTAAATAGATTGTATGGTTTATTTAACACTTTCAACCCTGGCCATTTCAGCATAGGCATGTCCCAGCAGCCTCGCTGTTTTCAATATTTTCCCCATTTTTTTTTTTTTTTTTTACTATTAAGATTTAATAAAAACAACATAGGTTAGATGTCAAATTAAAGATTAGACCTTTTGTTTTCATAAAATGATACAATATTAATTTTTCTGTAGGAGAAATCAATTTTTAGTAACTAGATAAGAAGCATATTGTTGAAAAAAAAATTTTTAGAAAGTATTTTCACATAATAAACGGTTTTTTATTAGTACCTACTGTACAAAAAGTACTTTTCTTAAAATAATAAGGCACACAATATAGAAAAAATGAGTATATTTGCAATAATCTGCTTTTGTATGGTACAAAATGAAACAGTCATGGTAACACAAACCGACATTGCAAGTTTCACAATAGTCTGAAATCACAGAGCAGTCAACTGTGTATTCAGTTGGCAACGGCAAAGTCCAGTCTGCAACCACAAACAACAGAATCCCGTAAATCTTTCGTACAAACGCCGTTACATGCGCGTGAAGTGATAAACGTAAAATTTCGGGGAGCCGAGGTTTTGAGGAAAATCATGCGGTCGTAAATTTTATGGGCATCGGATCGAAAGTGTTGAAATGAAACATGTTGTTTTCTGAAAAAATGTACGGCTACTTGCGGCAATTTAAGAAAAATATCTTCGAATGCAGTTAAGATGAAACTTTAGTGAATCCACTGAAACGTAGAAGGCGCTAACTTTGGTAACATGCGTGCGTTTGCATGTGTTCAAAAATAAAAATGTGGTAAAAACAGTGAATTATTTAAATTCATCCTGTTAACTGGTTAGCAGTCTCTGTAATTCCAACTTTGTATTGCTTACTTGCCGAAATGCTACCTGTCATTCTCCGGACGGGGCCTTCCTGTATCTCCACCAATATCAAAGTACTAAGTCACAACAATAGAATATACCACTCGAACCTATACATAACTCGAAAGATTCACGGTATGGGTTCAATTGGTATATTTGTCAGTCGTGATTTTTGACTTGATAGTGGTGGAAAAACTGAAAGTTCTCGTCCGGAGAATGACAGGTAGAAATTCAGCAAGTAACCACAACAAAGTTGGAATTATTTTAAGTATATCAAATATTATGTCCACAAATTGTTGCAGGAGGTTGATTAGAAAAATTAAAAAGCTTGTCAGCTTTTGATATAAAGTACGTATTAGCCTTTAAAGCAATTAAAGGCATTCCTGAGCATAAGAAGTCGATTTTAACCAATACAGCCAATACAGGTTTTGCAGATCATTGCTTACAACACAATTGCTTCATAGATACAAAAAACATAACACTACTCCATAACATACAAAAATGTAAAATAATGGATTTGTTAGAAATTCTATAAATTAAAAAAGCAATAAAAAATTTAAGAAATGAACAAACTGAATTCTGTGTATCACCTTTATTAAAAGCTGTTATTTAGTTTAGTTTATATTTTGCATTCAGATTATATTTAGTTTAGTTAATTTTATATTTTGCATTCAGATTATATTTAGTTTAGTTAATTTTATATTTTGCATTTATGATTGTATTTAGTTTTTAAAGGCACCCGACCTTCCCTTGTCTCTTGCACACACCCCTCTCCATCTCAATCACCCTCAGAGATGTTCCAGATACGCCCTAAATAGATGGTCACCACCACTGACATCCTGTGTTTAGGATTTCACACATTCTCTATTTGACAATGGCTTAGGTAGCCGAAACAGCTGTCATAGTTAAATAAAATCTGTGAAACTTACCAAGTGTTTATATATTTTAAAAAACCTTTGTATTAAAGGCAAACGTTAAGAAACGGTAGAAATGAATGCGCATGTTGATTTAGTCCGAGTGACATATATTTGTTGTAACAGCAGCATTTTCCTGTAACTGCATGTAAACGTATGCTACACATTAATAAAATCACAAATATAGGTACAGCAATCCGGTGTATAGTAAAAGTATTAAAATTGAATTTTAAATACGTTTAACTGCACTGTCCGGATCCATTAGTTTCAATCAGTATTACATAATCCGTTAGTTTCATGAGCGTGTGTGTGGCAGTTTAATGCGAAATTGCTTCGTTTCATAGGAGTGCACTTTTATTCAATTCCGCTGAAAATCGTAAAATGTAATAAACGTTTTCCGAATTCTGCAATATTCGAAAAAATATTCAACAGAGTAAAAGTATTAATAGCTTATCAATGTCTGAAATAGGTTTTGATGTAATTTCTCTTATGAAATATTTGTAAGAGAACTCCTATCACATGTGTTAGGTCTCTTGTGTGTGTGTGTGTGTGTGTGTGTGTGTGTGTGTCTGTGTGTGTGTGTCTGTGTGAGAGAGAGAGAGAGAGAGAGAGAGAGAGAGAGAGAGAGAGAGAGAGAGAGAGAGAGAGAGAGAGAGAGAGAGAGAGAGAGAGAGAGAGAGAGAGAGAGGTCAAATAGTGGGGTGAGTGACTGGCTCTCTCCTGAGGGTTAAAGGGTCGAATCACTGTGTATAGAACTGTATGTTAGTTGATATATGTGTGCTGATTTTCAGTGTGCAGTGGTATCAGAAAATATACAAATTTAAATCAGTTTCCTCCTTTTCTTGTTGTTTTTTTTTTTTTTTTTGTATACAGTCTCCTATTTAACTACATCACTTAACACTATTTGGTCCTCACGTGGCGGATTCCGTGAATTTAGTGAAAAAGTGGTGATCACATAATGCTTATATAGTGTGGTAAGCACAATGATAAGCAAAAAGATAGTGACGTAAGTGTAATCCAATACTAAATATGATTACGTAATGCGGAAAAGTGTTACGCCATAATACGGAACGTTCTGGAAGATTGGAGAACGTTGTTCTACTCTTTTCTCGGCTATTCCCGCAGCTTTAATGCGTAAGTGACGCTTGATATGCGAGGCAGTATTACGTAATGCGGAACGTCTCGTGCGATTAATGGTTTCGTTCTAGAAGCTTCTTGACTAGCCCAACGGTGCGTGTTTCTGTCATGGCCGCGCTGAAGTATTTTCACGCGGCCGCGCTTCAAAATTTTCACGTGTTTGTTAATGACGCATATTATGGAACCCTGCAGACCATAAATAGGCCATACCTGCCGCTAAGAGTTCAGTGTTATGTCGAGCGATTTACACACAACGGTTCGAAGTATTGTGGCGAAGTGTTATGTGTTTTGTAATTGTGCGGGACAATTGTAATACATTTGTGTTTTATATTAGTTGACATTTTTATTCCGTGTGAACAATAATTGATTTGCTGCAAGAGACTATCTTGTTGATTACAAACTGTTTAATTGTTATAATTAAAGCCGGTGATTAGTGACTTCCTAGGTGTTTTGTATTTTCTTTTTCACAGTACCATACGACGATCAGTAGACCTTCCTAACAATATTTATTTCTAGTACAAATAAATAATCTTGTTTTGTTAGGTAAACAAACAATAGTACCGTCGGACCTCACGCAATTACGACTACACAAACACAGACACGCGCGAACATACTTATTTTCGGGTATGAATATTGACCCACTACTTTTTATTGACAGATTTTAACGACAATTGAAATACAAAATATTGGTACGCAATACGGAACGTTCTGGTACATTAGAGAACGTTATTTTACTACTTCCTCGGCTATCCCGTCAGATTCCAGTTATAATGTTTGTTTTTTTATTGTTGTATTGGACTGTTAGTGGTCATATATCTACTAGTAATTTTATACAAACCACTGTGTTGTCTTTGGTATTGACGAGCGCTTTCGGCAGTCAAGCCATCTTCAGGTCATTTACCAACAGAGAAATATAAAACCGTTCACTTCTTATATACCGTTTTACCGGTCCTATCTAGCCCCGCCCCCTGACGGAGTAACGTCTTACTTAGCTCCACCCATAGTGGGTTGCCTTACATTACCAATTTTGTAGCCGTTACAATTTACGTTAACTCACTCTTTTTTGTTGTCTAATAAGCTGCTAAATATTTCTTCATTTCCAAATGTGGTTTTTATATGCATTAGTAGTTTTTCATCTTCATTTCTTATTTTTAATATTTCCACTTCTTCCTTTATTTCCTTTCTCTTTCTTTACTCATCATTTTTATTATTTTATAATTTACAACTGGGTGTACGAATTTATGTCCTTTTCCTATAAAATGCCTAGCGTATAATGAATTCGTCGTTAACTCTCCTTCACCCCTCCTATGTTCTTTAAATCTCTGGCAAAATTGACGACCCTTTTCTCCCAGATACACTTTTTCACATTCTCCACAACTAAGCATATATATACTTCTTCTTCAAAATTCGTAGTTTTTATTATACCAAACACGGTTTTAGATTTTTTAACCGCTACCTCTATATTATATTTTCTAAAATATTTTTGTATCTTTCTTGTGTTATAACCTATATAAGATATGGATCCCTTATACTTTTTCTTTTATTTAGTATTCTCATTTTTTGTTTCTTCTCTTCGTTTTATATTATTAAATATTTTATCTACTACATTCGTATTATACTTGTTGTTTTTTTAAATTATTTTTATTCTTTCTATTTCTTTCTGTCTGTTTTCCTCATCTTCTATACAACTGTTTATTCTATGACAGAAATTATTTATCACTGCCATTTTATACTGTATTGGATGGTATGAATCATTTGGTATTATAACATCCGTATATGTGCTCTTCCTAGAAATGTCAAATTTTAGTTTATTTTCTTTTGTTATCCTTATGTTTAAATCTACGAAATTTATTTCCTTGTTTCCTCCTTCCATTTTAAATTTTATATTCTCTTCCTCTTCCTTTAATGTTAACCTCTTCAAAAAATTCCTTTATTCTTCATCATCGCCCTCCCATGTTAACAAGATATCGTCTACATACCTCATCCATTTCTTAATTTTGTCTTTATTTTTCATTGTTGACATTATTTTATTTTCAAAGTAGTTCACGTAAATTTCTGCCATTATCGGTGACATTGATGATCCAATTGGAAGTCCCTTCTTCTGAATATAAAACTTATTATTAAACCTAAAGTAATTTTGCTTCAAACACTCTTGTATTACTTTTATTAATTCTTCTTTCTTTTCGTATCCTTCCAATTTGTTCTTTTCAATTAGTTTTAACGTTTTTTGAACCGGGATGTTTGTAAACATATCTACTACATCAAGCGATATTAACCTAGAACTTTCTTTTACTTATACTTCTGCTTTCAGTGTTTCTATCAACTTTTTGTTATTTTCTATACTATGTTTTTTCCCGAAGTCATAATATACGGTCCGGTAAAACAGTATATATAAGAAGTGAACGGTTTCATATTTCTCTGTTTGTAAATAACCTGAAGATGGCTTGACTGTCAAAAGCGCTCGTTAGTACCAAAGATAACATGGTGGTTTGTATAAAATTACTAGTAGAAATATTTGAGACCACTAACACTCTAATACAACAATAAATTAATAGATTGACAAATCTAAGGAGCAGAAGAATAATGGAGCAGAGAAATAAAGTAAAAGATTTCTATAAATATCTGCTATTTTTATATTCATAAGTGCTACAAAGTTTGGTAGCATAGTTGGTAGACATTTATGTGTTCAGAGGACTAACAGCTGCCTACAGACATTAGCAGTAAGTCTGTACTTCATGCGTGGCTGGAGATGTGGTGAGGTATTATCTATTCGAAACTATAAGTGAATAACGTGACAACCCAAGCGCGCTGATTCGAATCAGTTAGCAGGGGATTATAATTAGGTTGTATAAACGGTCGCCACAGTTAGATCTACTTTGGAGAACCGTTCAATTTTGATAGGAAATATTAATAATGGTTGCGGTAACGGTAATAAATTTAAAAAAAAATGTATTTCAGATAGCTTATAGATTACGAATTATTTTTTCGGAAATTATTAGCAGCAACGAAATAAATTTAAACTTAAAATGTCATCATCGACGTCATCATCACCACTCCAAGGACTAGGGCTTAGACCTGTTCCGGAACCCATCTCCTCCTCGGTCTACCGACACCTCTCTTCCCACTAGGGTGATAACCCAAGGCAAACACGGTTAAACGAATATCAGGCATGCGGTTCAACTGTTCACACCACCAAAACGTTCTGTATACCAAAATGTATACCAATCTGCAATCTATTTTCAGAGTCCGACAGAATAGCCTGATCGTCCGCAAACAACAATGTGTCAATTGTATGGCAGTTTTGAATGGTATAGTCAATATATAAATTAAAAATAGAAGGTGATAATGAACACCCTTGTCGTACTCCACAATTGATCAGGCTAACTCTTGGAGCTGTTATCGGTTTCCCTGCTTCAATTAAGATTTTATTTTCAACATAAATGCTCTGTATCGCTCTAATTAGATGTTGTGGGATCGCTTTCCTTGGCATTACTGCCCATAGTTTGCTCCGATTTACCCTTATAGATTCAATTTTTGCAACAATTAAGAGATAATAAAACAACAACAGCTCAAACATAGTTTACAAATGTATAAACCTAAAAGGAACGGGTTAAAATTACTTGTTAAATCGTTTTATATCATACGTAAAGCATTTTTTTATATATAATCGCTTTCACACGGAAAGGTTAACGAACCCTCCCGCATTCACAGATTGAAGGCGACAGTTTCAGTAAATGCAAATATAATGTGTCAGCGCCAGTGAGGGATATCGCAACCACCACACCCCCGCCGTACCCAAAACTGACAGAATCACACGTTAACTAGGAATTTAGAAAAAAAAGTGTACGTCAACAATTTTTCTCTCTACTTAAATTTCAACATGTCGTCGTACATGATTTTGTAAAATTAATTGACATTTTTTAAATTTTCACAGTTTTCACAGCGTGTTTCTGACACTGTTAAAATAACAATGCCTTACTGCCTTGAAAGTCAGTGACCTGTCTCATCTATTGTATATCCATGTTCTGTTTCCTATACAAAACAACAATGTAATGAAACAAAAAGTTGGAAACAATAGTGTTTTTTCTATATACTACAATGCAGTTTATAAAGTTACTGCGGATTCTAGGCTTACTATAAGGCCACACATATGGGGAAATAAAGATTTAGTATGATAAATTGTGAAGTGCGAAAAGTTGTCCATTATTGCCTTCTCTTTTTAATTTGTATGTTGACGATGTCACACAAAACTGGCAGATGGCCAAGGTGATGGCTTTTCGTGGAACTGATCCCGTACGGACAAACATTGTTATTGATTGTACTGTCGTAGAATAAGTTAGCCATTTTGAATACCTGGGCTACAGTGTGTCTTATAATACAAGCAAAGTCAGCAATTTTAAATACCTGGACTACACTGTGTCTTATAATACAAGCAAAGTCAGCAATTTTGAATACCTGAGTTACAGTGTGTCTTATAATACAAGCAAAGTCAGCAATTTTGAATACCTGAGTTACAGTGTGTCTTATAATACAAGCGAAGCCAGCAATTTTGAATACCTGGGCTACAGTGTGTCTTATAATGCAAGCAACGACGTTGTGAATAAATTGCATAAGTTCAACCTCATGTGCGCGACCATTAGGCGAACCCTTAAGTCAGCAAGTAAAGGAACACGCCTTAAATTCTACAAGTTGATGGCTCTTCCCACATTTCTTTATGGGTCTGCGAATTGGACTCTAACGAAAGGACAGGCCAGTCGCATCCAAGCGGCTGAAATGAGATTTCTCAGGCACGTGCCACAGTATGCTCTCCATGATCATAGAAGGAACACAGATATACGGCAGGAACTGAATATTACGATTAAACACGACAGGATTGCCCAATAGCGACTGAATTGGTGGGAACATATTTGCCGAATGGATGACTGCCGCATCCACAAACAACTATGGAACTATAAACCGAGCGGATGGAGAGGTGTGGGACGTCCCAGGAAGCGCTGGAATGACCTTATTATATTTACTGAACATAATGTACTCCCATGCAAACGCGCGCGGATGTTAACGATCTCTTTAATCTTTTTTCTGTAGTTCATCCAGTCTCGCAGTAACGATTTGCGATCAATGACCCATAAATTTTAAGAGCGTAAACTGGTGTAACTTGTTTTTATGACTTTTAATTTTACCAAAAAATAATAAACATAAAATCTGTCAGCGTACACAGCGGACGAGTCTATAGCACAAAAAAAAACTAACTGACTACGGAAATAGAATCCGCGTTTGGATATAATTACACTTTTGAGGCCATGTAAGCTAGTACAGCTGGCTGCAAGCGAAATTCAATCACAAAATAAATATTTTCATGTACGTTGTCGCAGCTCTTTCAATATTAATTCTACCGTCAGTGATACGCTCTAATGTTTAAATGTTGGCTAACGGACATGTGTGTGAGTGTGAGTGTGTGTGTGTGTGTGTGTGTGTGTGTGTGTGTGTGTGTGTGCGTGTGTGTGCTTAATTGAGCTGGACGGATCCGATGTAACTAAAACCTAGTCAAAATAACATTCGTAAAGTATTAAATAAGCCGAATTCATAACAACCAAAATACTGTATTTGGTGCAGTGGCGTGGCGTGGGTACATAACACCTGTTGCCGGTTGTGATAGGCCTAAAACTTAACCTAAAAATTAATTCGAATATTTTCTTGTACCAAGTGTTCTTTTTAGAGCATTTCTATCAATCGCTGGGAGAATAAGAGGGCCCCGGTTCAACAGGACCTGAATCTCATTATACTTACATAGAATAATTCAGAACACAAATAATCGAATTAGAAAGAATAAAGACAAACAGGTAAACACTTGACTAAACGAAAAAAACAAAAATAGGTACGTAGTAACTGCTGGACGTCAGTTCCGAAACGAAAATAGCTGCTAACCGAGCGTTTTGCCGGTTTATACAGCGGCAACACATTGGGTGGACGAATGTGTCTCCACCTCCACAGTTTGTACAGTGACAACTACTGCGAGGTCAATGACTGTACGTAGTAAAGCATTGCCAGTGTCCGAGCCGGCAACACAAGACGGTGCAAGCGCCCAGCTCGTCTAAAGCAATGCTACGCTTTTTCTTCATGTTTCCTTACTAATATTGTTAGCATTTCAAATTATTGAATAACTAAGTATTCATTCTGTGATATAATTAATATTATTTTCTTTTATTTCCAGTACTGTTGCCGCCAGCAAAACAGCGGTTACATGGAGTGGAGGCCACGCTACTGATTTGGTGTATCTACGGATTGACTGAAAATGATTCCAGTGTATTCTAATCTACGTATAGAAGAGTCGTTCTTTAGTCCATCCATCAAACGAACCTGCCCATTTGTCTGTAAACAATTTGTTGTTTGTAAACAGACAATTATTTGTGTAGAATGTAAGCCGCGCCTTAGCGGTAAATATTAACACCACATCATCACGGCACGGCATAGCCAAGGTGCTGCCTGCTCTACCTTTGAAAATCCTCCAGCCATCTCTTCCTTGGTTCTATCCACACACCTGTGTCCTATAGTAGTAAGTGATTACCTTGTATGCGGTCCGCCGTGTGACTTCTCAAACTTGGTTAACGTTACGCGTTTCAAGGCGTATGCCTCATCATCAGACGTTTAACAAACCAAAAACACACATATCACACAAAACTGCGTTTGTCAAGAAATAAAATTGCAGAAACAAGCATGTTATGAGCACGTGTTGAAGGGTGCGCACCCGTTCAGGTATTGTCTGCCACTGATTGGAACTCGTTGAGCAGTCTCAAAGCAGTATCATACAGGGGGTTAGATACAAAGTTCAATTGTTCATTCAGAACAAACTCGCGAATACTATCATTATTATATGCATTATAAATTTCCAGCTCCTCCAAGGCATTCATCAACCGGCCCTTGTTGCATATATGCAAAGGTATTAGATTAGACTTAAAACCTGTATAATTGTGATTGTGTTGGGTCAGATGACGAATGTAATTAAATTTTGTATAATTATAATTATGTGTCCTTTTTGGTAAGTGTTCACGGAAGCGTTTGTAAAAACCTCTTCCGGTCTGACCTATATAGAAGCTGTTACAATCATTACAAACCGGTTTATAAATGCGTTTTTTCATCAATAGGTAAGGGCAGTCTAGGTCTAAGTATATTAATCAGTTTATTATTGGTTCTAAAAGACATAGTATAACCAATATTGTTCATAACTGAAGACAAAATTTTTGACATGACGTATGTGTATTTTGCGGATATAAATTTTTTCTGTGTTTTATTAAGTGAACGGGGCTTAAGTTGAATGTTATTATGCTTCTTTAACAATTTATCAATGATGTGACTACTGTAACCATTGGAAACTGCAATAAATCTTATTGTGTTTAGCTCAGCCTGGAAATCATTATTGTCAAGGGGGACTGTCAGCAATCTATGAATTAAACTATTATATGCTGCCATTTTTTGAGAATATGGGTGGTGGGAATCTGCATGTATTGTATGGCTAGTGGCAGTAGGCTTCCTAAAGATATTGAATTTCAATGTGTCCATTCGTCTAGTGAGGGTCAGGTCTAGAAAGTTAATTGTGTTATCACGCTCAGTCTCTAGGGTAAATTGAATATTATTGTTGATTTAATTTAAAAGATTTTTGAAGGAGTCAACTTGTCTCAAAGTTCCGTCAAAAATAATGAACGTGTCATCTACGTAACGTGAATAAAATTTTATCTTATTTGCGTATATGTTATTATTTAGTAGATGAGTATTTTCGTAGAAATTTAAGTATATGTCGGCCAATAGGCCTGAGAGGGGTGAGCCCATAGGTAGAAACCCTACATCACGTGCACATAATATGCTTGTTTCTGCAATTTTATTTCTTGACAAACGCAGTTTTGTGTGATATATGTGTTTTTGGTTTGTTAAACGTCTGATGATGAGGCATACGCCTTGAAACGCGTAACGTTAACCAAGCTTGAGAAGTCACACGGCGGACCGCATACAAGGTAATCACTTACTATTATATAAAAGTGACTTGGATACCATTACAAAACATGAATGTTAAACTGTGTCCTATAGGTTTGTATTTCCAGTCTTGTGTGACCTGTATGGAATCCGACATTCTTTCTAAGTGTTCTTCCCACCGTTGTTGTGTAATCTTTTAATTTTTCATTCAAGTTAACCACTTATAACTCTTCTCTTATGGCCTCATTCCTTATACGGTCAAGTTTAGAACACTTTTCAGCTCCTCTTAAGAACGCCATTTCCGAGGCCTGAATTTTACTGTCCTGTTTCTCGGTTGTTATCCAAACAACTCACACCAATAGGTCAGTCTCCATTGGGAATCGATTACGGGTAAGCGCCGTACTTCATGACGATCCGTTTGCTAATCGAAAATTATTCGAGTTGAATTTCTGAGCGTTACTGAAATGATATTGTTACGACGGTCACACTGATCGTCGTATGGTACAGTGGAAACAAATACAGCCACCAATGAAGTCACTAATAACCGGTTTTAATTTGTCACAAGTACAGTTTATAATCAACAAGTTATCCAACAAGATTATACTCGTACAATAGTTCAAATTAATCTGTCCACACGCAATAATAATGTCAACTAAAAGAGTCCCGCACAATTATTATAAAACACATAACACTTCGCCACAATTCTTCGAAACTCACTGGAATAAATCGCCACGCAAACTGAAAACTAAGCGTTGCTGAATACTTATATTTATACTCCGTTGAGATTCCAGAATAAACCATAATACGCGTCAAAACTACGGTAGAGCGTAATTGATTGCGGCCTTCACACAGTGAGCGCGGCCGGCGAAGTCTGGAACAGTCTCGTTAACGCGTGTTGAGCATCACGTACGCACACAACATTACAGCTGGTTCTGCTGGGATAGCCGAGACGCCGAATACGTAGAATGTTCTGTAATTAAGTGCTATTCGGCGAAAGTTCAAGATATCCGATTAGGCTATAAACACTTTAAGCCTACTGGATAAGGAACGTGTACGCATAATACACTGATTAGAAATATTCTATTCGTGGTGAAAGTATATAATCGTACTTATGAGAAACATCTACACGCCCGAAAGCGACCCCGAGGCCGAACAGATTACATCAACCCACGTACTCATCCAGATACAGGATCATCCGGGATCAAACCGTCGTCTGAAGGAACTACAGTCGACAGTAAAGGGAAGTGAACCTATATTATTTGTGTACAATAAAACAAAGAAAATTATTTGAAAGAAAGACACTACCACTTCAGTAAAGACTTTATAGTAATTAAAACAAAAAGAACTCTTAAATATTCATTTATTTCATTGTATAGAAAGAAATATTTAGTTTTGTTACAAAGACAGATCAATTATTTTTATAAACTGTATTAAAACTCTTTAGATTATTATAAAACAGTACCATTATTAACAAATCCGCTTCATTCCAATATTCTATATGTCGACTACTTATTCTGAGCGACACGTAAACATCGCTATATATATATAAATATATATATATATATTTATATATTGTTACAACACAAATAAGCCACCCCAATACCAGGGAAAAAACTATGAATCAACTATACAAAATGATTAAATAAAATGAAAATAAAATAACGATGACGCGACAAACGACTACATGACCCAACCCAAGTGATTGACCAAATAAAATAAAACCAAAGGAGAAGGGGAAAACCGAAATAAAATAAAATATTATGAAATCAAAGAAGAAGGTAAATGAAAATGAAACAAACCAAGTATAAATGAAATAAAACGAGAAGAAATGAAAAGACACAAACAAATAATATAGAACAGAAAAAGGAGAAATGTTACACTCAAATGTAATAATGAAAGAGAAACCAATAAATAACAAATGTAAAAGATAATTATTAGTATCGACTAAATAATCAATGTAAATGAAAATTGATAAAGTAAAGACAAACAAAGTACACTAACCAAAAAAATAGAGTTTAAATGTAATAAAGGACTCTATAATGACATGAAATTGTTAACAGTATAACTAACCTTTGTAAAGTGAGAGATAGAGAGATAAAAAGATAGTGAACATAAGTAAGTGACCAAGAGAATATAATGTTAGAGAATACCCACTAATAGCACTTAAATAAAATATAAGAAGTGCAAAGTGACAGTGTAAAACCCCAAAATAATTAGAAACCCTACTGATAGGTATAAACACCTAATAATCAGTGATGAACACTAAAGGTTTAATGGTGTACGGTATTATTAAATAAGAATTTTGTTATTGATAGTATTAAGATTAATTGTAAATGAGGGATGCAATAGTATTCAGGGAAGGAATCCCATAGAAGGTCAAAAGTTAGTGTTACCATGGCTAGAGTAAAGTTTATATAAAAAAATATATAGTAAAGGAAATAAAGGCAAAATCAATAAACACTCTATATTCTAAGGGATAGACAGTTAAGTAAATTTAAACGGTGTGATGATGTTTATCACCAAAAAATAAGTAAGAATAAACAAATTGTAAACAAATGTTGCATAATAGCTGTTAAAGAATTGTTCGATTAAATCTATGAATAGGAATATGGCTGAAGGGATTACACAAACCATAAACCTAAGTGTTATATTGTATTTTATAGAGAATATTAGATAATAGCCAAATTGTAAACAATGGCAAAATAAATTAAAAAAAAAGATAAAGTAATATAAATCTAATAATACTGGAGAGGCAGTCCGACAATAATAGACAAACCATAATGTAGAAACTAATGAAAACATACAATTATTATAAAAAAGATCCAAAAGAATCAACAAGTAAATAAATCATTTATAATACCAAAACAAAACATGTATGAGGGTAAATTAATATGTAATTTATATAAAATAACTAAATATAGCCGAATACTACTTAGGTCTATGAAAAGCCTAACTGTATAAAACCAATAACTACAAATTGTAAAAAACTAACAAGAATATTAACAAATCCAAGGCAAGTAACTAGTCAAGGATAATTAATAAATCATATTAAAAGATAAATGTTAAATTAAGGACATAAAATAAGAGAGAAATGTAATTAGATAATATCAAAGTAAATGTTCAAACAATAATACATAAGAAAACCCAGCTTTGTGGGATGTCAAAATGATCTTTGAAAGAAAATACGAACAGTAGTGATAATATTTCATACATAGAGAGGAAGACGGAAGAATAATAGCAATCAGAAGATATACAGTCATTTTGAATAAAAATTCAAATATGATAACATTGGTCTTAAGTCAAGTACAGCCAATCAGGATCAATCAGTTACCATGACAACTGAAACGTTATTTATGAATTTTCCGTTAGAACCTATGATTCCATTTTTGACGCTCAACAGGAATAGACGCCAAGCCGTGAATGACCAAAATTTTAATATAAAACGTTTAAAAGTATTCCAAATTTGAAAAAATGAAGAAGTAAGGAAATGAGGACATTCAACTGATGCCTAATGCCGGATTAATAATTTCTAAATTAATAAATTTAAACCAACTAATACGAAAAAGAAGCCAGACGTACTTAAATCGCAATATGGTTGAAAATTGATGATTATCAAAGACAACAACACATTTCAACTGAATGACATTACACCTCAAGTCGACTGATTTGATAAGTATTGCTGAGTTACCCGAATTTATGAAATAAATTCTCTTTAATTTTTTCTGATAACACTTTGAACTCTCACTATAAACGGATGATATTATTTCTTTCAAAGATTAATAAGAAATAAAACACTAAACTTATGTTAACTAAGAAAAATAACCTGTATAAAAATTACGAACTTTTGAAACACACTTTATAACACTTGAGGAACAAATTATAATAACACATTATATTATATAAGTACAATTAATGTAAGGTAGTGTACTTTATTGTAATCATTATTAATATTTTTTTTTTGTAATCACAAGACTCCAGGATAACCGAACGAAATGAAAACAAACTGTTGCAGGCGCCATGTCTGACTAAATAATTCGTTCAGTATCGCTTCGCCAAGCCTTGAGATTAATTGTCTTACTGTCGGTGCAAATTTGTTTAATAACAAAATATAATTTATTATCTTACTGAATAAATAATAATCGCAATTTAATAAACCAGTACAGAGCTATAACCACTGTTCTTTATTCCATAGGAAAGTGTAATACATTATTTGTGTATTTTAGCGAACAGTAAAGGTGACGGTAAGCGCTCACGTCGGAAACTCGGCGAACTAACAACTAGATTAAGAAATTCGCACAGGTGGCGGGAGTAAATTTGAATACACCGTACCGTCATAGCTAAGAACGCTTAATCGTCCTATCTTTTATTTAATTGTTTTTAGTTAAACAATTTGGCGCCACCCGGGATTTATGAACACATACTGAAGAAGAGGTAAGTTTTCCACTCGCGTGTACTGGTAATTCGAAGGATCGCTACGGACATCGTCAGCGCAACATAAAGTAACGACCACGACGTGTGAGGCGAACGCACGATACCCACATTTTTTCAGAGACGATAAGAAAGCGGTTGTTACAGATTGGCTTCCATCGCGGGGGGTTAAACAAGGCGGACGTCATACCGGTTGTTACAATATATATATATATATATATTTATTATAACTTTTTTTGTGCTAAATTTGGTGATTTAATCGAGTTTAATCGAGTTCCTTAGTTGGCCGCGCCAAATTATACAAAACTTATTTCTGTATATAAATTTGTTGATTTACTCGTGCGCCTTAGTTGCGGCGACAAATCTATACAACGCTCCCTTTTATCTAACACAATTATCTAATATTTTGAATGTTAAATAAAATGTTACTTACCCGTGATATTACTTTACCTGGGCGTCAGAACAAATCCCAGATACAAATGACACGCTTTCAGCTTAGCTCAGCGCATGGAGACACTCTTTCTCAGGATTCGTTCAGTGATTGTGATTTTCAAGGGGAATCGTTACAAATAACACTTTAATATTTGCTTGATTATTTTAACTAACGTTTTAATCAATTATTTTTAATCTTAAAAATGCTAATGGTAGGACTTATTTCTACCCTAACACTTATAATTACTGAGTGAGTGTGAAAAGTAACGATTAAGACGTTCAAACGACCTATGGCTCTTATCTGGTTTAATTAAGAGATTGCTATCTCCCAAACCAGTGCTAAAGAACAGGTCTGCAATAATTTGCACGTCCAATACTACACCTCACTTTTCATTCAACACTCCTATACTATGTTAGAGCTAATCTTATAAATAAAATACAAAGTGTGAAATTCTTAGTGTCTTTTAAAAATTGTTTATTGCTTTTATTATTTGTTTAGTGCTTATTTCATTGATCAATGAATCTATTTCTTACTGTTTGATGCGTTGACCGAAGATAGGAATCCGTAGGGGTCCTCCTTTTGATGGTTTTGAACAGAAGAATTGATGTTGATCAATGCTGTAGAAGATGCCCTGGCAATTACAGATGCTGTAGCCTTCTGTCGCACAGGTCCTTCACGGCTGATGATTAATTAATTAATAATTTAATTAATTAACGTTGTTTTACGCAGCGAGAGTTGTTGAACCGTACTAGTTCATCTTCACTGCGGACTACTTCTCGTATTCGATACTTAATTACACTTTTGCGTGATTGAAAAATTTCTGTACGTAATTTATACACGACTAGCGCATTGAAGATCCCAACGAAGAGTGACGCTACCTCTCGCTTTGAGCTGGCGTCAGTTTTAAATACGGGCTGCTGATTGGTTGTTCAAATAAATCATGCGTTTTTCCAGTTTTGACAATCTCGAACAGGTCGACGAAACACCCCGTGACAGGTTTGAAACTGCAGAGAATTTCTAGTTAAAATCGTACTTCCTGTGTTTGCAAATCGATTGATTACAGGTATTTGCAAACGTGTTTTCAAAGATCTGACCACAGAATATTGTTGCTTAGGTCTTTATCTGTGTGTGTGTGAAAACACCTAATTCCTACGTAGCATAATTCTCTCGTTATTCCTTTTGGCGTTCGCCTTCCGTATAACTTCTTCAATTGTTAATTATATTAACTGAGATTGCGGCTACTTATAAAGCTTCACTTGCTGAATACAATGCTGTTTTCAGAATTGCCGTATATTTATTAGTTTTTAAGTTATCACAGGTTGAACTGATAATTTGTATTGAGTAAATTTTCATGTTCGTACCGGTATCGGATGTTGCTGTGACGAGGTTAGAGTGAGATGGCTGCGATTGTACGCTCTCTCTCTTGCTTACGCTGCTATACTCCCTCCGTCAGACACTTTCATATAACGCTCAGATAGGACGCTAATATGAATCGTTATAATATATATATATATATATATATTGTAATGGCATATAGAATAGAATGGTATATACGAGGTGTGTTCAAAAAAGACCGAAATTCTTGAATACCATATCAACCCGCACAAACAACGCGCCGCGATTTTGAGCGCACATAGCTATAGTTTTTGGTAACAGACTGCCATTTATTCTGTTCCGCTATCAGCATTAGTGTTTGAGCTATACCAGATTGAGTGGGGACGTGTACACGCTGACCGCTGGATTAGTGACACAGTGATTAAGAAAGATCTCGAAGAACAACGTGTGCCTATGAAACTTTGCGACAAAACTAAGTTAAAACTTTACACAGACATTCTGATTTTTGAATTAAGCTTACGCGGAGGCGTACATGAGTCAAACGATTATTTTAAGAAATTTTAAAAAGCTTAAAAACAATGGTCAGTGGAGATCAAAGCGATGTCGAAGATCATGGGAAGAGAGCTCGTGATATGCTAATTGTAAATAATCGCTTAACTAACGAGACTTTCTGAATGAATGCGCAGTCATATAAGATAGTAAAATTAAATTTTGGTAAAAACATTTAAAGTATCGTATCACTGAAAAATCTTAGTGCGTTTCTTGACGACGATCAGAAAGAGACCTGTTTTGAAATCGGCCAACAACTACGCACCAGTGCAAATGGTAATGCCAACTTTGAAACGCAATGGAAGTAGCTCTGTAAAGATTTTATGAAGTTAGCACCAAAGTTTTATACACAAACGTTACGTTAAGATCTTCATTCTCAGTGCGTTATAAATCCGCCGGACGATGTGTGCCCGTGCCCACGACAGCGCGTGTAGCTGGAAGACTGACGGAGAAAGTGGCATTCCGGCGTTAAAACCTGCGCTAGCGACACTTAATTGTGCAGCTCGCTTTATGCGTAGGTCGGCCTGCTACACAAATAGTTCGTTCGGTATTTTTTTTCAACACACTTGTATTTTGAATTGCATATAGACTGTAACAGAGAATAAAGGATATGATACTATATGAACACTCTGTATGAATATTTAGAGATTACAGGTTTAAACACTAATTAATTACAGGTTTAAAAAATTAATTGATATCGAACATTTTGGAAAATTTTAGTTTTAATTATATTTATTCTTTTAAGTGCCTATGTGTTTGCATGACTGTGTGTGTGTGTGTGTGTGTGTGTGTGTGTGTGTGTGTGTGTGTGTGTGTGTGTGTGTGTGTGTGTGTGTGTGTGTGTGTGTGTGTGTGTGTGTGTGTGTGTGTGTGTGTGTGTGTGTGTGTGTGTGTGTGTGTGTGTGTGTGTGTGTGTGTGTGTGTGTGTGTGTGTGTGTGTGTGTGTGTGTGTGTGTGTGTGTGTGTGTGTGTGTGTGTGTGTGTGTGTGTGTGTGTGTGTGTGTGTGTGTGTGTGTGTGTGTGTGTGTGTGTGTGTGTGTGTGTGTGTGTGTGTGTGTGTGTGTGTGGTATCCGAACAGTTTTCTATTAATTACACTTTTCGGTGAGCAAAATGTTATGTATTTTCCCGTCAAACGAAAATGGTTTTGAAAGTCCTTTTTGCTGCAAAAAGATTCAGCCTCTTCCTATTGAGAAATCTTTTGTAAACAAGTTTGCCCGCAGAAGCATTGTGTATCCTGTCATCACCGACTTGTTTGTTGGCCTTCAGTTGGGCGTTGTAGTTTGTGACTGGCTCGATAATCCCTCACTTTGCTTACACGATCACGTTACACTTTGTTGCCAAGGTTACGAAAGCGAGAGCTGACTGAATACAAGTGACTGTATACCGAATAAAACGCTTCAATAATTTAGTAAAGATTTATAAAAAGGTTTATACATTTTTATCACCTAAATTGTAGAGCAGTAAAGGTGGAGTAATTATGTAAGTATATCAAATTACATACAGAATTATCACTGTTGCACACCACTATAGAAAAATTATTCCGATTAGTGCTTTAAAGCTTTAGAGCTCATCGACTGATCGGAAATGATCAGATTTCCGATCTGACGATGAGCTGTGAAGCTTGAAAGTGCTAATCGGAATAATTTTTCTATAGTGGTGTGCAACAGTGATAATTCTGTTTGTGATTATAACCACCAGCACAACTTTCTTAATTATATATCAGATTAATTATTACGTATATGTGGACTTTATAAGAATCAGCATATGTTTCATTTTAGAATAATAGGATGTTTTAATCGTATTTTTGGTTTACTTATGTTGCACAAATTTCAGATATTCACAGTTATATTATTGAAGGTATACGGCGGGACCAGAATGTTATGAGTATACTTGGCAGGATCGCCCAGTATCGGCTGAATTGGTGGGAACATCTGTGCCGAATGGATGACTGCCGCATCCCCAAACAACTATGGAACTATAAGCCGAGGGGACGGAGAGGTGTGGGACGTACGAGGAGCGCTGGAGTGACCAGCTCTAATCTTTGCCTATTTGAGACCGGAGCAAACCATCCTTGGTTTAATCCTTGAAGATGATGATGATGATGATGATGGTGAAGATTTTTGAAGGACTAAATGAATGTTTCATAGTAATCATGTAAACGTTTTAGTCCTAAGTGATTACAATAAAAGAAAATAACATAAGTTCCCGGGGAACAAACGAAATATTAAGAATGGTGTAATATAATTAATGTAATAGTTAGTTTCTTAGAAACATTGGCATAAAATATTTTAAACTGTATATAGTTAATGATGGAAGTATACGAACATTTCCATCACTAGAATTTAGAAACAAACAATAATAATAATTGTTCAGTGAAGGGTTAGTAAGGATCGGTAAAAAATAACACAAATTTTTAACTTATTACTATACTAACTTATTTCTATATTTTACTATGCTATATGTTGACTGCTGTATGTATAAACGTATTGTGTACCAATCTAATATCAAATTGTTGATTACTGTTTGTTTAATTAATTTAAATATCATTACATAAAGTAATTTAAATTGTAATAGTTTATAAATTAAATTCTGTCACACTATATTTTCTCGTTTTCTTAAAGTTAATATTGGAAGGTGTAAACAAACTATCTCAAGTCTTCACATATACGACGATACATACATACGCACGCACACACACTCACATACACGAACACTTTCACCCAAATATTTAATTGTTCTGTTGTGTTTGACATTTCTTTTGTATTTCATACACAGGTCCTGATGATGACATTAAACATTTTCGAAACGTCGACACAAATAAGTTGAAAATTTGTGTTATTTTTTTGACCGATCCTCACTAACTCTTCACTGAAAAATTCATTGATTGACGGTCACTACGAATTTAATGATTTAAATAATAATAGTAATAATAATAATAAAAATAAAGACACATACTTGTCCAAGGTTTTCAGGATAACCCCAAGCAAAGGACGGGTGCCATCTGGACTGACAAAAGGAAGAAGAGACAATGATCAAGGATGAAGGAGATGTGGGTGAGGAGGAAGAGTGAGAAGAAGAAGGGAGAAACCAGTTGAACCAACCCTAGTCCACAGTGGCTCATACGCAAAAAACAAAAGTCCACTTATTTCTATAATGGAATTTGTATTTGATTACAAATGTTTGATAATTTGTAATTTGATTGTTTTGTCAATCGACGTATCATCCACTCTTTATAGAAATATTAACCAATTATGTTGTATTTATTAATATATATAAACTTTCACGTATGAACTTACTATTCGTTGTCACTTCCCCAAACGTTTCGACGTGATGTTCCTCTTCCTCAGTGGGAGTAATACTGAATGTCGATTACAGAATAACCGTTATGGACTGTAGGTGTGTGTGGTGGGGGTTGATGGTGGGAAGGGATTGGCGCTGAGGCTCAAATTGTGTGTTTGGATCAGTGTATCGAATAGTGTATGTGATTTATAATGTAATTGTTCATTTAATATGTTGTTTGGTTGTAGTTTGTGACATCTGTATATTTCAAATTGTTCAGCTGTGTTTAGTTTTCTACTTTTAGGTAAGTAGTGTAATATTTCCATGTTGTGTTCTATGTTTGTGTAACTGCTGTTTTCGTTATGTAAATATGTGGCAAATGTGGAATGTATGTAGTTTGTGGTGAGGGCTTTTAAATGTTTAGAAAATCTGGAAGAAAAAGATCTTTCCGTCTGGCCGATGTAGAATTGATGACAATCATTACAATTTAATTTATAAACCCCTGTTTTGCTGTATGTCTCTGTGTTTTTGTTAGTATTATTTATGTGTTTTCTAATGGTGTTGTTGGTTCTGTAGGCTACTTTATAATTGTGTTTCCTAAATGTGTTTGCAATTTTGTGTATATTGGAATTGTAGTATGTAAGTGTTATGTATTTGCTGGGTTGTGTGCTGTTGGTCTGATGTGTTTTACTTTTTGCTTTTAGGATTCGTTTGTGTAGTTTATTTATTAATTCGTGATAGTATCCATTTTTGACTGCTATATATTTGATTGTGTTTAATTCATCTTGGTAGTCATGTGTGTTTAGGGGTATTGAAGTGAGCCTATGGAGCATGTAGTTGAAAGCTGCATGTTTGTGTTGAGTTGGGTGGTTCGATGAGTTATGTATGACCATGTCTGATGTGGTGGGTTTCCTGTATATTTTGTATGTGTGTGTGTTGTTTTTTTTGGTGATTGTAAGGTCTAAGAAGTTTATGCTATTATTTGGTTCTATTTCAAGTGTGAATTTTAATTTAGGGTGTATAGTGTTAATGTATTTGTGGAAATTTTCTGTTTGTCTTTTGTTGCCGTTGTACAGGAGTAAAATGTCATCAACATACCTGTGCCAATATATTATTTTATCGGTGTATTTGTTGTTGTTCAGTATGTTTTTCTGATCTATGGTGTGTACAAATATTTCGGCTAGTATACCTGTTATAGGGAAGCCCATGGGAAGTCCATCTGTTTGTGTGTAAAACATGTTGTGTGTGAAATAATTTTGATCTGTGATAATTTTAGTTAGATAGATGATCTCTTTTATGTGTGTTTCAGGTGTGTTATTTATTTTTAGTAATTGTTCTAATGTAGTTATGGTTTTTTTTATGGGAACATTGGTGTATAGGTTTGTTATGTCAAACGAAGCTAGTGTGGAATTGTGGGGAATGTATACATGTTGAGTTTTATTCACTAGATCTAAATTATTTTTGACAGTGGTGTTGTTTGTCAGAACATTTAAAAGCCCTCACCACAAACTACATACATTCCACATTTGCCACACATTTACATAACGAAAACGACAGTTACACAAACATAGAACACAACATGGAAATATTACACTACTAACCTAAAAGTAGAAAACTAAACACAGCTGAACAATTTGAAATATACAGATATCACAAACTACAACCAAATAACATATTAAATGAACAATTACATTATAAATCACATACACTATTCGATACACTGATCCAAACACACAATTTGAACCTCAGCGACAATCCCTTCTCACCATCAACCCCCACCACACACACATAATCCATAACGGTTATTCTGTAATCGACATTTAGTATTACTCCCACTCAGGAAGAGGAACATCACGTCGAAACGTTTGGGGAAGTGACAACGAATAGTAAGTTCATACGTGAAATTTTATACTGTATATATTAATAAATTTAATAAAGTGAATGAAGAGGATGAGTCAACAAGATAATTATGTTGTAAATTGAAATTCTGGTAAAATTTTGATAAACTCCTATCTTGACAATAGAGTCTGTGTTCAACTTCAAATAAAAACTTAAAAAATATATACAGGAGCCTTATCTCTCTAGAAATATACACAATTATCTATTTTTACTTGTACACAGTGTTACAAGTAGACCAAGCAAACGACATCGGAAAACCAAAACCGTGCTCATTTCACCCAATGTTAAACGAGTAGTTTCGAGAAATAAATTAATTTTTTATTTGAATCTGGACTTTTTTTATACTTTACCGACAAGGTATAGAGTGCAAGAAAAATGTTTTACAATGGAATCTTGGTTTATTTTTCCCTGCGTTATCCCCGACTGAGTCCATCAAACACACAGACACACACGCACACACAATGAGTTACAAGTACATACTAACGTTGTTTTGCAATTTTGTAAAAAATTCAAATCAGCTTATTCGTTCCGGTACTGTAAATCTTGGTGTGCAGTCGCGTGCTCTATTCCCTGCAGACTACGAGCGCAAATTGAGAAAGCCATAAAAACACAATTTCAAAAATATAACTGACAAGGGTAGTGACCTGCAGAAGGGGGTCTGACTGATGCTACCCACATAGATCCTGCTCTTACTAATGTTGCTATTATTTTTGAAAACAGACACGTTTCAATTCCCAATCACGACAAATATTGTAATTCAGTAATACAAATATATTAAATAAAATTTAAAGTTATAATATTTAAATATTCACTTACACAAATTCATTCATACTAATTCGCTTGTACAAAACTGGTTTCTAAAGGAATATGAAGTCGTGGATACTACTATAATGTACGAGTTCTTTATTATTGCGCAAAACACAACGCTGCCTAAAGATACGCCTAATTCTGTCTGATACGCTCTGGGCTGTGCGGTTGTGCGTCGCAGAGACGAACCGCTCGGTAACTGAGTTCCGAGCTACCTTCTGGAGCTCCTGCCTCGTGGCCCTGCCCAAGTAGGGCGTGTGCTCTATAGCAGGCCGATTCTCGGCTGCTGTGCTAGCCTACACTAGCGCAGTATACACCGAGGGCGTTTCCACGAACCACCTGGTCGTATACGGTACCTGCCCAGCCCATCCACAAGAAGATTGTCTGGGAACCTCGCCGCACGTGCATAAAATTTGCGTGCAAGCCGCCTGAATGTTTCGTCTAAGGAGCGGACGCCAAGTCCTCTCCTTAGAAGGCGTGATGAGAAGCGACGGGGGACTTTGGCCTCTAGCCGAAGACCCCTGTCGAGGACGCTATGCAACTTCTTTTTATGCATTGCGGCGTGGTAACCCCAAACCGGACAAGCGTAGGTAGCAAATACGCGCCGACGATTATCTTGCCCAATTTCCTGGTCATGGCTGAGCTGATCAGGAGTGGAAACAGTAAGTTCAGACGAGCGGATGCTCGCTTAAGAACTGTCTGAGCGTGGGTATGCCAGGTGAGCCGACGGTCGAGGTGTAATCCGAGGTACTTAACCTCGTTAGACCAGCGCAAGTACGTTCTGCCGATACGTAACTGCCTAACAGGGTGCCTCCGTCGCTTCGAGAATTCGACGGCTACACTCTTGGTAGCGTTGAGTTGCACTCTCTAATTTTCAGTCCAGTCCCCGAGCGAGTCGAGCTGGCGCTGCAGTCGTAAGACGGCTCTTTCTACATGACGATCGGCCGTAAATACGGCCAATCACAATAAAGATGGTGTATGATTGGCTCGCACCACGCTATGCCATCAGGTACTCAACAATTGTTTTCCCCGGAGTACTGTGGTGAAGGCTAATGATTTCCCGCGATGCCGGAATAATGAGTTCTTTATTGTGATTGGCTGTTGGTGCAGTTTCTACCTGGGCACTATTCGGATTGGCTGATGGTGTCGTTTTTACCTGTACGTGGGACTTGGTTGAATTTATAAGTAGCTACAGGTAGAATGGCGGGACATCTTCAGCCTATACCACAGTACTGTGGTCCTGACGTGAACACCCTGCGTTCAGGATTTGTATTATTGCACTGATGATGGCAGCCATTGGAGCTGCTGAAACGTTTGGTTTGGAAATAAACTATGGACCACGGCCAAACAGCCCGGATAACTTTAATCGTACAACTGACACCGGCCGTGAAAGCCATACGCCTAATTGTTCAGATCCGACTCGTGTTTTGCCTCCTACTCTCACCCCTGTCCCTCTCTTGCCAGTTTGATAATACATTACTAAGCCTCTGCTAGTCATGTCGTCATCTATTTTGTATTCCAATTCCATCATGCCGTTTTTCGTTTCCCCGTTTGATGTGGAGACCTCGGCCATAGTCTCGTATGCTACACGTCATTGTTCATTCATCGCATCGGAGTTCATTATATAAAGAGAACTTGAGCTAACAAATCTTGCTATCAAAAGCTGTTTACAATTCGTGTGTGTGACACACACACACACACACATATATATATATACACACACACAAACGTACACACAAATACCAGAAACAAATGTCCAACACAAAATATACATTCGAATACGCTTAGCATTACGGAGTTAACCCATATCTCTATAAATATGCATAAATGGTGAAAGTTTTTACTATACAAGAAACAAAAAAAAATTTTAATGATAGTTTTTATCGAAAATTATTGTAAATATTTATTAGAAAAATAAAAACTAATTGATTTTTACTGTATTAGAAGTCGTGTTATAAATTATAATTAATTACAGTCAATTAACGCTATTATTTCAATGTGAGTCGTGGAAATCAGTAGAAGTGTGTTTAAGAGTTTATAAAATATTTTAAAATCTTCTTTTGCCAAATATTAATCAATATTCCAACTTCCATGGGGCTGAAGAGTCAGGACGAAGCGTTATGAATCCGTCTGTGATAGGTGTACAGGAAGAGGGTACAGAAAATCGTATGAAGACATGAAAGATTTGGAATGACATAAAAACGTATAGATACGCTGATGATGATGATGATGATGATAATTCGACGATGATGATGGGTTATAGTGATAAGCTTTTGTGTGGTAATAGTCCCCTCGACAAAATAAACATTCATTTTAGATCCAGTATCCTATGTATCTAAAGTGTGAGCGGAAAGTTTTCTGGACAAATGTCTAGTAAAAAATAAGAATTCTTGCCAAGTTGAACACAACACTTTGTTCTTGCTAAGTGTCGTAACTATTTAGTGTTGTTAAGCCGAGGTATTTTACTTTTCTACTCTCCTCACTTACCAAGCACTTACAGGTAACTAGCGGAACTTGTGGTATTAAGAAATATTGGGGTAATAAGGAATTCTTTGTTTTGGCTCAATAAGGTGCTTCTACCTATTAGCGACTTCAGTAAGTATATGTTCAGTGTTCTTCCAAGCGCTAGTGTCGGGACCAGCGTCAGTGTTCAATGGTTACCGGAGAAAGAAGCAATTGTTTGTTTTCAGTGGTTAAAAAATGTCTGTAGGTAAGTTGTAATACTTTGATTCTATCTAGATTTATATTCAGCCATGCTTTTAATGACTGAAATTCGTAAATACAGTGTTCATTCCTTTACTTTTCAATACGTTTTCTATTAAATCATAAACACGTACATATATTATTGGCCTTTTATTCCAATATGGTGACGTGAGGTAACATGGAATACTGGTATTCAGTATTACCCCATACATAGATTATTTCTTTATGTACGTTTTATTTATATTTAAACTGTTGGCATATTACTAAAAACTTACGTAGGCCGATGTAATCAACGAGTACCTAAACCTTATGATTTATAGATGTTTGTGAACGAAGTATAGTTATTTTTGAAATTTCTCAGAAATCTCCAGGGAAAAACCTGGAAGATCCACAGTTAGAACGCAGTGGAACGAGGAGCGAATGCAGGCAGTTATACGAGATATAAGAGAGAAGAAAAGATGTGGGCGTCTTGAAGGCTGCACAAACACATGGAGTACCACGGTTTATCTTGGTTCGGCTGGTACAAGAAATGCTAAACACAACAGAAGCAGCAATTGATCGAACTCCTGGACGGAAACGTCTTTTTTTCAAAGAGCTCGAACAGGGACTGGTGAGAGCTACTTAATAGAAATGGAATCACTGTTTCATGGTCTTACGAGAACAGAAGTACAGAGGATAGTTTTTCAGTTAGCAGAGAGAAATAATATTTCGCAACATCATACACAGCTGCAGTGTTGGCAAACACCGAACAGAAGGAATCCCAAGCAAGTCCTTCATCGGGATGCTAACAACGTTACTTCTGCAACCTCTACAATGTTTGAGCTAAACCCTGGCTGTTCCTAGACCGCTCATTATGTTCTTCCGTATCACATTTTCCATCACCAAAAATTAAACAATCTTTATAACCTCGGGGTCGGAAAAGTGGATCAGCTGCACTTGTAACTGCTTCCCCATACAAAACGGACTAGAAGAAGGCATTTCGATACAGTCTATCAAATTGTTCCCTAAAAAACCTGTATTATTAAAACAATAAGATTGTATTAATCTTAATAAAAAATAACACACGTTTTTAGTTAACTGACTGTTGTAGTCCATCATTGAAGTTAAAAACCTTAAACTCTTTTCTTGTGGTCTCTTTCTTTACACGAGAAAGTTTAACTCGTCTTAAAAATGCAATTTCTGAGGCCTTGTATTTTACTGTCTTTTTTCTTGGTGTTACCCATAATTCACATTCGTAGGATTTTACAAGGATTCCTATAACTTTTGTAAAACTTTAATTTTGTATCCCGCCGTAGCTTGTTCTTTAAAGTACGGTTCATTGGCCCATAGGTCGTGAAGAACTTACCTAACTTAATGCTAATGTTCCGTTAGGTAAACAAATGATATATAACTTAAAAATATAACTTTTATTTGGAAGAAATAGTACTTATACATTCTGTGCCATCACAATGTACACATCGGGCTTTAAATTTTATCGTTAGTGGAGAAGTTTCTGTGGTTTTGTAAACGGTAGTGTAAGGTATAATGACACTGCTGTTTAGGGTAGCAAGACATTGTGGGTAGCATCCACAGCAACAAAATCACCACTTCGTGCTGTAGTTATGGTGTAGTTTAGTTACCCTTTGCCACAGTTTCCTGGCCACTAATAAGCTTAAGCTTGTTTTAGGGTAACATAATTTATTAGAATTTGGTTGTTACATTTTCTAAAGTTGAATAATATCTTACAAATATATTGACACATATCACTGCTTAAAGATATATGTAAGCAAATATGCTTTAAAAATGTTTGTGTGTGTGTGTGTGTGTATAAAATATATATATATATATATACATACACGTATGCTACTTAATGTTTTTTTTTCTTTACTGCGTATTATTATTTCTTTTCATCTCCGCAAAGAGACACACGTATATTCGATTCACAAAGACACAAAATTGTATTAACAATATTAATTGTTTTTAAAATTATTGTATAATTACTTCCATGTTCCATAAGGAAATGGAAGTATGGTGATGGTGAAAAAAAATCGTGTTCGAAATGAGGGCCTATTCTAATTGTACTACCATCAAAACATGAAGAAAAAATCATTTTCCGCAAAGTGCCTGAGTGTGTGTCTGTGTGTATGTCTGTGGGTGTGTCTGTCTAAAATTAATTTAATTTACTCACAACTTTTAAAGAATCTCCCAGCCAGACGGAGATTTCAGACTAGCCAAACAAGTCTGGAAATACAAACGCGTAGGACACAGGTGTGTGGGCAGACCCAGGGAAGTGATGACTGAAAGATCTTGAAGGCGGAACAGGCAGCACCGTGCCATGCCATGTTGTGACGACGATAATTGTTTTCGCAATGATAATAATAAAAATGTTAATAATGATGATAACGGTGATATATATATCTGCATAGCATATACATTGACGACATGTTGAGAGCATGGAAATCCAGAGTGACTTCGGGGAATACAGCTTAGCAAATCAATTTTTATGGGTTTCCTGCTATATGCGGATGACATATTTCTTATTCAAGAAAATTAGGATGACTTGTACAGAGTCATTACAGGAAGGGGAAAGAGAGTATCACTGACAATTTCAGTAAGAAAGACCAAAACCATGGCCTTTAAAGGTAAATATCCAGTGAGGACTGAGATAGTTATAAACAACAGCACTTTAGAACAAGTGAGCCGTTTCAAATATCTCGGCTGTGCAGTAAGCTATAAATGTAAATATGATATAAAAGAGAAGATAAATAAATTTCTTGTATAAGCCTTTGGTTACAAAAGTTTATGATGAAATATCAGTAAACATTAACGAAATAGATTAATAATATTAATAATAATAATAATAATAATAATAATTTCTCTAAATGTATATAATAAAATATTTTTAATTTACTAAAAATGAAAATTTTCCTAAACTGATACCCCTCCTATCCTATTAAATTTTAATTATACAGTTAAAATAATAATAATAATAATGGATAAACAAAGAACAATGGATATAACCCAAAGAAGTTTCACTTCTTCCGCGTGTACACACTTACTGATACACGCACCCAAACCTTTTGTAAATAGTTTAACATTCAAAATACTTGAACACAGCAAGATTTGCTTCCTGTTATAGCGTACGTTTATTCACATGCTACACAGCTCTACACACACACAAGGTCGTTCGACCTACTAAGGGGGCTAGTAACTGTATGTTTAGATTAACCCGAGGTCAGCCGACCCCTCTCGTGCCTGGTGTTACTAATTAGAGAAAACTCGAACGTGTTTAGTAGGTGCTTCAGCTTCCAACACAACACAACACTGCTCTAACACAAGTGCCTACGTGTTGCAGTCTACTAAGTACAGGGGAGACATTATACGGTACACATTCTGCGGTGACGCGCAGTTGCACATACCGTAGACATTGTCGACAATATTTCGTTCTACCAGAGTCCTCCTCCTTTGCACTGCCAGATTCGAAATCTAGCAACTGTTGATGACTGTAAGGTGACTTTTTCTTCTTCTGATAGTACCTATCCGTTTCGGATGTTGGATATCATACACACTATTTTAACTTTCTGTACTGCTGCACGGAATAAGTCAGTTGTACTCATGCCAAACCAGATCCTTAAATTTCTCAGCCACATTAGTTTTTCGGTCGCCCATCTCGTCTCTTTCCCAGTACTTTTCCCTGTATTATGAAGTAAAATTTTTGTTCATTTCTCATGAGACGTCCCAGGTACTGAAGCTTTCTCATCTTCACGATGTTAATAACTTCCCTTTCTTTCTTCATCTTCCTAAAAACTTCAACATTATTTTTATGTGCTATCCACGAAATGCTCAGTATTCTACGGTAAAGCCACATTTAGAAAAACTCCAATTTTTTAGTTGTGGCGCTTCAGTCAAAGTCCAAGATTCTACACCGTGTGACGATTTAAAAGCAAATTTAAATAAAATTTTGTTTATATGCCGCGTGAGAAAATAATCCACCCTCCCCGCTGTACCTAAATACTTGTACCAACTTGTAAAAAGTCTAGTACGGACATGCAAATTATACTGTTATGAAGCGAATACTAACAATCATTCTAATTTAATAAAAAGACGTAAGAATAATTAATAAAATACCTAACTAAATAAAGAAAGGTAGGATAATTAATAATAGTTAATTAGTGGAAAGATACTAATAATAAAAGTACGAACTACTTTTCTCTTGACACGTGAACTGCGCCCCCGTCCCTACATACGGCCGCTAAATCAACCCCAGTCGACTCAGAATATCCGACGAGTTAACAGCATCACAATGTGGCTGGAACGTGAACGTACATTTTATTTCAAACTATGTTACAGAAAGTTAGTGTTTTATCGTAAAATAATCGACATGTAGGTGAAACTAAGTGCAACGTAAATCTGATAATGTAACTTATATGTAGATAATGAATTAAAGGAAAATAATAGTCGACACATCTCTTTGTAAATCAAAGTTTAAATTTTAAGGTATATTTCATACCATGTAGGAAGATAACATTAGTGTACATTAAACTAAAATGTGAGAAGTGAACTCGCACGTCCACAAGAAGCAACGACGTCAACATCACGAGCACCAGGTAGCAGAATTGTAGCGTGATGACTGTGATCACCACTTAGAATCGACAATCTTAATGGAGAAACTCAACCTACTACGAAGATCATCCCGGAAAACCGACTGAAGAGGATCCGCAAGAGGACCAGCTGCAGATCACCATTATACCCAGGTGACACAGAAAAGAACTTCTGTGCTTATATTGTTTTCTAACAACCAAAGTAAAAAACAGTACAAGTTTTGAAAAGACTCTGTCAAACCATGTAAATCTTAACATAGTAATTTTGTATTTACTGTATATTAATCTAATCTATTAATTAAACTATTCGTCAAATAGTTTACATATTGTGGAAGTATTTTGAAATATTATGAAATTAGAACCCGGATCCGTGGTATTTAATGTAATCTAAAACAGTTTAGCTTTGAACTCATCTGAGTAACACTTTAAAGAGTATAAGAACTCTTGATGTAGAATCTATCAGAAAATTTAAAACATAAAAGAAAAAGGTAATAACCACTAAAGGTAGTATCAATCTAAACATTATTTTGAAGTAAAAATAAAGAGATGTTTCTGCTAAAACCAAAAGAGAGTAAGTAAGTTTGAGTAACCTTGCATGAATTCCTGTTCTTTACAGTTTCCTATATTGTTGGTAAATAACTAGTACTAACAACGGCAGCCAGTTTAATTGACACAGGCCAATTAAACGGGTTCCCTGTGTTATGATGTCTTAGCAGGAGAGACATTATACCATCTGCCGGTCTTTCCTATATAGCATCTGTCACAGTCGTACATGTAATTTTGTAAACATCGTTTCCTTTTTCATCAGTGATATGAATAGTTTGTCACAGTATTTTACGAAGGGTATTCGTGGTTTTAAAGGCCACTGTGATGCTCTTTACAGTTAAGCTTTCTACCCAGCGTCACACCTAGATATTTTCCTGTGTTAGCATATGTCACTTCCAGCCCATTAATATATACCCTTAATGGATCTAATTTTCTGTTGGTGAAGCTGATATGAACTGATTTGGATTCATTAAGTTTGATTCTTCACAGCTTGGTCCATGCAAATACTTCTCAGATAGCGCCTAAAAGTGTTCTTATTTGTCGGAGACTATTCTAGCCTTGTAACATCTTGTCTTCAAAAGGCTCTCTCACATGTCTTCTTGGGTTCAAAACGCTTTTCTGTCCACGTAATGGCAAACATGGAATATGTCTCATTGACTTATATTGACATTTTTCCAAGTGTCATTTTCACATCTCCTTATATTCACAAATGGCAAAGTGAGTTGAGTTAGTTGGCGAGATACAAAGTTTAGTCTCTTTATAGTCAACAAATTCCCGTTAAATCAGAAACTTTAGGTTCTTTATTTTAAGTGTTACTGTGTTATAAGCATTGTATATACACACCAAACGTAATGTTTTCTCACAACCATTAATTTTATTTATTTCTGCAGTAAAGTAAACACCAAAAACCGTTGTCACCTAACCTTACAAATGAAAACAACACGTAATTTTGCTTTGCATTAAAAAATAGGACAATTTACAATTAGTACACTTCGTCTTTTAAACTGCGTAATATATCGATACAATCACATATTAAAAACATCGAAAATGTACTGAAGGAACGGATAAAGCTATTGTTCCGATCCCGTGAAATACCATTTGTTTATTTCCTTGTTACTATGGTAATTAATTCTGGTCCCCATGGTGTTGTTGGCAACTTTATACACGTCACCAAAAAAAGTATAATTAAAAGAGCTTAAATCATGCAAACGGGGCAGAATATAAAATTCCGACTTGGACAGTGTTTTTCGTATTGTGTCAAAGGTTACCTGTGCAACATTTGGTAGCAATCGGTGTAATGGTGTGGATTTGTAGTCAATATAAATAAATCCTCAGTGTTTGAGTTTTATATATATCGATACTGATTTATGGTATCTGGTTTTTAGTAAATTTACTAAATAATCGTGGTTATTAATTGCGTATCTGTTACCTTTTATTTTTCTTATTTTTTCCTTAGCTGTATAACGTTTAATAGTTTTGTCTTCCTTGACAATTTTTTGATTCCCTTCTAATTTTGGCAATATATCTTCAGTCTAGTAGTACAATATGTGATAGATTTTTTCACAATTTTAAATCGTCTTTTTCATTAAAGGCCGGCAAAGTGACCAAATAAAATCGATCTTTGGTTTTTTGTCTTAAAAAATCTTTAATAATTTCTAAAGTTATTTGATACCTAATTTATATGAATATCTCTAATAATAAATGGTATAATTGTAGTAGATAGTACGAAAAGTTCTGACAAAAGTGCTGGTGGTGTTACCATTTTTTTACAAATCTGGAGTTCCCTTACAGCAAATCGTAAGAGACGTGCGGTTCTTACCATTGGGAAGATAATTACAATAAATATTTACTACCAATGTTGGTCATGAAGCCAATATTTACTGATCTGAGTCATCCTAACTTGTTATAAAAATGTCTTCATGGTAGTACACAGAATGCAAATGAGTCGCTGAACAATTTGATTTGGAATGGATTGCCAAAAAATATGTCTGTTGAACTGGATACTTTGGTTCTGGGAGTACATGATGCTGTGTTGACCTTCAATGAAGGTAGTAAAAGTAAGTGTCAAGTCTTTCAAAAATTAGAGTTCAAACCAGGATCAAATATAGTTAAGGTAATGAAAACAAATGATTTGAAACGAATCCTTGAGGTAGAGACACCAGTATATGAATATTGACGAAATAGGTTAGACAGTCATCTAGAAATGTGAATAGAAAACTGGAGGACCAAATGACCATAATTGAAGAACCCGAGTATGGAGCTGGATCATTTTAATTAAATCTGAAAAACAATAAAATCTGTTTTATAAACTTTAAATGCGTTTTTCTGATAATCTAATTTTATAAGATAAATTACCATTTATTTCTAAAACTAATAGATATTAGTCCTGTTGAATGAATAGAGGCATAACTATACGATGAGAACTAATTTCACTGACAAATAAAAACGTAAAAAAAATATTAAGTTAGCTTTTTGTGTGCAAATTGTTAGAACAGGGCACACAGAATTATACAAAATTAGGAAATGGAGATATCTTTTTAATTGTACTACCGTTTGTAGCGTATAATGTGCCTACTTACATGCTTAGATTTCAAGTTTACATTTTTTACTGGGCCTGAGATAATGGGTCTCAAAGTTGATGAATTTCACATGGTAAGCATAGCCGGTTACGAGTCCACTTAATATCTGATTTCTACATATATTTTGATGTTTGCAGAATGTCACATAGTAAGCATAGCCGGTTACGAGTCCACTTAATATCTGCTTTCTACAAATATTTTGATGTTTGCAGAGTGTGTTTCTCAGCACCAAAACACTAAATGTTAAATGCATTGTTAATGAAGGTAGTGTTTAGTTGTAATACCGTTAAGTAGTTGCCGTTTTCAGACCAGTAACCGCTGTGTGTTGGCAACTATCACGACTGTGTGATACATAAGTTGTTTTGGCCAGTTGCCAGCTGCACAACCCTACTCCCTGTGCAACATGCAGACCTATATGGAACTGTTGTTTATCATTTTATTCACTAGAGGTTTGCAACAACAATTATGTTGTTTTAAAACGATCTGTGCTCTGATCGAATGGTAGTCCGGTACTTGATACAACATTTAAATTAAAAATTTTTTTATCGGAGGTCTAAGGGCCACATGCCTATTTCAATTCTTTATTCTTTGTTCTTTTCTTTTTCTCCAATATTTTTCATCTTTTCACTGTGTCTCTTCTTCCTCTCTTCAGTCCACTTTGAACCTGCGTTTTTCTCTCTCCTACCCTGGACTGCTTCCATTTTTAACACTTTTGCCCGAAACACTTCTCTTTCAATTACTTCTTCTACGTTTATATTATTTTTTTCTAAATCCTTTTTGACTTCTTTAATCCAACTTGATGTTGACTTCTTTTCCCACAGATATTTGAAGATCTGTTTCGTTAATCTATTGTCGCCCATTCTATGTAAATGTCCAAAAAATAATAGTCTTCTCTTTCTCGTTGTTTGTGTTACATTTTTTTACTTTGATATATTTCATCACTACTTCTGAAGTAATTTCCAACGTTCTGAAGTTTTTCGTGGGCCTAATATTTTCCTGATATTTCGTCTTTATAATATTTCTAAGTTTGTCTAAATTATAATTCAATGCTACACATTCACTTGCAAATAGGCATTCTGGCTTCACTACTGTACTGTAATGCCTTATTTCCATACGGCAATTGAAATTTTACAGAGTGCAAAAGTAGGAATTAAATTCCGAGATAAGATCGGATTGTTAGCCCGAAATGATTATTTTTCGTGGTTTACTCCACAGGTTCTTCCGCTTCCGTTCTGCCCTTGGGAACTGAGGTGCCTCATCCGCCTTCGAGACCGCTGACCGGGTTTCCCTCTAACCATAAGCAGGGGCCCTTTCTGGTCGCTATCACTCGGAGCCAGGTTTTTGAAGAGGTCTGCTCCTCTAAGACTCTTCCGGACGTCCTGCTGTTGGATCATTGAGAACTCTTCCACCATTCCTCCGTTGGTCTTCACAGAGGTCCATTAGTATCTGTAGCTACAGTGTGGCTACAGGAGGTCCAGGGGGCACGACGGGGACGTGGACTTGACTTACCCCCCGGTACAACATTTTATTGATACTTAAAGTTAATAAATAAACACTTGGTATACTTTTACGTATAATTTTTATTTTCCTGACAATTGTTTTACCAGTTACGGAAGCTTCAGAAGTTGGATTTGAACTCACTCTCTCTCTCTCTCTCTCTCTCTCTCTCTCTCTCTCTCACACACACACACACACACACACACACACATACTCTTAGGAAAATGACTTTTTTCGAGTTCTGTCGGTAGTAGAATCAGAATCAGCCCTTATCTCGAACACGATTTTTTTCTCGATCACCATACTTCCACTTCCTAACAGAACATGGAAGTAAAGATTCTATTATTTAAAAAAATACAAAATACGTACAAGTAAATGACCATGGTTTGCATCAGCCCTCTGGTATTTTTTTCCTATTTATTTACACCTTTTAATAAGTTATTAGTTTTCAGTAAGCAGTTTCAATTAAATTCTGTTACTGCAGTTTTCCGCTAGCCGGTACACAGTGGCAACGTATTGTTTGAATTAAAGTGTACTGTATTTGAAATGGCTTTATGATTGGTAGCGGGTGATTGCATAGGTTGAGTGTGACTGTGTGTGTGTACGTGTGCGAGCGCATGTGTGAGCACGGACTGTGGAAATGCAATTACAGTAGCTCTCTCTACAACACAAACTCTACCTCAAAAGTTACACTTAGCTGACTGGCTATCCAACGTATGATTTTATTATTTCGTTGCAATTTCTAGAGACGGAAGAAACTTATTGCATAAACATTGCACATACTGACAGACACACGTTTACGGACATTAAGAGTTATGATTTTTTCCAGTAATAGGCGAATGTGAAAAAATTTACTGAAGTATATAAAGAGCTAGGAGCAGTATATTTACTGAACCAGAAGGGATAGGATTGCAGGTTAATACAGATAAAACAAAGATTATGATCACCACTCGAAGGAAAACCAGGAAACCTAAACAGTTTGAAATCAGACCACTAAATCTGGAAATAGTTAATCAATTTAAAATATTTGGGATGTTCGATGGCAAAATATAATGAAGAAATAAACGAAATAAGGAAAAGGATACATGCCGCAAATAAAGCATATGCTTCGTTGACAACTATATTCAAGACAAGGAATATCCACCTTCAGTCCAAGGTTACATTATATAAAGTTATGATTAGACCGGTGATAACATATGGCAGTGAGACTTGGACTCTGAACAAACAAACCGCTAACATTGTCAATACCTTTGAAAGGGGAATTTTGAGGAGAATATATGGACCAATCCAAGTCAATGGGGTATGGAGAATGCGTCACAATGAGGAACTATACAAGCTACATACAGATAATGATCTGGCCGCCACCAACCGACTGCATAGACTGCAATGAACAGGACACATCATTAGGACGGAAGGCAACCGAATGTGTTGTTTAGTCGAATCGAGGGTAGATGGCCTGTCGGAAGACCCAAGCATCGCTGGACTGATTCAGTGGCGAGGGATGCTGATACTTTACTTAAAATAAAACGATAGACACCAATCGCTAAGGGCTGGGGAAAATGGCGGCACATGATTATGCAGGCTAAGGTTCGACTTCGAACTGTGACGCCATAGAAGAAGAAGATACAATGAGCTTACATTTGTGACAATTAGTCGTCATCGTTTACGGCTTAGGCCAGTAGCATGTTCCCGTCTCAACGGAAGTCATCCAGCCATCCCTTACGGGGTCTTCCCACACTTTTCTTTCCCTTTAATGATAGTCAAGGGGTCTCTTCTCGAAAATCTTTTTGGATCCATTCTCTCTCTACGTGTACCGCCACTCCGTTTTGTACCGTGAGATTTTATTATTTAAGCTTTCATTTATCACTAGCAACATTCTAATAAGATCATTTCTGATAAGATCTCTTCTGGTACAACCCTTCGTAGCCCTCAAGAACCTCATTTCTACTCCTTGTATTATAGATATATCTTTGGCCTTTCTAATCCAAGGCTCACTGCCATACAGTGGTTGAGGTATTGCCATAACATTATGTAACGTATTGCCGCGTTACAAATCCAGGGAACCCATCCTAACTGACGTCTGCCAATTACATGGGCTGCCTACGTTGTAACGAACTGTATTTAAAGTCAAATTAATTGAACAAATTACTCACTATAAGTATAAGGAAACAAGGGAAGGTATTTTACTGATTTATGCACTCATTTTCAGGTGTAACAAGACGACTTCTCTTTATTAACAACGGTTACTAAAAGATCCCATGACATCATTAATTAAACTAAAATATTTAAATGCTTTTCATAAAACTTTGGGATCAAATTGATTATGTATTCTTATACCTCAGATCCGGGTTTACTTTATGTATATTTATAGTAAAGACTTCTAATTATTTTCAGTTCATCTAGAAGCTTGCAAGACTTCTTTTACCATTTGAAGAATGGCATTATTACTTGAAGTGATAATAACTTACTTTTACATTTAAGGCGTTACAACGTATGATAATTGAATTTTACAGTAAACTCTTAGACTGTCTCATTTTAATTTTTAAATAAAATTAATCGTCTTTGAAAAGTCTCTTTTAGAAGTGAGTTGTGTATCAAGTATGATTAACTCTCGATAGCAAGGCTATCGAGTCACCTTTACAATTGGACGTAGTAACCTCGTCCTGGGGTGTCCGTCTTGGGAATCCTTGTAGTCGGCGTCATCCTCTGGGTCGTGTCTTCGGCAAGAATTAGGTCGGATGTTCACTGCGGAGATTGAAGTTTCTTTGGTGTAAGTAGGTGTAGAATCACGGATGTCCTAGGCAGAGTCTTATGCGTCGTATACGTGTCTTTATGAAGTTTCTGCAGATCACATCTTCAGGAGTGATGTTGTAATTGGAGTTACCTCTTGAGGGGAGACGTCATCTTGCTTACCACTAGTTCTGTTTTTGTGTTACTTTTTACATCTTCTTCTTAACACATATTTATGTTATTAATGCATGACACAATGCTTTCCACGTTTAGCAGTGGTAGGTAATATACTACAGTTAAATAAAACAAACAAATCAAATACATTTTGATAGAGCTCTCGCTCTTACGTCTGTACGGCGTGAAGGCAACATAGCGAGTCTTTTGCTCGATTCAACTGGTACATAACAAAGGAGAGGGGCAATTACTCCGCGACAATATAGTCCCTATTTTTATTTAAGTTAACATTCTTATTACCAAAAACCATACCTTAATTATACATATATAATTTAAGTGAGTTATTTTAACTACTATTTTGTCTTCAAATTTCTAATTATAAACATTATGATTTTTATATCTTCCTAAATTACAGACGACTCGATAAACACGTTGAGTCCGGAATTAATAGGTCACCGCATGATGACTAGCAAAGGGTTAATTATGATAATAATAACTTTTTTACAATTCGGCCTTTTTTATTAGTGTTTCTTTGGATTTTCAATCACTTCTCATTCTCATACTGAGTTAATAGGGTGGTTTAGGTTTTATAGTGCGATTTAAAAATACTTAATCGCTCGCAAACTTAATTTTTTTTTATTTACGATTACAGTTAGAATTAAATCGTCACAATTATAATATTTCAATTGCGTCTCTTTCCTTGTATTTTTCTTTAAGTGTTTAATAATACATACACAAAGTGACTGGAAAAGGCTAATTTTGCTTTCAATCATCTTGTTATGTGATGCTACACCACAGATTCGTAAAATCTGGCACTTGTTCTATTGACGAGTTCTATGACAATCGTTGTTCTAATATGATTTGTCCCCTAAAAAGCCATAACATTTGTTTTGGATAAGGAAATGGTATGACTGTAATCTGCCAAAATGCCAGTAAGATAAAACAACGACCTTAGAATTAGTCGTATCTTCCAAAATTTGTTATTGTCATTACTGTTGTTCTTCTCTTTGTTCTTCTTTTGCGTCTGTCAAATATATCAGATGATTGCCATCTGTTTTGACCAGAAATTTGATACTAAATATTTTTTGTTTTTATATTGTCTTTGACTTAACACATAAACAATATATTGTTTGTGTCTAACATTTCCACCAATCTGAACGACCACTTGCTTAGAGGCCACAATTAGAGAGCTGAGGGACGCTCCCCGCATCCTTATCTCTGGCATATCGAAACTGATAGCCGTTTACTGTTGGTCTGATGCACAACAAATCTTTGTATTTATAGTATCCACTTATCAGCATTGGACTATTCAGCGACCCCTTTCCAATGCTAGTGGTAGTTAGTAAAACAACTGACAAGTACGCAGGGTAATGTTAATGAGGTACATAAGATAAGATAAGGCACTGCGGAATTTACTTTTCTAGCCCTAAGTTGGGGCCCATTAGAAAGATAAATTATCAATAGACACGTTATTTTTATTGACGTTATGACATCATTATCATCATCTTCTTCTTCTTCATAATGGTTTTACGCTTTAGCAGCCTGTTCCTATTCCACAGTCCACCTTTTCTTAGGTCTACCAACTTTTCTTCTGCCTATAGGGTTGTAATCCTACGCTAAAGTTGGTATTCTACTTTCCTCCATTCTATCTATGTGTTCATCCATGCTCCTCTGTATTCTTTAATTCTTTCATTAACTGCAAAATTATCTAAATCACTTCTAGATGTCGTGGGTGGTGAAGAGCCACGCCATTTTTGAGGGTCCTATAACGGAACACGACGGATGTAGACCAGAGAAGGCCGATACAAATTCTAGTCGTCATAGGATTGACCCCCCTATACGGTGGTCTCATTCAACAATTCACAATTCCAACAGCAGCCTCGGAAACCAAGACTGATATAACGATAAAGACACTTGCAAACGAAACGGACACGAAATTGGATTTCGAAAGAGATGTAAATAGCGACTTGCTGTTATAACTCTCGACTTTATTTGGTCATAGATGTCTCCTCAACCAAACGAGCATTGCCAGTGGCGTATCTATAATTTGCCTTTGGAATAGGGGATCCAGAGTCGGGTCAGCCTTATAAAAAAGAGAAAAAACCAGCTAAGACTAATAAACAGTACCATCATTAAAGTGCCTGAAAAATGCATGATAAGATCCTGGAATCAATCCCATTACAGCAAACGGTAATAACATAATAAATACCGAAAGGCGTAGTCAAGGTCCGCGCCGTAGATTTTCCGTGAAAACGTCGGGATAAAATCATAACAAGTGTTTCGTATTAATATGTAATTTAATTATCAATCTCTTTAATACAATGGTTATACAGAGTAGTATGGTTACAGAATAGATAAATCACAAGTTTATTGCATGTAGCAAGGGTCTGTGGTAGCTAAAGTAACACACGTACACCTCACACTGTATCGAATTCAAGTGTCTAGTGAAAGTCATATCGATGTTGGTGTTGCCGAGTGATGTTGATGTTGCTGGTGGGTTGTTCAATAACATCACAGTCTACCGTAGCACCCGCCATCGACGCACGCGCATTGATGCCCGACGTTAACAACACGACGATATTTGGTGATCGCAATACATACTCGTCTGGCGCTGTCACGTTGCCATTGATCTCTATATTATCACTGTTTTCTGTATTGCCTTCCAACGACGTCTGCACATGATCTGTGGACGTTTGGACTGTCGGTGGCCGCTGTACGCCCGATGGGCCACCTACGTTATTGATTTGCGCCGTTTTTTCATTTTCTTTTCGATGCTGCCGTAGCTCTCGCATTTGCTCGGCACTGGACTTTTTAGGTTTTTTAAATTCCTTTTGATGCGAGCTTTCCTCTGATTTGCGTTTTCTATAATTCCGCGCATATTTACGCCTCATATGAGACGATATCTTTATTTTTTTTGCAATTTTCAATTTAATACCGATTATTACATATATTTCGGCGAATATTCTTATTGTTGCACTTTGAGTCCTAGTAGTGCTTCTCAAGCTCTTTACAATGACACCCGAATCAACGTCCTAGCTAAACGCATTCTCACGCTACACTAATTTATAAATTTACACAACGCTAATTCACAACAATCACGCGCAGGCGCCTACACTAGCCCGATGACGTCACAGGCAAAACAAACACTGCACAACAAACACGTACAGACATGCTCTATCCATTGTGCCCTCAACCGTTGTTATCGCATTATTAGTCTCGTAGTTATTAGCGATTGAAATCTGACGGTATTTTGTAACACAAGAACGTTAGACCGGCTATCACTGTGCTTAACGAGCGAATAGACGTTTTCACGTCAAAATATGCATTATATAATCATTGAAACATTGCTAAAAGACATTTATTTACTGAATTGATTTTCCTATATTTCATATTTCAGACGTAACCCCTCATGCTGTGTAATAAATCTGTTTATTTAAAAAGAGAGCTACTATTATATTAAATTACTCAGCTGAAAAAGTAAAATACAACGTCCTTCACCTTAAGAGAATAACAGATTATTGAGCTTTATCAATCATTTGGGGGGTTCCGGTTCCGTTCATCCCCTCCTCCGTAAATACGCCCCCGAATATTGCTACTACAAGGTGACTTACCCTGAGAAGGGTCCCCTGAACACATCCTAGTACTGAAAAGCTCGGAACAACATATTATTCACAATTCATGGTCTCAAAAGCATCTCCATGACAGAAACCTATGTTAATTAAAACACCTCTCTCTCTCTCTCTCTCTCTCTCCCATGGCACTGCAGCCCCTGTTGGGCCCTGGCCTCCTTCAATTTTTCCTCCCATTCTCTTCTGTCGGTAGCCATCCTCCTCCAGGAACGCACCTTCAGTATTTCTTTCGGACCCTCATCCACCGCGTCCTCCCATCTTCACCTAGGTCTTCCCACTGGTCTTTTCCGTGAATTCTGGTATTCAATAGTTTTCGTGGTATTCTGTCTTCCTCCATCCTGGCTACATGACCAGCCCACTTAAGACGCTCTAGTTTTATGTATTGTGTTACCGGTGGCTCTTTATACATTTGATACAGTTCACAGTTATATCTTATTCTCCAGCCGTGTACGTCATTAACTTTTCCCAGGATCCTTAGTAATATTTTTCTTTCAAAGACATATAGAGTGTTTGCTGCTTTGAAGTTCATGATACACGTTTCGCAGCCGTAGGTTAGGATGGATCTCATTATTGATTTGTATATCCTTAGTTTCGTGTTAAGTTATAACACAGGATAGTGGTAATTCTTTATCAAAATTATTAAATTGACGTTCGATTAGATACTTGAAGAACTTAATGTCACGTATAATGCAAAGTGTAATAGAGTAGAGGAACTTTGCATAAGAGATACCTTGGGATAAAATCAAATCTCACAGACTCCTAAATATCTAAAGTAATGAGGAAAGATGAAGACTCTACGAATGTCTAACCAACGACCTATTATTATTAGCCACAACCTACGCAACGATGACATAAAGAGGTTAAAATGTAACGTTGTAATTAAAACGCTGTTCACTCTGTCATAATGCGACCATAAGCTAGAACTAGCTACAACCTTTAATAGGATCTAACGGCCGGCGTAATAATTGTTAAAATTATGGATTCAATAAAAGAATGGCACAGGAAAGATTACCAAGGAGAGTTATGGATGTATTTCCTCTATCAACTTTAGAGTGTATAACGTTGGAAAACATATTGCTTTAAACAAAATACCTATCGCATGTGTTTTGCAAACACCAGATAATGAAGTGAACTCACTGACTTTCATACAACCAAACAGCTTCGTTATTACTATCGAATATTATCAGCCTCACATGTAGCATTTGGTGCAGTTAATTTGTAGCCTAGATCATCAAAATATACAGGCTAAGGTGGGTTGGGCACGTAGAGAGAATGGAGGATGTACAGCCTACGAAACATATTTTCTACCAGAAACAAATGGGAAGTAGAAAAAGGGGAAGACCCCAAAGTATATTCAAAGACCAGATACAGGAGGACCTTGGAAAGCTGAACATAAAAAACTGGAAAGCCAGGGCACGCAATAAGGAGGAATGGAATTGACTCTTGGAGCAGACCAAGACCCACCAATATTAGTAGAGCCACGACTGATGACGGATTCGTAGCCTACAAAAACGGTTAGAATTGTGAGTTGTCGATTGAGATCTCTGTATAGAGCAACCAACCCTATGCCGGGTATATTTTTGTCGACCTTCTCTGGTCTAGATGCGTCGTGTTCTGTTATAAAACAACCTCGAAAAGTAAGACCTCCACGAGATCATATAAGAAATGGAGAGATAAGAAGTTATTTCGATAATTTTACAGTTAATGAAAGGATTAAAGAATACAGAAGAAAATGGATTCAACCCATAGATAGAATGGACGAAAGTAGAATACCGAATATGGCGAAAGATTACAACCCCAGAGGCAGAAAACAATTTGGTAGGCTAAGAAATGGGGTGGACTGTAGAATAGAAAGTGGCCAATAAAGCCTAACACCGTTAAGAAGATGATGATTATAATACAGATGTTTTCAGATTTGGAAACCAAAGTAATCTTTTGATTTAAAAGGTTTTAACAATGGATTGATTCCTAATTATCATTTTACGTATTCATAGACGATTACAGCCATTGCTTACTTTGAAAGAAATACTGACATTGTAGACAGCGTTCTAAGCGATAAAGTTAGTTGTTTTAATAAAATCTTTGAACTCAGGTTATTTCCTCCTTTCGTGTAAAATGTGGGTTAGATCATAAAATTCCTATCACGTAAACATGGCAATTAAAAGGGTTTACGAGAGAATATTTACGATGAGAGAATGTCGTTGGGTCTAATCTTTGTTACGACCAACAGCGGACTTTTATAGCGGGCATAAATCCGGATTTTCACGGATTACCATTTCACCAAGTAGTAATTGGTTGCCAAGAGGGGTTATATTACGTATGCGCAGGCCGTGGTTTCGCGACCCAGCAGTAGAAAAATTTATGAAAGTGTTGCAGTGCACTCATCATAATCTTACAAAAATGCAATGAATCAGTGATCAATAATGCATCATAAAAATTAATAGTCACAATTTAATTAAAACCTGTGTAAACATAATCAAAATCTTATTATACTTATTATATGGGTTCATAATACATAAAATTATAGTAAAAATAAAAACGTTCTAACGTAGTATATAATTAAACAATACGAGGGTCAGTTGAATAGTTCACGGAGCGACATCTGTAGCTTAAAGGCAAAACTAAAATATTTCGTATGCTGCAAGATTTGTATTTTATGTAAACTCCTGTTAATTTCCAAATCTATCTATCAATTAATTTATTGTTTAGAAGCTGTTTAAAATTGACGTGATATGCGTATTTTGAAAAACGGAGAAAATCAAACATCGTTGTGTGATTCTTTGTTAAAAATTGTTTAGCGCCAAAGGAAATTCAAAACGATATTGTAAATGTGTCAGAAGATGCAGCGACTTTAAAACCAACGGTTTGTAAGTAGAAACTTGAGTTTAAACGGGGTCGTACGAGCACTGAAAACGTGGTCGCACTGGACGCCATCTTGCACAACGCTTTTTCACACCAAGTTATTTAGTTAAAGTATGATGCACACAAAGTCATCCACTCCTCAATCTGCGGTCTTCCAACATCCTATGAAATTTGTTCAATAATGGCATTTTTTGTTGCACTTTTTGGACGTCCACTGTTGGGATCGTCTTCAGTGCTTGTACGACCACGTTTAAATTCGAGTGTGCCCCACTTACTATTGTTTCTGAAGGCGCAGCATCACCTAACACATTTACAATTTCGCTTTGATTTTCCATTGGGGCTAAAAAGTTTTTAACAGAGAATTAATCACAACACAGTCTATGATTTTGTGCATTTTAAAAACACGCTTGACCGGAAAATTTCAAATAGCTGGTAAAAAGTGAATAAATTGACAGATATATCTGAAAATTAACAGGTGTTCACGAGAAATATACGTCTTGCAGCACACGAAAGATTTTAGTTCTACCACTGAGCTATAGATGTCGCTCCGCGAACTTTTCAACTGACCCTCGTAAACCAGCTCTCAACATATGACAGTATGTTCAATTTGAACTGTTGTATAAACTGAAATCTAATTAGATGCCGCGTCCGCGTGCAATTCAAAAGATATTTCACTGAAAATATTTTCAAGTAGTAAAATGTACAGTGTCTTAGCTCTGTAACGTGGGCATTGAGAAAACTAAAAATGAAAGACAATTGAGATTTTCAGATAATTTACTGAAGTACTAAACATAAATATTTGCCAATAATGGTAAGGAACGAAATTCCACAACATCTAGTTAGAGCTATACAGAGACTTTATATGGAGAATAAGATCTTAATTGAATCAGGACAACCGAGAACAGCTCCTACAGTCGGCCTGATCAATTATGAGGTACGACAAGGGTGTCCATTATCACCTTCACTTTTTAAATTATATACATTGACGATGTCATACTAAACTGGCAAATGTGTCTTCCAGGACATTTTATGATTGGTCACTCCACAATGGACACTTTGTTGTATGCGGACGATCAGGCTATTCTGTCGGACTCGGATAACAGTTCCCAGATGGGTATACATTTGTTAAGTAGAATCTGCAAAAACTCTGGATTGCAAATATCCACACTCAAGACCAAGGTGATGGCTATTCGTTGGAAAAAACTGTTATAGATGGTACTGTCCTGGAACAAGTTAGCAATTTTGAATACCTGGGCTACAGTGTGTCTTATAATGCAAGCAACGATGTTGTGAATAAGTTGCATAAGTTCAACCTTATGTGCGGGACCATCAGGCGGACCCTTAAGTCAGCAAGTAAAGGAACACGCCTAAAATTCTACAAAGTGATGGCCCTTCCCACAGTTCTTTGTGAGTCTGAGAATTGGACTTTAACGGAAGGCCAGGCCAGTCGTATCCAAGCGGCTGAAATGAGATTTCTCAGGCACGTGGCAAGATATACTCTCCATGGTAATAGAAGAAACACAGATATACGGCAGGAACTGAATATTATGAGTATACTCGACACGATCGCTCAGTACCGGCTGAATTGGTGGGAACATCATTGGCGAACGGATGACTGCCGCATCCCAAAACAAGTATGAAACTATAAGCCGAGTGGACGGAGAGGTGTGGAACGTCCGAGGAAGCGCTGGAGTGACCAGCTCAAATCTTTGCCTGTTTGAGACCGGAACAAACCGTGCTTGGTTTAATCCTCGAAGATGGTGATGATGACTAAAGGTAAGCGTGGCCAAAAGAAGAACATTGCTAAAAATTTGTTCACAGTCGAGAAATAAATTGTCTACCATGATATTTTAGCTGGGAAATGAGAAAACCGCCAACACGCTAGTTCCAGTATTAGTCACCTGTCTACTGTAGCAGCACTGTGTTAGTCATTGGGCTCGACCCAGATGCTGCAATCATGCCACGGCTGCAGAGACCCGACTACAACGGCGCAACTCAACAAAACACACAGTCTCTATGCCACATCTGAGGTGAACTGGCGGACACCGTGTACCAGTGTAGACACTGACGATGGCCTCCGATGGTGGGGCCGAAGATTTTGACAATAACGACAATTGTGGAACACGACCTAACAGTCCTGCTGACAATAATAATTCCACGGTGTTGGAGCCGCGGCCGCGAAAGCTTTAGAACTATAAATTCTAATACTTAGCAAGATACAAAATGTGGAATGCAGAGTGTGTAGATAACATCGTAAAACGTGAAAGGATTTAGATGTTGCAACCATTAATAAACGATAATAACATATGTTAATTTAGATGATGAAATTCATCACCATCATCATCTTCAAGGATTATACCAATGATGTTTTGTTCCGGTCTCAAAAAGTCAAAGAGTCTGGAGCTAGTCACCCCAGCGCTTCCTCGGCGTCCCACATCTCTCCGTCCCCACGGCTTATAGTTCCACAGCTCTTTGAGGATGCAGCAGTAATCCATTCAGCAAAGATGTTCCAACCAATTCAGCCGATACTGGGCAATCCTGTCGAGTATACTCTTAATATTCAGTTACTGTGGTGTATCTGTGTGTCTTCTATGAAAATGGAGAGTATACGCTGCCACGTGCCCGAGAAATCTCATTTCAGCCGCTTGGATGCGATTGGCATGGCCTTTCTCAGCCCAATTCTTAGACCCGTAAAGAAGTGCGGGAAGAGCCATTAACTTGTAGAATTTTCAGAGTGTTTCTTTACTTGCTGACTTAAGGGCTCTCCTAATGGTGCCTCACATAAGGTTGAACTTATGCAACTTATTCACAACGTAGTTGCTTGTATTATAAGACACACTGTAGCCCAGGTATTCAAAATTGCTGACTTGTTCCAGCACCGTACCATCTATAAGAATTCTATAACAATCCAGAGTCTTTGCAGGTTCAATTTAACAAATGTATCCCCTTCTGCAATCTATTTTCCGAGTCCGACAGAACAGCCTGATCGTCCGCAAACAACAAAGTGTCAGTTGTACAGTGGCCAGTCATAAAATGTTCTGGAAGACACATCTGGCCAGTTTTGCATGACATCAGCAATATATAAATTAAAGAGAGAAGGTGATAATGGGCTCACTTGTCGATCTCCACAATTGATCTGGCCAACTCTAGTAGCTGTTCTCGTTTTCCCTGCTCCAATTAAGATTGTATTCTCCACAGAAAGACTCTGTATTGCTCTGATTAGATGTTGTGAGATCCCTTTCCTTGCCATTACTACTCATAGTTTGCTCCAATTCACTGTGTCAAACGCCTTGTCGAAGTCGATGGAAGCTATCTATATGGGCAGCTGATACTCTGTACGCTTTTCAATGAGCTGCGCTATTGTAAATATACAATGTAAACATGATCTGCCCTTCCTGAAACTGTTCTGGGCCTCTGAGAGAATCGTCTCCGTTACTTGCATTCACCCGTGTTCTTAATGTAGATGCATATAATAGCCAGTGTTTTATACAATTTTATTTGTGTTCGTTCCACAGTGTCTTGTGAAATTTGTAAACATGCATGCTAATAGCAAGAAACTACCAATACACGTTTTCACGCTAATTTGTATGCAAATAAGTGGCAGCGTACATTTTATGATGTAATGATAAACGTTCTGATTACAAGTCTGTCTGTATTAGGCTGTAGGCTGACAGGTTACAGATGTTGTTACACGCAGTAGCCCACTACATTCAAAACACGTGTTCCCATCAATTGGCAGCCGTCAACACGTCACCCACCTCGTGTCTGTCACGTGATTTGCATAAACCTTTCATCCTTCAAACAGCAAACCTGTTTGTTGTGCCGCGTCTTAGCTCAACCGTCTTTACGGGTTTTAGTCAGACGTGTCGTACTGTCAAAACTTCTACGTGATTACCTTTTCTCAAACTCTGCACATACACGTTTCTAACTTCTCTGTCTTTCTCTATTTATCTGTTCTTTTCTTTCTTATAAATGCCTGTTTTCGTTATCCTGTCTTATTGTATTGCAACGTTACAACAAATATACAAATATCTTATCTTATTCTCAACGCAACTAAAATATGTATTACACCGGCCAGGTCTCAGGGTTTTTGTTTCTCGTTGCGTCAAGTATATGTAGTTGCACAATAATTAAATAACTTTTAAAGAGGAGTGAGATGTTGTTGACTTGAAATAACCAATTAAACCCGTTTCAAAATAATCATTCTAAGATTTACTACTTGATGGAAAAATATTTAACTATAAAAATTTCAAACATTATACAAATAAATATTCACCTTTATAAGCTTTACAAATCTGTAACCTACTATGCTATTTATAACATACAACAAAAATAAACACCCATATAAACTTATTAACTAACCAAACATGTTAAAAAGTTATTTAAATTCTTTTTATTTGAGTGTCTGAAATTAACTCAAATTTTAATTAATGATAGCAACTCATTTACCAACAAAATAATATTAAGATTCAAGAATGAATTTAATGTTACTATAAACAAATAAAAATGATATTACATTTTTACTTCCAATCTATTATTGATTTATACTGACACACCCAAAAAATACAACAAAAGATTAGTCTTTCTTTTCTACAAGTTGTTGTTAAATTACACTCTCTTATCTAACTACTATTTTACTTTAAATCTCTAATTATTATTTGTTCATATTTAAGTCCTTTTTCGAGAACTCTCACAATAAAAAATAATTGTTTTTTTATCACCTGCGTTTATCTGCCGTTTCCGTTGCGCGCGCGCGCGCGTGTGTGTGTGTGTCCAGAATCCTGGGAGTATGATGAAGTTAATGATGGTTATTCTGCTGCTGGGGTCGTTGTCTCTAAGTGTTGTTGTTGTTGATGCTCCAGAATTCCTCCTTACGTCTTGGTATGAGTGTGGTAGTGTGTGTGTGTGTCCTGGTCAATCTGCAAACGGGCAGCGTAACGTCGTATGTAGATTTCTTGAGTCTGAGTGTGTGATCGCCCAAAATTGCCAGTGGTATTTATACTGGTAGCGATTTGACAGGTACAGGCCTGTTTGCGACAAGCTAGAGATGGTCCGTTCGCACCTAAGCGTCCTTTTTACTACACTCACTTTTTGGTTAATTATCGCGAACTCATGAACATACTCGTCACATGAGCGATATCATTGTTTGCGTAATGTTTCTCTGGTCGCTCACCTATACCACACATATTAATTACTCTTCAATTACACTAGTAATTAATATTAATTAGTTAGCATCTTTAATATTGCACCTCTGGAAATAAATTTTATATCACACATTCATCAAAACTTCCTTTACGTAGTGGTGTCTTTATAATTGGCGTAAGTCTTTGCTTACAGGTTTAACACAAGTAATTAGTTTAGTATAATCCTGTTAAGACATGAGTAGTTGGAACAAACAATTCGTAGCGTCACCCCATTGTTCTTGTCGCAGCTGGCTCACACGCACACAAACACACACAAGCCGTATTTTTAACTATCGAGGCAGGTGCACTCTCGACATGCTCCAGCCTGCACTTTCTTGCACAAAATTGTATAAAACTGTTCCTTGTTCTATTTACGCTAATTACAATATAAAACATACCGCCCTGGGCAAATGTGCACATATATGTATTGTTGCAGTATATTAACTTATTCTGGTGTTGGGTCTGCATAAACGTGTATACGTAGATAAGTGATTGTAGATAAATAAATAACTTAAAATTCTCTACCATAGTTGTAAATACACAAAATAAGTATGTATTTGTAATAGTGTTTCCTTAACTCTTAGGGCTCCGGCATTTTTACACTGACTGGTATATGTGAAATGATACAGGCCGGTTTTGAATCTTGTACCAAAGGGTACAAGGGTATCGAAACGCAACCTTAAGTAGTCGTCCATCGTTCATTTTGACCATCCTCCATTTTGATGACGTGTGGCGTCACACATAGAACGTTGAGAAAAAACAATGGCAGTGGCTGTTTAATTACATGGATGTGAAGAACGGCGTCCTTCAAAGAAGATTAAAAACCAGATTCAAACTTCGAAAATGAAGTTTCTGAGAAGAAAAAAGGATTGCATGAGACAGGATCGTTTGAGCAATGAGGATACTAGAGAAGAGCTACAGGTATTCTCCATAAATGATAAGATCCAGACATATCGAAGGCAATGATAACAGCAGCTGGACAGAATGGAGGATAGACGACTGCCTAAGGTTGCGTTTCGATGTAGAAACTTTGGTACAAGAGATATAGGAAGACACTGTGTGAACACGGTATCATCAAATCATGGAGACGAAATATTGCCTCAGTAATTCGCCTTAACCAGAACAAGAGTTTGGACATATTATTGTACGCTGACAATGCAGTCTTAATACAGAAAACAGAGAATGATTTGCAGTATTCTTTACTTCGTTTAAATCATATTTATGAACGATATTGTTGGGTTTGCATAGAATTGTATACGTTTGCTAGTTTTATGCAGACAATAATGTATTCAATATTTGCAGCATGTTTTAACTGAATAAAAAGGCAGATCGCTTTATTGGCTTGCAGCTGTAACTCACTTTTATAATCTTGTTTATCATGTTATAAATTATAAGAACTTTATTGTATTTTGTTGTTAAAAAAAAGTTTATCATGGAAAAAAGACTGTTGAGGTATTTTAACTTTATTTTTTTCGTTTTCCAACAATAAGCAAGCGTTTTCTTTAAAAACGTATTCTGCAATTCTACGTTGGGTGATGTTTTTTCTAATAACAATTTTTGTAATATTTAAACTTTGGTTTGGTTTAAAAATTGTTTAATGTTAGTAATGTACATGATTAAATTATACTAGTCCAATACATCTGACGCACTTTCAAACGCCTAATCCAGTATCGTGTACAGTAAATCAAGTCCTAGTTTATCACCGTTAATAAAACAAAAAACATTAAATTATAAATGTGTTTTATCATCAAATTTGTCTGTTGGAGATTATATGTCAAATTAAGAATATATAAAACTGAATTTTATTTTCAATCAGCTATAAGAATATTTTATAATTTTAGCAAATTCTTTTTGAAGTAGTACAGACTAAAATAATTAAAACGTAGAGTTTTGTTATTAGTTTTCAACATCTAGAAGATCTCAGAAGAATGGATGTGTAGGGTTATACTGAGATGACAATGGACTGAAGACATTAGAGATCGTTATTGAAAGCAAGGGCACGCGTTGGGCCGTAATGCCGAACAAGAACGAGAACGAGAGCGAGAGCGAGAGAGAACGAGAACGAGAACGAGAACGAGAACGAGAACGAGAACGAGAACGAGAACGAGAACGAGAGCGAGAACGAGAACGAGAAAGAGAGCGAGAGCGAGACCGAGACCGAGAACGGAACGAGAACGAGAACGAGAACGAGAACGAGAACGAGAACGAGAACGAGAACGAGAACGAGAACGAGAACGAGAACGAGAACGAGAACGAGAACGAGAGCGAGAGCGAGAGCGAGAGCGAGAATGAGAACGAGAACGAGAACGGGAACGAGAACGAGAACATGAACGAGATCGAGATCGAGAACGAGAACGAGAACGAGAACGAGAACGAGAACGAGAACGAGAACGAGAACGAGAACGGGAACGAGAACGAGAACGAGAACGAGAACGAGAACGAGAACGAGAACGAGAAATAGAGCGAGAACGAGAACGAGAGCGAGAACGAGAACGAGAGCGAGAGCGAGAATGAGAACGAGAACGAGAACGAGAACGAGAACGAGAACGAGAACGAGAGCGAGAACGAGAACGAGAACGAGAACGAGAACGAGAGCGAGAGCGAGTGCGAGAGCGAGAACGAGAACGAGAACGAGAACGAGAGCGAGAACGAGAACGAGAACGAGAACGAGAACGAGAACGAGAACGAGAACGAGAACGAGAACGAGAACGAGAACGAGAAATAGAGCGAGAACGAGAACGAGAACGAGAGCGAGAACGAGAACGAGAGCGAGAGCGAGAATGAGAACGAGAACGAGAGCGAGAGCGAGAGCGAGAACGAGAACGAGAACGAGAACGAGAACGAGAACGAGAACGAGAGCAAGGACTAGGACAAGGGCAAGAACAAGAACAAGAACTAGAACAATAAACCTTCTTCAGATCACTTCAGGACACGAGTAAACTAAAGTAAATTAAAGAATCCTTCTTCAGACCACTTCAGATAATTACATCAAGACACGAATAAATTTAAGCAAATTACAGAATTCTTCTACAGATCACTACTTCTTCAAACATAAACCCTGGCTTCCAATACAGATTTTGTCTAAAGTCTCCGTCCATTTCCATCTCAGTGTAACGACTCACATCCATTCTTCTGACGTCTTCTAACACATTATCCAACCATTTTATCTTTGATAGAATTACCACTGTTCCACGCCACTATAGAAAAATTATTCCGATTAGCGCTTTCAATTCCGTATTGTGTCGTAAGGTTCCTCTAAATCCACAAATACGAGGTGCGTAAACATTGCGAGACTTTGGTTTTTCTAGTATTTGTTGTAATACAAATATGTTGTTAATACATGATCGTCCTGCACAGAATCCAGGCTGCTCTTCTATACCTTCTATATTCGGTTCAATCCTATGTTTTAGTATTCTGCTGTGCAACCTCGCCATTGCACATGTCAAACTTATGCCTCTATAATTTTGGCATTTTGTCTTCTTAGCGCTCTTTTTGTAAATTGAGCTAATATATGCTATGTTCCACTTTCTGGGATATCATCACCGTGTTACAAGCATTTATTAAATGTGTTTGCTACAATTTCAAGCAATATCTGGTCCATATTTAATCATTTTTTTCAAGCTTTCAAAATAAAGTAAAAGATTTATGAAATGGTAATGAAAAAAGAGTGAATAAAGCATTGCCGAGATTGCACTGCGCTAAAGGCCCATTACCGTAAAGACATTTGTATTTTATGGCCTACCTCGAGTGATTAAATTAGCATATAAGGGCAGTTAGCGGTTTTGTTTGCAGAAAAACAGCCATACTTTTTATTTAGGCTCATCTTTTGGAATAGAGCAGAATGCCTTTACGTCTATATAATTGCGAACCATTTGTATTCATGTGCTGGGTTTCACGAGGTTTTGTACTTTTGTCTATAATTACCCACAGCTTTAGTTGTTGCTTGCATGCTACCAGAGCATTCTCTCTTATTCCCAGTTGTTAATCAGTTTGTATGTGGATGTTAACGCAGTCTTATAAGTTTTTGCTTGCATATACATAGATAGACCTCATTTGAACCCGCTGTCATTGGCGAATAGTTGAAACACATGTTGCCCTAAAAGGAAGTCTAGTGACAAGGAAAATAATATATTTACCGATCATACGTAATGGCGCAGCGAGAAACAATTCCTATATTATTGTCGTATTACAGTGAAACGATGCACGGTTACGAAAGCGGTTACTTCAGAAAGACAGAGTTATCCACGTAATAGTGTAGACAGACTCCTGAAAATTTCAGATAATTTGCAAACTATTTACGCGGGCACCTAACGTGTTTTTCTCTCCTTAAAACTGTAATTATTAAGCTAACATTAAATATGCCCCATAAATTAACTATTATCAGGATGTATAGATTAGTTCAAAATATAAACATGTTTTCTTTAAAAATAATTGTTTGTATTAAAATAGTACAACATCCATTTAGTAAAACAGGCACTGCCATTGCTTTATAAAATTTAAGGCTTGTCTCTTTCTTTGCCTTTGTCCTCAACGTTCTATGTCCGTTATATTATGACCCCAAACATACCATGTGAAACATTGATATTTTTTGTAGTGATATCTCGACCTCTGTCATTCCCAATACTGATAGTGCAACCCACGTAATTAAAATCAGAGGCTTGTTCTAAAACTATTCCCTTCAGAACAATTTTTAATCTAACAGGAAACCCCCCAAATTTTTTTTGTAGGAAACCTCGATATTTTTTTGTAGTGATATCTCGGCCTCTTTCATTCCCAATACTGATAGTGCAACCCAGGTAATTAAAATCAGAGGCTTGTTCTAAAACTATTCCCTTCAGAACAATTTGTAATCTGACAGGAACCCCCCCCAATTTTTTTTGTACTGATATCTCGGCCTCTTTCATTCCCAATACTGATAGTGCAACCCAGGTAATTAAAATCAGAGGCTTGTTCTAAAACTATTCCCTTCAGAACAATTTTTAATCTGACAGGAACCCCCCCCAAATTTTTTTTGTAGGAAACCTCGATATTTTTTTGTAGTGATATCTCGGCCTCTTTCATTCCCAATACTGATAGTGCAACCCAGGTATTTAAAATCAGAGGCTTGTTCTAAAACTATTCCCTTCAGAACAATTTTTTAATCTGACAGGAACCCTCCCCCCCCCCACAAACCCATAATTTTTGTTTTCTGCTTATATATTTGAAAATCATATTGTTCACAAATATGATTTAAACGATGTAAATAATACTGCAACTTATTCCCTGTTTTCTGTATTAAGACTTCATTTTCAGCATACAATAAAATATCCAAACTCTTGTTCTGGTTAAGCTAAATTACTGAGGCAATATTTCGTCTCCATGATTGGTTGATACCGTGTTTACAGAGTATCTCTCTCCATCTTACTCTCGGTATTCCTACATCTCTTTGTAACCCCTCTTTAAAATTTTTATGCAAAAAAAGTTTTGAAAATTTTTTTGAATTTTTTTTTTTTGAAGAGGGGCCACTAGTTAATTAAAACTAGGCCAAAAGCCTAGAGAAGCCAAAATGCGCTGGGTCCAGTGAGACGGGACTTGCAATAAAACTCACTATTAACAACCGATAAATACTTTTATTACATCTTTAATTTTTTGTTTTTATAATTGCAATTTTTGTATAAACCTTCCCCGTACATAACCCCCAGAAACAACACATACATAATTCACATAAATACACATATAAATATATACCTCTATCACATACACATGTTCAATATCACAACATAAATAACAAACACCCTTATAACATTAAAGCTTTGCCACCCGCCTATATACATTTTCTCTCCATACCTATTTCGCCCCATATAATAGAAATAATTAATAATTAATAGAAATTTCAACCACAATACCTATACAGACATCAGAATATATACATATCTCTAGTGCCCCCCCCCCAGAATTTGGGTTGGCCAGAATGCTAGATACAACTTTAAAATACGCTTAAACCGTGCATATAAACTTGGTGAAATTATTATCACAAGTTGTTGGAAAAATTATAATTGACAGTAATAAATCGAAAAGAAAGCAGGCTACAATCTTTCCGTGATCTGAACAGTATGTGTCTGAATCACGCATTTCCAGGCCGCCACCAGAATGCGTGGCTGGTACCACGGTAAACTAGATTTTACCCCCCGTTAAATACAGATACTGCTAACCGATTTCGCGTTAGACTTAAATATTTATTTATTTATATATATATATACATTTCTTATATCTGCGCCGGTTCGTGGACAACCGGCACATCTTGTCCCAAAGGGTCTATATCGAAACGCAAACATAGGCAGTCGTCCATCCTCCATTCTGTCCAGATGCTGTAACAATTCCCTGCAATATGTTTAGATTTTATCATTCATAGAGAATACCTGTAAGAAATTCTCAATAAAGAAGAAGAAAAATTATTGTGCACTATTATCCTCGCTGCATAATTGTGCATAATTTACTTAATATCCTCGTTGCTCAAACGATCATGTCTCGTGCAATCCTTTGTTTTTTTCAGAAACGTCATTTCCGAAGTTTGAATCTGGTTTTTAATTTTCTTTCTAGAAACCCATGTTTCACATCATCCATGTAGTTAAACAGCCAAAATCAATAGTCCAACAACTCACGCAAATATGAAAAACATTATTTGATTCTGTATGAATTTGCGGTAGTTATCGTTTGCCATAGAAAACAATTCTACGCACAGGAAAATGAGTTTTCTTTATGTTTTGAGTGTAGTAAAATCAAAATCAGCCCTTATCTCAAACATGATATTTTTTTTCGATCACCATACTTTCTTTACGCAACATGGAACTAATAGAAAGTAAAACAAAATTGCTAATTAAAGTACAATGATGAAGTGTCATTAGTAAACGAATCTATAATTTCATAGCTGCGTTTACTCTGTATTATGTCCGCACACACGACGGGTACATTGCCTTTGAGGCCATTTCTACACAAGGATCAATGTTCAACGTGCATTAGCGTAATTAATGGAATGCACATTGATTGTTACTGGGGCAAATGATGTAATAACAGCTTTAATGACAGCTGTGGTATATTATGGAAGCAGAACACGATTTATAGTGGGTAACAACTACAATGCCGTATTTGCCTGCTTTAGCTCACAACATAACTCTTAGAAGAGTAATAAATATTGTGGCTGAATTATAGTACTCACTGTGACAACAACAACACAAACACACGCTGTGTTTATAGTACTCAAAACTGTAATTAATATAATCTACCCTTAGACTAAGTTCTAGTCTGTAGTCGGAAGGAAGAAGATCCAGTCAGAATAACTCTTGGAAATAATGTTCTCCAGGCAGCTAAAGAATATAACTAACTAGGAAGTAAAATCACAAGTGATGGACGTAGCAGTAAGGAAATTATAATCAGATTTACAAAGGCTAAAATTGGTTTCAACAAACAGGAAAACCTATTCACTTCGAACACTATCAGCCTAAAATAAAGAAGAATCTATTAAAGACATACGTGTGGAGTGTTGCCCTATACGTAAGTGAATCGTGGACAATTGGAGAAAGTGACAAGAAAAGACTCCAAGCATTTGAGATCTGGTGCTACAGAAGAATTGTCAAGATAAGCTGGAGGAAGAGCTAAGTTTATAAGGCATAAACTACGACACAATGGGTTGGTTAAGAGAATAATAGAAGGAACAATCGATGGGGAGATTCACAGCGGACGACGCCGTTTAGATTACATGAAACAGCTGATGGTCGATGTGAACTGAACATCATATTGTGAGCTGAAAAGAAAAGCCGAGTAGCATGAAGAATGGCGAGCTGCTGCCAACCAGCCTATGGGCTGCTAACTTAGAACAGTGAGAGAGAGAGAGAGTGAAAGAGAGAGAGAGAGAGAGCGAGGGGGAGAGAGAGAGAGAGACAGACAGACAGACAGACAGAGACAGAGAGACCCGTAGACTAAGTATTCAGTTAGACTAAGATAGTTATAAGCAACAATACTATGGAACAAGTGAGCCGTTTCAAATATCTCGCCTATGCAGTAAGCTATGAATCTAAATATGAGAGAAAGTAAATTAATTTAGGAATATATGTGGTACGATTCATAGAAATCTTAGAACTAAAACAAAACACAGTACAAGGAGTAAATTCTATAAGACAATTTCAAGACACTTTGTGTTCATTGTACTGAAAACTGTAATTAATATAATTTACCCGCAGACGAAATATCCGGTGAGGACAATTCAGATCCAGGATTACAAATGTACTTTTACAAAGGATCTTAACTGAATTTATTAAATCCTGTGGATATCCTCTTCTATCCATAATATTCCGTAACCTTTGACGGTCTATATTATCAGATGCTTTTTCCAGATCAACAAAAGTGATATGCATTTCCTGGTTATACTCCCGACTTTTTTCTATTATCTGTCGTGATACAAACAATGCATCCACAATCGACCTACACTATCTAAAACCCGTTTGCTCTTCAAGAAGTAATGTGTCTCTAATAACTCTTCACCTCTGCTTGAGAATTCTGTTACATTTACGACATGTTGAGAGCATGGAAATGCAGAGTGATTCGGAAATGTAGGTTAACAAACCAATTTGTATGGGTTCCCTGCTATATACGGATGACATAGTTCTTATTCAAGAAAATGAGGATGATTTACAGAGAGCTATGTTTCAATTACAAAAAGTGGCAAGGGAGTACTCACTGACAATTTCAGGAAGAAAGACGAAGGCCATGGCCTTCAAAGGTAAATATCCAGAGAAGACTAAAATAGTTATAAACAACAGCACTTTAACAAGCGAGCCGTTTTTAAATATCTCGGCTGTGCAGTAAACTATGAACCTGAATATGATATAAAACAGAAGGTAAATAAATTTAAGAATATTTGTGTTCCGACTCATAGAAATCTTAGAAATACAACAAGACACAGCAAAAGCATTAAATTTTATAAGACAATTGCAATACCCATCTTCATTTATGCGACGGAGGCGTGGGTCATGATAACAAAGGAAAGCGACAAGATTCATAGTGCTGAAATGCAGTTTCTTCACAATACTTTAAATTATACATTGCAAGATTGAATAAGGAATGAAGATATCAGAGCAAAACTTGAATTAAAGGATATAAATGAAACTATTTCAATTTACAAAAGACAATGGTGGGATCATCTCCAAAGGATGACAGAGGATCGATTGCCGAAAACGTCACTGAACTATAAAGCTATTGGTAGAAGAGACGTGAGTCGTCCGAGGATGAGTGCCGGGACAGGGTTATATATAACCTAATCCTTGAAGAAGAAGAAGAAGAAGAAGAAGAAGAAGAAGAAGAAGAAGAAGAAGAAGAAGAAGAAGAAGAAGAAGAAGAAGAAGAAATGTCACACACTATCGAAATGAAAGATAATGAAAGTTTAAAGTTACGATACATCAAATGTCAGCAGTTACTGTTTGAAATGGCAATACTGTTAAACGAAAAAGAAGATCATCGCCGTCGTCGTCACTTCATCATATCGCCTTATATAGGCTGTTGCGTCTTCACTGCAGCTACCTCTTTCAGGCGCTCCTCGTAGATCTTCTGACCGCTATCACCAGACTGGCCTTCGCCAGTTGACCACAGTACTGTGGGAAAAGAAGACTGTGGCGGGCGAAGACGATGTCAGTTACCGACTCGTTCCTACATTGAAGGCAGAAAAGTCTCTTCATAGCGGCAGCAGTGGAAAACGCCTTATAGCTCGAAATAAAGTCAATTACATTCTAACACAGTTGGCGCCGGCCGTTAATGCCTTACGTACATTCTGTTCCGATTGTCTACGTGATCGTCGTAGGTACAGTGGAAACAAAATTCAAGACACCAATGAAGTCACTAATCACCAGCTTTCATTTTCACAGTTAAACAGTTCGTAATTAACAACACAGTCTCTTACAACAAATCAAATAAAAATTGTTCACACTAACAAAATGTCAACTAATATTAAACACAAGTGTATTACAGTATACCGGCCTATTATGAAACGCAACACTTCACTAAATAACCACTTGAACGCACACAATAATATCGCCCGCAATAATAACTCTCGAACCGCAATTTGTCGCGACTATAACTGAAAACTAAGGCCGCTGCCGCCTTGTATTTATACATCAGCGCACAGGCCAGAAGATTCCAAACTACGCCTTATCTCCAAACTACGACGTAATTAACTGCGGCCTTGACACAGTCCGCGCGGCTGGCGGCTTCCAGAAAAGTCTCGCGAATGCGTCGAGAATCACATATGCCACACGCGTTACAGCCAGATTCTTCTGGAACATTCGACAAACACGTGGACTGTTCTGTAATGTCGTAACAATATTATAAATCAGCAAAATCAGCATAAATTGCTGAAGTAAAAGTGATTACAAATTAACAATAAACCATAATGAAATTATAACAAACAAACGCCAATGGGAACTGATGGGAACTTTATTTCAAAGAACAGACAAGCATACGGTTTCCCGGCTACTGAAGTGAATCAGAATCAGCCCAACGTTTATATGCACCTGCGTACAGCGAGCCAGGGTCACGATTCGTTCATAAAGCCGCACAAACTTGAGCAGAAATAGCGTTGCTGCATGTAGTTTAATTTTTAATGCGCTAAAGCGACAGAAAACTCAAAAAGTAATCAAATGTTTTTTTCACTCGTCTGTATTTGTGGGTCTACACACTACAGCACTGAGATATACTGTTCATATTGTTACGACAATCACGTAAAGCTCTCGAAAAGTCGGGAGCGTCATTGTACACTATTGTCGGCTTGCCGAGCAGGTGCAACGGCTCGGTCAAGGTCGTGCGGTCACGTAGCCTCTAGACTGTTCGAGCACTATTAACTACGCACATTATGCCGGCACGCCGCCGAAAGAATGGGTAATTATTCTGGAACCTCAGCGGGACCTAGATAACCAACAGCGACCGGTTTAATAAGTTAGTTACAGTGGTCGATTCCGTTAGTCAAGTGATTATAACGGATTAGTGAAAAGTACGTAATTATTGTGTTATAATTAGTGAAGAAGTCTATTAGTAGTACTATGGCGTGTTCACAAATTTAACAAGAATTGTTGTAAGAATGTACCTTGTTGATTTCACATTGTTATTTGTGACTAATTAAATTTAGTAATTAGTGACTTAATTGGTGCCTGTATTTTGTTTCCAGTGTTCCATACGCCGATCAGTGAGACAGTCAATATAAATGCGTGAAGAACATTGGAATAATAGAATTATAATTTTAGTACGTAGGCTTTCACGGCCGGTGTCACTGTAATTATGTAAAACTTCCGGGGTGAAAGGCCGTGGTCGAATGCTTGATCTTGTGTAGCTAGACGTTTCGGCCACACCACCGGTGGCCATCTTCAGTAGCAAAAAATGTTCGAAATAGGGTGGTATGCCGAACAAGTCACCCAGTGAACTGGGAACAAGCAACAGTGAGAGAAGGCTACGTTGTTTCTATTTATAACTGTTTGGCCGCTTAAGGTGTATAACGCGAACCAATCAGAAGCCAGCTCATCATTCTCCACTCTGATTGGCCATGGAAAATAATTATGGCCAATTATAGTAGAATTATAACTTCCAGATAATGAAAGTCCAGTCTGTTCAGTAGTGTCTTCTGCCGCATCTATATTGCAATTTAAAAATGTCACAGTTTAAACCAAATCATACAATGCTTTCAGATCCATAGAAACTTTTTAAAAATTATTGTTCATTCGATGTCGATTAATTAGGTTTTGTTAACATACCAAATATTATTGACAATCGTTTGAGATTCTGGAAGTTTTGCAATACGTAAGAACAGCAGATAACATGACTTGTTGTTGCTCAACACAGCACCACTATCATAAATTTTCCTAAGGTATAAAGATATTGTGTGTAACGGAGACGTATTCATGGGCTTGACAATAAGCCCATCGGCACATCATAAATCAATATGAGTACCCGCGTGTGATACAACACAACAAACCAGCTACCGTTATCAGGACACAACGTCAGCTACACTGTGCTTCACAACATGCTTTCACCGATCTTCACAATACACTGCCAATGTATGTGACAAATAACTTTGTATACTATCACCAAATTTTCCAATATTTTCATTATTAGTAGACGAGACAAAATATAACAACATTCTGTTACACGCTTTAATATTGCTAGTACATTGTTCTAAAATTTTCTCACTGCATTAACTTTGTAATTATTATTTATTGTAAGTTAATCATTAAGTGACTTGTTTTCAGATAAATATAAGAAATGGCAACCTATCGTACCTTGACTTTTCTAGTACCCTCAGTATTATAGTAATTTTTTGAGTTGTTGTATCTGACTTAGTCTGTGATGTATATGATATTATTAACCGTATTTTGCTTTTGTAAACCGTAGTTTTTGCTTCTTGCGTTTTGTATTCCATTATTATTTCATATAAGGTTATTCATTTAATTCATTCAAATTCATTTAAAGTTCACTAGTTTACTATCCGTATGCATAGTACTCAACCAGACTCTATCAAGATGTTCTCTTCAAAACCTTCTTCCTCTTCTTCTCCTCCTCTTCAAGGATTAGGTTATATAAACGTGTTTCGGCACCCATCTCATCCTCGGACGACCTACGTCTCTTCACCACAAGTGCCCTTAAGTAGTTATCGTCTACGCGATCGAAGATGTAATGAACATGTAAGATATTTGTTTTGTTTTGAAAATTTTTTGTTTACTGTATATAAAGAATAAACAAATTTTCAGACGTTCATAGTGTCAAATTAATTAAAAATCTAGAAAAAGGTAACAAAATTAATATCGGGAAATATCTTAATGTTTACAAACACAATAAGAATAATCTACTAAATAGAAAACAAATTCAAATAAAAACAAAACAAGATAAATTATTTTAAATCATACATTTATTAGAATAGTAAAATAAACAATAAATATATACCAAATGGCTACTAAACAAACATTAAAACAATCGAAAATAGAATCAAAGTAAATTCGATTATCCGTTAACTGTATTGTGAGCAAGACATTCATGGATTTCGTTGTCCATGACGGGTCCGTTACTTAACTAAATATCACTATTACTTTAACGACTCGGAACACTAGGTTACCGGTTTTCGCCTTTAAAAGGCTTCTTCAGAGGCTGCCGCAGGTAGCGCTGTCCGTCTTGTTGTGGGTGACGAAATCGAATTTCGAAAGATCGATGCTGTGTGTGTGGGTGAGATATGTTCGAATAATGCGTGCGATTTGAATTGTGTCTGTTCGTTTAGGATGTCGTTTTTACTTGTTTTTGTGTGTTTGTATATTTCTAATTGTTCTAGAGTGTCTAGTTTTCGGCCTTTTGTGTGTTGTAGCGCAACAAAAATGATAGCATTTATGTTACATAAAAGAAGATTCACAGATTGATAAATAAATTGATACTTAATACCATAATAGAACAGAGACCCAATTATGACAATTATAATCATAGACAAAATTAAATAAGAATGCAAGGTAGTGTTGAATAGAATAAACGAACCTGTAAAATAAATAATAGCTAATGATATATGTTTAATAAAAAACAAAACAGAAAAATGAAACAATGACTTAATTTATGGTAATAATAGATAAGAATTTTGTGTTAAAAAAGTATTATATTATGACAAAAATGTTATGATAAAGTGTATGTGATGTTATATCAAATATGTGTTGAGTTCATGAAAAATAATGAAACAAATAGTGTTATTCAACGACTGTCATAGAATGAAGTGTGAGGCAGTTAACCAATGTTCATAAGTTCGAATTTTGTTGTATGTGATCAAGAGATAAAGATAAATTTGTTATTAGATGTAGAAAAATAATTGTTTATACAAATGTTAATAATTAAGTTTTGATTGTATGTACGAATTTATATAAAAGGGACTATAGATGCCTAACAGACATAACCACAGGTAGATCAATTTACAATAAAAGGCCTAACAGCCAAAAATACTAAATAAACACTTATAACTTAAAGGTTAGATGCATCAATTAATAATAATTAATAAATACACTATGAAGAGCTAGAAAGAAGAACAAACATTACGTTAATAATAATATTTAATAAAATTTATACAAATTATAATAATACCATAATGCCATAATATCGATTGGTAAAAAATAATATCGAAGGTGGATTAAATATAATAAAAAAGGAAAAAACGGAATTATATCAAAAAACCAGTAGAAGATGTGTATAAAATAATAAACCAGCTATCGGTAAAATTACATTCCGATAGGACAGCAAATTGACAAAGAATAGACAAAAAAATATATGAAAGAAACACTATATAGTCAAAACATGTGGAAGCGGAAATTAATATAGGTTGCTAGGGAAAAAATTAAGAAGAAGGTTGTTGATTGATAAAACAACAAGGATTGCTTTGTATAAAACTGAAGGTGATGATTTAAAAACCCAAGAAGAATATATTGAATCGTAATATTCGAAATCAACAGATACGATTATAAAAAAGACAAAATTCTAATGATAATACTTACATCTATCACTAACACAGATTAATAAAATAACGATACATTATGAAATAATAATCGAGAACAAATAACCAAATTCTACAAGAATAAACTCGGACTGTCCCATGTCCGAAGGGAATTAATGAAAAATTAATCAATATAAGGAATTAATAGTAACACAACTCATAATATTCACAACACCAAAAATTATAACCCTGCAAATACACGGAACAACACTAACTGCTTCAACCGAAGGAAGAACCTATTTGGATCCTGGCGGTGTAGAAGAAACATCCATCGGGCTGTAAAACAAGTCAGAAGCTGTATTCCGAAGTGGACAGGACAAGAATTACTTTTATTAAACTGAAGAAAGAAAACTGTACTTCATAATTGACCAGAACAACGAATTCAGCGATCAACCGCTTACGTGATTTGCTTCGTTAGAGACTGGTAAAGTTATATTATATTAATCATACTAAATACACAACACATAATTTTTGTAAATCTTGCATTCTTATTATGTATTTTTAGTCTTCCCCACAGTTACAAGAACCTTCACACCCTGAAATAAATAAAATACGAATCAAATATAATATATAACCAAATATAAACAAAGGATTAAATAATCAACAATCGATACCTGAATCTATAGTCCCAACATATATTAATTATAATATATCTTAGTTAATGTGAATTGAATACAAAAATAAAGAACCTTTATATATTTGTCACACCTTGTTATTTGGAGTATGGTTTAGTGAACTGGAACAAAAGTAACTGAATAAGTAAAGAATAAATGGTTAATATAAACATCGAATAACCTATAAGTTTCGTTGAGCCGATACTACAGCGCTTATAGCGGAATTATCTGACACCAAAGAGGGAGCGTAAAATTATAAAATTAGACAGAACTCTCTTCAAGGCATAATAGGGTTGGATGAAATTGTAGAATAAATCTTAAGTTATTTAAGTTCTGGGCACACTAACACTGATAATTATTAAAGAATTAAGTTAACATTAATTAAGTACATCCATATATTCCACAACTCCAAATATTTCCAAGAATTTATACAATTAAATTAATACAACACAATTGACAAATACAACATGGGAATTTAGACCGTACGTATCGGTTTACCTACAAATTGGTTTCCATCGCGGGGACTGAATGGTAGCGGACACACCGCGGATACTTACAGTGTACGTGTAGAATGTTCATGTTATTGTCGATGTTTTTATATGTGTGGTTTGCTTCAATGAGGTGGTTTGTAAAGGTGGATTCTATAGTGGAGTGAAGTGCCTTTGTGTGTTCAATGTATCTCTGTTTGAAGCTACGTCCTGTCTTGCCTATGTAGAATTTACTGCAATTTGAGCAATTTAGCTTGTAAACACCGGGTAGATCGAATTTGTATTTGTTTTGTGCTTTGTGTGTGTGTTTTGATAGTGTGTGTTCTGTTTGTTAGTAGTTTTGTAAGCGATTCTGTATCCTGCTTTTTTGAATTTGTGGGCTATTTTTTCAGTTTGTTTGTTGATGTATGTTAGTGTTATGAATTTGTTGTTTTCTGTCTTTGTCTGTTGTTTGTTTTGTGTTTTGTGTAGGAGTTTACTGACTATTGTTCTGTCATATCCGTTAGATTCTGCTAGATATTTTATCGTGTTTAGTTCGTCTTTGTTGTCTTTTTCATCTAAGGGGATGTTGTTAAGTCTATGTATCACGGTTCTGAAGGCAGCTGGTTTGTGTTGTATTGGGTGATTGGAGGTGTTGTGTATGTGTGTGTTAGTTGTAGTTGGTTTTCTGTATACTGTGTATCATGGTTCTGAAGGCAGCTAGTTTGTGTTGTATTGAGTGATTGGAGGTGTCGTTAGTGTTCCGAGTCGTTAAAGTAACAGTGATATTTAGTCAAGACATTCAATTACAATCCACACATACCTCTGAAGGTGCAGAATAATTTCTGCGAAACGTACGTCATATGAAAATAAACCAACAAGCAGTGTGTCTATTTGAAGATATTACGCAGGGGATCTGCAGGATACTTAACGAGTTACTTACAAAAGATATAACTGTATATATTTTATACTAAAAAAGGAATAACCAACAAATGTGTTAACTTATCAATTCAATATTTATTTGTGCAACTGCAGTCAGCTCCAAACCTGTTATCTTGCAATATGCATAGAATGTCGTGTGCAAGAAGTAGTTTTTATATTCGCAAGATTTTGTTAGAAAGGAAACGTGTTACGACTTCCGTTTCCCGTTTTCCTTATGTATAACACAGATTTACAGTAATGACGTTGGCTTGCCGCGGGACTGTGTACCACGCAAAGCCGGTTACGCTTACTTGATTTTAACTGTTTCCGCCTTTTGAGGAAACACGAACGCGACACGAGCACTTCAAATGTCAGACAGTCTGGTTACCATGTATGTTGATACACAATCTCTACATGATTATAAAATCATGTTTTTGAAATCTTCTTTCGGCACGGACCGCGTCAAAAATGTCTTGTATGCAAACGTTTCACTCATATTACAATGACTATCCTCAGGTCTAAGTGACAAAAACGCCGGCAAGCGAACTCAGTTATATAGTGTAGAAGTGGCGGTGGGTGTTCCGGTAAGTGGAGCCTACCCTGTAGGCGTTACGCTGTGTGCATTGTTTGTGCGTGCAGTCAAACCAGAATGTAAAGGGTACCGAGTCGTACTAAGCGTGGCAGTTTCTTTGTTGATGTTATCCTTGTGTTTATTAATTTCTATTGCCTCCAGAATCAATCTGTCATAATACCTATTACACGACCTTATTACAGATGCGTCTTCGAAGTTTACCATGTGATTAGTTAAAGCTGAATGCTCAGCAATTGCAGACGATTCAACTGCCGAATTCTTTTTATGTGTGACAGGTTCTTGGACTCTTGTGGAAATCAGGCGGCCCGTCTGGCTAATATAAACTTTTCCGCAAGTGCATGGAATTTTGTAGATACCTTCAGTGTGGAACGGGATTCTGTCTCTGATTGGTTTTAAAAATTGTGCCAGCTTCTTTTGTGGTTGAAACACCGTTCTAATGCCGTATTTCCTCAACATACTGCTAATTTTGCCTGTGATGCCTTTTACATACGGTAAGAATGCTCTGTGGTTATTATCGTCTGCTGTAGGTGTTTCTGAAGGTTTTACAAATTTCTTAAATGGTTTACATATGGTATCCCTGTTATAAAGGCATTGAAAACATAACGGACACCGACCACGGAAGCCATCGTGAGAATATGATTATAAAAAATCTGAAATTTCTCTGAGTCCATACATACATATAAGTAATTCGTCTCTTCCCCATCCCTCACGCTCACCACCTCTTCTTCTAAAACACACACACACACACACACACACACTTTCTTCTTTTTCAGCCCAACATGAGAACCTTTGAACTCACTTTAAACGCCAATATTTTCCAGAGTCTTATGTTCATTGCCATCTCAGTGTAACGTCTCACATCCATTCTTCTTAGGCCTTCTAGCCCATCATCAAATCATCTTATTCTAGAATTTTTCCTGTTATTCGAGACTTTTCCGGAAGACAAGTTTCGGGCTGATCTGGGCCAAACCCCATTCAGTCGAATGGAAGTATATTACCAGTGCAGGCCGGAAGCTAAGAAGATGGAGGTACATGGGAGGTAGAGTAGTGCGTGCGCGTGCGCGTGCGCGTGCGTGTGTGTGTGTAAATGTAGTGTGTTGCCATATAGCTAAAGGAAGTGGCTGATGGAAGTGCTATAAAGTTTATATATGCCAGGCTGGCCAAGACAGGGACGAGTAATGCATATCGTTAAAGCTGAAGGGAGCCGACAGAGAGGCGTCAAGGTTGGCGGGGGACACAAAGAAGAGGGCTAAAAACTAGGGAAAGGTCTAAGTTCCTAGGTCGGTCCCTCATTCTGCTTTTATAGACTTGCGCCATCAGAATTTTCTTTTGCGTACGCTGATCATCCATTCGTTCTAAGTAACCTTATAAATGTATTCGTTGCGTCTTTATGAATCTTACAGGGGGTCTTCGTGATTCAGTAGCTCGTCTGTCTCTTGGTTATTTCTGATTCACCATTCGTCATCTTCTTTAACCGGGCCGTAAATACGTCTTATGTTCTACCTTACAAACTCTTAAATTAAATTAAACCTTTTTAAAGTGTGGAGGCTTTAACACTGAAGGCCATATGGCCATATTTTATAATTTTATTATTTTTAGTTTTATTATATTTAACAATTATTATTTTTAATAAGAATTAGTTAATAGTTAAATTTATTATAGGTTATAGTTAAGTTAGGTTTATTATAATTAAGTTATTAGTTAATATTTAAGCATTCTTTTTCATTTTACCCACTGTGGACTATGTTTGATTTAACTAGTTCCCCACACTCTCTCTCTCTCTCTCTCTCTCTCTCTCTCTCTCTCTCTCTCTCTCTCTATCTATCTATCTATCTATCTATCTTTCTCCACACCCATATATCTTCATTCTTGATCAATGTCTCTCCGTCTTTTCGTCAGTCCAGCCGGTACCTGTCCTCTTCTTGGGTTTTCATGAAAACCTTGGGCATTTTTTAATTTCTTTTTAAGTGGCAAGCATTCTACAGTGCCTCTTCAGAAATCTGGAGTTCTATATATTTTCTGTTCCTTTGAACTATGTATTAGACATTTTAATATTTCTGAAATTGCTAAAAAGCTTTCCTGTTAGTCTGTCAACATAACTATACAATAATAGTTAAGTTTGTTATTATATTTTATAGATTAAATTTATAAGTTACGATGTTCACCGGAATCATTCAATCTGGTGAATATATGATGGGAAATTAATTCCTATTGTGCGTGCATTGAGCACGACAACGCTGTAGGCTCAGGCAGCATAAGACTCAAGTAATTGTATGGGTATCGGTGCCATGGTAGACAACAGCACGGAGTGTGAGGCAACCTAATTGGTACGCGCTGCTAGCGAGTGAGAGTTGAGATGAACTAGAAGCAGGATCAGTTGTTGTCTGTGTGTGTGTGTGTGTGTGTGTGTGTGTGTGTGTGTGTGTGTGTTGTGTGTTGTGACCTCATTCTCTAGTCAATTTACCGGTTCGTTACACGTCTTGTCTGCGTCGACATTGTACGTGTAGTGTGTGTGTGTGTGTGTGTGTGTGTGTGTGTGTGTGTTTGTTGTTTGACCGCAGAGAGCTCTGACGACGGACGGTTACAATTCGGGCTAACCACATTCCGGTTTCACGCCGCAATTATCATTTAGGTTGCATTATTAGTTTGTATTAGTGTATGCGGTGTACACTGTACGACATGAAACTTGGATCTATGTTTAAATTTACAGAAGAAAACATATTCTTTATATGCGCTACACACACACACACACACACACTCACAGACACACATATATGATTACTAGTAAGTGAAAATCAAATTCGAAAATATTGTCAAATATTTTAAGAGTATATAGTCCTCTGGCTATATAATTATATCTGGCTATTATATATCTATAAGAGAGCTGGCTGGTGTCAACAAGACACAGAGGGAGGTGAAAGCACTGGAGATGGACAGAACACGCTGGAGAAATTTCGTCGAGACCCTATGTTCCACTTACGAATTTAAGGACTTAAGAAGAAGAACAAGACTTACATCAGTACTAATTGGAATGTTTCCAACTGTAACACAAATATATGAACAAACGTAGACTTTTGTGACTTAGAAAATTACAAGAAGCCATTAAAACACATTTTCTCACATAACTTTTATTTATATTTTCTTAACTTAGAAAATAATTAAAAACAAAATATTATAGGATTAAAGTTTGTTCTGTATATAAAGTAGGTTTTGTAGTATTTCTGCTTTGAAATTTAATGCCATACATGGTATTGGTGTTTTTTTCATTAGGTCCTTGTTTCTCAGCCGAATAGTGGACCAACACACTGTCATGTCGTGTTCCAATGTTTGAAGTTGAGATCCATTTTTCGATTTTATTTGGTTCATTGTGGAAAACACTGACTCACAAATATAATATATAGCAAAGAGAAGTAGCGTCTTCGTAGCCTTTTTTGTTATCGCTGTCTATTCAATCATCAGGACAACCAAAAGGCCACAATATCACGGTTTTTTTCTTTTTAGTCTTTGTTGATTCTTCCTCCGCCTCCTGCATTAGTTTTTTATATTCCAGTTTTAGGGCACGATTTACCCCGATATCACTGAAATGATTTTCTTCTACACTTGTTAACTGCCAATTGTAATAAGTAATATTGATAAAATGATTTCTTACTGTTAAGCAAGTAACTTTTTGATTTCATTTTCTGACAAGTTATGTGCCGGTTCGATACCGGCGGTTACAAAATTCTAGAAAGTTTTCGTAATTGTAACGTAACGTGAGCAGAGGCAGCGGAGCGGACTTTGTTCGACGGTGTGAGGGGAGCGGTGTGTGCGTTGCGCGCGCAACTCGGCTATGTGCCATGACGATTGTGTGCTGCCGGCGTGTGCAGTCAACGCTTGCCCTTGCTCAGAGAATCGTCCCGTCTGCTCTCTTTGTATTGTTCTACGCAGTTTGTATATCTCTACATGATGGGCTAGAGAATAAACGACTCCCGGTAAGAATTTAATTAATTTTCATTATTGGTTTGGATATTTAATAACAAGATATATGCTATCGTGTGAAGTACGTATTTATGTGTGTGCGACCTGACAAAGTAATGTAAGAGAAACATTTTTTTCACTGTTGTACGTAACGCCCTATATATAGCCATGCCTTATTATTTTCTGTTATTATGTGAGAAGTTTTCAAGAGTCATTCTCATAGTAAAAGTGCATTACATAAAAATTTAATCACTAAAAAAAACTTGGTGCGCAGTCAAGTAGTGAACTGTGTCTGTGCATGTAGTATACTGTCGCAGTCTTTGTTAATTAACTTCACAAATGGAGAATGAAGTGTGAGAGCTTCTATGTATGAAACTTAATTGAAGGTAAAACATTCTCAATACTGTGAGTGACTTGCTGTTAAATTTTTTCTGGTTAAATAATGATTACTGCTCTCCACGTGGCCGGTTTAACCTGCAAATTTTTGTCGAAGCATGTTGACTGAGCACAGTTCACTTTCTGTTAAGCCACAATTTAATAAGCTCTGTTCAGGATGCAAATTACTTATTCCAGGGCTGATTTTCAGACTCGTTAAGCTGGTTGTAAAAACTTTAATAATGAATATTGTGCTTTTGGTGAGAGTTAGCTGGCGGCCCGTTAAGAGGTTAATTACCTTGAGTCGGGTGTACATTTTTATGAGACTGTCCTCTAATTTACTTGAATTCTTAGGGTTCTCGCACTAAGCCGGGTTCCTGGCTTGCTGTGGGCTGAACATCTGCTCAAGCTGTGAACCATGTCAAAATCGCATACGAAGAGGGAGACGGAGACCGAATTCCTATGTTGCACTCGCCAGCACACTTGAGGTGATATTTATACTTTATTTCATTTTTTGGGGCCGGGCCGGCAGTGTGCCCGTTTACTGCAAATTGCCTAGAAGCCATGGGACCACGTGTCCAGACTGTTTACCGGGAAGTTGAGCTGTGATCATGACTCTGAACACTATAACTTAAATTTCATAAACCTTTTATAACTCATTTATATAACACTAAATGCTATGCCTGTAAGTGCGTGCTGCACTGCTGGAGCGCACCAGAGAGATTTTAATCTTGTACCATTTTATTGTTGCATCTAATTTTTTTTAACTCCTTACAAAATTAATTATTGCTCAGTAGTTCGGCTCCGGCTGGAACAGCGGTGTATAAAATTTAATTTGACTATGGGTTTCACATTTAAGGGCTGGGGACTTTCCGGAGGTTTTTTCTTTGGGACTTTTCTGGGATTACAAAATGGGACTTAGTTTTTCTGACACGCTGGTACAACTTCATACAGGTCGAATGCCTGTCAACTTTTGTCAACTATATGTGGGCGCGCTCCCTCAGATGCCAGAGCACAACCACCTTACTGTATTCTTTTCTTTAATTAATTTTTTTTTATAGTCCTTTGAGGCTAATAGAATTAATTCCTAATGTAATGGAAATATTTTAATTGATTTTGCCCCTTGCACAAGGGCTAAACTGATTGTTTTCTTAACGGGCAAACGCATATGGGTTGACTTACCACTTATTGCTTTTGCTGTTTAAATTTTGATTATAGAACATGTATTCTTCATTTTCTTTTTGAGTAAATTATTTATATTGTCAATATCTTCTGAAATAGTAATGCATCAAGCAATTAATTTCGGTTTATTAAGGTACATAAAGATTGGATTCCTTTTGGGATTTTTTTTTTGATGTCAAATAACTGTATAGAGTTTTATAAACATTGTCTGAAAGTAGGTGACGTAGTTTGTCAGTCTCAATCAATTATGTGAAGGGAACTTAAGGTTCACACGCTCATCATGGGTCATTGATCAATGGAATGATAGCTAAAAGGGGTGGTCTGGTTATTTATGCCTCATGATTTATTATCATTCTTCCTGGGGTTGTGGATTATGTCATTCTACTGTACGGGTTGCCTATTGGCGTATATTTTATCACTTCCGAGTTATAAGATTGTAGTTACTCTACCTGTTGGGTGGGTGCATTCCAGAGGCATGCGTGTTAAAAACTAATGTAACTGTGAGTTGGTGTACCTTGTGTTCTGTGTGTGTTGTTATGTGTCTAGCTAGCCACGAGATGTGAGAAGATTTTATAATTATATATACATATGGGTGTATATTGATTGATGTATATACATATATCGTTGTGCTTAATATTATATATATTGTTATGCTGAAGATTTGAAGATTTATACACTCTTGTGATCGTTTATATTTACACACATTGTTACGACTAAGATTTTACACATTTGTTATGTTTTACCATATTCATACTTGTGATCGGGCATACAAGATAAAAAAAAATAAAATAAATTGTTATCGTTCTGTTACAGCTGAGTTTTATTGCAAGTCCCGTCATACTGGACCCAGCATAATTTTTGCTTCTCTAGGCTTCGGCCTAGTCTTAAATAACTTGTAACCTCTCTTTAAATACCAAAAACATAGAGAGGTTACAAATGGTAGCCGGAGCGTGGTTCATTCTAGGCTTGAACCCTTGGGTCCTGGTGTGTGACGGGGCTTGCAGACTCGGAAATATTAATGCAATTATTGTAACTTAGTTGATATAGGCCCGTGTAGGCTAGTTATAAGTTGTTTAATCTGTGAGTCGGGTCGCACCACTGAGGCGGTTAATGGTGTTTAAAAATTTTTTTGATAGCTTGTACGGACGGGGAGTCTTAAGCGTGGCCTGGAAGATGGAATGTTAATTAGGGTCGGTGTTGAGCGTAGTATATTGACGGGATGCGGTATGGCCCGATCGGAAATCGGTACCGGAACCGATTTGTGTCCGGTTGATGTCGAATGATTCTGCATTTCCGAATTAGGACTTGTAGTTGATGGTTAGTTGCTTGTTGTGAATTATGTGTTGGCACGACGTGTGTGTCGAGTTGCTGTTTGCTGTTATATGTGTCTAGTATTGTTGTTGTCTCTTGTCTCCTTTCGTGGGGGTTTGCATGGTTCAGAATAGGCCAGGTTTCCGCAGCGCTAGAGAACCCGGGGGTCTTCTTGATGGAAGTACAGTACTCAAGGTTTTCCTGGTTTAGTGATTTTCGTTTTGATGTTGTTTGTGGTTTGTAAGATAGGTGTTTAGAGCAGTGGCGGCATGAGTGTGATAAATCCCGATTTATTTCTCAAGAACGAGTTGGAGTTCGAAATTAAGTACCGGGGTGGGAGGCCCCAAGGGGATGTTGCCTCTTTGAGGAAGCAGTTGAGAGACGCCCTCGCGTCCGGAGGCACAACGTCGCTTGTAAAGGTCACTGATGTGACGGCCGAGCTCGAGTTGTGCCAGGAGAAGTGGGGAGAGTTGCGGGAGGTAATGGAAGATTTTGAGTCGGCCCCTTCCAACCTCAGGGCAAGACAGAGAGTACGGCAGCGAGCAGAACACCTGCAACATAGACTGGAGAACTTGTCCGCACAGACTACAATTGCGGAAGTCAGCGCTACGGTGAAGCTGATGGCGGAACAGGTGGCTAAAGCATTGCGGAACTTCGAGCCTGTGAAGTCCACGCTTTCCGTGAGCTCTCCCCAGCCTCCTGAAACGAACATAGCGCAGACGTCGAACCCTGCGTCTCCATTGCCGACGCTTTCGGGAGGAGCGCGTATCTCGTATAATAACTTACCTAACCCCATGTCCTCAATTATGCAGGAGCTTCCGGTGGTAGACGGACTGGACGTGGACCAGTTGATGATTTTTTTTCGGATTTTGTTTCAGCTGTCCGACTTCCCGGGAATGTCGGACGGCACTCTACTTGAACTCGTGTATCCCTATTGTCGGGGGTCTGTGGCTGAGCGGGTCGCGCGAACTATACGAGATGGCGGCAGTGTGGCGTCTTTCCATCGGGGGGTGCTGGACGCATGCGTGCCTGGGCTTTTGCGTAAGCAGCTGCAGGACAAATATTTTTATCGGGTACAAGCACACGGGGAGAATTTTTCAAGGTTCGTGCAGACCCTCCGTGAAGCGGTCCGGATTTTAGGGTTGGGACTGCCCGAGAAGGAAGTGGTACAGTGGATTTTCGAAGGGGTTACTCCCCAGGAGAGATCGCATTTAATTTTTGCAGAGCGACCGCGGACTTATGAAGATCTGGAGAAGCTGTGTGCGTTATCTCGTGCGATACAATCGGTAGATGAATCCCGTGGGCCAGTAAGGGCCAGTCTTGGTGAACCCCGAGTGGTAGAGCGACGGGTCGTTCAATCCCAACCGCGGCCAGACAGAAATAATGGCGATCGAAACGGACAAGTGAGAGGTGTTGTGTGCTTTCGCTGTCGTAGACAGGGGCATGTTGCCCGCGATTGTCCGGAGGGTGGTATGCGTCCGGCGCTTCCCCCGAGGGTCCGGTATCCAAAAAACTAAATTATCAGGGGGGGACAAATCGGAGGTTGTCTTCCCCTCGTTGCAAGACTTTTCTGAATTCTAGCGCCTCCAGGCCAAGGATAGGTCCAGACTCTTCTCATATCAAGGTCCTTACTACCGTCCCGCAAAAGGCTTCTGTATGCCCCTTCCTGTCGCTCGAGGTAAAGAAGGGTCAGCTCAGAGCTTTAGTTGACTCCGGGTCAGCCCGATCTATCATCTCATCTCGAGTATGCGCGGACCTTGAGAAACAGGGCTTAATAAAAGGGTCGAGTCAGTCGTCTGTGGTATGCTGGACTGCTTCTAGGGAAATTCTGCCCATCTCCCGGGTGGTTTCCTTCAAGTTCAAGATTGATGGCTTTTCTTGGGTGTGGCCTTTTCTGGTTTCTCCGGCTCTGGGAGTCGACTGTATTGTGGGTGCCGACTTCATCGCTAAAAGTGGTCTCGTGTTGGACATCCATGGGCACCAGTGTTATTTTAAATTTAATCGGGGTGTAGTTATTCCATTTCTTGGATACCAGGGAGCTAAGGGAGGTATCCAAGAGGTTGCTTGTCCCGATTCTGCACGAGATCATCTCACTCCCGCCCAGCAGAGAGCTTTAGACCGTTTGTGTGAGGAATTTCCCTCTGTCTTAACTCCCAAGTTGGGACTCACACATTTATTAGAATATAAGATTCGTTTAACAGACACTAAGATAGTGAGGTCACACCCATATAAGTTCGCCCCTCCGAAAATGGCCGTTCTGAGGGAGAAGGTTCAAGAGCTTTTAGAGCAAGGGGTAATTGAACCTTCTAATTCCAGCTATGCCAGTCCAGCGTTCCTGGTACCCAAGCCTGGGGGTAAGCACCGTTTGGTAATCGATTACCGGAAGTTAAATGCTAATATTGAGGTGGATTCGGTTCCCCTTCCGGATCTCCACTCAGCTTTTGATTGGTTTAGTGAGGCCAAGTACTTCACCGTGATTGATCTTAACGCGGCATATCACCAGACACCCTTATCCGAGGAAAGTAGACCGTATACGGCGTTTTGTGTTCCGTGGAATTTATATCAGTATACGCGGGTTCCCATGGGTCTGGCGGTGGGCGCCCAAACGTTCACGCGTTTGCTTGACCTAGTGTTTCAGGATGTGAAGTTTAAGTTTATTTTCAACTATCTAGATGACTTGCTGGTCTACAGCAAAACCTATGATGAACATCTGTGCCATCTTAGGGAGGTGATGAGTAGGTTGAGAAGAGCGGGCCTTACAGTCAATCCGGAGAAAGTGCGAATCGCCCAGGAGAGCATCTCTTTTCTGGGGCATCTGGTGTCGCACCAAGGCGTTACAGTGGACCCTGAAAGGACCCAGGGTATCCGGGATTTTCCCCCGCCAAGGGATGCCAAAGGCATCGCCCGGTTTGTGGGGATGGTCAACTTTTATCGGCGGTTTATCCCCAATGCAGCGGAGATTGCTGCACCCCTAAATGAATTAAGAAAGAAAGGGGTCAAGTTTGTGTGGGGCGAAAGCCAGCAAAAGGCGTTTGAAACATTGAAGGAAGCTATTATTTCCCCGCCGGTGCTGAGGATGCCGGATTTTTCTCAACCGTTTATTTTACAGACGGACGCGAGTTCGGTGGCGCTCGGGGCGGTTCTGTCCCAAGTCGTTGATGGTGCTAGGCAGCCTGTGGCCTTTATTTCACGAACATTGACCCAGCAAGAAAGAAAGTCATCAGTATATGAGCTAGAGTGTTTGGCAGTGGTATACGCTCTAGATAAGTTCAGGCGTTTTCTGGAACACGCTGAGTTCCTGCTCGAGACCGACAATCAGGCTCTCTCTTGGCTTCTTGCTCACCCCCGGCAACTGGGTAAAATTGGTAGATGGGTGGTTAAAATCTCATCCTTTAAGTTCAAGGTGCAACACATTAGGGGAACTCAAAATGTGGTTGCAGATGCTTTGTCACGCATGTTTTCCCAACCTAGTGAAGCCCAATCTGAGCAACCCTGTTCTGTTCTACTAGACTTTCCGTTAGCCTTCACTGATGTGTTACCCCATCAGTTGAATGATGAAGAGCTGGGTCCTGTCATCCAGAAAATAAAAGAGGGTAACACGCAGGCCCCATACTTCTTGTCCAAGGGCGTCCTGTGTTGTCGCGAAAGAAAGGGACGTGCCCCGAAGAACGTGCTGCCTAGCAAGTTAGTGCCCATGGTCTTCAGCTATTACCACAATTCCCCAGTAGGCGGCCACAAGGGAATTTCGAAGACCATTTCCAGTATTAGGAAGAACTTCATCTGGAAGGGCATGGATAGGGACATTGCGACACATGTGAAGGCCTGTCATCTGTGCGGCTTAAGCAAGCCTGCTCAAAACACTAAGTTGGGGTTGTTGTCATCAGACGTGGCGAGCAGACCGATGGAGAAGCTATTCATCGACTACGTGGGACCTTTCCCGCGTAGCAAGTCAGGTAACGCCTACCTACTTGTCTGTGTGGATGCTTTTTCGAAGTTTGCCTGGCTATTGCCCTTACGGCAGGCAACTGCTCGTTTGACCATAAGCGCGCTTCAGAACCATGTTTTTCAACATTTCGGTCTTCCGACCATCATTGTCTCCGACAATGGACCACAGTTCATTTCGAGTGAGTTCCGGCGGATGTGTTTCGTCAGCGGTATCAAGCATGTAACCACTTCCCCGTATTACCCGCAGCCGTCTCATGCGGAGAGGTTCAATAGGAATCTACGGTCCGCACTTATTGCCTATCACGCCGAGCAACAGACTACCTGGGACCAGAACTTAAAGTGGTTACAGCTAGCCTTTAACACGGCCCTGCATGACAGTCATAAGGCCGTGCCTTTTGAGATCATGTTTGGATTCTCGCCCGCACTCCCGTTGACTAACTTGTGGAATATTGATGATCTTCTGCCACGGGAGCCCGATAATGGAACTGCGGAGAGATGGAGGGAGGCTCGGAAGAATTTGCTACGAGCGCACGAGCGGGTCCGTCGACGATATAATCAGGGGCGAATTCCGAACCCCTTTCAGACCGGGGACTGGGTCTACTGCCAGAGCCATCCGATCAGCTCAGCCGCGGACAAAAGAGCCGCTAAATTGTGCTATCGTTGGTCGGGACCATACCGTATCCTCGGGTTTACGTCACCGGTGACGGCGCGATTAGAAGAACAGGGTAGTAATCCTCGAGAGATTACCACACACATTTCTAAATCGAAATTATGTCGAAAAGGGTAAACGGGCTGTAAAAAAAAAAAAAAAAAAAAAAAAAAAAAAAAAAAAAAAAAAAAAAAAAAAAAGGGGGGTAAATGAGGGCGGTCTCTGTGCGGGTGGGGATGTTTTCGTTTTGAGAGGGTGTGCTCCGGGGGCGAGATTGAGAAGAATATGGTAGCGGGTAGATGTTTCCCACAGTCCCAGTGGGGTTCGACTACTTCAGGTATGCGCCCCTGCCTGCGCGAGCCTTGGTTTTCTCCAATTGTCCTTATGTCCGGAGGGAGCCATGTCCTTACCTTTGGTCCCAGCCCATGCCCGTTTAATCATCCTTGACCATCCACCTTCCGATTTTCCTAAACTTACCCAGAGAAAAAAAAAAAAAAAAAAAAAAAAAAAAAAAAAAAAAAACTAGAAAAAGCAAAAAAAAAAGGAGTTAGCGAGAGAAGTGGGGCAGTAGGGTGGCCAGGGTCGGTTGTGCTCCTCGACCGCCCTGCTGTTCCAGACATGCCCTGGGAGCACACTTGTAAAACACATATATATATATATATATTGGAAAGGTGCCATAGTCACAGCTGACATGGTTTTCCGTTAGGTCCCAGTGGGACCACCGCATCGGGGGGACTGTCATCGCCCCCCCTTTCCCCTTGGCCCGTGCTGTATGGTACTGTGTAAAATGGGGAATAGTATTAGGGAATTATCCCGTAATTACATGGGGCAGATGGCCCCGTTTAGGTGGCTATCGTGTTCTGGCTTGGGTGGACAAGCCTCAGGAGGTCGGAACTCAGGGAGCTCCCGGACTTTTCTTTTGTCTTTCTTCTCTGTCCCTATTTGCTGTGGGCTGGCCCTGATCAGGTCAGCGTGCAGCAACCGCACACTTACACTCTACACTTCTTCTTTCGTCTCTTTCGTTTTACCTTCTGAGCCTCTGTTCTGCTGAGAGCAAGTGCCATCGGGCCACCTTACCCACGATGTCCACCGGATTTCTCAGATGGGAGTACACTGCAGGGTACCTTCCCGAGTTTTTGTGGGGCAACCGGGTTGCCCTTTCGGGGTGGGGGTGTGCCGGTTCGATACCGGCGGTTACAAAATTCTATAAAGTTTTCGTAATTGTAACGTAACGTGAGCAGAGGCAGCGGAGCGGACTTTGTTCGACGGTGTGAGGGGAGCGGTGTGTGCGTTGCGCGCGCAACTCGGCTATGTGCCATGACGACTGTGTGTTGCCGGCGTGTGCAGTCAACGCTTGCCCTTGCTCAGAGAATCGTCCCGTCTGCTCTCTTTGTATTGTTCTACGCAGTTTGTATATCTCTACATGATGGGCTAGAGAATAAACGACTCCCGGTAAGAATTTAATTAATTTTCATTATTGGTTTGGATATTTAATAACAAGATATATGCTATCGTGTGAAGTACGTATTTATGTGTGTGCGACCTGACAAAGTAATGTAAGAGAAACATTTTTTTCACTGTTGTACGTAACGCCCTTTATATAGCCATGCCTTATTATTTTCTGTTATTATGTGAGAAGTTTTCAAGAGTCATTCTCATAGTAAAAGTGCATTACATAAAAATTTAATCACTAAAAAAAACTTGGTGCGCAGTCAAGTAGTGAACTGTGTCTGTGCATGTAGTATACTGTCGCAGTCTTTGTTAATTAACTTCACAAATGGAGAATGAAGTGTGAGAGCTTCTATGTATGAAACTTAATTGAAGGTAAAACATTCTCAATACTGTGAGTGACTTGCTGTTAAATTTTTTCTGGTTAAATAATGATTACTGCTCTCCACGTGGCCGGTTTAACCTGCAAATTTTTGTCGAAGCATGTTGACTGAGCACAGTTCACTTTCTATTAAGCCACAATTTAATAAGCTCTGTTCAGGATGCAAATTACTTATTCCAGGGCTGATTTTCAGACTCGTTAAGCTGGTTGTAAAAACTTTAATAATGAATATTGTGCTTTTGGTGAGAGTTAGCTGGCGGCCCGTTAAGAGGTTAATTACCTTGAGTCGGGTGTACATTTTTATGAGACTGTCCTCTAATTTACTTGAATTCTTAGGGTTCTCGCACTAAGCCGGGTTCCTGGCTTGCTGTGGGCTGAAAATCTGCTCAAGCTGTGAACCATGTCAAAATCGCATACGAAGAGGGAGACGGAGACCGAATTCCTATGTTGCACTCGCCAGCACACTTGAGGTGATATTTATACTTTATTTCATTTTTTGGGGCCGGGCCGGCAGTGTGCCCGTTTACTGCAAATTGCCTAGAAGCCATGGGACCACGTGTCCAGACTGTTTACCGGGAAGTTGAGCTGTGATCATGACTCTGAACACTATAACTTAAATTTCATAAACCTTTTATAACTCATTTATATAACACTAAATGCTATGCCTGTAAGTGCGTGCTGCACTGCTGGAGCGCACCAGAGAGATTTTAATCTTGTACCATTTTATTGTTGCATCTAATTTTTTTTAACTCCTTACAAAATTAATTATTGCTCAGTAGTTCGGCTCCGGCTGGAACAGCGGTGTATAAAATTTAATTTGACTATGGGTTTCACATTTAAGGGCTGGGGACTTTCCGGAGGTTTTTTCTTTGGGACTTTTCTGGGATTACAAAATGGGACTTAGTTTTTCTGACACGCTGGTACAACTTCATACAGGTCGAATGCCTGTCAACTTTTGTCAACTACATGTGGGCGCGCTCCCTCAGATGCCAGAGCACAACCACCTTACTGTATTCTTTTCTTTAATTAATTTTTTTTATAGTCCTTTGAGGCTAATAGAATTAATTCCTAATGTAATGGAAATATTTTAATTGATTTTGCCCCTTGCACAAGGGCTAAACTGATTGTTTTCTTAACGGGCAAACGCATATGGGTTGACTTACCACTTATTGCTTTTGCTGTTTAAATTTTGATTATAGAACATGTATTCTTCATTTTATTTTTGTGTAAATTATTTATATTGTCAATATCTTCTGAAATAGTAATGCATCAAGCAATTAATTTCGGTTTATTAAGGTACATAAAGATTGGATTCCTTTTGGGATTTTTTTTTTGATGTCAAATAAATGTATAGAGTTTTATAAACATTGTCTGAAAGTAGGTGACGTAGTTTGTCAGTCTCAATCAATTATGTGAAGGGAACTTAAGGTTCACACGCTCATCATGGGTCATTGATCAATGGAATGATAGCTAAAAGGGGTGGTCTGGTTATTTATGCCTCATGATTTATTATCATTCTTCCTGGGGTTGTGGATTATGTCATTCTACTGTACGGGTTGCCTATTGGCGTATATTTTATCACTTCCGAGTTATAAGATTGTAGTTACTCTACCTGTTGGGTGGGTGCATTCCAGGGGCATGCGTGTTAAAAACTAATGTAACTGTGAGTTGGTGTACCTTGTGTTCTGTGTGTGTTGTTATGTGTCTAGCTAGCCACGAGATGTGAGAAGATTTTATAATTATATATACATATGGGTGTATATTGATTGATGTATATACATATATCGTTGTGCTTAATATTATATATATTGTTATGCTGAAGATTTGAAGATTTATACACTCTTGTGATCGTTTATATTTACACACATTGTTACGACTAAGATTTTACACATTTGTTATGTTTTACCATATTCATACTTGTGATCGGGCATACAAGATAAAAAAAAAGAAAATAAATTGTTATCGTTCTGTTACAGCTGAGTTTTATTGCAAGTCCCGTCATACTGGACCCAGCATAATTTTTGCTTCTCTAGGCTTCGGCCTAGTCTTAAATAACTTGTAACCTCTCTTTAAATACCAAAAACATAGAGAGGTTACAGTTAGACATTTTATTTTGTCCTTTTAATACTTGTTTTTATTATTTTTCCAAAATTTTGCGGCACACTCAGCCAGTCTTTGCGTCACACTAGTGTGCCGCGGCACACACTTTGCGAAACTCCGGTCTAGAGTCTGTGCTGACGGACGTTTCTGCCTTACCATCGGATACCATCATCAGTGTCGCTAACAATTGGCACGGTGTCAGTGATGACGTAAAGAGTGTTTATTTTGTTTAAGAGGTCCCACTTATATAGCCTTTAATACCAGCACGATCTAAGCAGGAAAACATCATCGACTAATCAGCATTAAGTGCTAGCTGATTGGTTTGGGAGCACAGCGTGCCAGATCCTGTTTAATTGCAGGCTTTGTCCTCTTCTATACTTCGCGACGGAACTATGTTTAATGATTTCCATCCGCTCCATGTGCAGCCGAGGCAGCTTGAGGCAGCCGGAGAAGTCTGCGGTGGCCGCGTATGCACTTTACAAAGCTGATCATCACGTTCTCCTCGTGGAGACTAAGATCTTGTTCTCGGAGAGTGCTTATTACCTTCGGCTGCATATGGAGGTCTTGGAGATCTTTAAACATGGTTTTGTCGCGTTGAATATAAGAGGACAACGCCTCCTATTTAACAAAATACACAGTTTCCATCTCATCACTGACGTGAATTGCTGGACACCGTGACCATTGTTACAGACAGTGATAATGGCATCCGATTGGAAGGCAGAAACGTATGTCAGCGCAGACTCTAGACCACGGCGTAACAGCCTGGCTAATTAGGTTTCCAACTATTTTAAGAATATTTTAAAAAATATTACTGACGTCTTGTAGTCTAAGTTTTTTTATAATGTTTTAATGGATGGTTAGTGAGGATCGGTCAATAATACAAATTTTAGTTATTTTGCGTCGACGTTTCGACAATATTTATTGTCATCTTCAGGACATGTGTATGAAATACAATAGAAATATCAAACATAACGGAACAATTAAATATTTGGGTGAACGTGTTGGTGATGTGAGTGTGTGCGTGCGTATGTATGTATCATTTTTTATGTGAAGACTTATGATAGTTTGTTTGCATCTTCAAATTATCTTTAAGATAATTAAAGATAGTTTCTCGCTTTGTTAAAGATAATTTGAAGATGTAAACAAACTACCATAAGTCTTCACGTAAAAAATGATACATACATACGCACGCACACACTCACATCACCAACACGTTCACCCAAATATTTAATTGTTTCGTTATGTTTGATATTTCTATTGTATTTCATACACAGGTCCTGAAGATGACAATAAATATTGTCGAAACGTCGACGCAAAATAACTAAAATTTTTATTCTTGACCGATCCTCACTAACCATCCACTAAAACATTCATTGATTGACGGTCACTAAAAATTTAAGGATCTTGTTTTATAACTTTACAGACACACAAACACTACGAGGGTCAGTTCAAAAGTTCGCGGAGCAACATCTATACCTGTTATTGAATCCTTTAGCCTTTAGACTGATTTGTACCCTCCTTGCATTTACCCGTGGTGCGTGTGTTACGCAGTGTCTCACAGGTATATGGCACCTACAGTTTAACGCCGAATAGCTCAGCGGTAGAACTAAAATCTTTCGTGTGCTGTAAGACGTATATTTTGCGTAAACACATGTTAATTTCCAGATGTAACTGTCAGTCAATTTTTTCACTATTTACCAACTGTTTTAAATTTTCCTGTCGTGTTTTGTGCGTGTTTTTAAAATGCACAAAATCAAACATCGTGTTGTGATGAATGCTCTGTTAGAAACGTTTTAGCGCCAATTGAAAATCGAAACAAAATTTTAAATGTGTTAGGAGATCCTGCGCCTTCAGAACAACGGTAAGTGGGGGCACACTCAAGTTTAAACGTGATTGTACAAGCACGGAAGACGATGCTAGCAGTGGACGTCCAAAAGGTGCAACAAAAAATTGGTGTTGTAAGACCGCATATTGAGGAGTGGATGACGTTGCTGAAATCATAGGCATCTCATATGAGCGTGTGCATTATACTTTAACTCAAGAACTTGGTGTGAAATAGCGCTGTGCAAGATGGCTGTCGCATCTGGAGTTGTTGCACTTTTTGGGCGTCCAGTGTGCTCGTACGACCACGTTTAACCTCAGGTTCCCACTTACAAACTGTTGGTTTTGAATTCGCAGCATCTCCTGACACATTTAAAGCTTCGTTCTGAATTTCTATTGGCGCTAAACACCACGATGCTTGCTTTTGTTCGGTTTTCTCGTATACTTTCCACTTTAATAGATACCCTTAACGATCGGGTTCAAACATCATTAGGTAATTTCGTGTTCTTTCAATTTTTACTTCAAGTTCACCTTTACGTAGTTTCCTGTTCTCCTTTTTATTCTTACTTAAAGTTCCTTTGTTTTACCGTTCTTAATTGGCTCTATTATCCGCCGTAGTTTTAAACAATGCACAAAACATTGAAACCGCTGGTGATGTATGCCTTGGAATCCATCTTTCAATTTCCACCTTGTATTCTCACACTATGTAATTTCCAATTCTATCATATCTCGCGGTACCCTTAACAATTCATTGTGATCACTTGCAATTTCTACATAGTTGGTCTGTTATAACTCAACTATCAATTGCATACATCAAAAACTGATTTGAACAAAGTTTTGCATTATACACTACCAGCAAAGTAGTAGCATATTGTAAGAACATGTCTATGTAGAAATGTAAAACGTTATTGGGCTTTCCTTGAAAGTGATTTTTCCCGATATTTGTTCCTCAGCTTTCACATTGCCTCACTGTCTTTTATCTCCCTCTCTCTCTTTCATTCTCTTTTCTCTGTCTTTCCTTATATTATTTCCATGTGTCTTTGTTAAGACTAATCAAGTAATGGTCTGTATAAGTATAGTAACATTTTGTGGTAACATTATTGCATAAAAGATACTAATCCAAATATGGGTGTATAAACAAAAGTGCAAAGATACACTTCACCACAGACCAGTCGCATGATCATAAAAAAGTGGGCACCAAAAGACTAACTAACAGCCTTTAATTGCAGATATACTATGAATAAGAGCCCACATATGTTGGTAACGTAAAGCGTTTTGGCATGTCGGAGCAAAGGTTTATAAGCTAATCGACGTGAAGCATGCGATGATATATGTGTCGCCCGGTCAAGATAGTAGCAGCATACAGACAAGCCCCCAATAACAGTTACCGCGCTAATCAATATATTATTATTATTAACGTACAGTGTAGGGCATGTCAGTGGCAATTAATAACAGTGGGATACAGATCAGATCCCGGTAGTGTACATTCATGTGCCACCCAGTATTGTGCATTGTATACTACAGGCAAGTACTTTGGCGTCCATTTAACCGCTGTTGTCGGCAGCAACAGCACTGGAAATAAGACAAAATAATATTAATTATATCACAGAATAAATACTTTAGTTATTGAATACTTTTAAATCCGAAAAATATTAATAGGGAAACTCTAAGAAAAGCGTAGTATTTCTTTCGAAATGCTGGACGCTTGCTCCGTCTTGTGTTGCCGGCTCAGACTTCGGCAATGTTTTACTGCGTGTGGTCATTGACTACGTACTAGTTGTCACTGTACAAACTGTGGAGGGGGGCACATTCGTCCCCCCAATGTGTTCCCGCCGTATAAACCGACAAAACGCTCAGTTTGCAGATATGTTCGTTTTCGGAACTGACGTGCAGCAGATATTACGTATCTATTTGTGTTTTGATCGTTTAGTCATGTGTTTCTCTGTTTGTTTTTATTGCTTTTAATTCGATTATTTGTGTTTTGATTTATTCTATGTAAGCATAATGAGAGTCAGGTCCCGTTGAACCGGAGTCCTCTTCTTCTCCCAGCAAATGATAGAAAATGCTCTAAAAAGAACACCTGGTACAAGAAAAAATTCGAATTAAATTTTAGGTTAATTCTTAGGCCTATCACAACTGGCAACAGGTGTTGTGTACCCACGCCACGCCACTGCCACACGCGCTGGTTGTAAACGTTTGTACTGTACTGTGGTATGTTTACATTTCTGAAACTACCCAGCACCAAAGGATTAAAAACAAACAATATTTTGAATAATAGATTGATACATTTGTTAGAATAAAAAATAGTTATTTAATTTAAAAATTTAAATCAGTTTGCTCCTGTAAATGTAGACATACTATGGTACTGTTGAACAAAGAAAACTAAAATGGAAATTACAAATACAGTATGTATTTTCTGTAACAGTGCCACTAAATTCCTAATATATAAAAAAGCAAAACAATAAAAATTAGAAGAATGGACGACAATAGGTCGACAAATCAAATCTACAAATGTCTGTGAGGGAAGAAGTCAACATCAAGTTGGATTAAAAAAGTCCAAAAGGATTTAGAAAAAAATAATATACACGCAGCAGAAGCAATTGAAAGAGACGTTTTTCGGGCAAAAGTGTTAAAAATGGAGGGAGTCCAGGGTAGGAGAGAGAAACGCAGGTTCAAAGTAAACTGAAGACAGGAAGAAGAGACACAGTGAGAAGATGAAAGAATATTGGTAAAAAGAAAAGAACAAAGAGTAAAGAATTGAAATTGAAACACAACATCCAGGGTGAAGTTCATGGGAGAGCTCTCTCGTCCATTCGAAATTAAGACAGGAGTGAGACAGGGCGATGGCTTATCGCCACTCCTATTCAACTGTGTCCTAGAGAAGATCGTGAGAATTTGGAACTTGGAACTGGAGAGTCGAGGAATAAATCCAATATCCCTCGGAAGAAAGTCGGGAGGAATTAAAGTCAACTGCCTGGCGTTTGCAGATGACTTTGCGGTACTATCAGAAAACCCAGAAGAAGCAACCGTACAAATCAATCTCTTGGAAAAGATAGCCAGCCAAACAGGACTAAGGATCTCAGTTGAAAAGACCAAATTTATGACAAATGACAAACATGGACCAAAATTCCTTGAAACGGAGATAGGACGAATTGAAAGAGTCAAAACGTTCAAGTACCTGGGTGAGACTATACAGGAGAATGGGTTAGAAAAAGCAGCTGTTGGAGATCGAATTCTTAAAATGGAAAGAGCATATGGATTAACAAAAAATATCTACAACAAGAAATGCATCTCCTGGAATGCCAAAATAAGGCATTACAACACCGTCGTAAAAACGGAATGTCTCTACGCCAGTGAATGCCTCTCGATGAACTATAACCTCGACAAACTAGAAGTCTTGGAAAGGAGAATTCTAAGAAAAATCATGGGTGCAGTTCGGACTGAAGATGGATGGAAGCTGCGAAGCAATAGGGAAGTCTACCAGAACGTGGAAAGAATCTCGGAGACTATGCGGAGGAGGAGGCTGACATTTCTCGGACATCTGTACAGAATGGACAAAAATCGATTAACCAAACAAATATTCGACTACCTCTGGAAGAAGAAGACCACTACAACGTGGATTAAGGAAGTTAGAAAAGATTTAGAAAAGTCGAATATCACAGAGTACCAAATGTTAGAAAGAAGTGAATTTAGGAGTACAATGAAAAATCTGGAATTGTTTCAAGATGCAGGAAGACCTAATAGTCGTGGACGAACTTGGACAGAAGATCAAAGGAAACAAGCCAGTGAGCGTATGAAGGAGTATTGGAGACAGAGGAAACTCCAGGCAAAGAAAAAGAAATAAAGTTGTAGCGTGATCCTAAGTGGTCAATTCGCTATTAAAAAAAAAAAAAAGAATTGAAATTGGCATGTAGTCCTTAGATGGCCGATACGATATTTAAAAAAAATTAGAAGAAATAAGGGGAAGTAGTAGACAACAACTCTCACGAATTATCAAACAGATAATGAGATAGAAAGACTATAACTATAAATTAAATTATGTATATAATATAGAGGCATAACTTACGAAAGCACTTGACGCTTTTCTTCAACGTCATTGTTTAATCTTACGTACGTATAAGACACTATCTTCTCAAAGAAAAGATAAGGAAAGCTAGTTTTTCAGTGCACAAAAATTTCCTTATTGTATTATTCCATAATCTTATATAAAAGAATAACCATAATCTTATATATAATGCAACAGTGCAAATGTATAGGTTACTCTGCATTGCACAAAGTAATTAAAATAATTAATTAGAATAAATAAATAATGCATTGTGTTAATAATAATAGTTCAGGTTGCAATATGAACAACCAAATTTTAATGTTAGAACAGGTGAATCACGCCAGCTGCTCTGGCTCTCTGTACACGGGTATGTTACGTGTGTGTGTGTGTGTGTGCGACCTGTCCATTCCTGAAAAGCGCCACCCTTAAGGAACGCTATAAATTATTTACATTTATTTAATTTTTAATACTTGTGCGCATAATAACACAAAACCAAATACACCAAAATGTGTATGAAAATAAGACGAATGGGTGTATAAAAAATAGTGAAAAACGGAGAAAAAGTGTAATTATGGGAGAATAAAAATAAATAGTACTTATGTTAATTAAGATAAAGAAAAATGGTTTGTGCATGATGAACACATATAAATTACCGATAGAATGAATATCGGGTAATGTGAAAAAGACTCCGCAATCCGCGAAGACGAGCGAATTAAATGTGACATGAAGCGTGGATTGAGAGTGACGCTCTCGACAATCTCAGACATGCAGAATATTGTCGAGACAGATTTCGGCGCCCTGGGTATAAATACAGGGGACACGCTAACATCACTCTCTTCCTTGTTCAACAACCGAAGTGGCCAGAGACTCTACTTAGAAACAACAACACTTATATCTCAACTGCAGCAGCAGTCAGGGACTTCACGACTACTCAACTGTTCATGTGAGCACTTGCAACCTGAGTCATGACGGGAGATGAGGAAGCAGCAAAGTACATACAGTAATCCAAAGTACGAGAATCCGATGGACGAAGGACCAGGAATCCAAGACACCAGGACTCAAAGACTCCAAGACTCCAGGAATCCAGAAGGAAAAAGGAGCATCCAGTATCAAGGACCAAAGAGGACACTCTGCAGATGTACCACAACAATTAAGGTGATAAATAATCATGCACTTGAAAACAGAGACTTAATAAAAAGACAATAATTAACAAAGAAAAAAGAGACAATTCAATTCAAATATGTATCAATATATTGTTATAATTTTAAATATTTTTGTATAATAATTAACGTAATATTAAGAATGTTTAACGATAATTTTTATCTGTAACGTAGAAGATAATAATTTGGACTCAATAATTTTTGGTATTTAAATTGATAAAGTCATTAGAGAATTTTATTAGAAAGCAATGCATATGCAGTAATTTTAAAGATTAGATGGTTAGAAAATTAGATAATCTAATCAGTATAATATTAATGAGCTAGCTCAGAGCAATATAATAATTATAACGATGTATTAGAATATAAGGTTGTATAATATGTCTATGTGTAATATAAGAGTATTAATTATGTGTAATAATTAGACATGCAAATAATAATGATTTTTGTTCGTAACACAAATAAGAAATTTTATTAATAAATATTGAAATGATTTTTAACCAGATTACATAGCGTTATTATTATTACGATTACAACCATCTTCATCAACCACACGAAATTAGTGTGTTGTAGGGTTACATAAAGATTTGTCGCACATTAAATAAATAAAATCGTTTGTAAGCTTGTAAATGGCTTCCAAAAACAGGGAGCTTAACACATTAAAACCGTGTAGTGTTGTAATAAATAATAATCTTTTAATTCATAAGAACCATCTTTTTAAAACATTTGTTTATAAACCCAAAAAATCTTATGTCATTATCTTTGTTGCACGAAGCAAAAACATGTACTAAACAATTTTTATCAAAACACAACAGAAAAAAAATTGTTTGCCCTAAAATATTTTGATAAAGTAACAAACAAAAGGTAAGATCTAAAATTCATTAAGCCTGCATCTGTACTTAAAATAAAATGTATATTTTTCTGTTGAGTAGTCTGTTTTACGTTAGATTTTTCTTTAAAGACGTAACGTTTAATATTAAATGTGATGTATATCGTTAAGAAAATAGTTGCTTAGCCGAATAGCTTACAGCACAGGTTGACGTTAGACGAGTAACTCGTAGACTTTTAAGGGGTTGGTGATAATAGTGCAGAACAATAAGGCGCTCGATAGGCAAATCACCTACACATATGTGCTGCTGGGCTGCGCCTGCACGTTACTATTCTTTATGTCCTATCACAGTGAGACTGCAAACTATGTGCAAAAAAAAAAATGGGAATATAGTGAAGGCTGCATAGGGGACCTTGTAGTCCCTATACCGCCCATGTTAAACTGACATTTTTAGGTACCATTATATAAAAAAGTATGTAAGATAAATAATAATTTTTTTGCACAAATATTTTAGACCTTTTTCTGCAATGTTAACTACATTTTATCCCCTTTAATGTATGTTGTCCATCTTAAATAATTTTATCAAAAAACTATAAAAAAATATATAAAATTGTATTAAATAATATTTTTTTATCAATGAACAAATACATTTTTTTACATTAAAAGTAGTTAATATTATAGGAATTGTACTAGGTTACAACCAGAAAAAATTCAATCTTCTTGGCGTAAAACTCTTATAACTATATGCACCTGAATTTTAAAAATGTAAATTGTTCAGGAGAGAAAAAACAAATCCATAGTTATTTACAATGCAATATATTGTCCATCAATATATTGTCAATTTCAAAAAAAAAATTATATGACTGATACTGAAATCTATAATTATGTTAAGCCTATAAGAAGTTTTTTAATAAGTAATAGGTAAATTTTGTAACTTAAATAGTTGTGACAAGAACGATTGTGATAAAAAAAAAAGACTTAGGAAAATGTAATTAAATTCGCGGGTCTGTTATTTGAATTTACATTTTTAGGTATAAAATGTTAAGAAACATGCAACTGTTATTTATCAAAATGTTCAGAAAATTACGGAGAATCATTTTAAAATAAAAAATAAAAATGTGTTCTTTTTTTTCAAATTTTTGACTACAAGGTCCCCTTAAAGAAAGACATTTTACGAATACTGTAATATAAAGTACCACGACACATACTAAAATTATTACAATTTTGTACACGATTATTTTTGTGAGATTGGAATCTACTTGAAAAACAATTTTGGGATGTAGTAACGACTGCACTTAGAGCATGTACCACCGTGTCAATGTATACGTTGTTTAATATTTTTTCTACTGGTAAAATGTTAATACCACGGTTTTTACCACGGTAAAATGTAATATAATTCACGGTAGCCCGTAAAAATATTTATTTCTTTATTAATATTTTTTTCTTATTTCTTGTTTACTTTGTTTAGTACTCTTGGTGACAGATAAAGTTATTTGTTTCTAACGCCATCGTAACATCCCTTCGTGTATTTTTTATTTACTTTTAAATTGTTCATAATAACTGTCAATAAATTACTGTTCATAATATCCAGTGTGCAGCTAAAGAACAAAACACAAAAATTTCGTACGCCGAAGCCTACACAAGTCGTAAGGCCAACAAGGTTTGCTGTGATGAGCGCCATATCCTTGGGACCCGGAACTGCAGAGCAGCTGCACTTGAACGAGACAACTGGCGGAGCTGTAAGAAGAGGCCTTGACTCAGTACTGAGTTGTCGCGCCGCTGAAGAAGAAGAAGAAGAAGAAGAAGAAGAAGAAGAAGAAGAAGAAGAAGAAGAAGAAGAAGAAGAAGAAGAAGAAGAAGAAGAAGAAGAAGAAGAAGAAGAAGAAGAAGAAGAAGAAGAAGAAGAACAAAAACAAGAGTAGAATTAACTTAGAAAATCAAATTATTGTAACGTATGGTCATGTGTAATGTATCTATATTGTTACGTAATACGGAAGTTCTCTAAGTATCTAGGATATCCCAGCAGTGCCCAGCTGTATATGTCTGTGCGTACATACTGCTGCTACTTTGATATGAAAGACAAATACGTGACACTTGTAATGTGTCAAACATCGAGTCTATTCCAGACCATACCGGTCAGCGCATTGTGTTGAAGGACACTGTTTCTAGTGGATTCAAGAGCGCCTGTTGGTTTAACACGTCATCGAAAGTGACAGATAATTCTGGCATCTCAGCGGGGTATAAATATAGGCATTCAGCGATTAATGCAGGGGTATATTCAGCGCCCAAACGTTGATAATATATAAAACGTTTTGCATATATAAGGATCTTAACGTGATGTCCTCTCATCTTTACATTATCGGAACACTTTATAATGTTTTACTAAACAGCTACTTTGATTACTCAATATAATGATAACAGAGAGGATCCGCTAATTTTTAAACTGTTTTGTAATTTATAATTTAATTTGTAAATTAGCGTTCAAAATCCTAAACAGAGACAGACGAGATTTTATATCGTGTATCAATTCTTCCTAGAAATCCATCATTTTTAACCTGCAAACGACGCAAAACTTCCTCACAGGCATCAACACGACGCTCTTTGAATTCTGCAGTCAACTGACGTGGCACCCATCTCCCGGACACTTTATTAAAATGCAGCACATCATGGATAATATGGTGTGCTCAACCAACACTGATATCCATAATGGTGGCTATTTTCTTCACAGTTACACGTTTATTTTCCTTGATAATGTCTTCCACAGCGGCGATGTTTGCTGGCGTCACTACTCGGTATGCCTGGCCTGGGTCGCGAGGCGTCCTCCGCAGACGTTATGGCGTCTTTTAAACTTCCTACACCACTTGTACACCTGTTGCAGGGTCAGGCATGAATCACCATATTGCAATTTCATTCTGCGATGGATTTCAAAGGGTTTTACACCTTCACTATTCAAAAGCGCATAACACTAAACTTCTCTGCTTTAATTTTGTGCATATCGTCAATAGAGCGGCCCTCTTTGAACTGCCTCTGCTTTCTTGCATCATGCTGCCACCTATCGGTTATTTTTCGGACCACAAGTATCACTGTTGGCAACCTACAAATCATTTTTGCATGTTCATTGCACTTTCAAGGTTTTTATTTGAACCTGCATCGTAGATAAGAAAAATAGATAAACTGAAACAAAGTAGTCTAGACATTTAGATATGGTCTAGACATCAATGTTAATAAAACAAAGCTAATGTATCTAATGTATATGTAATATGTAATGTATTCTATATATACATATTTCTACATGTAACTAATGAAACAACTCAAGCGAAAACAAGTAAGTTATTAACATTAAACGTATACGTGTATGTGGGACGGTGCTAAACTACACATAGAGTACAGTACAAGCCGCCCACATTGCTGCTGCAATGCAATGCAAGTCACGTGCCCATGGAATGTATGGATGGATGATGCACGGGCGTCTTGCGCCCTAATTTGTTTGCATTGTCCGGGCCTAGGCCTGATGAACGCCAGGTGCCAACAGGTCAGCGCGGTCGTTTGCTCTGCACAAGGGAGTTATGATGCAGTCCGCGGGTACATGATTCTATTAATATGGCCACCACACGAGCAAGCGTGCCAATTGTCACGCCAAGGGGCGGCACCATGGTCCCCTCGGGCATAGCCTTTGGGAACGTAGTGACTCACTGGCAAGGACAAGAGGCTCGAGCGGCCTAGGGCGTCGGCCGAAACGATGGGGAATGACTCCGAGACAGCCAGCACTCGCAAGGAAGGCACTTGCACAACCTCGCGGGAGCCCGTGTCTCAGGTCATTACCCTGCCGAGTCAGCAAAGCAGGTGCTGACGGGGATCTCAATTGACATGGCTTCAGCCAAAGGGTTGATATTAATGCGCACAAAACACATCAAACGCACACACATACACACACGCGCTCATTCACTAATAAGTAGAAAAGGTAATACACGAAAGACAAGGAAAGTTATAGATAGGAAGATAAATAAAGGGTTGAAAAAGTGACAGAGTGTCAGACGAGTATTGTTACGTGAAGTCTACCAAACAACCTAGAACATTCTCCACTCTTCCCCCTGTCAATTGTGGCAGGTGTTGCTCAGTCAAGGCTGCTTGCTCTCAAGTGCGTTCTGGTGTATTCAAGAACACTTGAGATACGCGTTAAGGACGGAAAGCTGTACTGGACTTCTGCGCGGCCTATATAAAGCCATAGCAGCCGGCTTGTCAGTTGAGTTGTCAGATCGAGTGTTTGTCTGAGTAAAGAATTATTGTGTTAATAATTCTGTGGAACTCTATTACTGGACATTATTGTTGAGTATGAACAAGTTTTATTTGATTTGTTGCAAGAGACTATCTTGTTGATTACAAAACTGTTTAATTGTGATAATTAAAGCTGGTGATTAGTGACTTAATTGGTGTCTTGTATTCCGTTTTCCACTGTATCATACGACGATCAAGTAGGCCGTCGTAACAATATATACAGAAAGAGTCTGTAAGTGTTTAACATGCAGAGAAACCGTGACAGCGAGAAAGACAGACAACGCTGTAGAAATTTCCTTAAAAGCGACGAGTCACTCGCAAGGTGACCTGGTTTCACACTTGACGATAGTGTTGCTCGAATGTTAACACAATGGTCTCGGCCTTGAGGGTGCCTGTTTGCTGTTTAAAATTTTGGCTGTTCACCTTGATTATACACACTACGCTTGAATTTAACTAAAAAAGTAGCACACATTACAAAAGAAAATATTTCTTTCTCTTTTCTTTTTCTTTTTCTTTTTCTTTTTCTTTTCTTTTTCTTTTTCTTTTTCTTTTTCTTTTTCTTTTTCTTTTTCTTGTTCTTTTTTTTTTCTTCTTCTTCTTCTTCTTCTTCTTCTCCTCCTCTTCAAGGATTAAGTTATATAAACCTGTTCTAGCACCCATCTCGTCCTCGGGCGACCCACGTCTCTTCTACCAATGGTTTTATAGTTCAGTGCCGCAATCGATCCTCTGTCATCCTTCGCAGATGATCCCACCATTGCCTTCTGTAAACAGCAATAAATACATTTATGTCCTTTACTTTGAGTTCTGCACTGATATCTCCATATCTTATTTTATTTTGCAATGCATAATTTAAAGCATTTCGAAGGAAACTGCATTTCAGCCATCTGAATCTTGCCGCTTTTCTTTTTTGTCATGACCCACGCCTTAAATAAGGATTTGAATAAGTGGACTAAGCAAAAATTAAAGTTAGCTACATGGAACGTTAGAGGAATTAATCGCAACGAAATTGAAATAGCCAAAGTATTTGAAGAAAAAAGTTATTAATATAGCAGTAGTAACTGAAACAAAAACGAAGGTAGGAAGTTCTGCATACGCAGGGAATAATGCAATTTATCTAAAAATGAAACTTTTACTTGTGAACTTACTGTTTTTTCTTCTCGTCGAACGCGTTTCGGCGTCGTATTCGCCTTCTTCAGCTTAGAGACAGACTGCCAGTATTTAGTAACGGTTGTTGTATGGAAGGTGTAGTGGGGGTGGTGCGTGGAGGAAGGGGATTGGAATTAAATTTGAATCCCCGCGCCAATCCCCTTCCTCCACGCACCACCCCACTACACCTTCCATAAAACAACCGTTACTAAATACTGGCTCTGTCTCTAATCTGAAGAAGGCGAATACGACGCCGAAACGCGTTCGACGAGAAGAAAAAACAGTAAGTTCACAAGTAAAAGTTTCATTTTTAGATAAAGTGTAGTGCTGTGAAAGAAGATGATGAACAATCAAGACAACAATAATGTAATGTTTTAATTTCCCTATAATTTACTTAAGGACACTTTATCAAGCTCTCGTCTAATATACTCGTTTCTTATATGAACGAGTCGCGTATATCCTTTTACCAATTTCGAATATCTCATTTCTGCAGCCTGTAATTGGCACCAGTCCTTCCTCCTTATGGTCCAGGACTCGCAACCATACAGCAGTGCTGGTATTGGTATTGTCATACAAAATTTGATACACACCTTTTGTCTAGATTTCCTTTTTAATTTCCTTCTCAGTATTCTACATATAACATAGTTAGGAACCTCCCGAGTTTATTGCTGAGATCATCACTACTTCTATAAGAAAGACTACCATTAAGGTAACTGAGTGTAGTAACCTCTTCTATGTGCTTGCATTTAACAACATTTTAGGCTAAATATTAATAATAATAATAACAGTTAGAGAAAATTCATGACAAACATCAAGACAATATCCAACAAAATGAAACCCGATACGGGAAAATCTATATAACTGACTAATTTAAGTATCTTGGAGAAGTTATTGAGCACAATGTCTCAGAGAAAGAAGCCATTAAAGCACGAGTTAATAAGACACAAGTTACTTACCATTTAACCAAGGACACATATATCAAGAACTCAATATCCGTTACTGCAAAGCTTAGGCATTATTCAACAGTAATTCCCGCGGAAGCACTTTATATAACTGAGTGTCTGACTCTGAACAAGAAAATAATGATCAACGAAGTGAAAGCCACAGAATGGAAAATATTAGAAAAAATCTTGGGCTCAATAAAAAATGGAAATCAGTACAGAAGGCGCTACAATAATGAGCTGTCCAACACACGTGTTGAGAAAATCACAGACGTAATTAGGTAAAGAAGAATTACGTTTTGCGGACATGTTCAAAGAATGAATCCTGACAGACTAACAGACAAGCTTTTTAACTATTTCAAAAAGCTCAAAATTTCCATATTCCAATAAATTATGTTACCCTAAACAATTTTAAGCTGAGTAGTCGGCAAAGGGTAACCTAAATTGAAATTGTGGCAAAGGGTAACCTAAACTACACCACAACTACAGCAGGAAGGGGTGGTTTTGTTGCCGGGGATGCTGCCCACAATGTCTTGCTACCCTAAACAACAGTGACATTATACAATGCCGTTTACAACACCACAGCATCTTCTGGATTAACGATAAATTTAAAAGCTATACATTGCGATTACACATTATGTATCGTGGTAAAAGTACTCTTTTTAAAAGGTTATATTTTTAAATTAAACATCGTTTTTTTCTTCTTCTGATAACTCCTATCCGTGTCTGATCTTGGGTATCATACAGACTATTTTAACTTTCTGTACTGCTGCACGGAAGAAGTCAGTTGTACTCATGCCAAACCAGGTCCTTAAATTGCTCAGGCATGAGATTCTAGGTCGCCCAACTCCTCTGTTTCCAAGCACTTTTCCTTATAGTATGGACTGCAATAAGTCAAATTTCTGTTCATTTCTCATGAGATTTCCCAGATACTGAAGCTTTTTATCTTTATTGTGTTAATAACTTCCCTTTTTTTTGCCTTTATCGTTTGTTTACCTAACGAAATTAACATTAAGTTAAGTAAGTTCCTCACAATCTGTGGGACAATCAACCGTAATTTTAGAAGCAAGGTACATCGAGATACAAAATTAAAGTTCTATAAAGTTATGGCAGCGACTGTACTGTTCATTTGATGTGAATTATTGATAACAACGAAGAAACAAGACGGTAAAATATAGACCTCGGAAATGGCGTTCTTAAGAGGAGTGAAAAGTGTTCTACACTTGACCCTATAAAGAATGAGACCATAAGAGAAGAGTTTTTAACTTCAATGGTGGACTACAACAGTCACTTAACTAGAAACGCGCGTTATTTTTTATTAGGATTAAAACAATAATCGGAGAACAACACCTAGCGTTAGCCTGATCATTTGTGGGGTAAGACAAGGGTGTCCATTATCTCCTTCTCTTTTTAATTTATATATTGACGATGTCACACAAATCTGGCAGATGTGTCTTACAGAACATTTTATGATTGGTAACTTTGCAATTGACACTTTGTTGTCTGCGGACGATCATGGTATTCTGTCGGACTCTGAAAACAGTTTGCAGATGGGTATACATTTGTTAAATCAAATCTGCAAAAACTCTGGATTGCAAATATCTACACTTAAGACCAAGGTGATGGTTTTTTGTGGAACTGATCCCGTAAGGGTAAAAATTGTTATTGATGGTACTGTCCTGGAACAAGTTAGCAATTTTGAATACTTGGGGTACAGTGTGTCTTATAATGCAAGCAACGACGTTGTGAATAAGTTACATAAGTTCACCCTTATGTGCGGGACCATTAGGCAAACCCTTAAGTCAGCAAGTAAAGGAACATGCCTAAAATTCTACAAGGTGATGGCTTTTCCCACACTTCTTTATGGGTCTGAGAATTGGACTGTATCGAAAGGCCAGACCAGTCGCATCCAAGCAGCTGAAATGAGATTTCTCACGCACGTGGCAGGGTATACTGTCTACGATGATAGAAGAAACACAGATACACGGCAGGAACTGAATTTTATGAGTATACTCGACAGGATCGCCCAGTATCGGCTGAATTGGTGGAAACATCTTTGCCAAATAGATGACTGCCGCATCCCCAAACAAGTATGGAACTATAGGCCGAGGGACGGAAAGCTGTAGGACGTCCGAGGAAGCGCTGGAGTGACCAACTCTAATCTTTGCTTATATGAGACTGGAACAAACCTTGGTTTAATCCTTGAAGATGATGATGATTAAAACAATAAAAAAATAGTTAACTGTAAGTGCTTGAAAACTCAGCAGAGTGGACAAATAAAATACCAAAAATTATGGACAAGCATAGAGCACAGTGGCTCATACCCAAAAATATATGAGTTAGATAATGCTAATTATTGTTTTACTAAACTACGATTTTGTTACTAATGGCCACATTTCATTATTCTCTCTCTTTATCTCTCAACCCTTGTCGCTCTCTCTTCTTCTCGCACTTTCATAATCTGTTGTGCCAAGAAACTCCACACAACCTGCACACAACACATGCCCGGACATGGCAAGTTTACGCACGCCGAGTTTATAGCTGAGATCATCACTGCCTCCATAAGAAATACTACAACTAAGGTAATTTAATGTAAAGACCTGTTTTATGGGTTGGTCGTTTAACAAAATTTTAGGTTAAATATTATAAATAATAATATCAATTAGAGAATGCTAATTATTTTTTTTACTAAATTACGATTTTGTTACTAATGGCTCCATCGCATTATTCTCTCTCTTTATCGCTCAAACATTCTCTCTCTGTTCTACTCGCGCTCTCATTATCTACTGTGCCCGAAATGCACGCACACGACCAACATCGGCATTAACGAACATCTGCCGCCTGTTAACAACCGCTAAACTGCTTTCAATGAAGATTTATCCTGAACTGGTGTTGCTGCCGTAACACCATTAGACTTTGTACGGCCTAATAGCTAACGAATATCTGGCTAGCACTATTTGTACTATTTGGTACATCTTTGCGTTATACTTTTACATACATACTATTATTGGTATCCAAGTCACTTTGTAATTTATAAATTAATAAATTACCTTAGATCCGTCGTGTGAATTTCTTTTTATTTTAAATGACGCGTTTCGGAATATATGTTCCATCATCACATGAATTCACTCAGTTGAGATCGTTAAATGTTAAAATCACACGTCAGTATGGGTGCACAACCCCTTGAAGTCTGACCGGGTACTGAAGTTTTCTATGAATATTTGTGCAAGTCCAGGGCTGTATCGTACAGCGGGTTCGATTTAAAGTTCAAATGGTCATTCAGTATGAAGTCCCGACTGTGTGTGTTATTGTATGATTTGTAAATTTCCTAAAGCGTTCATGTATTAGCCTTTATTACAAATGTGTAAGGGTTTGAAATTTGATGTGAAGTCTGCGTAAGATTGCTTGAAATTAAATGTCGCGTATAGTTGGATTTTATGTTATTAAGTAAAGTCCGAGATGTTTAAATTATGCTTCGGTGTGTGTTTGTTAAATCTCTGTAGGAAACCCCTCCCAGTTTGGCCAATATAAAAACAATTGCAGTCATCACATGACAATTTATATACACCTGTTTTCTTCTCTAATAGTGTGATACTATTATTATGGTGCAGTATATTCTGTATATTGTTATTTAAATATTCAGTAAATATATTTAATTTTAAATATAAAAAAAAGTCACACGACGGATCTAAGGTAATTTATTATACTTTTAGATGCTATTGAACAGTGTATTCCTATTGTTGTAAACAATTTTATAATGCCACATTGTTCATTATATAAGCTTGAATACTGCCAACATTTATCATAATTATCGTTTGTTACGTATTTCTTTGTCTTGTTTTTTCTGCTTTCAGTGAAGATTTATTCTGAACTGGTGCTGCTGCCGTAACACCATTAGACATTGTACGGTCTAACAGCAAACTAATGCCTGGCTATTACTATTTCTGCTATTTGGTATATCTTTGTATTATACTTTTAGGTGCTATTCTTCAGTGTATCCGTACTGTTGTAAACAATTTTATAATACAACATTTTTCATTATATAAGCTTGAATACTGCTAATTTTTTAATTGGAAAAAGTTCATAAACTGCAATAAATATCTTATCACTATATCTCTTATGATTCACAAATTGATCCCTCTTCCGGGGTAACTTGTACAGGCTGGAATCTATTTGGTTTTTTACATTTGCTTATGAATTGCTGATGACCAATTATTTTGGATCAAGATTTTGAAAACATAGAGTACATGACTGGAAAATTGATAAAGCAATATCAGAAATGGGAAGTAAGGGTAAATTTGAATGAAACAAAATACATGGCAATAGGTGACCTTAATCATGACTTAATATTGGAGGAAGACATGGGGAAGATTTCATACACCGAGGAATACAAGTATTTAGGGGTGAAAATTGCGGCCAGTGGGAAGCAAGACAAAGAAATACAATCCACAATTAATTTGGGAAAGATAGCTATATTTACATTAAGTAGAATCCTGTCGGATAAGAAAATTACAGCAGAAACTAGAACCAAACTATTTAAAACCATTGTTAGAAATATCATGACTTACGGCTCACAAGTTTAAACTACTAATAAATACACAAGAACAAAATTAATGACAGCAAAGATGGACTTTTGGAGCCGTTCGGCAAGAATAACCAGACGTGAGAAAATTAGAAATGAAGTCATTAAGAGCAGAATGAAGTTGAAAAATTCAATTGTTGATTTTATCCAAACAAAAAAATTACAATGGTATGGACACAGGAAAAATTGCCAAGCAGAGTCATGGAATGCACCCCACCAGGAAGAAGGAAAAAAAGGAGACCAGCTAACGCCTCAATAAAAGAATTCAGATTATATTGAGGAATGAGAAATTGAAGAAGATCTTTGGATGGACAAGCAGCAATGGAAGATAAGAATTCAATCACTTCTATAAAACTTTGGTTTCGGAAAATGTGTAAACATTGTACAGCAAAAATTAATAATAATCATAATAATAACAATGCTTTATTAAGAAAGACATAGAAAAATTCAACAAATACGCAGTTTTGCCTGTCATTATTTAAACTGAAAGCTTCTCGGAAAACTGTTTTACGTCAGCCATATTAATTCTTGGAAAATTGTAAGTAGTCGCATTGTAAACGTTAATAACAAAGCGTTGCCAATATGTGGCGTTTCCAGGAAATCAATTTTGTTAATAATTGTCTCTAAATATCTGTTTGCTGAGAGGCGTTATTCGAGCGCTGTTGGAAACTTGCAAATGGCAGCAATCTGTACTTTATTTACGCAGAGAACCAGTGAAGCTTGAACAAAATTATTAAACGTTTTATTTCTAGTATACTTCAAGATGCTTTAAACGCATGTAGTCACGAATACCTGGGCTACAGAGTGTCTTATAATGCAAGCAACGACCTTGTGAATACGTTGCGTAAGTTCAACCTTATGTGCGGCATCATTAGGCAAACCCTTAAGTCAGAAAGTAGAGGAACACACCTAAAATTCCACAAGGCGATGATCCTTCCCACACTTCTTTGTAGGTCTGGGAATTAGACTTTAACGGAAGGCCAGGCCAGTCGCATCCAAGCGGCTCAAATGAGATTTCTGAGGCACGTGGCAGGGTATACTCTCCATGATCATAGAAGAAACACAGGTATACGGTAGGAACTGAATATTATTGACGATACTCGACAGGATCGCCCAGTATATCGGCTGAATTGGTGGGAACATCTTTGCCTAATGGATGACTGCCGCATCCCCAAACAGCTATCGAACTATAAGTCGAGGGGACGGAGAGGTGTGGGACGTCCGAGGAAGCGTTGGAGTGACCAACAGTAAGCTTTGCCTATTTTAGACCGGAAAAACCATCTTCGGTTTAATCCTTGAAGAAGATGATGATGATGATGAATCTGCTTATACTTCGGTGTTTCAACATTTGCCTTTTGTAAGTAAACATAAATATAGATCACACAACAGCGAAAAACATTGTACAATACGCTGACGACGTAAAAATACTACAAACCAAACACTTTGCAACTAATATAGTGCACTACAGTTTCAAGCGTCAGTTCTTACAGCCGAGAAGGGTCATGCTCCAAAAATTCAAAGTGTTTTTATTGTTTCGAATGAACAGGACAACAAAAAAAATAGCGATAAACATTTACGTGTACATTAACATATGAAGAGTCCACTCCAAAAAGGGGGAATGTCAATATTTTGCGCAAAAGTAGTTCAAGGCGTAATATTATACATCGAACTGAGTAGAATCCTATAAAGTATAATGCATTGCAAAAAGGATGAAAGTTTCGTCAGTACGAAGTGTTAAAGAATATGTGTACAACACAAAAAGGGGGAATGTCGTAGCGAAACAGCGCAAAAAAGGGGAACGTCGATTCTTTTTCATTGGCAGCACTGCGTTACATGAGTAGGCATTATTTTGTTTTGTATGAATGTATTGTTATAGTGTTTGATGCATTCAATGACATCTTTATTGTCGGAGTGACTATAATATTTTTGTTTTAAGGTGTAATACTCATTAATAATAATGTCTTCAGAAGATAGTGGGGGCGAGAATATTAAGTTGAAGAATATTATCTCTGGTACAAGGAAACGGAAGAAGTATGGTAGAAGTGAAGATGTGATGAAAAAGTTAAAGTTATGTACTCATGAAACTGGACCAAACTGCAAGTGTAAACGTTACCAGTGTTTTGAGATTATTCCAGAACAAGAGATCAAACGAATTATTTAGCAATTTAATGCAGTGGAATCCAGGGATAAACAAAACTCATATCTGTGTGGATTAATAACTGTTAATTCAATTAAGAATCGTAGACCTCGAAAACCACAAGAAAGTGCATCATTTCATGATAACTCTTATTCGTACAAGGTGAGAATCTTTGAAGAAGATTGTATAAAAGAGATTACTGTATGTTATCAGGCATTCATGTCTTTGCATGGCATCACCAAAAATATTCTGGGTAATCTGTGTCCAAGTACATGAAAAAGGAATCATTCATATTTATTTGTTTACTATTGTGTAATAAGGTTTCAAAGATTAAAATTCATTTTGTGCAAAATCAACAAAATTTGACATTCCCCCTTTTTGGAGTGGACTCTTCATATATGTACGATTTATCGTGCATTGAGAGCTTAATCAAAATAATGTGTTGGTTCACTTTTTAATACTGCTACACCATTACAGAACGTTCTACATGTATCTCGCCTATCCCAGCAGAGCCCAGCTGTAATGTTCGTGTGCGTGCGTGGCACTTAACATGTGTGACAGTGTTACGTAATGCGGAACATTCTCATGCGTTCGGTGGTGTTGTTCAACAAGCTTCTCGACTAACCCTGTCGGTGCGTGTTTCTGCCAAGGTCGCGCTTAAGTATCCTCTAGAATTTTCAAGTCTTTGTTAAGGACGCATATTATGAAATCCAGCCGACAACAAATAGCCCATACCTGCCGCTTAGTTGGTCAGTTTTATGTCGGGCGATTTACACAGTGCGGGACAAGTGGTGTATTAGTGAAAAGTGATTATAGTGCGGAATTCTTTATACTTGACATTATTATTTGTGTTGACAGATTAACTTGTACGAGAATAATCTTGTTGAATAACTTGTTGATTTATTTACAAACTGCTTAATTGTGATAATTAAAGCTGGTTCTCAGTGACTTTATTGGTGTCTTGTATTTTGTTTTCCACTGTACCATACGATGATCAGTAGAGCGTCGTAAAAATACTCCAATGTACGCAAGATTATATAATAATAGAAGATCACTAACTTTAACTTAATAACATGACTTTCTAAAAATAAAATGAACAGACAATGTGTTGCGTCTTGGAAGCTCTTGAAGGCTTCTTGACTTATTCCTAGAACGCTAGATGAAGAGGGCTGGTTCGGAAGTAAATTGAAGTGGACTGTATAATTTTTCATGTAATAATCTTTTATTGAAAACTGTTGAATTTTGATACTATTGCTGACACGTGCAGAAGTATATTCGCCATGATGCCCGTCAATTGATTAGTAATAAAAGTCGAAAGACGTAATGAATAAGGCAGAGATCGCCAAGTATGATCAGCGCATGTTGCACATAATAATAATTAAATAATGAAAGCCAGTAGCCGCGGCTGGGAATGTTACGAGTGATCGACTCGGAGTATTTAAAACAACTAACGAAAATCTCGCTACAGACAGCCCAGTTGAGCCGGCTGTAGACGGTAGATAAGAAAAACGTGACGTCGTCTGCGCGTGTCGCATTGCAGTATTTAAAGTACAGAGGTTACAAGTTCAAAGTCTGAACAGACAATGTAACAAAAGAAAAGACATTTTATAGAGTAATGTTTGTCTTAATCTCACACGGCCCCGGTGTCGATATTACCAAAATGATTTTACATTGGGCTGTTGGGCCATAATCGGTTGCCACATCGTCGGCAACGTATCGAATCACCCCATCGGGGATCTTTTTCAGGACGCAAATAGCGACACAGTGTTAGAAAAGAGTTACAACGGATCTTGCCCTCTCGACACCCGACAATAGATTACAAACTGTTCAATTGTGATAATTAGAGCTGCTTAGTATTGACTTCATTGCTTTGTTTTCCACTGTACCATACGGCGATCAGTGTGACCGTCGTAACCCTCATTACAGTTGGAACCATTTGCGCCTTGTTAGGCCGTGGTCCATCGTCTGTGTTTGGACTACGGCCTAACGACCCGGAAAACATGTTTCTTGCCGCCGTACTGTGGTTCAACTGACGTACATCTAAACAGTTCGTTACGGTCTTACGCTGAAGATTGCCCCCATGGGTGCGGCCGAAACGTCTAGTCGAGTAATTAACACCTTTTGATACGAAGAAATTGGAAGGTCACGACCTTAAAGCCCGGATAATAATTTTAATATTTTAACCAGGCAACTGTTTAGAGTTCTCTAGCTCATTACTTGGATGAAGTGGAGGAGAGCGTGCCAATTGCTTCAGGCACTGAAGATGGTCACCGATGGTAGGCCCGAAACGTCTGAAAACAACCTGGACCACATCCTAACAACCTGGGCCACATCCTAACAACCTGGACCACATCCTAACAACCTGTCAAATGTTTCCCACATTAATAATATGCGTTTATATTACATCTGAAAGTGCATAAAAATGCAGATCAGCCAGAGAAGTGTGTATAAAAAAGAGTAAGAAATAAGTAGTTTTTTTATTTGTACATATCAACAAGAACGACTCTCTGATCTTTATCTTAATGTCGGATTTAGGAACTGTAGTGTGGTTTTTATTTCGCAGCTTAGCACTTATTGGATTGGAAATCAACTGGACGTGGGATGCGTCGTAAACTATACGAATTCTGAGAGAAACAAGTCAAAAGCTTGTTTTCTTAGAATCAAATTGTTGGCAATAACGCTATTGCTAAAACTCTATAAATACATCAAACCTCGCCATACCCTTTCTTGCCTTTTGTGTCTCTGGAATAGCCCCTTGCAAGCATATATTCTGTATTCTTTGTCTTTGTTTGGCTGTATTCCTTATTCTTTTTACTAACTAGATAAACATGTTAGTATGACTTTACCTGTTGCAACATTCTAAGCGTAAATTATTATTGAACGTATAGTGTGTAGTTAGGAATTATGTACATAAAGTATTGATGCAACGGTCTCACAGGTCGTCGAATGGTACAGTGGAAAACAAAGCACAAGACACCAAAGAAATCATTAATAACCAGTTTTAATGATCACAATTAACAGTTTGCAATAAACAAGATTATACTAGTACAATAATTAAAGTTAATTTATCAACATCAATAATAATCTCAACTAATACAGTCGCGCACAGTAATGTCTTTTTACTAATAACCACTTGAACGTACAGAGTAATCGCGCGAAGTAAACTGGAACATCACTTGAATAAGCCGCCGCTTAAACTGAACTAAGCGTCGCTGAATGCTTGTATTTATACCCCGCTGAGATTCAAGAATAAGCCATAATACGCGTCAACTACTAGAAAACACCAGAACGTAAGTGATTGCGGCCTTTCACACAGCGCTCGTGGACTGGTGAAGTCTGAATCAGTCTCGGCTGCGGACGCGTGACAAGTGTCACGTAATTGTCCTTCATCTCAAAGTTACAGCAATATGTACGCCACACGCACGTTGCAGCTGGGCCAAATTGGAATAGCCGAGAAAGACATAGTAAATTCTATAATTGCGTAACAATATGGTACAAAGCATATAGGTGGTATGTTTTCGTGCTAGGAATGGACTACACAAATCATCACGTCATTAATATTTTTCTCAACCAAAAGATTGTATCGGCGACGATCATTAATATATCCTCAGCTTAACATCCTTAGCTCAGTATTAGATAATAATTTTTCCGGTGAAGGGTTTGTCAGGATTGGTCAAAAAGTATAACACAAATTTTAAATTATTGGTGTCGACGTTTCGACAATATTTATTGTCATCATCAGGATAATTGTTGCCGAAGTGTTACGACGCCAAACAGACAACCGGAAAAATTCATTGATTGACGGTCACTACGAATTTACGGATTAGATAATTGTTATCATTTTAAAAACGAATTTTGGTAAGCCCTCTTTTAAAAACTTATTGACATATAGTGAACAAACCGGTTAATTTTAGTGTTGAAAGACAGTTACAGCGGAACTTTTTAACTATTCTTACCAAGAAAAAGTCGTCGGGTGTCGATAGACGAAGATCCGTCGTAACTCTTTTCTAACACTCTGTCGTTGTTTGCGTCCTGAAAAAGATCCCCGATGGGGTGATTCGATACGTTGCCGACGATGTGGCAACCGATTATGGCCCAACAGCCGGGTGTAAAATTATTTTGGTAATATCGACAACGGCCCTGTGAGATTAAGACAAACATTAATCTATAATATATCTTCTCCTTTGTGACATTGTCTGTTCACTTTATTTTTAGAAAGTCATGTTATTAACTTAAAATTAGTGTTCTTCTGTTATTATATAACCTTGCGTACATTAGACTTTTGTTACGACGGTCTACTGATCGTTGTATGGTACAGTGGAAAACAAAGTACAAGACACCAATAAAGTCACTAAAAACCAACTTTAATTATCAACATTAACAGTATGTAATCAACAAGTTATTCAACAAGATTATACTCCAACAACAATTATTCAAGTTAATCTGTCTACACAAATAATAATGTCATCTAATAGAGTCCCGCACAATAATCATTTTTCACTAATACACTACTTGAAACGCACCGTGTAAATCGCCCGACAACAACTCGAATCTCACTTGAATAAATCACCACTTAAACTGAAACTAAGCGTCGCTGAATGCCTGTATCTATACCCCGCTAATATTCCAGAATAATCAGTCACTTTTTATGACGTGTTAACAAACAGACGCTCTCAAGAATCCACTAGAAACAGTGTCCTTGAACACAATGCGCTGACCGGTACGGTCTGGAATAGACTCGATAGTTGACGCGTAATTGTGTTTCATCGCAAAGTAGCAGTAATATATACGCACACAAACACTACAGCTGGAATAGCCGAGACACTTGTAGAACGTTCCGTATTACGTAACACCATACTAACTTATGGAATTTTCGCAAAGTTTCCTGTAAGCTTATTACGTTTTTCTTAAAATTTCTCAAAGCTTTGATAATATTACAATTATGTATTTCAATACAAAATGTCCTTGGACTCTCTGTATTTTAAACACAGTAACTTCAAATAAGATCTTGCAAAAACTGATTAATCAGAGGCCGTTTGCATTTTGATCTGGTACAATTTTTTTCGACATGAGTCCTTAAATTTTTAATAATAATGTTAATTTGCTACGTTTCCTAATAATATTTTGACATGTAGTAGTAACTTTATTGCAACCAAATTCTGAATTTCCATAGAGTTCATGTAGTACATGATTCTCATTAAAGTAAATTGGTTTATGTTTTAAATTGCACAAATGTTTTTAAAAATACGTATAGCCCTATATAAGCTATATACGTTAATAACTTGAATGATTTTTAACCCCAGTAACCTTTCCTTAACGTAACATTTACTTTATAAAAACAGCACAATATCAGTATTTCTCAATAGTGATTCCAAGAAATTGAGGACATTATATAATACTAAATTAACAAAGAAAAGACGATATTGACAAGAAATTAGGATAGAAGAAACATCGGGTCTACAGAAACATGAAATGCAAACCTGAAGAGACTAAAAACTGTGACAGAGTTATCTGTGTCATGTCAGGAGGCGCACAAAAATTAGGGTTACTTGGTGGGGCACGGGAATGTGGGCTAAAATAGAGTCGATTGAGAGTAGATTAGTGGAGGAGGCAAAATGACAATAGCCTATGTACCTACAATTTTCGCATCGTATTTATCGGTTAATATAATTTCGGCTCTTAGAGTCCACTTTTACTACACTTTTTGTACAATGCTTCGTTTCAAATATATTGTTACGACGATCTCACGGATCGTCGTATGGTACAGTGGAAACAAAATACTGACACCGATGAAGTCACTAATTACCAGTTTTAATTAGTGACAAATAACAACTTGAAATCAACAGGACACTGTCATACAATAATTATAAAATTTGTCACCATCGTCATCAAGGATTAAACCCAGGATGGTTTGCTGCGGTTTCAAATAGGCAAAGATTACAGCTGGGCACTCCAGCGCTTCCTCGGACGTCCCACACGTCTCCGCCCCTCGGCTTATATAGTTCCATCCGTCCGGCTATTCCTTATTTGAGGCAATTTAGTAGTAAATATGACCGCTGTATATGTTACTACCATATCGCAGGGTAAGACTATGGTGGGGCTGGGCACCTTCAGGCTTAACGTTCAACCCGATTATCTGTCTGGGTGTTCTCCCATAAACTGGCTGTCTTACCAGACTAAAGAAACCAGTTTTCCCTGTTGAGTTATCCATAAGGACCGTGAATGTGATGGTTTATCCTTGCCTTCCACATCCTACGTCGTTGACCAATGGAAGGTCATCCGTCTTTTAGGGGCATTTTCTCACCCCAAGGGCAAGAGGGTGCCCTAACCTCTACTTGACAATGACAAGTAGAGGATATCATTATTAGACGGTAACCAAGTCACAGATTTAATTATAAATTTACCTTATTTCCGCCTTGTGACTTATTTTTCTTGTTGTTTGTTACTTTTGACGCGTTTCGGAGCTCTTCAATGGTCCATCCTCAGAAAATCCTTTGCTATACTTCGTCACGTTAATATTAAAATTTTTTTTATAAATTTTTTTTTTTAAATGCAAAAATTTTAATATTAACGTGACGAAGTATAGCAACGGATTGTCTGAGGATGGAGCATTGAATAGCTCCGAAACGCGTCAAAAGTAACAAACAACAAGAAAAATAAGTCACAAGACGGAAATAAGGTAAATTTATAAGTAGAGGAGGAACAGCTTATACCGGCAGTCACTCAGTCTCCAGAATTGCGTTAGACACCTGTAGGTGTTGCGCATCCCCCATCACCTGGAGGTTAAATTTATCCACGCAATAATAATTTTCAATTATTAGACGTCCACACTAATTAGAACACAATAACCATATCCGCAAGAATCACTTGATCCGCACTACACAATATCGCCAGGTGTAATTAATTTCTAAGCCAGGCGTAGACCTTTACGTATAGCCCGCAAAAGTTGCAAAACAATTTTTTATAGTTTCGGCGGCGTGTCGTCACAGTTTGCTTAGTTACATGTGGTCGAAGTGTCTGGAGGGTGCGTGAGTGCTCACAGTCTTGACCGAGACACTGCGCATGCTCGGATAGCCGAGAAATATGTAGAACGACTTTTTGAGAGCGTTACGTAGCAATATACAGACGTCAACAAGACGATTAGTGTAATCTTCGCTTGTAACGCCATAAAATAAATAACATAGTATTTTGTATTAAAACGTCTGAATGGTGTTATCATCAAACATTTTGGCATCATCTCTGTAGGCCATCTTCAAGGCTTTTGCCACAGTACTGTGGTTGTACTGACTCACATCTAGTCATCAGTGTTTCAAAATCGTTTCACTGAAGATGGACTCCAGAGCTGAGGCGAAAACGCCTGATGATGTGTGACGATTTCATTAATAAAAATATGGTAATTAATAAATAGGTAATGTGTAGGCTGAGAAAATATTAAATTTTTAATAAAATCGCACATTTAAACTAAATCTTATTGCTATCATTAAGTAATAATAATAGTTAATAAAGAGTTGTAATAATAAAATAAAAAGGAATACGATTGTACAGAAAGGGTAAAGCTTGTTAATTAATCCTGCATAGACATGCACCAACCAGAATTAACTTGATTTCCGACCCCTAAACAAACTAAATATACTTGTAAATTTGACATTATTTAAATAATTAAACAAGACCACTGTAATGTACTTTAATAACGTCTGTAACTAAGAATATCTCTGCTACTACTTTTATGCTGAATGGTACATGTCGCGAGATTAACTACATGTCTCACCCCTTAACTATTTTTACGCACTTGCAATGGAGCGCTCACGCCGTAAGCTGCGCACAGCGTTGGTTCGCGACGCGGATACAAATATGTGAATGTTCGGTAATGAATATTTAAACAACTAAAGCGTGCGCCGATGACATCTCTATCTATTCTTAAATAATAAACTATGTAATTAAGACAGTACTAGAACCATGAGGTGAAATTCAACTAATAAATAATCATGTGAAGTGAATACCAGTGAAACAAACTTTCGCTTTATTTATTATAACAACTAGAATTAATACAGGCATCTAAGAAGAGAGTACCACACCCAGAATGATTTAACATACATCAGGAACTTCACCTTCTCCGGAAACTAAGGTAACGACAGACCTTCAGGAAACACACCGAGGACCGAAGAGGCAAATCTGCATCAACTACAGAAAACACCGGTGACATGGAGGCTTGTCTTCCATGGTTATGAGATACTAAAATTATAACCAACAAAAGACAATTTATCTCACCACTTTAAGACTTTTAAAAGACAGACATTATATGTAACATGTAGTCTGTAATCTAATAAAACTGTTTGTAATAAAAGATTAAAAGTTTAAACTGAAAACTTTATTGTTTTAAAAGATTAAGAAAGTCCATTCTTCAAATGGCACAATTTTCAAGATTGTATATGGCGAGGTGACCATTATTAACATACTATATTCAATCCCGGATCCGTGGAATAAATTAAATTGATGTACATCTTATTTTGAGGGCCCTTGTGAAAGTATAAACTATATAATCATCTTGTAAACTGTAAGCTATTGAACCATATATGTTGAGAACTTTAAATAGAGCAATTAATCGCATTATGTAATAAAGAGATGTCATCTTTAGTACCGACTAAACTGAGTGCATAAATCAACAGTCTCCCCTTCCCTCCTTCCCAGTATCCTTTTATATTAATTGTTTAGGTGTTGTGATTAATTTTCAGCTCGTCACAACGAAGGCAGCCTGTATAATTGGCACAACCAATTAATGCGGGTTCCCTACGTTATAACACAAGTTAAGATGTTATAGATGACGTCTGTCGGCAGGGTAATTATACAGGGTGTTTCATATAAAACGCAACCCACTAATCAGCCTTCTGTAATATTTGAATTTACCGCCAAACTCCCCTACGTTTTACTGGAATAGACCCGACCAACAATCGAACATTGCGCCGGCGCAGTAAACTGCCACCGATACCTATGACAAAGCGATCATAACGCTCAGTGCATTTTGTTAGAGAGAAAATGGTTTTTTCGCAAGACGAACGTGTTTTTATTTTTGAGTCGTACTTTAGCACGCGGTCAGTGGTTGCAGTGCGAGAATCTTTTTACCGTATGTACCGTGATAAACCAGCACCTAACAAGATATCGAGTTTAATAAAATTTACGAGTTTTTGAGAGCCCTCATCGTAAAAATCTGCCGCCTGTGATTTCAGCCATTCATTAACGCCCGCCTTCAGCTCTTCGTCGTCTTCAAAGCGCTGTGTTGCCAGCCACTTTTTCATACGCATGAACAGGTGATAATCGCTCAGTGCCAGATCAGGGCTGTATGGGGGATGATTGAAGATCTCCCATCCGAACTTTCCCAGAAGTTCTTGCGTTCGTGATGCTGTATGCGGTCGGGGGTTGTCGTGGAAGAACAATACCCCGGAGCTCAACTTACCGCGTCGCTTGTTTTGGATTGCTCTCCGCAGCTTTTTTAAGGTTTCACAGTAAACCCCGGAGTTGCTTGTGGTACCCCGTTCCATCAACTCTACCAGGAGGACCCCTTTTCTGTCCCAAAAAACTGTCACCATCATTTTCCTTGCTGACAAGGTCTGCACACACTTCCGCTCATCATCATAGTGAACATTGGTGCGGCCATTTTTAAACAGAACACACCACTGCCTTACTCCATTACATTCTTCCCATACACCTCACACAGTCGCCGATGAATGTCCACCGGTCTGCAGTTTTCTGCTTGCAGAAATCTTATTACTGAGCGCACTTCACAGCTCGCGGGATTTTCAACCGCAGCCCTCATTTTAAAAATTATTATTAACAAGCACCTACAGCAACAAACCACGAACACTTGAACAACGGAAGGTCAATATCGAACAAGCTGTTTTAAATATCAACCCAAATACTCTAAAAAAAGTTGGAAGAAACACAGTGAAAAGGGTGGAAGCGTTTATTCACGAAGATGGCGGCCACTTCCAGCATTTACTCTAAAATTTTAAGTATTGTAAAGTTTGGAAATAAAATATTTAGTACACCACGGCCATGAATATTAAAGCAAAATGACTAAAGGAAAAGACAGTGAGAAAAGAAAGAAGCAGACAGGAAAAAGCAAAGAAATAAGACAGTAAAGAGATAGAGAAAAATATGACTGAATAATAAGCATAATGTTTGTTGCATGGACATGTGAAACAGACTGTTTGAATTTAAGACAACGAATAAATGAAACCACAAAATTAAATCACACAGTCAACGTATGTTTTGCTTGCGCGGCTTAAACAAACATACAGCAAATTAATATTCATGAACATGAGGAAGGAGGCAGTCTTTTGTATATACATTGTGTTGTAAATATTATTAGTGAACGTATACGCAACAATGTGTAGGTTAAATGTGTAGGTTAAAGGTGAACACACACCTAATTATATATTCCCACCACGCCTTATGTTGGTAGTCTTTGATATGGAAACAAGAGACCCGTGCTGCTCTACAGTGGCTAACACACGAACCACACGAAATCCAATTACACAATGCAATTATCATGAAACAGCAAGTCTATTACATTACAACACTCACGAATGAGAACACAATTTAGTAGTTTTATATAACATTCAGTTAATGTACATTAAACAAAGACAAGGATGTATACTATCTCCTTTTATTCAACATCTACTCGGAAGGTATTTTTAGAGAAGCTTTAAATGAATGTGATGTGGGAATCTCTCTGAAAGGTGAAAGAATAATTAACATACGTTATGTGGATGTAAATGAACAAAAGACCAAAGTCCTATTCTGTAGTCGGAAGGAAGAAGATCCAGTCGGAATAACTCTTGGAAATAATGTTCTCCAGGCAGTTAAAGGATATAACTATATCTAGGAAGTAAAATCATATGTGATGGACGTAGCAGTAAGGAAACTACAAGCAGAATTAACCAACAACAGTACAAAGGTATAGGTTACTGCGCATTGCACAAAGTAATTAAAACAATTAATTAGAATAAATAACTAATTCACTTTGTCAATAATAATAGTTCAGCTTGCAATATGAACGACCAAAAACTTTCATGTTAGAACAGGTAAATCACGCCAGCTGCTCTGCCGGTGTGTACACGCGTATGTTACGCGCGCGCGACCTGTCCATTCCTGAAAGCGTCAACCCTTAAGGAACGCTATCAATTATTTGCATTTATGTAATTTATAATACTTGTGTGCATATTAACACAAAACCAAATACACCAAAATGTGTATAAAAATAAGACGAATAGGTGTATAAAAAATAGTGAAAAACGGATAAAAAGTGTAATTATAAGAGAATAAAAATAAATAGTACTTATGTTAATTAAGATAAATAAAAACGGTTTGTGCATCATGAACACATATAAATTACCGACATAATGAATATCGGGTAATGTGCAAAAGACTTCGCAATTCGCGAAGACGAGCGAATTAAATGTGACAAGAATTGTGTATAAGAGTGACGCTCTCGACAATCTCAGACGTGCAGAATATTGTCGAGACTTGATTTTGGCGCCCTGGGTATAAATATAGAGGGGACGCGCTAACATCATTCTCTTCCTTGTTCGACCACTGATGCGGCCGGAGGCTCTGCTTCACGAATAGAACTCTTACTTATTCAACAACCGTAGCGGCCGGAGGCGCTGCTCGACGAAAACTCTTCATTTTTCGACCACTGATGCGGCCGGAGGCTCTGCTTCACGAGTACAACTCTTTCCTGATCGACTACTGTCGCAACCAGAGACTCTATTTAGAAACAACAACACTTATATCTCAAACGCAGCAGCAGTCAGGGACTTCACGACTACACTTCAGTTCGTGTGAGCACTTGCAACCTGAGGCCATGACGGGAGACGAGGGAGCAGCCAAGTACATCCAGTAATCCGAAGTACGAGAATCCGACGGACGAAGCACCAGGACTCAAAGACTCCAGGACTCCAGGAATCCAGGACGACAAAGGAGCATCCAGTATCAAGGACCGAAGAGGACTCTGCAGATGTACCACAACAATTAAGGTGACAAATAACCATGCACTTGAAAACCGAGACTTAATCAAAAGACAACAATTAAAAAAAAAGAGACAATTCAATTCAAATATGAATCAATAAATTGTTATGATTGTAAATATTTTTGTATAATAATTAACGTAATATTTAAGAATGTTTAACGATAATTTTTATCTGTAACGTAGAAGATAATAATTTGAAATCTGTATTTTTTGGTATTTAAATTGATAAAGTCATTAGAGAATTTTATTAGAAAGCAATGCATATGCAGTAATTTAAAAGGAGATTAGATGATTAGAATATTAGATAATCTAATCAGTATAATACTAATGAGCTAGTGACAGCAATATAATAATTATAAAGATGTATTAGAATATAAGGTTGTAAATATGTCTATGTGTACTATAAGGGTATTAATTATGCGTAATAATTAGACGTGCAAATAATAATGATTTTGGTTCGTAACACAAATAAGAAATTTTATTAATAAATAGTGAAATGATTTTTAACCAGATTACATAGCGTTATTATTATTACGATTACACCCATCTTCATCAACCACACGAATTTAATGTGTTGTAGTGTTATATAAAGATTTGCCGCACATTAAAAAATATATATATTTATATATATATAAATTTTATATATTCTGATTTTTATTTATTTTTTCGTTATTCGTGGACTCCAAAGCAGACTGTTTAATTGTTTTATTGCTGTCTTAGCTTGTCTTATTCTTACTTTTATATCTTGGTTACTGTCACCATCCGATGTCATTGTTACACCCAAATACATGAAGTTTCTAATATTTTCAAAAAACGGCGACTGAGAAAGGCGGTTGCCAACGGACGTGATCTGGTAAGTTGCCAACGGACGTGATCTGATAAGTTACCAACGGACGTGATCTGATAAGTTCCTAACGAACGTGATCTGATAAGTTCCCAACTGAAGTGATCTGATAAGTTGCCAACGGACGTGATCACCCTGCGCAACCACGCCAAAAACAACCGCCCGGCATGTTACAGAGCGAGTTTCTTTTGTACAGAGATCTGAAAAGGCTTGGTGATTGTAGTCGCCCTGAAAGTAGGCAGTGCCCCAACAACTGAAGAAAGAAAAAGGACAGCCCGTGCCCGGCAAGAATGATGCCAGCAACAGCGGTACACCTGACCAGGGAACGAACGTACAGACTGTTAAGGCTCCCCCACAAAGATGCCATACACAAGTATCATAGTATCAGTCATAGGCAACTTTTGAATTTATGGGGGGCGCATAGATAAATGAGAATCATTTCGATGGGCGCACCCCTCCCCACCCCATCAACGGAAAACAAAAACGTTCAAGTAACCGGACGTTAATAAAACAAATATTAACTGTTGTTTTATAAAACCCTTGCGCTTATAATTATTGACGTGGAACACCGAATCAAAAGAAAAAGCTTTCCAGAATTTTTCATATAAATTTGTGAATATTTTTCACATTAGGAGTAGGTTATCTATAATTGTCATCATGCGCACGCACGTTAAAACGAACAAAAGTTTAAAAGAAAGAAAATGGTTAAACAAGAAAACAAATTAAAACAAGAATAAAAATAAATTAAAGAAGTCACCACAATAATACTATTTATTTCCATAAGATGCACAGAAATGTAAAACTTGAAAAATCACTTGCGGGAGAAAGGTGTTTACAGGCTCTGGGCGACAAGTTCGACAATCATATTGAGGAAGACGTAGAGCGGTTCGGTAAAAGGCGGGTACTATTTTATTATACACTACTTTGAAGCAAGTACAATGCGGATGCGTTCCTTCGATCAAAAGAAACTAAAATTGAACAGTGGTTCGCGGGCACGTCAAACCTTATCGACGAGCGCCGGGTTGCCGACTGCTGCTCAAGTCTGTACAATACTCGGTAAGATTATCTCGCTGCTTACGGACAGGACTGTCCACACCAGCGCGACGCTCGGTACATTCGGTAAGTCGGAAACACAGCTTCCCTTGACTCGTACGTGCTGTACCGAATCACGTATCAGAGTCACCATGTCCTCCGAAATTGTCTGAAGATTTTTGAAGTGAAAACTTCTATAGGCACGTTGGGCGATTTTTGGATGGGTAAAATCTTATGAGTTCGCGTCACCGACATGCTAATGCCAACATGATAATGTCGGCATGCTAATGTTAACAGTATATCTGTAGCTATAAGTATGACGTGTTGCGCGTGGCCAGCAGTGAAAGTATAGATTATACTTGTGTGTAATACTATTATACTACAATTATATTATACAATTGTAATACTATTTATACTATTTAACACACTTTTATCGTTTACGTACTTTATTTTGAAGTTTCTTACGCTGCCGAATTTGCTATCGCGTGTTCGATCCCTAGCGCGATTTCGGCTTTCCGTATTAACAATTAACGCAATACTTATGATCTATTTTACATTATTTTTATTCTTATTAATTACTTATACTATATTATATGATATTTACATAATTGTTATTTGTCCGTCTGGCTGTTAACTTAGGGTTTTTCGTCATGTCTAATGTCGAAGTATGTATTTCTAATAGTTTTTTTTATTATTGTAAGATTGTAACATTAGTGCTGTATATATGTATATAAGTAAAGTTAAATTGACTACGTGGAAAGTTTAATGTGTGTATACTGTGCATTGTTTAAATTGTGTTTTAGTTTGATCATTATTTTAAATGTTCAAATGTAGGATCACTGTGCAGTACAAAAGTAAGTACTAAATATGTTAATATTTTTATATAGAAAAATGAATAACATAAACAAAGCATGTATTTTCAAATATTTCCAATATTCGTATCAATATTTCCGTTTAAAAATTTGATATTATTTATTTTTTATTTTTGATATTTGACCTCTGCCATACATCATGCAATGAGTATTTCATAGTGGCTTAGGAGTTATCTTACTAGCGTGGTAAAACAAATTTCTAGTTGTTCGATAGTATTTTTGCCGCGGATTTTAAAATTAAAAATTCTATAAAATTTTATAATAATTTTAGATTTGTGTGTTGAATTTTGAAAATATGGTTACTAATTCAAAATTATTTTTTATTAGCTTATATTATCGAAATTTTGGATTATGTCAATTAAGTTGTATTTATATTTTGTACTGGGCTTGCGCAGCCCATCATATGTTTTGATTAATAAGTAAACCATATAAAAATGTATATAATTGTTGCTCGGAGTGCCGATAGATGTGAAAACCAGACTGATGTTAAAGATTTTAATTTACAAAAAATTTTAATTTTTGATACTACAATTAATTTGAATATCCAAAAAAAACACTGTTATTTCATAGTTTTTTTAAGTTTTCACTTCTGTCGGCAGTCCTCAATGACTGCCTATTTTTTTTTTTTTTTATATTTCTGATATTCTAGGAAGTACAAAATTTTATACGATCTTATGAAATTTTTTCCTACGTCATTTACAGTGTAATGTGACATTTCTAAAATAATTTTTTGACATAAAATGCGGCATGTCTTTGCAACCATGATTATCACTGCTTTCAATAAAACTTTACACATTCTTCCCCCTATAACAAACAATTAGGACCAACTACACACAATGACGTATTAGGCACAATTCAATTATCAGTTATTTTATTTTATTTTGCTATCAAACGTGACGATGTCGCTTTTGTATTTACCCAGTGCAATGGAGAAATAATTAAAGCAATAATTAAAACCTTAGCACAATTTCAAAAATAATTATTAATCAATCCGTAAACCATTCCAGTAGACGATATAACGTGCTATATATTCTATGCGACCCTTGTACATCGCAGCATATTAGTAAGTAATTTAACCAAACCAAAAATATTATGATTGTTGTTAAAATTCATTCCCGGGCTGTTTGGCCATGGTCCATTGTTTTCAACTGAAACAGACGATTCGCCACTGCCATCGACTGTCATCGTCAGTGTAAATCCAAGCCTAAGTGTAAAATTGGTTAAGTCTGCCTTAACAACAGTACTGTGGTCACTAACGTATACACCCCTATGTTATTGTAGATCAATTTACACTGATGATGGCAGTCGATGGCAGTGCCGAAACGTCTGTTATAGTTGGAAACAATTGACCACGACTTAACACCCTGGGAATGAAGTTTAACAACATTGACTCTGGCAGTGTAAGCCTACGCGTATTATGATTGTTTACTTTTCTTGTACAAACTAGTAGATTTTTTCTTGTGAAAGGCTGAGAATTTCACGCACACACACATAACATTCATCACAAGATAAATAAATAAACGTCTCACGCCGGCTAGAAAAAGATTTCCACTTTTTTCATTTCAGTTTGTACGCTCGAGACGGCTTATATAAGAGAGAAGGGTCATAAGTTTATTGTTCCATGCCCATCTGAAGTCATTTTTGCCGGCCACCCCAGAAGCGGTGACATAAAACCCTTTATTGTACGTTTGTTTTGTTCCTCGCCGGGCTGAAGCACACACTGTCATTGTCTGTAGGCCACAAATTCTGTTTGCTCGTGACAGTTTGCCCTCGAGTCTCATCTAAACGCAACTTATTACCCCTGCTACATATATACGTATAACTTCTCCGTGGCACATTTTTCATAAAAATGTTTATTTTCTAACAACAGCAATCTTGCTCTCCAGTATAACCGTTGCTCAGATACTTTCTCTATGTTAATTTTAAAATTGATATAAAACGTTTTATTACAGTCAACCAAAAATGATAACAATATTGAATTTCGTCATCATCACCACCTTCACGGGTTATACGAAAAATGGTTTGTTCCGGTCTCGAATAGGAAAAGATTACAGCTGGTCACTCCAGCGCTTCCTCGGACGTCCCACACCTCTCCGTCTTTTCGGCTTATAGTTCCAGAGTTGTTTCGGGATGCGACATTCATCCATTCGGCAAAATTTGTTCCCACCAATTCAGCCGATACTGGGCGACCCTGTCGAGTATACTCATAATGTTCAGTTCCTGCCGTATATCCGTGTTTCTTCTATGATCATGTGGAGAGTATACCCTGCCACGTACTTGACCAATCTCATTTCAGCCGCTTTTATGCGACTGGCCTGGCCTTTCGTTAAAGTCCAATTCTCAGACCCATAAAGACGTGTTGGAAAAGCCATCACCTTGTAGACTTTTAGGCGTGTAATATTGAATTTCTTGATTCTATTGTCCTCGACGGCGACGTGTCCGTTGGATACAGAAACAACCGAGATTCTAAAACATAAATACAAAAGAAAACTACTTCATATATACTGTAACAGTTAATTTTATTATTCTTTACTTTTCTTGTAAAAGTAGTAGACTCTTTATCGTGAAAGGCTAAGATTGTCACACGCACATAACATTCACCACAGGATAAACGATTCAAGTCGCCTACGTAAAAGGTTTTTAATCGTAGTTTAGACGGTTCAACTGCAAGCGAAATATTCAACTACAATTCAAACAAACCTCTGAAGATGCAGAATAATTTCTGTAAAACGTGCTTCAGGCAGAAATAAACCTCACTTGCATTGTATTAATTCGAAGATATTAAAACAGTAAATTTTATACACAGAATGACGGACTACACATGGGTTCGCCCATATCCAACATACTAGCAGAAATCTTTCTACATAACTTTGAAAAAAAAAAACAAGAATCATCACAAATATCGACAGACGCTCACATAAAATTTTATATTGGAACAGCTACGTTGACGACATCATTCCTCTAGACAAGGGAAACACAAGACAATGTGAACAGCTACTAACCCACAGCAATAAAATACACAAATACATAACCTTCACGGCTGAATACAAACACAACAGTGGCATAAACTTCCTAGACCTCACCATCACAAAACTATAACTCAGACACAAATTCAGTATATACAGAAAACACCACTACAACTGACTCACCAATACTCAACGCCTCCAATCACCCAATGCAAACACAAACTCTCTGCCTTCAGAACTATGATGAATTGAGTCACACGATGAAAATAGATATAAATGGGTCACATCCATAAGGCCTATTTGGTATATACGGTTACAAAGTACTTTCAGTGTAACGGACACCTCAGATTTCCTATTAGTCCGTTAGAACGGGGGATCCACCACTTACCTATTACTTATCTAGCAGTATGTATAAGACTCGCTAACAATCCGATAATGTCTTGAACAACATTAACATTGCTTATTCGTCCTATATTTTATTTGTCGATTATGATAATTGCCGACTTTTATCTGACGGTAGAAAACAAAACAAAAAATAGTAACTTTCATCTGCATATGTTCACAGATAGAGCCAAGACGTAATGTGTTAATCTGAAGAAACCTTGCACCCGATTAGCACTGAAGTTTTGGTTGTCTAAAAAAACTTCTTTTGGACTTTTACCTAAGTCTTTCACGGCATACGTCATAATCGTTGAAATTAAGATCCGGGCTACTGAGATCCGTGGTCTACTGTAATTATCATTCTGAAAGATGTTTTTCTCAGACATTTCGCTCTCACCCATGGATGCCATCTTCAGTGTAAAACGGTTTCTAATACAACTGACACGGTGTACCTCAGAATGGAAGTAGAATATTCCTTCCCACAGTACTGTGGTTACTGACGAACACCGTGTCAGTTGTATTAGAAACCGTTTTACACTGAAGATGGCCCCCAGAGGTGAGACCGAAACGTCTTAAAACCACATCTTTCTGAATGATAACTATAATAGACCACGGGACCAATACCCTGAATCTTAATTTTAACGATCACAGACTTTTCTTCATACTTGAAGTAGTATCAAATAATTTATATACTATTCATCATTAAAATTTATTATTTCATTAAACATCTCATTCAGATTCATACGGACCGTATTCAAAGTGCCAGTAAAGTGTTTTATCACTACAAAACTACAAAGGTGATGTGACCCAAATGTTTGGCTGTACAAGAGGGGACAATACCGCGGAACTGCATCCATTACGCACTGTCAATGACTATGACAGCGAATAGACATTCAGGCCACCACTGCCCAGCAATAACAACAATGGGAATTCAGGACAAGTGAACGACGACAGCTGTTGACATAAAGGGTTAACGTCATTCTTGTTGTGTATTCGTGGTAAACAATGGGATGGGCGTTGTTGCATTTTATTAGTACAATTATTCACATTATTACATGAACAGCGTACTGTTTTGTATGTACGCTATTATTTTAAATAATATTATTTGATTATGTTGTTAACTATCGCATTATTAAAAGAATGTTCTTAATATTCTTTTCTATTTGCTTCTTTTAAGCTGTACATATTTTATAAACTGGATGTAACAATCTGGAACTGTAAGAAAATCCAATACAGAAGAAACCACGACCATGGTTTGATAAGGGTGGAAAAACTGAAAGGCCTCTTCCGGAGCATGACAAGTAGCAGTTTAGCAAGTAAACACAACAAAGTTGGAATTACAGAGACTGCTAACTCAGATAAGAATAGGAATATTTTTTAGTTTCTCTTTCGATTTGCGTTTAATTCTACGTACACCGTCTGCGTGATTGTCGTTGTCAAAGCTCATGGAGTGAAGATCCATTTAGATTTCTTTACACTACCGCTTCTACAGTTTAAAGCATTATTATAGAAAAAATTAGAAAAAAGATAAAACTTGTATTTAGCGCACATGAGATCTGTTGTTATTTTTAATTTTTAGATACCTCTTTTCCATCTTTACATATTTAAATTTGTTGTATTTATTATGCCAATATTGTTAATTAACTATAGTAGAATACTATTGGATCGGAACACAAACTATTATAGATAAAAGTGATACATTTTTACCTTATGGTTTGAACTAGTTTTCGCTCCGTTAGAGCTTTATCAGAGGTTGACACCAGGAGCGCTGTCCGTCCTGCTTTGGTGACGGCGCCGTCTTTCGAAAGATCGTTGTTATGCGTGCGTTGTATGATATTGTTACGACGGTCTACTGATCGTCTTATGGTACAGTGCAAAACAAAATACAAGACACCAATTAAGTCACTAATCACCAGCTTTAATTATCACAATTAACCAGTTGTAATTAACAAGAAAGTCTCTTACAACAAATCAAATAAGAATTGTTCACACGCAATAAAAATGTCTACTAATTGTGACGGCACGGAGGCAAACGTCTGCTCTCCGGTACCAGAGAGAGGTCGCCGCGAACACCTGGCGGCGCGTGACACCTGACCGCAGCGAGCCAATCATGGATCAGTAGCCGAGACGTGACACCTGACGTGTTTGGAGCGAGCCAATCAGCGATCCCGGTCAGGCCATAAAAAGAGCGCCGCATTTCATTCCATACTGCACATTAACAATAAAGGAAAACATTAGAGCGTAATTCATTGCGGGCTTGACACAGTTAGCGCGGCTTCTGTCTCAGTCTAGCTAATGCGTCGAGTATCACGTACACCACACAGATTACAGGCGAGATTCTTCTGGCACATTCGGTAAACACGTTGACTGTCCTGGAATGTCGTAACAATATTTTCAAATGGTATGTGTGATTTAAATTGTGTTTGTTCGTTTGGGATGTTTCTATGCGTTTCTGTAAGTTTGTACATTATTTCTAGTTGTTCAATAATGTATAATTTTCTGCCTTTTGTGTGTACGTGTAGGATTTCCATGTTATTGTTTATGTTTGTGCATGTGTGGTCTGCGTCGATGAGATGGTTTGCAAAGGTGGTGGAGTGGAATCCTTTTATGTGTTCAATGTATCGCCATTAGAAGTTACATCCTGTCTGGCCTATGTAGAATTTGTCATATGCTAAGCAGTTCAATTTGTAAACACCAGGTAAACAAAATTTGTTTTGTTTTTGTGTGTATTTTTGACAGAGTATTCTGCTTTCATTGTAGTTCTGTATGCAATGTTGTATCTTTCTTTTCGAAATTTTTTGGTTACTTTATCAGTGTGGTTACCGACGAATGCTAGTGTCATGAATTTGTTATTTTCTGTATTTGTGTAGGTATCCGTCGGTTACAGCTAGATACTTGATTAGGTTTAATTTATATTGGTAGCCTTTTTCGTCTATCGGGATGTTGTATAGTTTGTGCATTTTAACAATTAATACTAACAAAACTTGGTTTGACAGCAGATAAAAAGTAATGCTAGTACCCAGAGACAAACAATCCACTGTATACCAGTTCAACATAAAAGTAATGCTAGTACCCAGAGACAAACAATCCACTCTATACCAGTTCAACATAAAAAGTAATGCTAGTACCCAGAGACAAACAATCCACTCTATACCAGTTCAACATAAAAAGTAATGCTAGTACCTAGAGAAAAACAATCCACTATATACCAGTTCAACATAAAAGCAATGTTAGTACCCAGAGACAAACAATCTCCACTGTATGCCAGTTCAACATAGAAGTAATGATAGTACCCAGAGACAAACAATCCACTCTATAACAGGTCAACATAAAAGTAATGCTAGTACCCAGAGACAAACAATCCACTCTATACCAGTTCAACATAAAAGTAATGCTAGTACCCAAAGACAAACAACAAATTATAACTGACACCGGCAGCGAAAGCCTTAGAACAAGTAAACAGCAATGTTTCATAACAAGACAACAATGTATCAGTGTTTAATTAGGTAGGAGTTGGAGGCAGTGGTGTCAGTGAGCCAGGGGTCGTTAGCCGTCCATCCTCCTATTGAGGGGTCGACATGGTTCCACGCTCTTTTATTATAAAACAGACACAAGTAAAGCGTCATTGTTCATTACTGGGCACAACAGTGTTATCACTACAGAGCCTCCCACGTCGTAAATTATTATATCTAGTTACTAGTATGGATTTCCTATAGTTCAACTACTTTACAATGCTCACTATAAAAAGCAAATAGCGTGACCGTCTCCTTAGAAAATGCTCTAAACAGAACACTTGGTACAAGAAAATTTGTAATTAATTAATTGTAATTTGGACTTTGGAATTAATTTGTAGGTTACGTTTTAGGCATGTCACAGCCGGCAACAGGTGTTATGTACCCACGCCACGCCACTGGCATTGCGGTAATACCTACTAGTGAAGACATAGAGGTGGAATGGAGTAATATCAAGAAAATAACAATTCAAGCAGCTAAGAAAGCAGTAGGCCGCAAAAAGAAGTATAGACGAAGGAAGGGGGTCTGACAAATTGAATAGAAGAAATAGATACTGCGGTAAAGAGGAAACGTGATAACTTTAGAAGTTATATATCGTATCCAACAGAAGATTCAAGGGAAACTTAGCAGAGAACAAGAAATGAAACAAAGAGAATTGTTAAACAAGACAATAAAGAATTGTTAAACAAGACAATAAAGAGTTATTAGACAAGCCGCCGCCAACAGTACTGGAAATAAGAGAAAATAACATTAATTACGCCAAAGAATAAATACTTTAGTTATTGAATAATTTGAAATCCGAACAACATTAGTAGGGAAATTTGAAGAAAAGCGTAGCATTGCTTTCGAACTGCTGGGCACTTGCACCGTCTTGTGTTGCCGGCTCAGACATCGGCAATGTTTTACTGCGTACGGTCATTGACCTCGTACTAGTTGTCACTGTACAAACTGTAGAGGGGGGGGGGCACATTCGTCCACCCAATGTGTTGTTGCTGTACAAACTGGCGGAACGCTCAGTTAGCAGCTATGTTCGTTTAGGAACCGATGTGCAACAGTTACTACCTACCTATTTGTGTTTTGTTCGTTTATTCATGTGTTTCTGTGTTTGTCTTTATTATTTTTGATTCGGTTATGTGTGTAAGTAAAATGAGAGTCAGATCACGTTGAACTGGGACCCTCTTCTTCTCCCAGCGAATGATAGAAAATGGTCTAAACAGAACACTTGTTACAAGGAAAAGTCCGAATTAATTTTTAGGTTATGTTTTAGGCCTATCACAGCCGGCGACAGGTGTTATGTACCCACGCTACGCCACTGCTATTACTGTTAATGAATTTTAATTTTGATAAAATATTATATATATATATATATATATATATATATATTGCAACAGTTCACAGGATATAAAGTTCATTTAAGTGGAATCCTAATGCTATAATTATTACATTTTCTCATGGCCATAGACATGTTTTAAATTGATTTTGTTCTTTCTTTGTAAAGTAGTCATAACTTTTGAACCAAGCTATGTTTAAAAAAGTATGTTATGTCAAAATGTTCACAATTTTATTCTCTTTTATGTCATGTGAAATATTTGTGTGCAAGTGCGTGATTGCGCGTGTGATTTATATTTTATTTAATAACTTCGAGGAAAATTAACATTTCATTCTGAAACTTGGATAGAGTATTCTCATGGTTATAACTACATTTTTCATATACTCAGTTCTCCACAAATGTACTTTTTATATGTTTTTTTTTTTATAAAATCCGTCGTCTTTTATTCTCGTTATCTCCTAGAAAGTAATAAAATTTGTAGATTAAATCTAGACAGGCCTTTGCAGAATCGGATATAGTTTATGCATGATTTCAGTCTATCTGTGTTCTCATCTGTGACGTTGTTAAAGTTTCAACCAATCAGAGGATTTAAAAATTATTTGAGTTGGTCCTTTGGCGAAGGCACTTCAGTCATTTTCTTCTAAGGACTCGTTATAGAAAGGCGCACTCGCCGCCACGAGTTTTTCGTGACAAGACAGGTCGTTTTCCTTTAGACTTAGAAGTTGGTTCACGGTTCGAGTTCTTCGAAACCAATACCACTTAGAGAACTCAAATAGAAAAATAGATCATTCTAGTACTTTTCGTGTACAGTAGAAGATTTTACGGAGTAGGGGCAAACTATCTGCCGAGATATTTTGACAGTTACGCGAGAAGACTTCAAGAAACCGGAGTTTGTGTAAGATCAATACACGATCTATTTTACCCAGATTTAGATCCCTGGGATTAATTGAAATTAAAGTGTAAGCAATAACAGATCATATCGCAGTATGCGTGGGTGCAAGGACATAAATTGTCAGCGTTAATGATCTTCGGACGGTCGGCGTGCAGTTTTGCAGTGGTCCAGTCGAACTGCGTGCGCGGAGCGTAGAGTGGCTAAGCAAACCGTGGAATTCAACGCAACAATTAACATAGTTGTAAAACAAGCCCAGAAACTCAATTTTGGAAGACAAATTTTTAAATAAACAATTTGTTTTATTATATATTAATAAGACAATAGTAAATTTTAATGTTTTAATTTAATACATTTTCCTACCTCCAGATTTAGACTGTTGTAATAATTTCAATATTACTTTTCTATGCAGTTTTAATTTGTATCGTTGCAATATATATATATATATATATATATATATATATATATATATATATATATATATATATAAGAAAAAACATTTATACTGAAATATACTTTCCAATTCGATGCCGAGATTAACGAAATAGTATTATTTGATAACAAAACAAAGAAAGAATGTACATAGAAGTAAGAATGTAACACGCAATAGGGATCAGAAATACATTTCCACAGAATATATTAATCTTTTACCCAAGTGCTATAAATAACGTTTTCAAAAAGTATTTTTTTTTTTTATTAATTTCACATTGCAACTAAACTCAGATAGATGAACAAGCAATTTTACTCTATCAATATCTTAAAACTAAATGTCAATTTACTGGGTTTACCCACTGGTATCCCTCAGATTACTCTAATGGTGAAAACATACACATACACAACACTTCACACTGTAGTCTACTTTACACACACCACACTAAACCAGGTCAAAAGGTTTCGTCCTCTTGAGCCTTCTTAATATCCCATGTTGGTCAAGCAGCTGAATTGCTTCTACGTTAACGTGGTTATGAAGCCGGTCTTCATGCTTCTGTGCAAATTTCCTAATCTCGTCAGCAACCATTTCCACACCCAGGTCTCTGTGCAGGTCACTATTCCTTATGTACCAAGGGGCATTAACAATATTTCTCAGTACTTTATTTTGAAATCGTTGTATGATTTCGACGTTACTCACACTGGCACACCTCCACAGCTGGATTCCATAGGTCCAAACTGGTTTGAGCACCTGCTTATACAGCATAATTTTATTATGTATTGCAAGCTCGGAGTTTGCACCAAGGAGCCAATACATTTTTTAAATTTGAGATTCAGTTCTTCACGTTTTTTTTAATGTGCTCTTTCCATCTAAGCTTAGCATCTAGGTTCATGCCTAGATACTTTGCTGTGTTTGCATATAATTGCGTTATAATTAGTGCGTAACTCTAATAGTTATTATTGGATGTGGACAAATTTAAGTGAATTATTGTATGAGAGTACCGTGTTGATTTCAAATTGTTATTTATAACTAACTGCAGCTGGTGTCTGTGACTTTACTGGTGTCTGTACTTTGTTTCCATTGTACAATACGACGATCCGTGAGACCGAAGTAACAATACTTTAAGTATAACAATATGCGAAGCTTTTAATCCGTCCGGCTAGTCCTTATGGGAATACGTTTGTTAAATCGAATCTGCAAAGAAACTGGATTGCAAATATCCACACTTAAGACCAAGGTGACGGCTTTTCGTGGAACTGATCCCGTACGGGCAAAATTGTTATAGATGGTACGGTCCTGGAACAAGTTAGCAATTTTGCATAAGTTCAACCTTATATTAGGCGAACCCTTAAGTCAACTAATAAAGGAACACGCCTAAAATCCTTTCCCCACTTATTTATCGGTCTGAGAATTGGACGTTAACGAAAGGCCAGGCCAGTCGCATCCAAGAGGCTGAAATGAGATTTCTCAGGCACGTGGCAGGGTATATTCTCCATGATCATAGAAGAAACACAGATATACGGCAGGAACTGAATGTTATGAGTATGCTCGACAGGATCGCCCAGTATCGGGTGAATTGGTGGAAACATCTTTGCCAAATAGATGGCTGCCGCATCCCCAAACAAGTATGGAACTATAAGCCGAGGGGACGGAGAGGTGTGGGACGTCCGAGGAAGCGCTGGAGTGACCAACTCTAATCTTTGCTTATATGAGACTGGAACAAACCTTGGTTTAATCCTTGAAGATGATGATGATGATGATGATGATTAAAACAATAAAAAATAGTTAACTGTAAAAAACTTTCCCCACTTCTTTATGGGTCTGAGAATTGGACGTTAACGAAAGGCCAGGCCAGTCGCATCGAAGAGGCTGAAATCAGATTTCTCAGGCACGTGGCAGGATATATTCTCCATTATCATAGAAGAAACACAGCAGGAACTGAATATTATGAGTATACTCGACAGGATCTCCCAATATCGCCTGAATTGGTAAGAACATCTTCACCGAATGGATGACTGCCGCATCCCCAAACAACTATGGAACTATAAGCCGAGGGGACGGAGAGGTGTGGGACGTCCGAGGAAACGCTGGAATGACCAGCTCAAATCTTTGCCTATTTGAGACCGGAACAAACCATCCTTGATTTAATCCTTGAAGATAATGATTATGATGATGGCAATATGCAAAGGACTCTTGTTGTTTACATAAAATGAGACACTTTTTAACTGCAGTCTAGCATAGCCTTACTAGTGCATAGAAAACTCCATACTACTAGTAATATAAACAACAACTATGAAACAGCCATTAAAATCGTTTCTTTTAATAAACTTTTTCATTACATACTATTATTTTATTATAATATATACCCTGTACTTTTTAAAATAGACTTTCATAAAGGCGTTCCCATACTCACATCTGTTCCTGTTGGTAATGATGCAGATTTCATATTCTCTGTCTGGAATATTAGATATTATTTCCTTTCTCTGTATTAGTTTTTTATTGTGAGTATTTGCGATTGTATTTTTAGAACTACTAGCATAGCCTTGTTACGCAATATTGCAGTCTTTCAGCTGATATGAACCTCTTCAATATTTCTTTGCATAAAAAGGAATTGAATAGAAATGCACTTTGTAAAACTTTATATGCTTATATCTTATTGTAAATTGACATCATATTCATAAAAGGAGGGATCTATAGCTGTTATGAGACACATATTAAAAATCGTGTCGTGTTTAAAATTACAAATTGGACATTCATCATAACATAGAAGCTTTCACGGCAGCAGTAATCTCCATTAAAATTATTTTCCGGACTGTGTCCCTTTGGGTCCTATTTTTTTTAGATCCAAAAGTTTCGACTACAGCTTCTGCAGTCGTCTTCAGTGGTCTTTTTATTCCGATCTTCTGGTGACTAACTTACGACGCGACCCCAAACCAACGACGCACTTATCTATCCGTCCGGGTGCGGGCTGCTATCTGATTGGCCGAGAGCTTGGTCAATCCCGCTGCTCGCCTGTGTCAGCAACGGAGTTATACGTCATATCGGTGGTAGCGATCCGAGAGCCTCAGAGTGCCAGATACCAGGCCTTATTCAGACACAACCACTTACTGAAGGTTCCCTATCATTATTTTAATTTTTCTAAAACGCTAATTTCCGGTATATTGAAAATGCTGTGTTTTTACATCAATAATTCTAACATAAAACCTGATAATTGAAGGCATGAGAATGAAAACCAGATATTGACCACTTTATTCAAAAACGGGTTTATATCTGATTATGATTCTCTCTTAAAAGCTCTACAGTTTGGTATGAAAACCATGTAAAAGTAATTTTTCATTCAACCAATAGATGTCGCTGAAGTTTGTGGCTCATACCTTATTACTTAAACGTGTGGACTAGTTGAGAATGAAAACCAGCTATGTGCAACACCATTGAGAATGAGAACCAGATATCTACATGGCAGTGGCGGTTTATACCTGCTTTTCATTCTCAGCAGATTTATAGTACTGTATTAGGTTTGTGAGGTTGATACGAGAACATAGGCAAGATTGTGTGCTTTTTTTAGTATTTTTATTTCTTTGAAAATAGTGAATAAAATGAGTGATTTATATGTTGTAAGTGACAAAAATGATAGTGGTCAAAACGAAGAATATAAACCAAGTGATGAAAATAGTACAACTGATGAAGGTAACCTAAATGATGTAGGTGGGCCGTCTATGAAAATGAAAAAAAGAATCAAGAAAATAGAAACATGGAAACAAGTTTCAAGAAAATATAAAAGAAACAAGGGTGAAGCGTACATTAATAAAAAAGGTAATTTAATCTTGTATCTTGTATTTGAGAAGAAAAACCCGAACTACTTAAAACTATTTCAAGGAAACTACTTTATTGATAATTATACAAATACAAGCTTTGTGTTTTGAGTTCAATTAATATTCATGTTAAAAGCGGTATCAAAATCACTTGTACGAATTAATAACTAAATTTACCTTATTTTGTCCGCCTTGTGACTTCTTATAATTTTTCTATGACGCGTTTCAAAGCTTATGCACCATCATCAGATATATATTAAAATAAAACTATCACTCTTACCAAGGTCGTCACATGATATAAAATGTCAAAAATTTTTGCATAGAAACAGCGCGCGGAAATAGGGTGCGCACCCGTTCACGTTCACTTTACCACTGAGCGGTCGCTACGTTATCTTATTACCGGCGAGCAGTTTCAAGGCCGTATCGTAGAAGTGGTTTGAAGCAAAGTTTAGTTGATCATTCAACACGCAATCGCGACTGCTTGGGTCGGCGTATGCACTATAAAATTCGAACTCCTCCAAGGCATTCATGAACCGACCCTTCTTACATACATGTAACGGAATTAAGGCTGAATTGAAGTCCGTATAGTTGTCATTATGTAAAGTTAGGTGTCGGGCGTAGTTGGATTTAATGCTGTTGATATTACTTGTTTTTGGTATATGTTCTCGAAAACGCTTAAGGAAACTTCTCCCAGTTTGTCCAATGTAAAAACTATTGCAATCATTACATAGTAGTTTATATATTCCTGTTTTTTCTTCCGGGGGTATGTGTTTATTTAGTCTTAGAATGTTTAGTAATTTATTATTGGTTCTGAACGAGATATTAAAACCAATATTGTTCAGCACAGATGAAAAAACCTTAGGCATTATGCTTGTGTAATTAGTTGATAGAAACATTTTTTGTAAGTTACTGTTCGTTCGTGATTTAAATTTGTTTCTTTCATGCTTTTTTAACAGTTTGTCTATGGTAAAACTACTGTAATTATTAGCAACCGCGATGTGTTTTATAGTATTTAGCTCATCCTGAAAGTCATTATTATCAAGAGGAATTGTTAATAAAACTATTATACGCCGCCATTTTTTGCAAAAATGGGTGATGAGAGTCCGCGTGTATTGTAATGTCGGTAGCAGAGTAGGCTTCCTATAAATGTTGAACTTTAGATTATTTATCTGTCGGGTGATAGTTAAATCTAGAAAATTTAAATCTATTGTCAACTTCGGTTTCGAGTGTGAATTGGATCTTCCTATTTATTTTATTTAAATAATTTTAGAACAGCTCGATCTGTCTTGTAGTACCATCAAAAATAAAAAAAGTATCGTCTACATACCGTGCATAAAATATTATTTTCTTTGCATATATATTATTATTTAACATGTGCGTGTTCTCATAAATATTCAAGTAAATATCAGCTAGTAGGCCGGAGAGGGGTGAGCCCATGGCCAGTCCATCATCTTGAAAGTAGAATAAACCATCAAAGGTGAAATAATTTTGTTTTAGAACTACCTCGAGTAGGTTGATTAATTCATTTATCAATTGTGTATTCATGCAACAACTATCATATATATTATTTCTCAAGATCTTTAATGTGTCTTTTACAGGGATATTTGTGTATAAATCAGTTATATCAAATGATGCTAATTTGTTGTTGGGCTGTAATTCAACGGATTTAACTCTGTTAATGAAATCAGTGTTGTTTACAATACTATGCTTATTTTGTAATTGTAACTTATCTTTAATCAAGCGGGCAAATGCTTTTGCAGTTTTGAAGCCAGGGGCGGTGGTAAAGTTCACAAGTGGTCTGATAGGTATGTTGTCTTTATGAATTTTGGGTAATCCTGTGAATAACGGAGCCTTTGCATTAGAGTGATAGTTACGGACCTTGGTAAGAGTGATAGTTTTATTTTAGTATATATCTGATGATGGACCATAAGCTCTGAAGCACGTCATAGAAAAATTATAAGAAGTCACAAGGCGGACGAAATAAGGTAAATTTAGTTATCAATAAATAGTGTACGAACAGATGTTACGTTTATGCCTTGCTTTCACGGTGAATCCAATTTTTTTATCAAAAAAAGTGTTCTGAGTACTATTATATTTTAGGCGTGCACCAATGAATCGGTATATTTTGCGCCGGTGTTCCTGTGTCTGTCTGCATCTTTTCTTATGTACGAGGATTTTTCAATAGGAACACGTTTAGAGGCTATAAAGCATTTTTTATTCAATGATTTTAAAGAAGTCTCCATTAACATTAAGGCATGAGTCCCACTGTTGCACTAATCTGTAGATTCCCTCCTGGTAAAGTTATTGCGGCTGTTTGCGGAACCATTTTCTAACAGCAATACCTCAGCGTCCTTTTAGTGATTTATTTAATGGGCCGAAAACATGATAATTGCACGGGGCAAGTCGGGACTGTAAGGTGGATATTATAAGACTTTCCATTTCATACGACCAAGCAGATCTTGAATCCTCTGGGCTACATGGGGTCGAGCATGATCATGCAGAAAAATGACACCATTTGTGAGCTTTCCGGGACGTTTATTCTTGATGCTGACCCGTAAGCGTTTTAAGTTGTCTGCATATCGCTCTGCGTTGATGTTGTCACGAGGCTCTTTAAAATCTAAGAGCACCACACCCTGATAATAAAAAAATACTGTCACCATTTCTTTTTCTGCCGAAGTTTGGGACAGACATTTTTTCGCCTTCGGAGACATGCTTCCACTACATACTCTGACGTTTAGACACACAACAGCACTCTAGAACAACCGAGCCGTTTCAGATAGTTCAGCTGTCCAGTAAGCTATAAATCTGAATATGATATAAGAGAGAAGATAAATAAATTTAGAAACATTTGTGGTACGATTCATAGAAATGTTAGAAATAAAACAAGACACCGCACAAGGATTAAATTTTATAAGACAATTGGAATCCCCACGTTGATTTATGCGAGTGAGGCGTGGGTCATGACAAAAAAGGAGTGGGTCATGACAAAAAAGGAGAGCGGCAAGATTCAGAGTGCTGAAATTTGGTTTCTTAGAAATACTTTAAATTATACGTTGCAAAATAGAATAAAGAATGAAGACATCAGAGCTCAAAGTAAAAGAAATAAATAAAATTATTTAAATTTACATATCATTGAATTTTCAATTTCATTGAATGAAATCATTTCAATGGTGGGATCATCTGCTAAGGATGACAGAGGATCGATTGCCGAAAGCGGCACTGAACTATAAAGCCATTGGTAGAAGAGCCGTGGGTCATCCGTAAATGAGATGGGTGCCGGAACAGGTCTATATAATATAATCCTTGAAGAGGAGAAGAAGGAGAAGATGTAGAGGGGGATGAAGGGGAAGGAGAAGGAGAAGGAGAAGAAGGAGGAGGAGGAGAAGCAGAAGAAGAAGAAGAAGAAGGAGGAGAAGGAGGAGGAGGAGGAGGAGGAGGAGGAGGAGGAGGAGGAGGAGGAGGAGGAGGAGGAGGAGGAGCAGAAGAAGAAGAAGAAGAAGAAGAAGAAGAAGAAGAAGAAGAAGAAGAAGAAGAAGAAGAAGAAGAAGAAGAAGAAGAAGAAGAAGAAGAAGAAGAAGAAGAAGAAGAAGAAGAAGAAGAAGAAGAAGAAGAAGAAGAAGAAGACTTTTAGTTGACCGTTTTGCATTAAAAAGAATTGTTGCCCCCATTGTAGAATGGTTGAGATTTACACAGACGACCGGTTAACGACCCCTGTCTGACCTACGGCCACCGCCACCCCCTTCTATTACTAATTAAATAGAAATGTACAGCTGCGGGACGTTGCTTTTACATTAGTTAACTGAAAATACGCGTATATAAACTCTTACCATTTGTGACTCCTTTTATAAACGCTGTACAGCTTTCAGGTTAAAATATTATATTTGCAGCATGTCATTCTTTATATTCACTTTAAGGTTTAGTCATATATATATATATATATATATATATATATATATATATATTCAATCACTTTCTGCTTCAGTTCGTTTCCTGATGTATATAAAATATTTAAAATTTGTATTCAATTACCTCAAGATGTTATTTATCCCTTATTTGGAACATGTTCCGAGAGCTATTGTGCTCTCATCCTGAGCCTTTGCGATTCTGCGTCTAGTGAAGTACCTGTGTGTTGGTCTGTCGCCATTGTGGTCTCCTGTTGGTCTCTGGTATCTCAAAGTCGAATTTTTGTATGTGATTGTGGTCTATGTATTAGTATTTTGTGTATTTTCGATGTTGAGTGCTTTGAAAATAATGTCGTGTTTTGTATTGGTTTGTATTTGTTCGGGTATTAGTTTGTTTTGTGTTTTATGTTTGTATATTTGTAAATTTTCCCAAATGTTCATTATGGTCCCTTTGTATGGTATGTGTTTTATTAGGTGTCAGATTGGTTATGTCTGGGAATTCATGTCCCGTGTTTATTGCATGTGTGGCCAAATTGGATTTATATACCTCCGGTTTTTTGTATGCATTTAGATGTTCAAAATAACGTTTTTTCAACTGTTTATTGTTTGTCCTATGTAACATTTATTGCAATCTTGGCATTCAATTATGTATATACCGTTAGTTGTTGTATTATCTTTGTTTTGTGGGTTATTTAATTTTTGTAAACTATTTTTATTAGTTTTGTATGCTATTTTTATATCTGTGTTTTTAAATAATTTTGTTAGCTTTGTAATTTTATTAATTATTTATGTGAATGTGGCCCATTTTTTGTTGTTGTTATTATTTATGTGTTGTTCATTTTGATTATTTTTAATTGTTTAGTTTTTATTTCATATTTGATTTTATTTTCTATTTTGTTTACAGTATTTCTATTGTATTCATTTTTATGAGCAATTTAGTATATTATATTTCTTTCTTTGTCTGTTTCTTGTTTGTTTAGGGGAATTTTGAACATTCTGTTAAATAGCGAATAGAATGCTGGTATTTTATGTTGTGGTGGGTGGTCAAAATGGTTAGGTATGATGATGTTGGTAGAAGTTGGTTTTCTATATATTGCATATTGTAGCGTATGTGGTTGTTTTTTCTTGTGATGGTTATGTCTAAATAGTTGATTTTGTTATGTTTTTCTTTTTCTTCTGTGAATTGTATTTTTGGATGTACATTATTGATTTGTTTTAGTATGTTTTCTGCATTTGTGTTTTTTTTATTTGATACATATAGCCCATCATCTACATATCTTATCCATATGCCATTTGGATCAAATGATTTTATAATATTTTGTATTTTGGTGTCTATGTGTTGTACGAATATTTCTGCTATTATGCTGGATAATGGAGAGCCCATTGCTAAACCTTCTTGTTGTTGATAAATTTTGCTATTAAATTCAAAGTAGTTTTGTTTTAATATTAGTTGGAGGCAGTTTTTTATTTCAGTTATATAATTTGTATCTTCATTTTGTTAAATATCACTATAACATTGACGACTCGGAACACTAAGTTTTTTATAAGTAAAAACGTAAAGTTTTACCTTACAGCCTAAACCGGCTTTCACCTATAGAAGGCTTCATCAGAGGCTGTCGTTAGTAGCGCTGCTCGTCTTGTTGTTGGTGCCGAGATAGTGTTTCGAAAGATTGAAGCTGTGTGTGTGTGGTGAGATGTGTTCGAATAATGCGTGCGATTTGAATTGTGTCTGTTCGTTTAGGATGTCGTTTTTATTTGTTTTTGTGTGTTTGTATATTTCTAATTGTTCTATGATTTCTAATCATGGTTCTTATGATACATAGACTTAACAACATCCCCTTAGATGAAATAGACTACAAAGACGAACTAAACACGATAACATATCTAGCAGAATCTAACGGTTATGACAGAACAATAGTCAGTAAACTCCTACACAAAACACAAAACAAACAACAGACAAAGACAGAAAACAACAAATTCATAACACTAACATACATCAACAAACAAACAGAAAAAATTGCCCACAAATTCAAAAAAGCAGGATACAGAATCGCTTACAAAACTACTAACAAAACAGAACACACACTATCAAAACACACACACAAAGCACAAAACAAATGCGATCTACCCGGTGTTTACAAGCTAAATTGCTCAAATTGCAGTAAATTCTACATAGGCCAGACAGGACGTAGCTTCAAACAGAGATACATTGAACAGACAAAGGCACTCCACTCCACTACAGAATCTACCTTCGCAAACCACCTCATTGCAGCAAACCACACATATAAAAACATCGACAATAACATGAACATACTACACGTACACACAAAAGGCCGAAAACTAGACACTCTAGAACAATTAGAAATATACAAACACACAAAAACAAATAAAAACGACATCCTAAACGAACAGACACAATTCAAATCGCACGCATTATTCGAACACATCTCACCACACACACACAGCTTCAATCTTTCGAAACACTATCTCGGCACCAACAACAAGACGAGCAGCGCTACTAACGACAGCCTCTGATGAAGCCTTCTATAGGTGAAAGCCGGTTTAGGCTGTAAGGTAAAACTTTACGTTTTTACTTATAAAAAACTTAGTGTTCCGAGTCGTCAATATTATAGTGATATTTAGTTAAGTAACGGACACGTCATGGACAACGAAATCCAAGAATTCATTTTGTTCTTTGAGTTTGTTTATTATTATGCCTATTGTTTCATCTACTGGGATGTTAGAGTATATATTTGTGATATCATATGATGTGAAAAATATGTTTTCATTTATATTTATTATTTTTAGTTTGTCTATTAATTCATACGTATTTTTTATATTATGATGATTATTTTTTTGATGGTTACTTTTTAGTTTTTGTGCTATTATTTTTGCTACTTTGTATGTAGGTGCTTTTTTGAAGTTCATTAATGGACGTATTGGGTTGTTTATTTTGTGTACTTTTATTAGGCTATTCATTTTAGGTGGTTCTGGATTATTATTTATATATATATATATGTCTGTATTTTATTGTTGAAAATGTTGTTAGTTGTTTTTATTAGTTTTATTGTTTGTTTAAGATATTTTTCTGTTGGGTGTTTATTTAGTTGTAAGCATTTATTATTGTTGATGAAGTCTTCGGTTTTTCTGATATAGTCTGCTTTGTCAATGATTAATGTTGCTTGACTTTTGTCTGCTTTAGTTAATAAGTCTCTTCTTTCTGCCTTCAGTCCACTTTGAACCTGCGTTTTTTCTTTCCTACTATGTACTCCTTCCATTTTTTACACTATTGCCCGGAAAACTTTTCTCTCAGTTGCATCTTCTGCGTTTATATTAATTTTTTCTAAATCTTTTTTGACTTCTTTAATCCAACTTAATGTTTCCCCACAGATAATAAAAGATCTGTTTTGTTAACATATTGTCATCCAATTTATATATATGTCCAAAACTACTAGTCTTCTTTTTCTCACTGTTTCTGTTATATTTTCTATACTTTGATATATTTCATCATTACTTCTTATTTTCCAACCTTCTAAAGTTTTGAAGTTCTGAATGTTTATTTTAAATATATTTATTCTAATATTTGACTATTTATCTGAAAATACAGAACACGGACAACTGAGAGTAGCATGGAGCACCACTTTTGTTCGGCAGGTTGTAAATAAAATATCAAGGTTTAGGCATACAGGTTTTTTCATGCGTAATAATACTATACTGGTTTTCAGTTTATACGAAATGTCTTCAAGCTTCAGTGAATGCATTTAAAACCAACCACTGGACTCAGTAGACTGTGTAATAGAGGGGTATGTAAATAAAGTATGATTGCGTGTATTGGAGCGTGCGCGGATATCTTATGAAGGAGAAGCTTTAAGGTTAAGACGGTCGGTCTTATGTTCACCTACCTATTTATCAACAAATATTGTTTATTCCTTGCCTTATGTTTTCCACTTTTTGGTAGGCTATATCTATCTCACATGCTGACGTCAACTTTAGTCTTAGATTTAGCCTAATTCATTACAGTAGTTGCACATTGTTTCCGTTTGAAAAAAATGCTCATTAAGTGCACAATGTATCGTTTTTTTGTGCTAGAAAAAAGGGTAAAAAAAGTTATTTTTTAACAAGGAATATAAATATATTTAAGAGTACTAGGTCGTAAAACATTTAAAAAATTTTTATTTTTTTTCATTAAAAAATTGTTTTTTTCTTTCTGTTTAAAACGATATATAGTATTACGCCATTAAAGAATGTTCTACACGTTTCTCGGCTGTCCCAGCAGAGCCAGCTGTAATGTTTGTGTGCGTACGTGACACTGAACACGCGTCAACAAACGAGGCTATTCCAGACCATACCGATCAGCGCACTGTGTACAAGGCCGCAATCAATTACGTTCTGGTGTTTTCGAGTAGTGTTGTCGCGTATTATGGATTATTCTGGAACAGTTTTGCTATCTATTCAAACAACGACAGCTACCGGTAATAAATAGATAGCAAATTATAGTTAGTCTTACGTCAACGATTACTCAGTTGAGTTATTGTCGGGCGATTACACAGTGCGTCTCAAGTGGTGTATTAGTGAATTCTTTAGTGAGCAATTCTTTATAGCTGACTTTGTTATTTGTATGTACCGATTAACTTGAATTATTGTACGAGTACAATCTTGTTGAATAACTTGTTGAGTTCAAACTGCTAATTGAGATTAATTGAAGCTGGCGATTAGTGACTTAATTCGTGTCTTGTATTTTGTTTTCCATTGTACCATACGACGATCAGTAGAAATCAGGAAAGCTGAGGATGGGAATTATGCACTCCCCGAAACATGGACCAAATACGGGAATAAAACATCTTCATAGTTTCAGCTATATAGTTTGACCTATAAAGCTAAAAAGATATATATATATATATATATATATATATATATATAATTTTAGCTATAAATCTCGAAACTTCGCAAAAAACCTGCATTTTCATTAGACCGAAACTCGATATCCACTTGAAACCATAATTAACACGGTCGATAAATAATATTATTATATATATATATATATTGTTATACCAAACATTTTTTCCATATCAACTTATATGTTTATTTCATATAATGTCACCCAGCGTGATGTTATTGACCTCCTTCAAGCAAAAATATTTCAATATTTTATAATAATATTATTAGCTATGAAATGACGATTCTGGAAGAAAAAAGAGTGTTCTCAAAAGGAAGAAGGAGAATATGGTAAATAAAAGGCAGCTAAAATGAAATATAGATGAGAGTAATAAAGAAGAAGTGTATAGTGCAGGTGCGTTTTGAATAAAAACATAACAAAACATTAAACGCGACTTTCCGTAACTGAATTACAAACTTCTACAAAACGAGACAAAATAAATTTGCTCAGTCATCTACTGAATTCGAAAACATTATTTTAGTCAACATTTTGGTTACACTGGCAATTGTATTAAACACAATTCCCACAGTTAAGACTATATAAAGCATTTGTTTCTTATCAGTTTTCTTGTGTCATTAAGATCAATAATTCCTTATTGACATTTGATGTGTCTGGAGGTGATTGGCTGAAGCAAACCGGATAGGATTAAGATTGCCCTGTGAGAAATAAATTACATGCCATCTGTTACGGGACGGAGCAGAAATGCAATCTGGGTCTCGAATCCCTGGAGTAATCTGAGTGTGGCTACTGGTTACTTCTGCCATTCATAAATACAGATGTAGCGTGGTGGCCTTTGTCGTTTATATTATCCGCAGTGTGAAACGATTTGTTTTGTATATGCTAACATTTTGGTTTCAAAGTGATCCATTTTAAAAATAAGTTTTAATTCTTGAATTTCATTATTTCGTTTTACATTTTATATTATCAGAATTTAGATGTACATATACGCAAACATTGTGCGATGAAAAGCTAGAAGTATAAATTGTAAACGCAAAAGAGAATGTATTAAATTTTGTAAGCTTTAGTGAAAAGTTAATGCAGGAGATATATTTCATTACGGTAAGTTAGAAAATATTTGTAATTATTATTTACAATTTCTTCAAGTAAGTCGTCAAGCCTGTTCACTGTTCATTCACGATTCATTTTATGGTGAAGAAGGAGAAACAAACTGTAGCAATGTATCAAGGTAAGATAGATTTTAGGAACCAGATCGTGAAGGCCTGTCCAATGTTAATTAAATGCAGTGTCGCTTATCAGTCAGGAACATTTATTTAAAAAACAAATCAAAATATATTTATGCAATTTTTTCACCGAAAGATAAATACATAGAGCATATGGTGAACCTAATTAAATACATATATTCATAAAAGAATAATTAGTGTGGTTTTCAAAGAAAGTGTTTTAAAAAATGCAAATTTTACTTCCTGTTGAAAACATACTAAAAACTTAGATAAGTTATTATACTAAGTTTTAAGTTCAGTATAAGAAGTGTTGCGAAACATACACAATAAAAAACATTTTCGAGTCTCCAGCACGTTCCAGTGCAAAGTTATATGTACCTAAATATGAAAAACATGGACTTAGAGAAAGTCGCCTTTAATGTTTTGTAATGTTTTTATTCAAAAGCCACGTGCACTACACACTTCTTCTTCATTACTCTCATCTCTGTTCCTTTTTAGACGCCTTTTCATTAATCTGAACTTCAGCCAAGAAAAGCTCCAGGCTCGGACGGTGTCACGAACACCGCTCTACATCTTCTCCCGGAGCCTGGAGTCCAGTTCTTGACTGACTCAGACAGGCCTACTTTCCCAAGGAATGGGGAAAGGCGAAGGTCATCGTGATCCCGAAGCAGGGAAAGGATGCTTCCCGCCCCGACAACCTCCGGCCCATCAATCTACTTTCCGCTACGCCCAGAGTTTTTGAGCGTCTCGCGCAGCGTCGTGTACGAGATCATCTGATAAACTTTGACATGCTGGTTCCCGAACAGTTTGGCGTCCGTGTGGGGCATTCCACCACTCATCAGTTGATAAGAATGGTGGAATACATCACGGACGCCGGGTGCCGGAGAGATCGGACCGTTGGCTGTTTCTTAGATGTTGAAAAAGTCTTCGACAGCGTATGGCATGATGGGCTTTTATTCAAGCTTAGGGAAGTCCACTCCCGGCCTGCTAACTTCGTCTGATTGCCAGCTTTCTGACGGAGAGGATCTTCTGCGTGACAGTTGGCGATTCAGTCTCTTCTGAGAGACGAATCACTGCCGGCGTCTCTCAAGGTAGTGTTCTGTCTAACTCCTGTTCTCAGTCTACGTCAACGAGGTGCCGACACAGCCTGCAGTCCAGGTGACCCTCTTTGCGGACAACACGGTTGTATTTACGGCCGATCGTAACGTAGAACGAGGCGTCTTACGACTGCAGCGCAAGCTCGACTCGCTCGGGGACTGGACTGATAACTGGAGGGTGTCGCTCAACGCGACCAAGAATGTAGCCGTCCAATTCTATAAGCAATGGGAGACCTTGTTAGGCAACTACGCATCGGCAGAACGTACTTGCGCTCGTCCAACGAGGTAAAGTACCTCGGAGTGCACCTTGACCGTCGGCCCACCTGGCGTACCCACGCTCAAACGATTCTTGATGGAGCATCCGCTCGTCTGAGCTTACTGTTTCCACTTCTGACAAGCCCAACCATGACCAGGAAATTGGGCAAGATGATCGTCGGCGCGTATTTGCTGCCGGTCTGGGGTTACCTCGCCGCAATGCAAAAAAAAAGTCTTATGCATACTGCGCTAGTGTAAGCTAGCTCAATAGCCGAGATACGGCTATTGTTAGCCGAGAGAGACATCGCTCCAGAGCAAGTCGCTCTACTTGGGCAGGACCACAAGGGAGGAGCTCCTGAAGGCAGCTCGGAACTCAGTTTCCTTAGCGGTTCGTCTCTGCGATTCACAACCGCCCAGCCCAGAGTCAGTCAGTCAGTCAGTCCTTCTCAACGGCCGGTCTGCGCTGGCGTGTGAACCCAACCAACCAGCAATCCTATCCACACGGGTGAAGGGGGCGTGCCCCAGAACAGCCTGAGAAAAACAAACAAGGGCCAGTCTCGAACAACTCGGAAAAAAAGCCGCCGATTCATTGATCGACCAGCATACCTATATATCTCCACGTACTCTGTGCAGCCGAGGATAGTAGCTGCGGACGGACGACAGGACCCTTGTCTCCTCGAACAACACGGGATGATTAGCGTTGTAGAGAGCATGCTCGGCAACTGCAGACTTCTCCGGCTGGCGCAGACTGCAGCAGCGGCTGTGTTCACCCTCTCGAGTCCGGACGCTACGCTCCGTGGTGTCGATATATACTTGGCCACACGAGCACGCCACGCAGTATACGTCACACGACGACAGAGCACTCTAGCGTCCTTTACCTGCCTGACGAACTACTGGATCTTCTTGGTCGGCTTGTAAATTATTGTTAAGCTTTAGAATTTAAATATTTTAAAATAATTTAATAATTAGTAGTAGTATATATAGTGCGCGTGGTTGTGTTCGCCTTCTACGTTCTGATTAATTTTACATTTATTTTATGCGTTTAATTACAGTTAGTGAGAATTTCCCTGTGATCGACAAAATATGCTGATTACCGGTAGGACCTGTAAGCTTGATTTTGTTTAAAAACTCCTGCGGTACACTGAACTGTCCCACAAGTGATAAAACAGCTTTATACAGACGGAGCTTCCCTGTTATAATTTTATCTTTGTTCTATACACTGTTGGTTTGTAGCACGGGCATGCTGACTGCTATTTAAACTTTTGTCTCTTGGTGACTATATCGGTGCACTTGTAACTCCCTGCACTGATAAAACAACAACAACTTTTAGCAATGTAAATTCCTCACACCCCCCCCCACCAATAGACCAGACCAAAATGCCCGGCGTTCTCACTTCCTCGTGAACCGTCTCCTGACTCTTGCGGACGAACCCCCCCCCCCCGGATACCACGTCGAAGACTACAAAACAGAACGGACTCCTACCTGAGAAGCCTAAGTAAAAGTAATGTGTTACGGTCGTGGTACTGATCGTCGTATTGCGCAGTGGAAACAAAATACAGACACAAATGACGTCACTAATTACCAGCTTTAATTAGTCACAAATAACAATTTGAAGTCAACAATGTACTCTCATACAATAAGACAAGTTGATTATGTTTTTAAAATCTTCTTCCGGTATGGGCCGCGTCAAAAACGTCTTGTATGACAATGTTTCACTCATATTACAATGAGTATCCTCAGGTCTAAGTGGCAAAAACGCCGGCAAGTAAACTCAGTTATATAGTGTCGAAGTGGCGGTGGGTGTTTCGGTGAGTGGCACCTGCCCTGTAGGCGTTAGGCTGTGTGTATTATTTGTGCGGTCAGTCAATCCGCGTGGAGTCAAACCAGAAAGTATCGAGTACCGAGTCGTACTAAGCGTGGCGGTTTCTCTGTTGATGTTATCCTTGTGTTTATTCATTTCGATTGCTTCTAGGATCAATCTGTCATAATACTTATTACATGACCTTATTACAGAACGCGTCTACAAAGTTTACCATGTGATTAGTTAAGGCTGAATGCTCAGCAATTGCAGACTTTTCAACTGCCGAGTTCTTCGTATGTCTGACATGTTCTTGGACTCTTGTGCAAATCAGACCAATGTAAACCTTTCCGCAGCTGCATGAAATTTTGTAGATACCTTCAGTGTTGAACGGGATTCTGTCTTTGATTGGTTTTTAAAATTGTGGTATGTAGTTCGTATGTGGTTGAAACACTGTTGTAATGCCTTATTTCCTCAACATACTCCTAATTTTGTTTGTGGTACCAATGCTCTGTGGATATTATCGTCTGTTGTAGGTGTTTCTGAAGGTTTTGTAAAGTTTGTCCACACGCAATAATAATGCTAACTATTAGAGTTCCGCACTATAATCACTTTCCACCAATTCACAACAATTACTTGATCCGCATTCTACAATCTCGCCGGGTGTAACTAACTTTTAAGCCGGCCGCTGTTGCTTATATAGCCCCCGCAGATGTTTCAGAATAATTTCCCAATCTTTTGGCGGCGTGCCAGCTTAATCTGTATAGTTAACAGTTCGGAAGCTATGACAAAGACGCCGCACGCTGTGCTAGTCGATAAACGTGTGGAACTTTCAGGAAACGTCACCTGTCGAATTTTCGAGTGCTTTACATAATTGACGTAGTAATATCGAGGTCGGATGTTAATAACAGTTAGTCTAGGCTACAGAAGATGTCCGCCGCAAAGCTGCCGACACGTCTAGCACATGCAATAATATTGTACACGTCCAAATTGCCCTGTATTCTTGAACAATGTGCGAGGAAAATTATTGGGAACCCAGAATAAGTGAATAATTGAAAATTTAACGTCCGATTTATTTCCAAAATATGTTTTTAATCACCACATCCCTGCACATATCTGTTAATATTTGATAGCGTAATAGTTTTATTAGAATTGTGAAAATCTGGTTTTCTAGTAATTATAGTTAGACATTCATAAAATGCGAAAGGCCAGGCCAGTCGCATCTAAGAGACTGAAATGAGATTTCTCAGGCACATGGCAGGACATACTCTCCATGATCATAGAAGAAACACATATATATGGCAGGAACTGAATATTATGAGTATACTCGACAGGATCGCCCAGTATCGGCTGAATTGGTGGGATCATCTTTGCCGAATGGATAACTGCCGCATCGAACTATGGAACTATAAGCCGAGGGGACGGAGAGGTGTGGGACGTCCGAGAAAGTGCTGGAGTAACCAGTTGTAATCTTTGCCTAATTGAGACTGGAACAAACCATCCTTGGTTTAATCCTTTAAGATGATGATGACATTCATAAAATGTAGCCAAATTAGATCGTAGAGAGAAACATGACATGAGAGAGGTAGAAGACTGTAAAAGGAAGGAGGCAACTGAATTACACATGTGAAAGAGAAATTGGAATGCAGAGAGAGAGAGAGAGATAGAGAGAGAGAGAGAGACAGACAGACAGACAGACAGACAGACAGAGAGAGAGAGAGAGACAGAGGACTCGTTACATTTATCTGCAGGATGCAGTGTTGTGTGTATGCAGATGGTGCAGCCTTATCGCTGCAGTAATGCAATTGTCGGAATGATTGGTAAACGTTATCTGACAATTGTTCTGTTGCTGAATGATTGCCTCGCTTGAAGCTGCACATTAAATAGTATTAACAAAACGTGAAAGAGAAATAGGGACGCAAAGAGATAGAGAGAGAGAGAGAGAGAGAGAGACAGACAGACAGACAGACATACAGACAGAAAAACGCTCATAATTTGTCCTGTAGGAAACATAAGCTATTTATTTTTTAATAAAAACAGTTGATTGGTTTGTTAAATTTGAAAGTTTTTTTATATATTGTTTTTATAAATATTTAACTTAATGTACTACTGTTATAGTTAATGCAATTAAGTTTTGGTTAATAAGTTGCACAAATACCATAAAAGTTTCACTTGTGCATTAACTGGCAGATAAAAGAAATCAGAGTGAGATATTCAGTAGATTAAATAGCATAAACAATAATGAAACAAAATAATTATTGTGTGAATAAATTACACACATACACACAAATCAATACAAAACATGACACAATTTTCAAAGCACTCAACATCGAAAATACACAAAGTACTAATATATAGAGCACAATCACACGCAATAATACCAAGTTAAAATACTGAAAACCAACAGGAAACAATAACAACAACCAACCAACACACAAGTACTCTACAAGATTGAAAATTAAGAAAGCTGTGGATGGGAACAATAAGTGTCTGGAAACATGTTCAAATGAGGGAAAAACATCTTGAGGTACAGTTATTATAAATATTATTTATATATATATATATGATGTTTATATATTTATAAATAATAATAAATATTATTTTTATATATTCTGAGCATGCTGCAGAAAGAAGAGGAGTAAGAGAAGAGAGAGAGAGAGAAAGAAAGAGTGAGAGAGAGAGAGAGAGAGAGAGAGAGAGAGAGAGAGAGAGAGAGAGAGAGAGAGAGAGAGAGAGAGACAGACAGACAGACAGACAGACAGACAGACAGACAGACAGACAACAAGATGGAGAAACAGACGGAGACAGAAACAGAGTATAAGAAGCAAGATAAAAGAATCGCAAAGGGAATTGGCGCAAGAGAGAGGATAGAGTGGGGGAGAGAGAGATAAAAGAGATGACAGCAATGGTGGATTGCCTTTAGGACGTGGGCCGGCGTGACGTCAGCAGTGTCGTTTGTTCCCCTACTTCCGTTTCCGCTAAAGGTACACAATGTACACGTAGCCTTGGGCCCGTTCCTCTATGATATTCTGTGTGACCAGCCTTGCCATCCTGTGTCTGCCGTTATATTGTCGTGACCTTTGTATCTGCTGTTGACTTCATTAGCGAGTCGTATGCGTTTATAAAGTAAGTTAAAAGGAGTGCTTCCCTTTCGTAAGTTGTACTGTGTCATAAAAATAGAGAAGGCTTTTCCATTGCTTCAAATACAGTAGAACCTCAGTTAACCCATGTCACAATGTGCGTCCTCAGGTTTATAGATCCTATAGTCACATATACGGATAGTGTACCAACCTTGCCATCCTGTGTCTGCCCCGTTATATTGTCGTGACCTTTGTATCTGCTGTTGACGTCATTAGCGAGTAGTATGCGTTTATAAAGTCAGTTAAAAGGAGTGCTTCCCTTTCGTAAGTTGTACTGTCTCATAAAAATAGAGAAGGCTTTTCCATTGCTTCAAATACAGTAGAATCTCAGTTAACCCATGTCACAATGTGCGTCCTCAGGTTTATAGATCCTATAGTCACATATACGGATAGTGTACCAACCTTGCCATCCTGTGTCTGCCCCGTTATATAGTCGTGACCTTTGTATCTGCTGTTGACGTCATTAGCGAGTCGTGTGCGATTATAAAGTAAGTTAAAAGGAGTGCTTCCCTTTCGTTAAGTTGTACTGTGTCATAAAAATAGAGAAGGCTTCTCCATTGCTTCAAATACAGTAGAACCTCTGTTAACCCATGTCACAATGTGCGTCCTCAGGTTTATAGAGCCTATAGTCACATATACGGATAGTGTACCAACCTTGCCATCCTGTGTCTTCCGTTATATTGTCGTGACTTTTGTATCTGCTGTCGACGTCATGAGCGAGTCGTATGCGTTTATAAAGTAAGTTAAAAGGAGTGCTTCCCTTTCGTTAAGTTGTACTGTGTCATAATAATAGAGAAGGCTTTTCCATTGCTTCAAATACAGTAGAACCTCTGTTAACCCATGTCACAATGTGCGTCCTCAGGTTTATAGAGCCTATAGTCACATATATGGATAGTGTACCAACCTTGCCATCCTGAGTCTTCCGTTATATTGTCGTGACCTTTGTATCTGCTGTCGACGTCATGAGCGAGTCTTATGCGTTAAGTTATGCGTATAAAGTAAGTTAAAAGGAGTGCTTCCCTTTCGTTAAGTTGTAATGTGTCATAAAAATAGAGAAGGCTTCTCCATTGCTTCAAATACAGTAGAACCTCTGTTAACCCATGTCACAATGTGCGTCCTCAGGTTTATAGAGCCTATAGTCACATATACGGATAGTGTACCAACCTTGCCATCCTGCGTCTTCCGTTATGTTGTCGTGACCTTTGTATCTGCTGTCGACGTCATGAGCGAGTCGTATGCGTTTATAAAGTAAGTTAAAAGGAGTGCTTCCCTTTCGTTAATTTGTACTGTGTCATAAATATAGAGAAGGCTTCTCCATTGCTTCAAATACAGTAGAACCTCTGTTAACCCATGTCACAATGTGCGTCCTCAGGTTTATAGAGCCTATAGTCACATATACGGATAGTGTACCAACCTTGCCATCCTGTGTCTTCCGTTATATTGTCGTGACTTTTGTATCTGCTGTCGACGTCATGAGCGAGTCGTATGCGTTTATAAAGTAAGTTAAAAGGAGTGCTTCCCTTTCGTTAAGTTGTACTGTGTCATAATAATAGAGAAGGCTTTTCCATTGCTTCAAATACAGTAGAACCTCTGTTAACCCATGTCACAATGTGCGTCCTCAGGTTTATAGAGCCTATAGTCACATATATGGATAGTGTACCAACCTTGCCATCCTGAGTCTTCCGTTATATTGTCGTGACCTTTGTATCTGCTGTCGACGTCATGAGCGAGTCTTATGCGTTAAGTTATGCGTATAAAGTAAGTTAAAAGGAGTGCTTCCCTTTCGTTAAGTTGTAATGTGTCATAAAAATAGAGAAGGCTTCTCCATTGCTTCAAATACAGTAGAACCTCTGTTAACCCATGTCACAATGTGCGTCCTCAGGTTTATAGAGCCTATAGTCACATATACGGATAGTGTACCAACCTTGCCATCCTGCGTCTTCCGTTATGTTGTCGTGACCTTTGTATCTGCTGTCGACGTCATGAGCGAGTCGTATGCGTTTATAAAGTAAGTTAAAAGGAGTGCTTCCCTTTCGTTAATTTGTACTGTGTCATAAATATAGAGAAGGCTTCTCCATTGCTTCAAATACAGTAGAACCTCTGTTAACCCATGTCACAATGTGCGTCCTCAGGTTTATAGAGCCTATAGTCACATATACGGATAGTGTACCAACCTTGCCATCCTGCGTCTTCCGTTATATTGTCGTGACCTTTGTATCTGCTGTCGACGTCATGAGCGAGTCGTATGCGTTTATAAAGTAAGTTAAAAGGAGTGCTTCCCTTTCTAAGTTGTACTGTGTCATAAAAATAGAGAAGGCTTCTCCATTGCTTCAAATACAGTAGAACCTCTGTTAACCCATGTCACAATGTGCGTCCTCAGGTTTATAGAGCCTATAGTCACATATACGGATAGTGTACCAACCTTGCCATCCTGCGTCTTCCGTTATATTGTCGTGACCTTTGTATCTGCTGTCGACGTCATGAGCGAGTCGTATGCGTTTATAAAGTAAGTTAAAAGGAGTGCTTCCCTTTCGTTAAGTTGTACTGTGTCATAAAAATAGAGAAGGCTTCTCCATTGCTTCAAATACAGTAGAACCTCTGTTAACCCATGTCACAATGTGCGTCCTCAGGTTTATAGAGCCTATAGTCACATATACGGATAGTGTACCAACCTTGCCATCCTGTGTCTTCCGTTATATTGTCGTGACCTTTGTATCTGCTGTCGACGTCATGAGCGAGTCGTATGCGTTTATAAAGTAAGTTAAAAGGAGTGCTTCCCTTTCGTTAAGTTGTACTGTGTCATAATAATAGAGAAGGTTTTTCCATTGCTTCAAATACAGTAGAACCTCAGTTAACCCATGTCACAATGTGCGTCCTCAGGTTTATAGATCCTATAGTCACATATACGGATAGTGTACCAACCTTGCCATCCTGTGTCTGCCCCGTTATATTGTCGTGACCTTTGTATCTGCTGTCGACGTCATTAGCGAGTCGTATGCGTTTATAAAGTAAGTTAAAAGGAGTGCTTCCCTTTCGTTAAGTTGTACTGTGTCATAAAAATAGAGAAGGCTTCTCCATTGCTTCAAATACAGTAGAACCTCAGTTAACCCATGTCACAATGTGCGTCCTCAGGTTTATAGATCCTATAGTCACATATACGGATAGTGTACCAACCTTGCCATCCTGTGTCTGCCCCGTTATATTGTCGTGACCTTTGTATCTGCTGTTGACGTCATTAGCGAGTCGTATGCGTTTATAAAGTAAGTTAAAAGGAGTGCTTCCCTTTCGTAAGTTGTACTGTGTCATAAAAATAAAGAAGGCTTTTCCATTGCTTCAAATACAGTAGAACCTCAGTTAACCCATGTCACAATGTGCGTCCTCAGGTTTATAGATCCTATAGTCACATATACGGATAGTGTACCAACCTTGCCATCCTGTGTCTGCCCCGTTATATTGTCGTGACCTTTGTATCTGCTGTTGACGTCATTAGCGAGTCGTATGCGTTTATAAAGTAAGTTAAAAGGAGTGCTTCCCTTTCGTTAAGTTGTACTGTGTCATAAAAATAGAGAAGGCTTCTCCATTGCTTCAAATACAGTAGAACCTCTGTTAACCCATGTCACAATGTGCGTCCTCAGGTTTATAGATCCTATAGTCACATATACGGATAGTGTACCAACCTTGCCATCCTGTGTCTGCCCCGTTATATTGTCGTGACCTTTGTATCTGCTGTTGACGTCATTAGCGAGTCGTATGCGTTTATAAAGTAAGTTAAAAGGAGTGCTTCCCTTTCGTAAGTTGTACTGTGTCATAAAAATAGAGAAGGCTTTTCCATTGCTTCAAATACAGTAGAACCTCAGTTAACCCATGTCACAATGTGCGTCCTCAGGTTTATAGATCCTATAGTCACATATACGGATAGTGTACCAACCTTGCCATCCTGCGTCTGCCCCGTTATATTGTCGTGACCTTTGTATCTGCTGTCGACGTCATGAGCGAGACTTATGCGTTTATAAAGTAAGTTAAAAGGAGTGCTTCCCTTTCGTATGTTGTACTGTGTCATAAAAATAGAGAAGGCTTTTCCATTGCTTCAAA